>OY744523.1:76475944-76605944 GCA_963556195.1 Sepiola atlantica
GTGTGTGTGTGTGTGGGGGGGGGGTGAATAATTCTTCTCTACGCTGACGAATTTGAGTTTGAAATATAACTTGGTTCTATAGTTCGAACCCGGTGGCCAGTGTGAATAATACTTCTCTACATTACTGTGTGTGTGTATTTAAGCAGCATTTTCTTATTTATGCAAACATTGTTAAAAATAACAGAATTTGTCTGTTTAATCATCTCTTTTTCATTTTTCCAATTTTACTAATTGTTTTTTTTTTTTGTATTAAAATCGAAAAAAATGATAAATGTTTCATACATTTCACAGGTTTCAAGAACGTTTTCGATTATTTCATCGAATCCTCCTCAGGTGTCAAAATCACATGAATACAAAAGGTGGAGAACTAAAGATTATTATAAAAAGACGGCGGAGAAACGCGCATAGAACGTTTTCCGCATTATTCAGGAAGTCGTTGACGATTTAAATTCAGCAACGCTGGATAGCATCACAGAACAAAATCGCATCACGTTAAGCATTTTGAAATGTTTCCACTGGTTTCATATGGGATATTATTAATTTTACGTCTATGTGTTTTCATATGGATAGCTTCCAATATTTTTAATTTTTTTTTAAATTGCTTTCGGATTGTATCATTTATATGATTTTAATTAGAATTTGTCTTTGAGCAGAGGGACGGAAGTGATGTTTTTGATTGATGTTGTTAAATTGAGCTAGAGTTTACAAATGCATGGTGAGGCGGTGGGATAGGGTAGTGCTGGCAAAACCAATGTAGCCATTAGCTTTATTATTATGGGAGTTACATTCTCCCAAAAAGCATTTAAACTTATAAATAACCTTGGTTCTTTCTAGTGTTTTTTTAAGTTGAGGAGGAGTTTTTATTTACTGCAAGATTTGGAGTTTTAAATTTCTTATAGTAAATAATGAGTCAAATTTTATTGTTATTGTAAATTGGGGATATGAATCTGTGTATAATATTTTTCATAGCTTTTTCTTCTAATCTCAAGTCTGGTTGCATTTGATTACAATAGTATTTTGTTTACATATTTCACCCCAAACAAGGCAGCCCGCCACTGTAGATATAGGGTGTTACTGAGAATTAGGGTGTAGGTTTTGTGTGTCACCCCAAAGTAGGAGCAGTGTAGCGAGATGTCTGTTTACATTAGTTTTAATCCTCTGCATGTCGGTACTATCGGGTAAACAGGAATCAGGCAGGGAGTTCCAGAAGCCAGCAGCACAATCCATTGAAGTATTTGTAAAACAAGCACAAGGATGCAAGATTGTGTCGATGGGACAGGGGCTGGAGCTTGGTTGATAGTGACAGACCTATTAAGTTGGCGACTCTTTTTTGGACCTTGTCTAAGTGGGAGAGACTAGTGAATGATGCACCAGCCCAGATGTGGCAACAATATTCCATGCATGGGCCGGTGGTGGCTTTGTGGAGATACATGATAATGTCAGGTGTGAGTAGTTTACTGGCACGGTAGAGAGAGATCACATTCTTTGCTGGAGCCTTGCCAATGTCTTTAATGTATTTGTTCCAATTCATGTTACCTGTGAAGGTTAGGCCGAGGAGTCTGAATGTTGAACTTTCAGGTAGGGTGTTATTTGCCATGGCAATCAGTGGTTGGAGAGGTTTCTTGTAGTTATTAAAGGAAATGAGCTTTGTCTTTGCGGCATTAAAAGATACTAACCATTTATGACCCCAATCCACTGCAGCCTGGATATCATTTTCTAAAGATGTAGCCATTGCCTCGGATATGATCGCGTCCGTTTTGACCACATGACGAGAGTAAAGCGTGGTGTCGTCAGCAAATATACCAATTTCAGACGCAATGTAATCAGCGAGATCGTTTCTGAAGATCAGGAACAATAAAGGTCCAAGGATAGATTCCTGGGGGTACACCATAATTTATGTCATGTTGCTTCGAGGACAATCTGGATCTCTTTTTTGGGTTAGAGGGAATCTAACTATATTAACTATTTGCCCAATAATACCATATTACCGTATTTTCTAGAGAATCCCTTTATGGTATACCTTGTCAAAGGCTTTGGATATATCAACCGCTAATGCCCTAGCTTCACTTGCCTTATCCAGTTTATGATACATGTGTTCAGAGATGTCAGCAGTAAATCGTGCTTCATTAAATCCATATTGGCAGTCAGAAAGAAGTTTAACATTAACTAAGTGCCGTACTATCGCTAGATTGATTAAGGATTAAAATATTTTAGCAAAAGTTCGGGAGTAGACTGATTGGGCCGTAGTTCTGAGGATCAGTTCTATCCCCAGAATTATTGAAGACTGGTACCACAGAGGAAATTTCCCAGCTATCGGGGAAGTAAAATTCAGCAAGTCATTTGTTGTAGAGTTTGGAGAGGGCATGGGTCATTTCAGCCGAGCATTACTTATTACTATTACAGGTGTTACAATGTTAATAGTGTTTGAGTTGTGATGTCGAATATTATTATTATTTGTACTGGTGTTTTTTAAGTTTCGAATCATTAGTGTTATTTGTTCATCAACGAAGTAATTAGGTAATTCGTTGTTTATACGTACTTGTTTTATATTTTTTTATTCAAGTAATAGTATTTTTAGAGGATGAGATTAATTTGGCACGGTTTAATAGATTTTTAACAATATCTATTTTGTAGCGATAGGCACACTCGCTCTTGAAATTTAAGAGACAAGAATTTAAGCTGGTTGTTTTTTTAATAAGTGGAGGTGTTAAGCGATTAAATGATTTATTAGAAGCGTCAATAAGAACATCTAGGAAATGGGATTTTGTTATTTACGTTCAGTTTTATGCTGAATTTAAGAACAGAGTTTTTTTTAAGATCTTGAAGTTTCTGGAATTGTTTCATTGTTATCAGCTAGAACAAGAATTTCCTCGACATAGCGTACGTTTTTTATGTTATTATATATTTTGTTTTCGAGGTTTGTCATATAGAATACACTAAGAATCGGACCGAGAACTGAACCCATAGAAACTATGTGTAGTGGAAAATTGGCTGTTTGGAGAATTTGAACGCTAGATGGCTCTGGTTAACATTTAATTTGCATAGGTGGGGCAAAAAGTAGCATAAAAACTGTACTCTTTTGTGAAGAGGGCGCATGCTCAGTGAGTTGAGTGAAGTGGAGAACGAGAGATGGGCAGAAGGCAGTTTGCAGTTCGCAGTTTGGAGAAATCACAGATGTTTTATCTTTTCAAGAAACTTTCTTTTCACGGATAGACCACACTATGTTGAGTGTAAATCTTTCCCTTGAAGTCATAAAAAGGTACTTCGGTGGTGCAGTTTTTTAAAATTAATTTCAAGTGTAGGGAGAGACGGGTTATTGTATACATTTTTAATGATAATGTCTATTGTTTCCTTTACATGTACATTGGTGAATAGGCTTTCTATGTCTACGGAGGCAATGATTTTATTATCCGGTTGTTTGCTTTGTGAGATTTGTAATAGTTCTTGTACGAACTGAACACTATACTTGCTAGGTAGATACGGGTTGATAAGTTCATTTAAGGTATTTATTAAAAATATATCAGAGTAGTAATTTGGGATATGATAAGTCGAGAAAGCGAAGTAGGTTTATGTATCTTAACTGTTCCGTATAAATATCCTGCTTTGTAATCGGCAATTATATATATATATATATATATATATATATATATATATATATATATATATACAAGATTTATAAGATTAACCCTATATGCTATTATCGCTGCCATTACTTTCATGTTGATTTATTTAATCTGCCATTTCATATATAAAGTTCTTATATTTTGCTTTTAAAGTAAAAGTTCAGTGTTGATAGCGATTGTTATCAGTTAAGTAGAAATACAGGGTAATTATTTATGCGGTCATTGTAACTTTCTATACATGTTTAGATCACTTCCACGTCAAAGAGGGATAGATGAACAAGAACACGAATGATATATAATGTATTGTGTGGTTATTTTAATCAGATTTGTTTACATTGAAACTTATTTTTAGGATTTTTTATCAAATATAGAACTTTTATAAATGTATGAGAAATGTGCCTGGTCGTGGATTAGGTTTGTAAGAGTAATAAGTTTTCATTTGATAAAAATAGACAGTCGTACGGTGACAACATGTATGTCAAATACTGGTTCAGTAATCTTCTGCTCTAAATTGGGTATATATAAATGGAGAAATTTCGCTTGCTGTATTTATATGTCAATTAATCAATAAGAATAGGGAATATAAACGCCATTTCTAAAAAAATAAACACAGACAGTTAAGATTTGAACACGAGTAGAACAGATTGGAATCGTAACTCTGTTGGCAGAACAATCGAACGTTTCAGATATGGCGTCCATTTTAAGTTTACATCTTCCTCAAATGAATCCATAATTACATAATGTTCAGGTCAATTTGATACTATTTGGACACTATCTAAAAACGAAGGACAACATATCACATTTTAGCGAATAATTGAAGTGTTCTCAAAATTCTTAGAAGAGATTTTGCTGGATAAATTTCATGCGAAGAAACCGCCCGGATCCTTCACGACGGCCTGCAAGTGGCCTCTGAACCTAGCTAACGTGGGCTTAACGGTGTCCTTCGAGATGCCTGAATACCTGTTTGATCCTGACAATGCACTCGTCTTTGATGTTTCATGCTGTACAGTTAGTGTCTTTATCACGTTGGCCTCACACATGATAGCAATTTCTGAAAACAAGCAGTGTAACATACTCAATATCGTGTTGATTTGTAACTGGATGCACTTATGTTTCACCCGTTCGATTGAAATCACCCAAATTACAATTCGTGAAAGTAGTGTTATGCGACCATTGATGCTTACTTGCATAGTCATATTTCGAATACATATGTTCTCTTTTCAGTCTTGATGTATAAGTTGATGGTTTTCGTCTGTCTTATTTGGCAAGTCGTAAAATATTGGGACTTTACCAATTCAGAAGTTTCCAAAACTTATTTCCTCATATGCAGATCAATACTTCATTTCTGACGTGTTCAATCAAAATATGCTAGCCTTTTCTTTCACCTAGATATCAAAAGTAAAAATATTCAAACAGCATCCACCTACATAATCTCGATTGCTTCAGAATATATTCTAAGAATAGAAGACATATCCATATAGTTTTTATTTTACCTGATGCTTTTTTTCTTGTCTCTATTTTGAATACATGAGACACCATGTGTCATAGAACAGACTACAAGCAAATGCACTTTTCCAGAGTGTTGCCAACTTTCTGTACTTCTCATCTAACAACAACCTTTGTTCTATTAACTTTTCCTTTTTAACGTGAAAAGAATATATGTAATTTTGTTTTACTTATTCATATTCATAGTATTAATAAAAGTATGCCTATTGTCCGTAGAACATGTCTACTATGACTGGAATAGTATAATCATAAAAAAACTCTTATAATTATTTACTAAACCGGGTGATAACCTTTATTAATAATATTATTATTAATACTAGGAATATCATGTTCATTTCGGTTTCATGTGTGTGCTTATATATAGAATGTAAGTGTTGAGTTTACTAATGAACAGACGACTATGAATACTTCTTGTTGACAAATGCTATTCCATCCCCAAAACGGTAATGTCTGGGTGGATTGTCTTATGACAACAAATATATACTACATTTCCCTATAAACACAACAAGATAATCCCTGTGAGGATAGTAAAATGGGCACAGAACAGATAATACACTACCTCTCAAAAGCGGAACTAATGCTTGGAAAGGCGATTTCATTAAACAGAACAAATATTACACTACCCCAAAGAGAGTATAAAAGTCCGAGGAGGATGATTTCATGACAACGGAAGCGATACTACTCTACCTGAATTGAGCATTGGAAGATAGTACAATATAAACTTCTGATATAGAAATGATAGTATATGTTAAGCTTCAGACAGACATATATCATATCTTCATTAGTAATAGATTATAGTTTTAGCTGTGGAGAGTAGCCAGACATAAGTTATTAATATAGGTTACGAATGTAGTTGTTAGATATCCCTTTTCTTTATTTGAACCCCCCCCCCCCTGCGAGGTGCCCAAGTCTGAATGATTATCTTGTCTTCGTTGTATTGTATTCCATTTGAAGATAGTTAGACCGCATAAGTTTGAACAAATGGATGACCACGAATGATATGATATATTTATAATAAGACTTCATTCAATTTTTGATTGCGCCATCAATTCTCTCCACCACGTTAGTCATGATGGAAACTTCTTCGCGGCTAATCTTCAACTTGCCTTACTTCTCACAATCTTGCTCTTTAATTCAACTTCTGACTATTTCAAAATAACCTTGTCTCTTTACACAGGATATTATTCGACTAATCACATAATTAGATATGTATCATCTTTCGAGATGTTTCCCTTATTCTTCTCGACTGGGGAAAGGGACTACTAGTCATGAGAATAATCGGGTTGGGCCTCGGCACTATTCTGTGAAAATACTGCCCTTTGGTACCTCGACACCTGTCAAGGATCAGATAACAAAATACGCCCCTTAATTGTCTGAGAAAACTAAACACCATCACTGGTAACATGGATTGGGGTTTATATTTCCTTATATAACAGCCATAACGAACACTTGTTCTTTAAAGCACTTTGGATCCCGATAGCTCGTGCGTGCGTCTTTCACTTATCAATACACGTTGACTAATATAACAAAGTAAGGGGAAGAAGGTACCCGTTTTATAACCGCTCGATACACGTATGCAAATAAACTTTCCATAGACCACTGTTCCATAACCTAACCTTCTCCAGCTCAGAAAACCGCCTCCCTTTTCTCCCACACATCTTAAGTTAGTGATGTTATAAAACGTTACTAATATGTGCAGGCCCCTTTTGTTTTCGTTTGGAATGTAATAGGAACAACGAAAAGAACTTGGATTTTGAATAGTTATTGTCGGATATACACTTTTAAAACAAACTAGGTTAGCTCTACAAAATATATAGCACCCCCTGGGCCAATTAGCCATAAGTATACTGAGTTTTAGTAAAGATCAAACGAGTAAGTCGTACCAAGAGATAAACGTAGACACGTCATATAATTTATTAGATAATACATGTGATGTAAGTTCTGGCGTTCACTATCAACCAGAAAAAATTTGAAACCGGTGATAAATTTGAGAAAACTTTTCAAATCAAATTCATCTTTTTTTAATAGCCCAACGAAATGTTGTTGACAGTCTAGGTAAATTCCTAGTTGGGTGATTAGGCACCACTATCTGGATGGTCTTAACATTTCCAAATGGTTACATATTCATTGTTTTTGGTGTAGTTTCCGAATGAAGTTTGATGGTTAGTTTCACGATGCAATATGTTATATAGATAATTGGTTGAGTTAACCACGTAATGCGATCGCTATTTGTTGATAGATTCAGTTTTCGCAAATACTTTAAGTGGGATAGCACGTCACATAATTCCAAATAATTAAGATCGCATACACATTTTAGGAATAATCCACTCAGAAGCCCCTCATAGAAAATTAACTTGAATTAAGATCATTTAAATAGAGTTTAACGTTAAAATATATCGAGAAAAAATTAAATAAAAGCTTCACTCCTGACCGAAATATGCAACATAATAGCCACGATTAAGTTCTTAACTTTTGCACATAGTGCATACAATTTAGTATGTGCTGCAATAGAACAGCTACGGGAAAAAGGGGGTCGAGCAAAACGAGGAAAGTGTTGTTTCTGTCTGTATGTGACTTGTGAATGAGTTCGTAAGACTGTTTATAAACTGTAGTTATACTTATTAGTCTATGAGTGTGTCTTTTGTTTTTTTGCTGAGATGCCAGTAGACAAGCGGCTACGACCAGAGTTCCGTTGCCCGCGAAAAGTCTGTGAGAAGTGTTATGAATGACAATGGCTTCCGTAACAAATTGAGTGTTTCACTGGCGACTTGAATTCTCGCTTATATAGTTAATGGGAACATGTTCTTGGCTCAAACAGAAAATGTGTTTCTGATTCGTTGAAGTCCGATTTAGGCAAACAATCGAGATTGAATATGTTGATAGAATTGACCAATCAGTATAAAGTATTTCAACCAAATACACATCAAATGTTTGAGAGAGTATTTCACTGGCGCTGTTTTTATTGTTAATGTTGTAGTTGTTATTACTGCTTGTTCCAGAAGTTCTTCATTTTTGGACAGTAGTTACACACAAATCGTATGGGCAAGGATGCAAAAGGATGTTGCTGCCAGAAGAATATACTCGTGGGCTCACACTGATAGTAGTTTAAAAGGCATAGAGTCGAAGTTGGTAAAATACCTAATCAAAAACTATTGTAGTAACGAAAAACTAATTCAACTAAATGTAATTTGTTAGACAACAACAACTGTGTTCATGTGTTCAAGGTAATCGGTGATCGACTGAAATCAAGTCAATGTATCAAATGTGAACGAAATCATCGCATTGCTTTCAAATTGACCTCGTATATTTTCTTCAGTTTCATGTCAAGCAAAACATTTCGATTCCAATATGTTGATTAAAAACGCTTCTTGTTAAACAAACAGACCAGCTTTTCTCACTCGAAGAACCTTAAGTCGATAGCTGGAAATAAAAGCACTTGTTACAGAAATATTTTTGGAGCTGTCAAACAAAGAATGATAAAAACACTCTGAAGATATAAATATTTTTGCGTAGACATAATTATCAATTCCTGACACAGAGTGAATGTTTACGGAAAAAAACTGGGGGAAGATCAACACCAATATTGAAGTATTTAATGTCGAAAGATTGCCAATCACTTTTGACAAGTAGAATATCACGTGATATATTTGTTATTCGACAAATTATTGTCACTTTATTAATTTATACAAGTATTTAATTCATGTAATTATAAGTTTGGTTTCATATCAGTTATTCATAAATGCTCATGAGTAAAACAAATACAAATCAGAAAGAAAGAATATTATTCATGTTTTCTTTCTCTTTTTGAGAGGCAGTGTCATAGTTGTACTGTTGTCCTCATTATTGCTAATATTTATATTTCTACTACTTTTTTCCAATCTTCCTATGTATAGTTGTCATTAATGGTTATTTTTCTCCTTGTTATTGATTTTCTATTGCAAGAAATAGTCAGACTAATTTTTCTTGATTGGGTTTGATATATCCATGTAGTCTCGCAAACAAACCAATCAAAGTCGTTGTTATTTTCATCTCACGGAGTAACGTTTTCATTAGCAACTGGCTGAGCTTCTTTTAAACAAAGCTCGACCGATCTTTACTTTTGTGTTGTTTGAGTGTTGCTCATCCCTTTTTCTAAGTGTGTCTAATTAACCGGTGACCTTATTTTAGCATATGCGTGATTTGTTTACAATTTATTTTGATATTCGATGCTATTTTAGATATTAATTTATTTCATTTTATTTATTTATTGTATATAGTTATCCTAAATTAAAGTTTATTCTATGTCTACACGCGCGGTATAAAATAAAGTCACCTGTTTATTTGACACACTTACAAAAAAAGTTCACTGTACCCTAACAATAGAAAGGAAAAGGATGTCAAGCCTTTATTTGAGAATAGCTCGGCCATTGGCTAATGAAAAGATTCATCAGTGAGAGGAAAATAACAAAGAATTTGATTGGTTGGTTAGCAAGACTAAATACCCCTGGATATATAAATATAATTAAGAACAAAAATCCGTGGAATCAGCCTGACTATTTTCGTTAAGAATGGGATATGAACGCCTAGATGTAACGTCATTGCCATTAGCATAAACCGTACTACTACTACTACACCTACTCCCCTATTTAGCACTATTGAGCTAAATACTGAAACTCCATACATAATATGTTATATCACCTTGTAATAGTATATGTGTATATACATACAATATATGTATATATATATATATGTATATATATATATATATATATATATAATTATTACGATATATGCACCTATAATATTATAAGTTAATAGTATATATTACGTATATATATATATATATATATATATGTGTGTGTGTGTGTGTATATATATATATATATTCAGTATTTACTTCAACAGTGCTCAATACTTGAATAGTGATTAATAGTAGTTTGGAATATATTTATAGTAAGTAAGCTACACAGGAATGTTCATGTGTCATTCCTGAAGGAAATGATGAGGCTAAATGTGTGGAATAACACACGGAAAACGAGTAATATAACCAAAACATATATTAGTTAGTTAGCTAAAGTAAACAGTACATTGATATGAAAACAATCGCAAATCATTCACCCACGCATTTAACGTGATGATTCCTTCGAAAATAAAACATGAAGTTTATGTGTAGCTTACTTGCTATTAATACACTTCCATACTCTATCTATCTATCTATCTTTCTATCTATCTATTTATCTATCTATCTATCTATCTATCCAACTATCTTTTTATATATCGATATATCTATCTATCTTTATATATATATATAAATATATATATATGTGTATGTATATATATATATATATATGTATATGTATGTATATATATATATATATATATATATATATATATATTTATATATATATATATAACTATCATTATACTCTTTTATCAATTTTCTATGTTAGCTTTTGGCCAAGGATGATATCAGTGATCTTAAAAATATCTTACGCGTTACAGTTTTTCCCGCTTCTCCATTTTTCTTTTTCTCTCATTATATCACTGCGTTCCAACAACAAATATGCACTCTTTCCCTCTCCCTTCAAACTCTATCTTCCCTCTCTTACTGGAAGTGTCATCCATTCGGCGTATTAACTCGCTAATACACTACACATCCCTCCCCTAACTCCATATTTTACGCTTTCAAAATGAGATTACCGCCAATTTAAATAAAACATCAAATATGCATTATTTGATATCCCTAATTACCAAAAGCGATATATCTAATTAGTATAATAAAACGTCAACAACGGCAATTTAATTATTTGCTAATAATTGGGACATCTTACGTGGATGGGTTTGCTGTAGTGGCGATGCCGCATTTATGGCAATGTGCCTATTTCGACGTAATGCAGATGCATGATGATAGATTGTTTATGATACTACACATCAATTTGCCATTTCTGATTGATTTTATGCGTTATGTCTGTGTTTCACTTGTATGTGTATTCTTCGTTATTTACCCGTTTCTTATTCTAGGATTTATCTTTCACTATGTACGCGATTAATGAATAATATATGCATATACATACGTATGCATATATACATCCTTTACATAGTTGATGTCATCATTGTATTCTGTAATGTTTGAAGCAAACACGGTAGGAATTGCAACGTTGCCAGAAATATTTTCATTATGTTGTGAGATATGTGACGTGGCGACAATGTTGTAATTTTCCTAAGCTAAACTAACCGAGCCCCGATAACAGTGTTCCAACACCGTTACGACACAACGAAGTGAAGCGCCTGAAAACTTGAGTAATAGTAATATAGTATAAGAGTTCTTGTTTTCATTCAACAACATGTATTTCTTATATATAAAGTAAAGTGAGGTATCCCCTATTTGATTGATCGGGGTAACTTCATAAATAAAAGTTGCATACTGAAAAGAATTTTCCTCAATCCTTTTCCACCTAAGTCGGTCTATGTTATTAAATAAAAGCAAGTTCATTTTCATTTACTTTTGCCGATTTTTATATTTAGTCCGTTCTACAGTTTCTACTTTCGTAATGAACAAACGAGAATCGGAGGAGATAGCCCTTTTTAAGTCACAACTACTCTTACCGCAAACTATTACACCGTAAGAAAATCAAAGGGTAATCGCAGACAATATTTGCTTTCCACCGACATTACATTATTTAAAATCCGATGTACATGCGCTTGAAATCGCAAAAGAAATATATGTATTATTATTATTATTATCATTATTATTATTATTATCATTATTATTATTATTATTATCATCATAATAATTATTATTTCTTTTTTTCTTATTATTATTTCTTCTTTTTATTGTTATTATTATTTCATAGTAGTCTCAACATTTGGAGGTTTTTAGTTGGAGTTTTCTTTTTTGAACATCAAGTCAATTCCCTTTACCGTAAACATTCAAGCTGTATTTTAACAATTTTCCTTTCAAGAATTAATGTCTTGTTTGTGGTACATCAATCAAATACCAATAGTAGCAAATATATCAGGGTCATCATCTTGTGAAAATATTAAGATTATAGAGAAAACATGTAAATCTTGGAATGATGAGTTGAGTGATACAGTATTAGAAATATTATCCTCTGCAACTTATTTACTTGCCAAGGGTGCAGCCAAACGCACACGGTGCAGTACCAACTTTAAGACAGGCAAACAATGAAATAAATATATAACTCTGAACTCAAATTATCTATTTACAGATGAACTTACTTGTCATTTCCCCCTGATAGGGTTGCTTACTTTATGCAGATTATTGCAACAGGTAAATACAGAGAAGAAGTAGGCATCCCTGAAACATGCTATTATTTAAGCTATTTCACCAAGTATGGTGATTGCTCTTGTACAATAATGGTTAGTCATAAAAATGCATCACCATTTTGGTTCTAGGTTGTTGATAGATTAATTACAGCCACATTGGTGTGTTGCTCAGATGACGAAGTCCAAACATTTGAACGAAATGCTTCTGTAACTGGTATGTCCCTGTTGCAGAAGGTGAATGTATGCTATATGCAGCATACACTATTGACCACAATATACAAACCCTTGATGGATGTGGCACCTTTCATCGGATGGGTATGGTTGCCATATAAACACCAGGTAAATGTGTCACATATGTGATTGCCAGCATGAAGTAACGACTATTGAGATCCTTAGGCCTGGACAAGCAACAATTTATTAACGCAAAGATAATGTATATCATTTTAGTGTACTTACCTATCTTAGGCCTTGTGATCATCTTTCTAAATCCCCATATTTACTTGATATTCTGTGAACAGTTTCGCTATTACTGCAATGACCCCGTCCAATGTTGTCAGAATTCATACAAATAGTATACAAAGCAAATCATTTGGGAAGGGCAGCTGTTGTGATTTTGCCTTTCATTGACTTAGATTCATCAAATATGTCATATTCCTTGTAGAACAAGTGATGTATAACAACACATTTTCATTTACCACATTTTACCATGCGCTGTATCAGAAGACTCAAACTATTATAGTTAATAAGCCATTTAGTAGTCGCCTTAAATCTGTAGTGCTGAGAATTAGAGGATTGCACATGGAGATGAGTTTTGGGTGTATAGGCCATCTAATGGAAAAAGCAGGATTGTCAGAAGTTCTGGAAGAGATATATCGCCACTACTCAGTGTGCCTATTGACAAACCCTTGCTAAAGTATGAAGAGGTAATTCCTTAATATATGGTGCACTTAATATGTTACTTTTTGCAGACACATTGTAACTCACTGTGACACATACATCTATACCGTACACTGAAATCAAATTGAGGAAAAGACTCACACACGAACAGAGACATCTAATTTAATTCAAGTGAGAGGTACTAATTAAGTAGAAAGTTTAATAATGTCACCTAAAATATATTTGCAAATCTCATTGCTAATTCAGATACGATGGTTGATGAAGAATCTATGATAGCAGCTATGACTATCCATGTAGAGTTTGAACAGAAAAAAAGGAAAATGTGACTAATCGTACTTGCTGCTTGTTGTTGCAATATATGAACATGCTAGACATTTCGAACCATTTGCTCTGGGCTGAAGGAACGTGGAATTGAACTTGTATGAAATGCTACTATTCATTGTTACTGCAGGTCACAATTTGTATACTAAGACAATATTTTTATATCTTCAAAAAATGGCTACCTTATGAAAAGATCATCCTTATTTGTATACTGTTTTCAAAAATAGTTTACATGTTGTGTTCCATAGTGAAACTGGGCAGGACCTTTCACTGATCTTATTGTTTATGCGAAGTATCAAATCCACTGGCAGACACACAAGGGATAGAAAAGCGGTGAATCATGTGAATTAAATTTATCGTTTTTTTTTAGAACTAAATGAAGTTATGCAGCAGTTTACTGGTGTCAATTATAAAATAAGTAAACAGCATAAAGAAGTAACTGCCACCCGACAAAATAGACTGCACAAATACAGAAAAGCATATCAGCCTTTTGAAAGCCATAAATTCCTTCAGTAAATATGATGTGACTGTACAGAATAATCTAAGCTTTTGTTGTATAGGATACAGTACATTTAGATCAAACAGAAAATGTTAGCTATGAGATTCTTTAATCTATGGAAGGCAGTGAGGTATCGAACAATTCATTTAATTGAAAAGAAAACAGGCACTTACCCTTGAATTAAAAACAGATATAATTATAGACAGTGAGCATTATGTATGCTTCTAATCGCACCAAGGCATCGTAATTTGTAATTTTTAGGTAAAAATTAAGATATAAAATGATTTATATAGTATGCTTCCTTAATCTCACAGCAGAAAGTAACCTATATAAAATGTATTTAAGGGTAAAGCTTAAGTTTTAGGACAATTTTTGTCGTTGAAATATACAGTTTTATCGTATGCATTCAAAGAATATTCTCCCATTATCAAATTATTGGGATATTTCATGGAATTATTTTATTAGATATAATTCTACATCATATGTTTCAATTAAGAAAAAATGAATATATTATAAATTACCCCCTACACACACCATGGAACTAATGTATTAATCATCTTTTATTTATTTGTTTTTATTTTATCTGTCCGTTCCTTAGTAACTGTATGCAAAAAATAATAACCAGATTGCAATGCCTTTTTTGCCAAAGTGGTATTCTGACCCAGGGAAGTACCATTTGAATTTGATCCAGTTCAGTATCTAAATGCAAGACTTTTTGGAATTAGCTTGTTGATAAAAAATGCCAAATTTGCATATTTCGCATCGATGGATCTTTCTAGATATTTAGTATGTTTTAATTAAGACCTTATGTAAATGCATTCTGCAAACTAACCTTGTGTTTTTTGCCAAAAGTGAGGCTTATTTGACTAGAATAATAATCGTTGAATAACAATGAAACATTATTAAAATTAGATGTTAGAAATTGCTGGCAAAAAATAAAGAAAAAGTATAGAGAACAAGTGACAACAGACCAGTTGTTACTTATTTTATTTTTCTTTCTATACGAAAGACACCTAAATATATTTAAAAGTTTATATAGGATTAAAATATTTGTTCATGCGAAAATTTCAGATATTGTATAGAGATAGACAAAGAAAAAAATGTAGAAAAGTAAAGCATGTTTGAGGTCATAGAAAATAAAAAGTAATAGGGAAAAACTTTCAATAATGGTAGTATAATGTGGTTGATGGTGATGATACAAGAACAACAACAGAAATAGGATCACATAGGGACACATACAATGGCGAGAACTGGCCTAAAAACATTTGATTTCATTTTATTGTTTCTTCGCCGCTTCACAACACAGTGACTATTTTAGTTGATTGGGATTTTTGTTTGTTTTCGTTTAGGTCTCGATTGTTTGAGGTGATGGACACGGACACCCAGGAATGTTATTGTGGGGTTCATTATTTAATGGATGTTTCGACAAGTCGTCAGCGGTACGATTGATCTTTTCGTGACAGAGAAGAGAGCCTTGAGCAGAATTTCCCAGATGCGTTTGACGTGGATGTTGGTGAGAAAAGGTCACGCTCTGGATACAACAAATAAGTTATTTTACCCATAGACATCATGATGTGTTCGCAGAAAGAGAATAACCCTGACGAGAAGTTAGGATGGAATGTCAGAAAAATGGTTGGGGCGCTGTTCAATCGTCATTATTTTGTGTGATACCGTGACTAATGGCTGTACCCCTGTGATCTATGTATTTTGTAATTGTTGTGTGTTTAGGATTGGGTTAATTAACGTAAGCTGTTGAGGCGAATCTGCCAATATGTACATATATGTATGGTATAATGATGACTAGATATATCTACATTTCTTTTGCAATGTTTATGACTTGTGAATAAAAATTAAAGAATAAATGTAGATATATTTAACACTAATTATAGCATCTATCCATTTAGATGTTTGTGTTTTTCGACCGTTTCTTGATGCATCCCATGTACGCGTTATGTTTTGTAAATCGTTGTTTCGGTGTTCATATATGTGTATGAATATCTAGATAAATGTATGTTATATCTATATATCTCTCGAAATGCACGTGGACGTTATATGTATTTATGTTGTTGTATCTGTGTATTTGTCTTCTATTTATAATATCTACAATAATGATTCTAAAATAGGTAACACCATTATACTATGATGAAGGTATCATTGACCTGAAGCTCTCTTATATAAGCAAATGAAGGACTTAATCGCTAGAGCGGGGAGGGACAGTGTTGTACTGCAAAGAACGCTGTAACAGGTAATTAAAATCGACAAGTGTAGCGATCAAATACGAAGCGTATAAATATCAGTAGAAAACGTATATAAGCAGGGTCGTAGATGTAGTTGAGTTTTTTTCTTATCACATTATTTCTACTGACTCCAATTAAAATAGAAAGTCATGAAGAAAACACTATTCTAACGCTTCTATTATATTTCAACTGACTGTATCTTTTTAGGGCCGCATATTTTGTTTTGATCAGCTTTATCGTTAGAGTTAACATCCTTTTGCGGCCATCTTTGATCACATCTTGAGACTCATCAACGAGACTCATCTGGTATTTCATTCTACCTCGTCATGATAATGGTGGTAACTCCTGTGGCTTATCACCCTTCTCCCCTTTCTTGATGGAAGTATGCCGACAACATAATCGTCATACCTTGAAGGTAGTCTTATTTTCTGTTTATTGTGGTTTCTACTTTTCTCCTTTCCCTGAGTTAGAGGTTATATCCTATATTGGAGGATGTTGGGGAACTCGCAGTCTATTGATCCGGTTATGAGAAATCCCGAAGTATGAACTTTCGAGCTTTTGTGGGCCCATCCAAATGACAATTTCTGCGTGTAGTTTGGGCCTGAGCACAGTGCGTCTTATGGATGTTTCGAATGTTTGCGGTATGTCGTTGTTTTATATCACGGGTGTTTCTGTAGAACGAGCTTAGTATATGCAACATCGGTGATCAGTTTGTACGTCCAACAGTTTATGTAGTTTTTGTTCAAATAGAAACTGCTATTACTTTCCATGTTGGTGTGTTTTACAAGTAATTTGTTTTCCAGGATTATTAGTGGGTATTTACGCTACTAGGATGTGGTGATTATGGTATTACTGGTGTCGTCTTGTTTCTTGGAAGTGATGTTCTTAGATGTTTCGTTTTATTCTTAAAGTTCTGTAGCGTAAGTCTTAGTATGCACATTGATGATGGCGTTTCATGTTTGGGTACCGGAACTCACGTTAATGAGTAAAAATTTAAATTGGATGTCTTGTGTGGGGAAGAATTGAAGGCAAAAATCTGATTTAGGAGCACGACATATATATATATATATATATATATATATATATATATATATATTACAGTCAATTTTTATGGGTGTAACAGTTTGTGTCAGTTAGTTTGAAAAGTAAATTGTTCTTCTTTTCGTAGAAGATAGACTATGAATTTAGTCTGGCTTAAAAGTATGTGTGTATATTCGCCTTTGTTTAGTCAATGCGAAAATGTGTGTGAGTAACGTCATAGTAGTCATTGGTATCCTTGTTCTCCAGGGAGTGAAAGAGAGCGTATTCTCTCTTTTTGCCTGGTCTTTTCGACTGACTAGGGTAAAATTCTTTGTGGTGGCTTGTTGAAATTATTTCATAAGCTACAATAGGCTTGCAGGGCGAATTTGATTTGGGCGCACACAAATGAGTTTGCTTGTGAACGCATTTGAAAACAGATCATGTGACTAGGTATTGTTTTTCAATTTCGTCCAGTCCTTTGTTTGGAACCACCGTTTGTACAAACACTGTGATCGCTTATTTGGATCAAATTTTGATGCGTTGCTTGTGTATTTACCAACACTCTATTCGTAAATAAGTATAGAATTGAAAGATATTCTTAATCTATAGTTCCACACATTCAGCAGCCATCTTGGATTACGTCCAGACTTTCATCGTTTATTTTATCCACTTTCATTATGATAGTGGAGCTTACTCTCATGCATCAATACAAGTTGCTATCATTATGATGTTCTAATTCTGAGCTTGTTCTCCTAAACATTTATAACAGTTAAACATTTTTTAATTACTCTTGCCTTTTTCTATTTTACTTGTTGCCTTCATCTAATCTTTATTTACTTCCTCTTATCAAAAATTTATATAGCATAGCATTATACAAATTAAAACATATTTCATTATCATCCCCACTTCAACAATGGCTATATATATTTTAGACTGAGTTTCTATAATAAAGTTCGTGCCGTTATTCATATAGAACACAAACCATAGTCTAAAAGAGTAAAATGTGTCGATTTGAAAATGTATTCATTTTACTTATGAACACTTTTTTAAATGGCAGCTTGCATGGCATAAAAATAAATGAAAACGCATAATATGACCAGTAATAAAAAGAAAGACGAATTAAAACGGAAAATATTAACATCTGCCAAAATGCAAATGAAAAAGTGAGATATAAAATAAGTCAAAATAAAAATATCAAGAATGTTTTTCAATATAAAATAAGAAATCTCCACGGAAATAAATAGAAATTAGAAAATAAAATTTTCAACCGAAATAATTTTGAGAAGAGAAATATGTTACTTAAATATGGATTAAGGTTAGGAATTTTTTATTTTATTAAAAATATAAACAACACAAGAAAAAGAGCGTTATAATTTAATATACGAAACAGTAATATGAAATGAAATATGATAAAGAGATATAAAGTAAAAAGTAACGAAAAATGTAGGAAGATGGTTTAAATAATTAGAAAGAAAAAAAGATATTTGTTGGTTATCTGTCGCCAATTTTTAAGTTACTTTTGCGACTTTTTCACATATAAAGACGCGCTCTATCTTGTCGATATTTGTCTCTTGACAATTATTATTATTGCAAATTTGAATGAAATCATGTAAGGCATTTTTATTTGAAATTCTTAAAGATTTCATCATATATCTCGGACACGGGTTCTCACGGCGGCCACTTCTACTGCCTTAGTGAGTGTAGGACACACACACACACACACACACATATATATATATATATATATATATATATATATATATATATATATATTTAAATGTTGAATTAAGTAACGATAATTGAATTATCGTTTAATAATAATCTATCGTGATAATATAAAGCTCAATATATTGAATAGAGCAATCAATTTTAGAGATGAAAGATGAGAATAAAAAATTGTAATGATACAATATTTATTAGAACATCAAAAGTTGATATATATCGAACCCTAACAGACAAAAATCAATCTGAACCCTGCGAAAAGGATAATTCCAGCACCAAAGTAATGCACTGACAGAATAAAATGGACGTTACCAATTGCCGTCAGACCACCAACCTCTTACAAAAATATTTGGATTCCTAAACAATTTGAGTATTGTTCTTTTTCAAATATTAATTTTCAAAATAATAGCTGTTTTCCTTTTTGTTCTTACGTGTTTTTGGATATCATCCACCCTGACTTTACGGTCTCATCTCAACATAAAACTTATTACCTTTTGGCTTTTTTTTTGCTTTTATTTTGTTTTATTTTATGTAAAATTTTCAAAGTTAAATGTTGTCGATAATATTTACAATTACATTGTCGCCTTTTCCCTATCCTCTAATAAGAAGAGTTTATCTTTGAAAATCCATGGATTAAGGATATGAAGCTCCTTGCTCTGAACTTTTGATGTTCAAATAAATATTGTATCTTTACAATTTTTATTCTCATCTTTCATCTCTAATACATATATATATATATATATATATATATATATATATATATATATATATATAGTACTTTAACAAATAGTATATATCTTTCTAAAAATGGCGATATGATAACACACATCTATATCTTTTTAACATTTGAAAATTAACTTATATAATCTAGATATACCTAAAGATTACAAAGAAAGAGAATTTCAAGTCGTAAAAAACTGTTTGCAATTCGTATGATTGATTCAGACGAGTTTATTAATCTAACATCTTATAAAGGGTCCGTTGCCTTTAACGCTGAACATCTTAAAGCAGGAATTTGAAGCGGTTTTAAAATGCGCGTACGACTTAAATCAATGTATTAATATTTGAATATTTTCGAAGGCTACATATATAGCGTAGCTTCACATCAGTAAAATGCATATGCCATCATTGAAGATTACAGAGCCTATGTAATAATTGATCAAGAATAGATGGAAATAAGTATGTTGTCAAACTCAACTCTCAGTTGAATGGTTGCGATGGGTATTAGCTGTTGCGTTTTCATTTCAGCAAATTTCTAATGCATCGACATAAACAAAATAATAAAAGCAAATATATGAATATTATACGTGGAAACGATACACATGATGCGCTTATTATGAATGAACCCCCCAAAAATATAATAGACGCATAACGAATGAGAACGCGTTGTTTTTTAGAAAAAATAAGAACATATATATATATATATATATATATATATATATATATATATATATATATATTTATATATATATATATAGAGAGAGAGAGAGAGAGAGAGAGATAGAGAGAGAAATTGTTTCATGCAATATAAAAATAAAATTGGATGAAAACTAAAATGAACTGTATGAAGACGATGAATTTCGTTGAAAAAAAACAGATTATTCACAAACATTGTGGTGACATGTGCAATAATATATAACTGGAGGCAAACTACGAAACTTGGTTAGAATATGAATAAAATATTACATCGAGATTAATTAATCAAATGTAGAATATAGACTTTCAGAAAATAGGTTTCGAAAGTAAGCAAAAAATGATTTATTAAGAAGCAGTTTTATTAAATGAAAATAAAAAATCTATTAAAAAGAGGACAATATATTAAGTCAGATAGATTAAAGAACATATTTGTTATTTTATTCACTTATGCCTCCATGACATCTGTAGTGTTTTACCTTTTGTTTACTGGTCCACAAATGTGAAAATGGCTGTGAGCAGAAATAAAAAAAGCGAAAACAAGAAACAGTTTTTCTATAGCTTACAATATATTGATAGTAGAATGTCTATATCCTTTAACACTATCGGCTTTACCGATAATTTCAACTCCTCAACTCCAGCTGAGGGTTGTTAAAGGCGGAACGTCCGATAACTTTAATAGTCAATACTTCTCCGGTCTTTTCGCCTGATTCTCTCCCGATCTATGACGTTATTCTACAATTGTTTATGATACATAACGTAAATCTCCAAATTAAATTATCAAAATCTTTAGAATTTGAAGTTTAGTCTGCAATTTGAAATGATCAAAGTCGCATTCCCCCACCCTTAACCTATATCTCTTTACAGTCTATGATTTTCGATTACCCGGGGCAATCTCGTTACACATCTCACATGGATGAGAAAGATAGTACAATCGTATTTAAACAGTAATAATAAAAAGATGTTTTCATGAATACATTTTAAAAATATTTCTATCAGTTTTTCTTCTTAAAAACATTCGTATAATTTCCAGTAAGTTCAGGTTATTCTGAAGACTTCAGCTTAAATCTCTCAATAATGACTATACAATTCACTAAACTGTAGATTTTAGTGCCGTACGATCTTTACATGAGGTGAAGACACATTCAGAATCTTGACCGCCATCGATTCTGACCTCGACATTATCAAGCGGAACTCTAGATGAAGATTTAGTATTGGGTTCAACGTAAAGTTAATAATACTTTACAAAATCGAAATTAAAAAAATATTAACCCAAATGCGATAAAATGGAATAAGTAAAATATCAAAGAAAAAATAAATTTCATATAACATCATGATAAAACAGTAACCAAAAAATGAAAACACAAAACAGGAATTTAAAAGCATTTGAAAGCAATGATAGTTAATTATAAGTATTTTAATAAGAGTAAATTATAAGTATTTGAATGAGAGTCTATTATAAGTATTTAAATAGAAGTCAATTATAAATATTTTAATGAGATTAAATTATAAGTATTTTGATGAGAGTAAATGGTAAGTATTTTAATGAAGTAAATTATAAGATTTTAATGAGTAAATTAAAACTATTTTAAATGAAAGTAAATTATAAGTATTTAAATTAAAGTAAATTATAAGTATTTTAATGAAAAACAATTATAACTATTTAATGAGAGTAAATTATATGTATTTTAATGAAAGTAAATAATAAGTAGTTTAATTAGAGTTTATTAATAGTATTTTTATAAGAGTAAATTATAAGCATTTTACTGTGAGTAAATTATACGTATTGTAATAAGACTAAATAATTAGTATTTTAATGAGAGTAAATTATACGTTTTAAGGGAGAGTAAATTATAGGTTTTTTAATGAGAGTGAATAAAAGGATTTTTAATGAAGGTAAATTATAAGTATTTTAATGAAAGTAAATTATAGGTATTTTACTTGGAGTAAATTAAACATATTTTAATGTTAGTAAAGTATAAATATTTTAAATAGAGTAAGATATAACATTTTAATAAAAGTATATCATAAGTATTTTAATGAAAGTAAATTATAAGTATTTTTGATAGGTAGAGAACATTATACATATTTTTATGAGAGTAAATTATAAGTATGTTAATAAAAGTAAATTATAAGTATTTTAGGTAGAGTAAATTATGTATATTTTCTTGAGAGTAAATTTATAAGTATGTTAATAAAAGTAAATTATAAGTATTTAATAAGAGTAAATTATAAGTATTTCAATAAAAGTAAATAATAAGTGTTCGCATGAGAGTTTATTATGAGTATTTTAATGAGTCTAAATAACAGTATTTTAATAAAAGAAAATTACAGCTATTTTAATGCGATTAAACGATAAGTATTATAATGAAAGTATATTATAATTATTTTAATGAGAATTTATTATTATTATTATTATTTATTAAGAGTAAATTGGAAGTATTAGAATATAGGTTAATTATATTATTTTATGAGAGTAATTTATAAGTATATTAATGAAAGTAAATCATGAGTATTTTAATGAAAGAGAATTATAAATATATTTATTAAAGTAAAGTATAAATATTTTTATGAAACTAAAAGTATAAGTATTTTAACAAGAGTAAATTGTAAGTTTTTTTATAAGAATCAATCATAAGTATTTTGATAAAGGTAAATCATATGAACCTAAATGAGGGTAAATTAAAAGTATTTTTAAATTAAAGTGAATAATAGGTATTTAATGAGAGTAAATTTTAAGTATCATAATGAGAAAAATTATAAGTATTTTAATGAGTGTAACCTATGAGTTTTTAATGAGAGTAAATTATAAGTTTTTTTGAAAAGAGTGTATGAAAATAAGTTTTATGAGAGTAATTATATGTTTCTGATGAAGGTATATTATAAGTATTTTAATTAGAGTAAATTATAAGTATCTTACTTAAGTATTTGAATGAGAGTAAATTGTATGTATTTTAATGAGAGAAAATATTAAGAATTTTAATGAAAGTAAATTACAAGTAAATCAATGAGAGTAAAATATAAGTATTTTAATGAGAATAAATTAAAAGTATTTGTATGAAAGTAAATTATAAGTTTTTAATGGTAGTAAATTGTAAAAAAATAATAAGAAAAAATGAAAGTAATTCAAAAAAGTAAATTATTAATCTTTTAATGAAAAAGAAATTATAAGTATTAAAACTAAAGTATATATAATTAATGAGAGTAAAGTATCAGTATTTAAATGAAAGTAAATAAAAAGTATTTCAATGAAAGTAAATTATAAGTATTTAAATAACTGTAAATTATGAAGATTTTAATTTAAAAAAATTATAATTATTTTAAAGAGAGTAAATGATAAGTATTTCAAAAATAATAAATTATAAGTGTTTTAATGAAAGTAAATTATAAGTATTTTAATGAGACAAATGGTAAGTATTTGAATGAGAGTACATTCTCAGTTTTTTAATGAGAGTAAATTATTAGTATTCAAATGATCGTGAATTACAGGCATTTTAATCAAAGTAAATTATAATATTCTAATGAGAGTAAATTATAAGTATTTTAAGTAAAGATAAGTATTTTAATAAGAGTAAATTAGAAGTGGTTTATGAGAATAAACTATAGGATTTTAATAAGTTGTTTTATGAATGTGAATTATTAGGATTTTGATGAGAGTTTATTATAAGATTTGAATGAGAGAAAATTAAATATATGAGAGTAAATGTTAAGTTTTTTATATTATGGTAAATAATAGGTATTTTAATTTAAGTACATTGTAAGCTATTTAATGAGAGTTAATGTTAAGTTTTAAATAAAAGTAAATTATAAGTATCGTAATGTTAGTTAATCATAAATAATTAAATGAAAGTAAATCATTCGTATTTTAATTAAAGTAAAATTATAAGCATTTTAATGAGTGTTCATGATAAGTATTTAATGAGAGTAAGTTATAAGTATTTTAATAAGAGTTAATTATATCTATGTCAATGAGATTAAATTATAAGTATATTGATGAGAGTTAATTATAAGTATTTAAATTAATGAAAATTATTGATATTTTAATGAAAGTAACTTATAAGTATTTTAATTCGAGTCAATTATAAGATTTTTTAGGAGAGTAAACTATAAGTATTTTAATCAGAGTACATTATACGTGCTCTAATAATATTTAATTATGAGTATTAGAATGATATTCAATTATAAGCTTTTTATAAGCAAATTAAAGGTGTTTTAATGAAAATAAATTATACGTATTTAATAAAAGTAAGTTAAAAGTATGCTAATGAGAGAACGTTAGAAGTAGTTTAACTAAGATTAATTACAAGTATTTAATGAGTGTAAAATATAATTATTTTAATTACAGTAAATTATGATTATTTTAATGAGAGAAAATTAAAAATATTCTATCGAATTAAATTATAAGTATTTTAATTGGAGTAAATTATAAAGATTTAAATAAGAGAAAATTATACATATTATGATGACAGGAAATTATAAGTATTCTAATAATAGTAAACCATAAGTATTTAAATGAGAGTAAATTATAAGTATTTACATGAGAGTAAATAAAAAGTATTTTAATGAAGTATATTACAAGTATTTTAATGAGAGTAAATTATAAGTATTCTAATAGAAGAAAATAATAAGTATTACAATTAGAGTAAATCATGAGTATTTTAATGAAAGAAAATTATAAGTATTTCAATAAGATTTAATTAAAAGTATTTTATGAATGTAAATTATAAGTATTTTAAATTCGAGGGAATTATAAGTATTTAAATAGGAGTAAATTATAAGTATATTAATGAGAGTAAGTATTTCAATGATAGTAAATTATAGGTATTCTAATAAAAGTAAATTATAAGTATTCCAATGTGAGATTATTATTTGATTTTAGTAAGAGTAAATTATAAGTTTTTAATGAGAATAAAATATAAGTATTTTAATTAGAATACTTTATAAGTATTTTAATTAGAATGATTTATAAGTATTTTAATGAGAGTAAATTATAACTATTTTAATGAGAGTAAATGATGAGTATTTTTATGAAAGTAGATTATAAGTATTTTATGGGAGTAAATTAGAAGTATTTAAATGAGAGTAAATCATAAGTGTTTCAATGATAGTAAATTATAAGTAATTTAATGAGCGGAAATTAAAAGTAATTTAATGATAGTAAATCATTAGTATTTTAATGAGAGTAAATAATATGTATTTAATGAAAGTAAATTATTGGTATTTTCCTGAAATTAAATTACAAGCATTTCAATGAGAGAAAATGATATGAATTTTTATAAGAGTAAATTATAAGTATTTTATGAGAGTTAATGATAAGTATTTAAAATTATAGTTAAGATAAGTGTTTTAATCAGAGTAAATCATAAATATTTTCATGAAAGTAAATTATAAGTATTTTCGTGAGAGAAAATCAAAAGTATTTTAATGAGAGTAAAATATAATTTTTTTAATGGGACAGTATTTTAATGTTAGTATATTATAAGTATTGTAATGTGAGTTAATTATAAGTTACTTTCATGCCAGTAAATAATAAGTATTTTAATGTGAGTTAATTATAAGTTACTTTCATGCCAGTAAATAATAAGTATTTTAATGTGAGTTAATTATAAGTTACTTTCATGCCAGTAAATTATAAGTATTTTAATGGGAGTTAATTATAAGTTACTTTCATGCCAGTAAATAATAAGTATTTTAATGTGAGTTAATTATAAGTTACTTTCATGCCAGTAAATTATAAGTATTTTAATGGGAGTTAATTATAAGTTACTTTCATGCCAGTAAATAATAAGTATTTTAATGTGAGTTAATTATAAGTTACTTTCATGCCAGTAAATAATAAGTATTTTAATGTGAGTTAATTATAAGTTACTTTCATGCCAGTAAATAATAAGTATTTTAATGTGAGTTAATTATAAGTTACTTTCATGCGAGTAAATAATAAGTATTTTAATGTGAGTTAATTATAAGTTACTTTCATGCCAGTAAATTATAAGTATTTTAATGGGAGTTAATTATAAGTTACTTTCATGCCAGTAAATAATAAGTAATTTAATGTGAGTTAATTATAAGTTACTTTCATGCCAGTAAATAATAAGTATTTTAATGTGAGTTAATTATAAGTTACTTTCATGCCAGTAAATAATAAGTATTTTAATGTGAGTTAATTATAAGTTACTTTCATGCCAGTAAATAATAAGTATTTTAATGTGAGTTAATTATAAGTTACTTTAATGCCAGTAAATAATAAGTATATTAATGTGAGTTTATTATAAGTTACTTTCATGCCAGTAAATAATAAGTATTTTAATGTGAGTTAATTATAAGTTACTTTTATGCCAGTAAATTATAAGTATTTTAATGTGAGTTAATTATAAGCTACTTTCATGCCAGTAAATAATAAGTATATTAATGTGAGTTAATTATAAGTTACTTTTATGCCAGTAAATTATAAGTATTTTTATGTGAGTTAATTATAAGCTACTTTTATGCCAGTAAATAATAAGTATATTAATGTGAGTTAATTATAAGTTACTTTTATGCCAGTAAATTATAAGTATTTTAATGTGAGTTAATTATAAGCTACTTTCATGCCAGTAAATAATAAGTATATTAATGTGAGTTAATTATAAGTTACTTTTATGCCAGTAAATTATAAGTATTTTAATGTGAGTTAATTATAAGCTACTTTCATGCCAGTAAATAATAAGTATATTAATGTGAGTTAATTATAAGTTACTTTTATGCCAGTAAATTATAAGTATTTTAATGTGAGTTAATTATAAGTTACTTTCATGCCAGTAAATTATAAGTATTTGAATGAGAGTAAATTATAATTATTTAAATAAAAATGATACATAAATATTACAATGAGAGTAGATCTTTAGAGGGTTAGGGAGAGTAAAATATAAGTAAGTTTACACCTGTTTTTTGAACAATCAGTGTATCAAGTAACCAATCAATGGAACCTACTATTTTAATTGATTAATAGATTTCTATTCTGAAAAATTTTCCCAAGAAGAGAAGGCATTTTAGTGATGAAATAGTCGCTTCTGAAAATGTAATTTTTAGTTTAGGTCAGATTTCAATTTTTACAGACGTATCAGAAAAACATAGACTGTTTTGTTACCGCCTTGGTCTGATTGAATATGAGCATTATTTTATTAAATTTACGTAAACTGTCTGCTCGTTTCAAACTTTGATCTTCCATTACAACACCCTCGTTGCGTACCGCCTTTTAATCGGGTGGTTCATCTCGCATATACATCACCAATAAGCATAAATGCTCAACGTGGGGCATGCGCTTGGCAGCTCGTGCAAATGGCTGGTAAAAATGTCAAGACAGCGGGATCTTTGAATTGGCGCGAACATCACTTGTCACATTCCTCTGATCACATCATCAGACTAGCGAGTAATAGGGGCGGGTTCTTTTCACGTTGGCACCTTTCCGTATGGGGGCCGTTTTCCCCCACTCTTACAGAGGGTTTCACTGCTATGTGAACTGAACTCTGGGTCTTTCAATTCATTGCTTCCTAACGAGGCGTTACCGCCATTCATATTTGTCGACCTCAAACAGATCTGGGGGGGGGGGCAGTTCTTCACGTGCAAATGTAGGTGATACATCGTCTTTGGGTGTGATGTTGTTACAGTATACAGCTTTTATAATAAAGCAACTGGTCCGTGCAGATATTCGTTTGTAATCGGATGACACCTCTCTAAGATACCATTTTTGGACGGTTTATGGAACAGCGCAAGCAAAATTGGACGCCCCATAATCGAAGAACCGTCTAAATTGCTGAGTGCAGCAGGCAACAGCATTGTCGGCCAAGAGTTCGATTGGGGACTACATTCGAAAAACAGTCGCTCCCATAGACGAAGCACGTACGAACTGTTTTACAATAGTAGCGTCTTAATATCGACATCGCGTAGATCGGCAATTAATCAATGTTGAAATGTTGCAACTGTTGTAGTGTCTGATGTATATGCCTAACATATTAACGTTACACGCACAGTGAGCCCTCCCTTCTGCCAACACACTGGAGTTGGGTCTACAGACTGACACTCCTCAAAAATTCAACCGCCCTTCTGCATTCGACATGATGATCTTATCCACGAAATATAACATTCGTCTAACTCAGTGGTCTCCACTGTATCGATGAACTTCAGTCAGCTGTTTAGGGTACCTCTCCACGAAGGCACGGGCCGGTTGTGTGGGTGCAATTTCCCCCTGCCCATTTTTTAGACACTTTACACGTAATCTCGGTTATGGAAAGATCTTACTAGTGCCACATTGACCAAAATGTTGTACTCGTTCACATTTGAAGTTAATTTGTTTAGTTGCCGCCTTATGCGCCTGTCGCTTGCGGCTTTTGTCACTAAGTTATACACGCAAATGGATAAACCCTTGACCTGCTACTCCAGCGAGAAGTTAACTCTTTTCAGCACGATATCCAGCTACTCTATGTTGATATGTTGCGAGCCCTTCGTAAGTCGCAGCCAGCATGCGTTCTTGATGATGTCTCCAAAGTCCTCAAACATCGCTTCCACAGTCAATGATGTTGCGTTCGTGGCCATGCGCATCGTTCCTGAGCAGCATCAAATTGCTGTACTTGACATGAAGCATCGCTGACTTTTTCATTATTTTTCTCCCTGACACCAGTAGCGCGATTTTTGGTGAAGCGCGTAGTCACTCGGAGCCACTTATATACAGGACAGTGACTCACTAATTTGCTACACGGTCTGAAGATGCTTCTCCGTATCACGGTTGTAGTATTGCTAATTACACTATTTCTTGTCGGCATCCTAGTCTACCATACAATTGAAGACTTCTAGTCTGAGAACTTTAGCACTGTTTTGCAACTTTTGCGAGTAATCTCTGGTCGGTCTGTATAGTTCAATGTGCTTGTTCACGGATATATGCCAATGTCGGTCACTTTATCGCGTCATCCCGTGCTAAAAAAGTCTCAAGCACAGATGTCATATTCAGGTTTAATCCAAATATGGTTAAACAATATGTTCGTCTTTTGAAGATAATCGTATAGTACTAGTTATATGAGGGTCCTGAGTATGACCTTTAAGAAAATCCAGTGGTGAGGCCACCATTTTGGAGCTGTTGGGAATGTGGAGTTGTCTCTTTGTTGCCATTGCTCGTAGGTCTACTTTGGCCCGGAGTGGTAGTACTTGTAAGTATTCCATATATGGGTCAAATAGCACCTACTGGCTCTCCCAGATCAGGCTGTCTGAAGTTATTGCACCAACTATTAATGTTTATTGTTTTTTTTATTGTGCTTTGCCAAACTCAATAATGTTCTGTAAAATCCAAAACAAAAACAATAATATTCCTCCCTTCCTATTCTCCCCTCCCATCCCTTCTTACCCTTTCACTCAACCAAACAACATGATCACATATTTGAACATATAAAGAAATTGAAGTATAAAGATTTTCACCAACAAGACAACATGTAGCATTAAATAACCCGAAAAGGGTTGATATGCTATAAAAACAACCAAACCAAACCAAACCAAACCAAACAGCATGAATGAATACTTGAACATATTAAGAACTTGAAGCATAAAAACTTTCAGAAAAATAACCGGATTTGTCATTTAATAACCCGAAAAGGGTTTACATGCCATAAAACAAAACAACCAAACCAAACCACACCTAGATAAATGTGCCACCAACGCTATCAGTCTCCTTGATAACATGATGACAAGTAACAGGTCTAAATCTAAGTGTATTTCCCGCATACAAGGAATACAATCATTGCTGTGCGAATAATAATGGTACCGCTCCGGCAGTAATACCGACACAGGTTTGCGCTTACAAAGGAATTTTAGCACCTAAATCTCTCATGGAAAGCTCTCAACGTAAACAGTGGCGATAGGTAGCGCCGGGTTTAAATTCTTCCTAAGGTATAGACCGGCGCTGACGTCTCGTCTCACACTTCTTTCTGACTATCAGTATGGATTTAGGTAAGCGGGGTCTACTGCAGATATCCTAACGGTCATCTCTGAACGCATATACGATACACTGGACAAGGCAGGTGAAGCTAGGGCGATAGCGCTTGATATATCTAAAGCCTTTGACAAGGTCTGGCATATAGATCGTCTCATAAAAATTAAATTCATATGATATTATTAGACAAAAATTTCATATAATTAGATCCTTCCCATCCAAAAGAAAAATGCAGCATCACATAAATGTAGGTGTATCCCGGAGATCGATCCTTGGACCTTTATTGTTCCTGATTTTCCTAAACGACCTCCTTGATGACATTGTGTCTGAGATTGGTATATTTGTTGACGACAGTTCACTCTACACTCGTCATATGGGTAAAACAGACGGGCACATATCCGAGACAATGGCTGAATTCTTAGAAAGTGACCTAACGTCTGTAGTTGATTAAGGTCATAAATAGATGGTCACATTTAATGCTGCTAGGACAAAGCTCTTTCGCTACAACAACGACAAGAAACCTCTCTAGCTACCGATTTCCATGGCAAATGACACACTTCCTGAGTAGTTATGTGTTGTCTCACTCTTACATTGTGACATAGAGGCAAAAGTAAGGCGTTGAACGATAGGAATTGACATCTGAGTGACCAATGCCTCTATCATTCTTAGTAGCTTGTCTGGGTCAGTGGTGAATAATTTAGGATGGGAGTTGACTATGGCAGTCTGGACGGACTTATCAGCAGAATGTTATAGCTGGATATTGGCCTGTAATGTCGACATACGTATCATCTTCAATCAATTCAAACTTATCTGTATTGTTAGAGATCATTTAAAGATGGAGCTTATACAGTTTGACTGCTGGTGAATAAGTTGTTTAAACAGGGATTTCCTTAGATTGTTTTAAAATTGAGATGGCTTCTTCAATTGATGTACACTCTAGCTCATTTAACTTGGCCCGATCCATTATTTGTAAGTTCTTTTTTGTTAAATTCAGACTTGCAAATATATCAGCATAGGTTTTAGCTAAGCTAGCAAGGAGCTCTGCTTTACAAAGTAATATTCCCAATGTTAGTTTATCTGTAAAATAGATGACAGTTTGGACCCTTATGCCGGTACCTGTCATGATTCTATAGATAAAACGATCAAATCGTTTCACCTACGATAAGTCATCAAAAATAATATCCTAACTTCTTGATTAAATCCGTCACAGTTTCAATCCAATAAAAGTCGGAAATTATTTTCACATCAAACCGACTTTTCATCGGTACCGAAATAACATTTGGTTGAATAGTAAACTTTGTATCTATCCTTTCTGCTGGCTTCAAACTCCGATGCTTTTCTCCATCAGCGTCGTAGTGTACCACCTTTTTCTTTGCATGAAGATTATTTCTAAGAATACATATTTAACATCGGTCATGCGATTTGCATATCTTGAAAATAGCCGCTACCTAGGGGAAACACTACGGGCGTTTTTAATCAGGTAAATACGAACATATCTCACCACAATTCATGTTTTAAACAACATCACCAGTCTACAAACCACAGTAAACTACTAATGTTCGATCTTGACATATTCTATAAAGGGAAAATGCCTTATAAACACTAACGGTGAAGACATGTGCAAGGGAAAATCACGGATCATTGGTTCGCATCGATTTTAACCTGAGGTTAACTCAATGATTTAGAATATATTTACCTAGCCAAATGAAAATCACAATGTGTTAAAATCAAATAAATTGTTTTTGCAATTTTTTATAAAAATAGATAAATGTTTTCTAGTCAAAATAAACAATAAGTCAAATATGTATGATGATTTTACTTTAAAAGTATTAGTTCGGTCGGCTAAAACAGAATACTAAAAATACTGGAAAATGTTATTTTATATATTTTTAATATGTAATATAGTGTTTTAAAAATAGTTCAAGAAATTCTGACATCAATAAAGACATCGTGGCGAAGGCGCTGATTCCAAATATGCGGTTAGTTTAACTCTTACTTTGAAGTGAATTCTACATTAAAATTTCAAATACAGCGTTTTCTTCATACAACCACAAATGCTCGAAATGTAGTATATTACATCACTACTATACCATAATCTGAAAAGTGCCCAAAAAACAGACTTTGGGGACAGACGAAAACGCACTGTAATTATTAACGGCTCAGTCGATAATGTCTGTAGGTCATCTTTTGGAATTTGACCATCGAGCATTATGTGTATAACCAACTCAATGACTCGTGGTTGAAACGATAAAACGACCTTCATCCCGTTCTTGAAGTCACCATCTAAGCTGCTCCAACCGCCGTTCACGCACTAGGTAAATACACCTACTTTAAACGATCAACTCAGATAACCAATTGTAATGCAATGGTAAATAATATAAATACCAATTGTGTCTGGCCGGTACAACTCTATTGGCAAAACTGGATCTAAACAAATAGAACCTTGTACCAATTACGATGAAGATGACTGCCGTTAACCGTAGCTCCATTGAAATAATCGGTGCTCCGATATTACGGATATCGGAAGGTAGTCCCTCCAACAGTGAGCAAAATTCTCACCAAAATGTTTACTGCACTTTTTCAACGGATAAGATATTTCTGTCTAAACAAGCCTGTGCAGTATTGGAGATAATATCTGCTAAATGTCCCACTTTTGAGGCAAATAGTGGTTACACATGCGCTCCGACAAATGCGACCTTATACGAGTACGCTCAGAAAACCTGCTGGTGCCCCAAACGGCAATCCCCACCACACGCATCACTGAAATGCCCTGCAACATAAAATAACAGAGTCTCCGTAAACTTAATTAACAAGTTGAAAGACGAAAAGTCCTTCAACCTCCAACAACTGACGTCACCCCACAGATAAATACATTCCAAGATCACTTCTCTCTCTTCGACCACACAACGCACCAGAGAAGAGCCGGATGTACATACAAATGACCTATATCTTGAAGTTTCCAATGTCAACCGATTTACACAAGCAAACAGAAATGTTTCGGAAACATGATTGTTATCTTGAATTTTCACAGATGAATATCTCCGCCACATAATATGAATTTCATGTTTGACCAGAGAGACATTCTACTTCTTTGATTAACTCGTTGACCTTTTGCCCTATCGATCCCAACACTTTTGAAGTGTGTGTTCCTCTAATTAAAAATAATATTAAATTTTGTGATGGTGATTGATATCGGCTACGAAATAACTGAAACGCTATAGCAGAAAAATAACAATCGTCTAATACGGGATTCGAACCCACGATGGCATAAAATATGAGACTTGAAAGCGAACTCTTTATTAGAAAAGGTCATCCACCTAATGAAATTTGTTTAATTTACTTTCTTATCGTACTCCCTTTAACTCACTAGGTATTAGATATTAAAGAGTCCTATTATCTAGTTTCGCCCCGCCTGACCAAGCGACATCATCGAAATCACAATCCGCACACCTTGCAGTTCGTCAAATTCTGCACTGAAATCAGCGTCACAGAATTAATTTAGCGTAAGAATTATTCATCTCTCCGCCTAAAAATAGTTCGGCTGTTTAAAGTACCTTAGGAAACATGAAGTAATATAAAAAATATCTCATTAATGTAAAAAATATACTAGTGAACATTTATCAAATATTTTTTTCTAGTTTCAATGAAAAGGAAACAATTGTCTTTCAAAGTAAACAAGGTGTGATTTGATGTGAAGAGTATAAAGAATTATTATAGGTATGCTATTCGGTTTGCTAAAAAGGAACGCCAAATTGTCGGAAGATGTGTTTCTAATGTTATTTTTAAGTACATTTAATTTTGAGTAATGCGTTTTAGAAATTGTTCAAGAGCTTCTAACATCGATTAGAAAATCGGCTTGGAGGTGCTTATTCCCAATCTACAGTTAGTTTAGCATTTAGATCAACCGCTTAACTGTAATGTCGCGGAACATAGATGCAACACTGCTTTATATATATATATATATATATATATATATATATATATATATATATATATATATATATATTGTTACAAAATGTAGGGAGAGCTATCGAGATTCGAACTCACGACTCTGGTTTACGGAGAGAGATGGGATTCATTTTTGAATATTTATACACGACCGAGAAATTATAATAATGCGACTCGAATGACGTCAGGAAAAGAGATAAAAAGAGAGAGTGAAGACAAAAAAAAAACTTTAGCCGCACGCGAAGAAGAACAGTCGACAGGAAGTTAATGCGACACAGAGGACGAAGGATGCCGGCAAGGAAGTACGTTAGCTGCCGGGTTAAGACGGACATATTTTGAGAACAACTATAGTCAGTCTTCCCGAGTACCTCTGCGCTGAACGGGGAAGAAATGAACAACCGTCGACAAGAAAGTCGCGAGGAAAGGCAGGGGCCTTTTGTAAATGGAATTTGAAGATTGAATTATATCTGCCCTTGGCTTGGGCGAGACGACCGATGTGCGACTACAGTATCGCAGTGCAGCCTTTTGGAAATGGAATTATAGCCGCCCTCGGCTCGGGCGAGACGAGCCTGTTTAAAATTGAATTACAGCCGCCCTCGGCTCGGGCGAGACGAGCATGTTGAAAATGGAATTATAGCCGCCCTCGGCTCGGGCGAGACGACCCGCTGAACTAAGCGGAGCAATGAAAATGGAATTACAGCCGCCCTCGGCTCGCGCGAGACGACCCGCTAGACTAAGCGGAGAAAAAGTAACCAGCCAGGAATTGTTTTTCCTGAGAAAAAAATGTATTTCAAAACTACATGTGCAAGGAGGTACGGCTACGACGACATGCCGGAAATATCTACTCTAAATCGAACAATGCATCCAGTTGTAAGTAACAATCTGAATATCTCTTCACAGACATTCACCCCCTAGGGCTGTTATATATGTGTATATTTTTGTGTAGAAATGAATCCTGCTACTATAGGGATAGGATAGACGATCCCCCCCTCTTCTTAAGAATATACTTTTGTTTTGATGTTTTATTTCGTTTTGTTTTATAGAAACACTCCCGTTTTTTTTCTAGTATACAGTTTCATTAAATATATGAATATAAAATTTAAATCCTAAAGTCTTTTGTCGTTTCTTTGCATCTTTTTGTTTGTTTCCTGACGGTATTTTATATTGGAGAAATCCCCATCCCATATCACGTTTTATTTGAACCTGGGATAATACGAGCCACCCCGGACTTTTTTAAAACTTTTTTTTTATCATTGTCACGTAAATGTCTTTCGGTGGTCCCGACCGGCGGCATTCTTGACAAGATATATATATATATATATATATATATATATATATATATATATATATATATATATATATATATATATATATATATTAGTATTTCATGTATCCACATAACATTTTATAAGGAGGTATAATATTTTATGTATCAATTTTCAGTATTTACTTCAACAGTACTCGATACGTTTCATCCCGGGGGAATCATCAGGCTATAATCCATGGTGTTACTTCCTATATCCTGTTCTATTGTTCTGTTTTCTATAGGTTCGCCTATATCATATCTATAGAAAACAGAATAATAGAACAGGATATAGGAAGTAACCCCAACGAGACCTTTGTTAGCGGGAAGCCTAACGATTGGCTGAGAGAACAACAAAGAATCTGATTGGTTAACTAGCTAGTCGTGTATAACAAACACCTGGTAAAAATAACTCTATGCATTTTAGCCTGAATATTCCCCCTCGGGGATGAAACGCTGGAGCCTCTGTGTAGCTTAATTGCCATAAATATATTGTCATAGCTTACTACATATATATACATATATACAGACAGTCGTGTTATCATCTATGATTCATAAATGTGGCTAGACTAGACACATAAACTACGAGATTTGAAGCTTTAACTGCCCGTCCACTCAAAGTAAGATCAGAAACCAAGCACCTAAACTTAATACGGGAATTAACCGTTGATGAAAGATTAACATAACTCATGCGAGTGCTTAAGACACTGTATGCAGGAATGTTCTCTAATTATAAATAAATAAATAAATAAATAAATAAATAAACACCACAAAATCTAGTTCATCGTTAAAACACATAGTCCGGAAAAAAGGGAAAATTCGATTTCAACTTCCAAAAAAATATTTCATTATATTTTGTGGTTGTAATTTTCTTTTCTTATAACACAACGGTAAAACTTCCAGTAATTTCAGATTCTTTATCTGAAAGCTACCAATAATGCCCATGCTATCTATTCTTTATGGACGAAATCGACCAATAGTATTGAAGAAAACTATTATGATAGTTACATTCTTGCCATAACATTAATAATTCGTTAGAAGGTTGGAGAGCAAATTTGCCTAAATATGTTAGAAATATAAATAGCATTATCACTATAGTCCCTGAGAAAGAAATGTAAAACCTGATAACTCTTCACTAACAAAAAAGTAATAATGAAAAGGTTTTGATAAGAGGACAGGAAAAAGAATATTTGGAAAGCGAACAGAGGCTTCTAATATCGGAAGAAAGTGTAATGAGAAAGTGAGTTGAGAAGGGAGAAGGGGTGGTGGTCAGGAAACAACTAAAACATCATGATAAGCATCAGCAGTAGCCATGGTGTTTTGGCCTCGATGAAAATAATGAGAGAATAACAGAAGAAGAGGAGGGTAGAAGGGAAATAAAGATTCGTACAAGTTTGGTGGGTGACGATTGTAGCATTTGATTTTTTGCAGAAGTAATTGGGGGAATGACAGATGAAGTGAGGAACAAATACCAAACTTCAGGTAATGGCTAAATAGTTACATAAAAAAGGGAATAAGATAATAATGGGAAAATGGAATGAAAGTAAGAATGCCGGCAGGCAGGAATGATTAATAATAGGTCCCCACCAAAGTAATAATCAAAGGCTAAAGGTGGCGGAGAAAAACTATTTTTAGCCAATTAAGCAATGATACTGTAAGATCAGAAGAGAGTAGGATATACAGAAACACACACGCAGAACGGATGGAAAGGGGTTAGAGAGAGGGAGGGAGAGAGAGAGGGGAAATTGTGAGAGAAAGAGAAGGCGATGTAACAAAATGGAAGAGGAGAAATACGTGTAGGAGATTGAGGACAGATATAAAGAGGAAGAAGAATATTTGAAGTATAAGAAAGGAAACAATAGAATATTGAAAATATATTATGAAAGAACGAGATATGATGAGGAAATACATGAAGATAAAAAGAAGGGATATGTCGCTGATGCTGATCATGAGAGGGAGGAGGGGAAGTAGAAGGAGGGGAATCAAAGAGAAGATGGAGAATAATGTATGAATTATAATGAAATAAAATAGAATGGAGCAGAAAATTAACAAGTACATAAAATAAAAAGGAAAGTGATTAAAAAAAAGAAAAGGAGATGATGATGATTATGATTATGATAAAGAAAAAGAAGAAGAAGAATACGAGCAACAACAATAACAAGTGAGAAGAGAAAGAGTAGGATGTAAAAGTAAAAAAGGTGATGAAAGAAAAACGTTGATAGGGAAGAATAGAAAAAATAGGAGCAAAAACTAAAGGAAAAGGAATCTAAATTAAAATATCAAAGTTATACAGAAACATACATAAAACAAGATGAAATGAGTGGGAGAGAACGAGCGATAGAACAAAGAGTGGTTGAAGACGAAGATAGGAAGGATAAAAGAATAAGATGAATATATGAAGTATAAGAATAAAAACAATACAATATTGAAAAGTAGATGCAGGATAAAGAAGATGTAAACAGTAGGGTGTTGAAGGAGAAGCAAGAAGAAGAGATGAAAAAGAGTATATACATTACAAGCCCCAAAAAGTACAAGAAGAGCTAAAGAAGAAGAAAATGAATGGAAAAAGGATTAGAAGGGGGAATAAAGAGAAGGTGGAGAATGTAAAAATAGAAGGTAACGATGAGTGGAAACATAGAATACAAGAGGAAGAGATAGAACCAAAAGAGAATGAAACTAGACTAAAATATCAAAGGCGAGAAGAAAGATGCAAAAATGAAGCCAATAAATGTATATTGTAAGAACGAGATTAAAATGTAGAATCAAAATAACGAGTGAAAAAATGATTGAAGACTTCAAAAAAAGAAAGAATGAACGCCGAAAGGTTGAAGGTGTTTCTTGTTTTTGATGCTGATGGCTTCTCAAAAGTAATGATATCTACTTAAACTCATTGTTCATCTAATGAGGAGGCACTTCTTCGGTAAATGGACACAGAGTCAATTGAAGAGGAGGAAAAGCGGAGATAAGAATGCTTCAAAGAAAAAAAGGATCAGGAAAGCTGTCAACTAGATGGAGGCCGCAAGGGAATTCTTCTGTTTGCTTTAATATAATGGCCAAGAGAATGTTGAGTAATTTCTTATCAGAAATAGATCGAAATCCTGTTTTGAAGACTCCCGTGATATTATCTGCTTATATATCAGCAATAATTCTCAAGCGTCAGAACGATGGTTCATAAATAACATTATGGATCTTAAATGTTATCCACTAGACGTTAAGTTAAAAACAACAACAATAATAGAAGTTTTAACATCTTGGAAGCATTTACAATCTATACTAATATAAGAGAGAGATGTGTTTGTTTATTATTAGGGTATGAAACCTTCGAACGTGAAATTTTGTAAGATTGATATCATGCGAATTATCTTTGGGTGTTATATTATGCTTATTTTTCTAAAATAGTAACCATTGAGAGAATATTCAGCTACAACTTTAGTTTATTTTCTTTTGATTAAAAAGATATTTAAATCATGGCACAAAGTTGAGCTAGCTTAGAATACTTTAAGACTTTTAATAATACTAATATATATTTGGCATCTTTATAATTATAAGTGATGCAATGTTAGAATATTAAAGCGCATAAAATATATATATATAAATATGAGATATAGTTTTAAAATAGAGCTCACACGACTCAAAATATGGGCTTAAACAGATTTTAGGCCCGAATTACTGGATTTAATATTGTTTTTTTCTCATTTCGCTTTGCTTAAAACCTGGTTAGAATGAGACGTTAAACGATTTAGGATTGGTTAGATAGTGAATCAGGGATGCCTGTATATGAAATCGGATATTCGTCAGATATGCCCATTCATTCATATACACATCTTAGTAAATAAATGTGAAAGTTTCCTCCATGCATCCTAACTATATTAACATCAAAACTGACTAGGCTTGTTTCATTTTAATGATACAATACTATTTTCAAGTACCGTATTTATAGGAATCTCTATATCTCTCATACAAATCTCGATATTGCTCATGTTAATTTATTTTTAAGTTGATAATGAATTAATATTCTTACCATTTTTTTTATACACGCAATTGTCTTCTCGATGGTATTATTATTTTAAATATCTATAACATAATTTCAAGAGATTTTATTTTAAAAAAAGATAGTTTTAAAAACCTTAGAATTTCATTTTTAAAGGGAAATAATTTACATGAAACTTCCGTCAAATGTCGCTGAGATGTGGGGAACGGATACTACACTTTGATTCTAGTCAAAAGGTAAAGGAACTATAAAATAATAATATTTTTGTAGCAATTCTTTTCTAAATAAATGAATTGAAAAAGTACCCTTTAATCGGAATATCTTTTAATTGAGTGGGTAGTGTAGTATCGGTTCTGTTGTCATAAAACCGTCCTCCCAGGAATTACTGCCTCTTCTGTAAGAGCTCAACATTCGTACCTGAAAGATTATAAATATACACAGTCTGAAATTAAAACCTTTTTCACTTGGAATGCAAACCAATAAAATTGAAGTTTCTGTTTAAATTGCAAGTTGTTTTATTTAAAGTTGTCTTATATATACATATATCTCGTATACACGCCCAATAAATAACTAATTTAAGAAAACAGCCATGGTGGCTTTTATTTTCTTATTTCAGTTACGTAAATTATTTATAGTAAAATAGGTTTCGGTTTTAACCACTTTTATATTTTTATATCTTAAACTATGTTTTAGTAAAAAACATACAATTTTAAATGTGTTTTTTTTTGTTATGGAAAGTTTCACCGTACACGTGTAACAGCGAAATAAGAATTAAGTCGGAAAAATATAGTCGTCATCTTAACAGGTCGACATAGAGTCTTATAAGGAATAACGATAATTCAAGTTTTTTTAAACTAGATAATTATGAAAGGTACTTATCATTCTTCTTTATTAACATATTGCTATTGGTTAATGTTGACTATATTTTTCAGCCCAATTTAAATTACGGCGCTTCACGTGGACAACGAAATTTGGCATTAAAAAAAATGTTATCTAAATGAATTACATGCGAAAGATGTTTTACATAACTTATTATATTAACATTTAAACATTTTATGCTTATTTCATTCTGTGTAGTATATTTTGATTCGTCATGATACATTCCTCCAGAGACATCCCCTCTTCTTATTTGAGGGCAGTATAGTATATGTTCGTCCGTCACGATACTATCCTCCTAGAATAACATTCTCTTTCCTGGGGTGGGGTAGTGTACTCTCTATTCTGTTGTCATGATATTATGCTCCCAGCCATCAACTTATACTTTGAGGGGGCGTTTGTCATGATATCATCCTCTTAGTCATTATTTCCAACATTGGGGTAAAGGCATGTAGTTCGTTCATCATGATAGTATACTCTCAGAATTAAGAACCCCCCTCATCTAATAATTTAAATTTATAAAGATTTATAAATTACAAATAAGTAGATTTATATATTTTTAGAAATCCTCATTAAAATTTTGTTTTATTTTACCGTCTTTTATGATGAAGCGAAAAAAGTTTCTTAGGAATATATAATTATTTTATTTGACCAATTGACTTTCCTGTTTTGGCTATTGTCAAGAATAACCAATAGAAAAAATATGCAAAAAAAAACAAATAGTCAACCAATAACTGTTAGCAAAGACATAAAAGTTTCTTTTCGTCTTACCTGTTTAATATTTCTGTGTATTTCGGTCAAATAAATTACATTAGACTGAAAATTGGCAATCGTTAGCTGACCGTCTCCGAAGTCTGAGGAGGGTTTTTTCTTCTGTGAATTATGTAGAAAAGTACATTTTAAGGCGTTTCGGACAGTTATTCGTTTGGAAAAATAAACTTCGGGGAAATCCACTTACGCAATCTTGAAATAGAACTGTAAACACGATCGGATTTGAACGAATGATTAAAATGCAAACAAAACGCTTGAAAATACTTTAAAACACAAAAAATTAGCAGGTAAGTAACAAAATAAATGTATTGCCTTTAGTAACAGTTTCTGTTGATTATTTGCTTTTTTCACCCCTTTTTTTCTGTTGGTTATTTTTGACAATTGCCCTTTCATTATAGTGAATTACTTTTTCATACTTAAACAAAAGCAAGACTCAACATTGGAATGTATCAAACATACCATGACAATAACCTTTTTGTTATTTTTCTTCAAATAACCAAAATGTGAACAGACTATTGTTTCTTTGTTTGTCTGTAGATTAGGGTGCAGCTAGAATAATTGCTGCCCGGAGAGCCGTTAGTTTTTTGCTAGTATATATATATATATATATATATATATATATATATATATATATATATATATATATATATATATATATATATACATGACCTTTAGAATATCAGCTAATACAAAGGATGTGAGTAATAATAATATATGCTTTAATATAAAAACTAATTTAGCATCACAATAAGAAAATAAATATTTTGATTCACGCATATATACACACACACGCACGTACACACACACATATATATATATATATATATATATATATATATATATATATATATATATATATATCATGGTTCGAATCTCGAGGTTCATATACTCGTCTCGTCTAGATAAAACACGTTCCTGTGACGACTATAACATTTAGGATAATAAAACCTACCTTCCCATCGGCTCCAACGTTCTGACAATGTTAAGAAGTTAAACATATAAATCAATACAGTTATTAATTAATTGTGGCAAGCAGTGGATGGACCAATTTTCACTGGTGTGTATATGTATATGATAAAGTGTTGTAGAATAATATTCAGATAAGTGTTCTTAAATAAACCTCAATGTATAATTTTTGAAACTTAGAATTGTTTGTCCTTTGTTAAGAGTTCAAGGATGTCAGATACAATATTGACATACTAATGTTGGTTGATCCCCCTATAAACGAAACAAATTCGTACGAAATTGCACCAAAGATTGACCGTTTTAGAAATGACTCGTGAGATAAATAAAATAGTTGCCTTTGGAAACTAACAAATTCATATATATATATATATATATATATATATATATATATATATATATATATATATATATATATATATATATATATATATAAGGTTAATACAACAAAAGAAATAAGAGGAAACTAATATCTTTAATTAGTGAACATCCGGATAAAAATAAAACTCAATATACTGGATGGAGCATTAATAGCAATAGATAAAGTGAAAGAATAGAATAAGGTGCGAATCAAATTTAATCACAATTCAATGTTCAGGCAAAGTCCTTTTAAGTCCTTAACTCATGAGTTTTCAAAGAAAATCTTCTCCTCAGAGGACTATTACCGTAATGACATTACTGCAGATAATAAGAATTAAACTTTGAAAATATATAAAAAAATATATATATATAAATACATAAAGGTATATAAAACATCAAATATATCGGCCCAAAGCATACTTTTTTGTAAACCTATACAGTTCATCCACGTCGACAAGTTTAAAATAGCTCAAGGCAAGATATCAAAGAAATAATCCAAATGGTGAATGGTGGTCCAAAAATGAAAAAAGTTATCCAGGCGGGAAATTCATTTGCTATCGATGCAGTAGATAGCAGTGAAAAGTGTATTTAAGGTGTATGCAAATTAATAAAATGATAAGAAAACGATAGGGAAAAAAATCGTATGAAAAGTTCAAAAAACTCACTTGGTGTTGAATATTATAATGTCCAAATTCAGGGTTATTAAGAGCTAATAGGAGTCATGCAAATCATAACTTCCTGGTAGTATGCAAGCCGTGCTAAATCCAATTCGAATAAAATTAAACTAACCTGATGTATTCGGCCATTTCTTTCTTCCGGGTCCGATAAAAATTACTCCAAAGAAAAAAATTATATTCAAATGTAATAAGCTCGCGCAAGCCCAGTAGACAGCGTAAGAAATCCGAAAACGAACACTTCTCCTTGATAAGACAACAGCACGAACGTAAATGAATATCAGCTGATTCAAACCGCGCGTTACATGTCTTCAGTTAACAAGGAAAACGCCCACACATATTGAGGGATGTGTAAATGCAGTTATATGTATACCGGACGTTATATGTCTGGGTCGACTCAGTTATGTATATATTTGAATATTAAAAGTCTGGGTCACAGGAACGGATTTGTAAATTTAGGTCAGAGTCTCGATATCTCCTCCTCCAAATTTACTACTTATTCTCTGCTTTGAGTATGTAAACCAAATTTACACATCTAACACTATCATATAATTTAGAAGATTTATGAAATTAATAATTAAGATGTTGTTAACACATTTAGAATTTAATAATTTAAAACTTTAAAAATTGCCCAGTGTAAAGGATATAATATGTAGTATATATATATATATATATATATATATATATATATATATATATATATATATATATATATATATATATATATATATATGATAAGGATCGATTTAGGGTTAGTTTAGCCTCACTCGCGGAGTGATTAATACATTTTCTAATAAGAACACTTTTATGTGGGAGGCATTTGCACTTAACTGTTTCATTCGATTGTTCACGCTCTTTTATTAGTCGGTTATTAAACGTCGAGGTGACAAGGCGACTACGTTCCTGTCTCGTTCCGAAGCCAGAACTGCGCTGGCTCAAAGCCGAGCGACCGAGTCTCAGCCCATGTTTCATGTATACGCACTTTCATCAACTCAACACGTTGAGGTTTGTTTGTCTACGTAACATTTTCAAGCGCATGTTAGCTTGTTGATGAAACTGTATGAATAAATTTGATTTAAATTGTAATGAAGAAGTAATCTATTGGTTTTTCCTACCAAATAAGGCTTACAGGATGTATATATACTAAACAACCCGTTCCCCATATGCGACACCCTTTCATCGCTACAAAACGGTAACCTCGATTTCGCACTTAACGCTTTTTTTTCTAGTGGCGTGCGTTCTATGTAAAAAAATGTGTTTCTCAGTATCACTTATAGGTTGATACAGGTGTCGAATGTAGTATTTCGCCTCTTTAGTTCTTTCAAGCTAAATCACAAACGTATCCAATTGTACTCCAGACTGTAAACCACTCTCCCATACCTACGCCTGTTGACGTTTCGCGGTCGTTAGACTTGCAACTGCGTAGATACTTCACGTGAATCTTCATTGTTGCGAAGCTATCTACCTTATATTAGGGAGCCGATTTGTCCATCATTTTAACTTGCTGGTGTATATGCGTAGACACAAACTGAAAGAGTCACATACTAAATTATAAACAGCTTGCAATCAATCTGTAAGATCATCCTGTATTTGTTATAACCTCTAATGAAGATCTTGATTAGTATTTACTAAATTCCTTTCCGAATTTGACATATTTAAAATTCGAACTTCAGAAGCCTGCTCACTCTACGAGTCATTTGATCGAGACTACAGCTGCTCCTGTTTTTTTCATACCCTTTTCGCCTATCTCTCGAAACGTTACAGGTGGCGAGGCACAAATTTAATCACATGCTCAAACTAGGGATTATTCGTCCCTCATTCAACTCTTGGGAATCTTCTTTTGCATATAGTTTTGAAACGTTCCGGGGATTGGCAAACTACCGGAGATTTCCGCCGTTTGAACACAAGTATTGTTTCTGGTCGCTATTCTGTGCCACAACTTCAGGTGTTTTGCTTCTTCTTTGCATTGCTGCAACATGTTTTACAAATTATATCTAGTAAATGCTTACCATCAAATTCCGGTTAATTCGACTGATATTCCGAAGAGGGCTGTGACACCTCCTTTCGAGCATTCGAACCTTTAACCATGGCGTTCGACTTATGTCCCGCAGCTAGTACTCTTCAGCATTTTATGGACGAAGTAGTGCAAGACCACGTGTGTCCCTCGACAATCGCCAACCCCAACGTTGTGGCTGCCGTGGTTCTGGCTATGTCGTCTATTCCACTGACGAATCTTCGAAGGCACAGCACTGGTTTACAAGTTTAGAATAACAAGAAACACAACTCACAAGAAAAACACAACTCAGATACATTTTGTATAAGTCAATTGAAACTCTGAGTGTGTTTGCACCCTCGCCGACTGTCGAGGCCCCCATTGTTGGTACCTGTAGTCGTCAGCTCATCTGGGGTCTGTCCGATCTACTCTCGCCTGAAGTTAACTTCAAAATTGGCCGTCCTTTCTCCGAGTTATCAATTCCCCGTAAACTAACGTACTGTCGTAAAAAGTACTTAAATTGTCGTAAACTAACGTACTTATTACATGTCGTAAAACTTTCACCCAAAACATCTTATATCCGGTCTTTCTTTCTCTTTGGCCACCCATATTATTTCTAGTTGTCGTTGTGTGAGTTGGTTGATCATATACCCTTAATGTCTTTCTACAAATCCTACCCCAGACGGCTTTCCATCACGTGAACGATTTCACATTGCCGGTCGAGGCTTCACCTCCACCACGTACCCATAGTATCCCAGTAGTAAGTGACTCAGATTGTGTATATAACCATATTGACAGTATCTTATCAGCTAGCTCATAGCCTTTCAACCGTTTACAGTTACATGTCACGATAAACACTGTTAAATGTATTTTAGGTGCTCCAAATCTTTTTCATGGAGTTCATGTAATTAGCGTAAGTGAAGTTCAGCCATTCCTGAAAAAAGTAAAGGCGAATAAGAAGTTTTCAGAATACCCATATTTCCTGCCACATCCCATACGTCATGTCTCATTTGCTCTATTCGTGGAATCATCTAGTTCTGCAGACTATGAAGTTTTACAAAATTACCAGCAACCAATTTAATGATTGTCCTACTTTTCTTTTCAATATGCAGCTGAAGAAAATCGATATAGTACTTTAAAACGTGAACCTTTTGTTATTTACTGAGCAATTTAATAGTTTCACCACGCATTAAAGGGTCGTGAATTAATCATTCATACGAATCAGCGTCCCCTAACAGTCGCGCTACGTACTAAGCCTAACAACTATCACTTTCGGAAAGCTAGGCATTTGGATTTGATTTCCTAGTTGTCCAGCGACATACGGCACATACTACTACTTCTGGCGAACTCTATTGTCTTACCATGGGTCGTATTTCTTTATTTGAGGATATCAAACTTCATTAAATGGCTTTGGATTAGCAATCTTTGAATATTCAAAATAATTCAGCTCCAGAATATGCTTCTTGTAAATGTTAGTACATGCCCATCCCTATGGTGGATGAACAAATCTTGTGCAAAACGTCCATGAATTCACCTTCCAGAAGCTTATCGCAAAACTTTCTTTTCATCTTTGCACGGACTGGCTCACCTCAGAATATGTGAAGCTTATTTAATCTAACTGCTCCCGGCTGAATATAAGACGTAAGATAACTGCCTGGACTCGTTCCTGTTAATCTTGCCAGAACTCTAAAGTGAACAAGCATATACAGATACTCATCGGAACTCCCAGTACTCCCGTGGCACAATTTTATCATATTCACACTAACCTAGTTGGACCATGGCTGGTCAGCCAAGGTTATTCCCACCTGTTAACTTGTATTGATCGTTTTTTTTCTCATTGGCCTCTCATTTCTGCTCAAACTGGCGCGTGCCATAATTGCGGCTGAATTTCGTGTTAGGTTGTCCCTACAACAATTTCCATAGATCCTGGTAGGCAATTCGAATCTCATCTATTTCAAGAACTGTTTCAAAATTCTGGATAAAACAGACGTAAGAACCACTAGTTATCATCATGCTTCTAATAGTATTACCTAGAGCTTTCGTCGCCAATTAAAAGTTGCTTTACGTAAAACTCCTGCTTCTTAACGATGGATTGAGTATGTACATACTGTTCTCCTTGGTTGCTGCGCTGCTATCAAATAGGAATTGAGATATTACTACACAGAACTGGTTAACAGAATCCCTCTCGGATACCCCTGTGATTGATACAGATCAATACATGGGCAGGCGCAGATGCTATTATAACAGTCTGCCACCGATGAACAACAAAGTGATCAATCAACAATTCCTAAAGACATTGCGTCATGGATTCATGTATTTTTACGGAAAAACTTGGTTCAAGCTCAACTCGGCCCATCTTACACCGTTCCTTTTCCTGTGCTGGCATGAACCTAATGTGTTTTACTTTGGACATTTGCCTCACCAAAGAGGCTGTATTGATCGATAGTTTGAAACGAGCCTTTTTGGTGACTGACACCAAGGAACCCCATGTTCCACTCACACTCAAGTTTCCTTACCCTAGTGAGATAGAACACTCAGAGACATTCAAATCATGTTTGCCGACACACATCACCACTACACGTTAGGGTAGACACGTCCATTCACCCAACATATTATGCCAGATTATGTCTTTAACTGGATTATCACATTTTTCTTTTACATTGGCTTCTTTGGAATATGGTATTTGCTACTTGATTAAATGTTTCCTATTTTGTTCTCTTATTGCATTCATTCTCTTTTCAGTAAAAGACCGAACTTTGTTCTCTGTTGACATTTTTCCCTTTTCATCAAAATAACATACATTTTAGATCGAGCTGAACATGTATTTTCCTGTTGTGGCAATTTTCATATTTGTTTAAATGTATTCTCTTGTTCTGCTATATATATATTTTATCTGCTATAAGTCTAAGCAAAAGGTAATGAAGCAGTTATATTATTACAATCTGTTTTCTTTGGGTGAGTTTAGCCTCACCTACAGATTATCCAATCAATGTACTTTTGTGTAGAAGACACTTAAGCTGAATTGTTTTCATTCCATGGTTCCCGCCTTTTTGACAGTTTGTGATTAAAATTAGTTGAACCTAAGTGACTTTTCCAAAAATTGCTAGAAGTGAGAAATTATTTTTTTATGGAATTAGTGCATAATTGATGTATATAGATCTTAAGTATATGTATCGCCCTTATCTGATTATATTTCAACTGTTAGAAAATAATAGTAGTTCTGATGGATATGAAGCCATAGTTGACCGCTAATCATATGATAATTTAGGGAAAGTCATTTTCAAATAGGGAGTCAGTTTAGTCAAAGTATGCGGAGAGACAAGACGTAAACGGGTGACACTCCGGGACAACCTTTAACATGGCCACATGGAAAACTTCATGCACATTATAAAGTTTTCACAACGCATGCAGCAACTACTCGGCCAGTGACTGATTGTTAAATGGACTGATGAAATTCATATTGTTAAAAGGGATTTTCGTAAGTATCAATGCAGTACAATTTGGAGTGAAACACTGAGATGGAATCCAAGACATACATAACACGTAGGGAGTCAAAATAAATTCATCAAGGTTATCCGTGAAATGAATATGTAGCATCAATTTACATATCACAAAAATGTATGATTCTATTTGACGTCACGATTGTTTAAATATCATTTCATCAAGGTTATCAGTGAAATGAATATGTAGCATCAATTTACATATTACAAAAATGTATGATTCTATTTGACGTCACGATTGTTTAAATATCCGCCAATCGGTGATCTTCTGGTTGATGAAATGCGTCATAATTATGTCACGTTTATTTCGAATTAATTCACACCGAATACATCTATAATACATCTTGTATTTTATCAGACACTCACGCCTACATATATAAATACGATTATGTAGTTATAATTACTTATGTGCAATGATAAGCGTTTATATCGCTGCATAATTGGTGTGCGAAACGTAATAGCAGAATAAACAAGTATAGAATGTTTCCAGTAACAATAAACAGGCAACTTTCGCAGGCTTCATTCAAATGCTCTTATTGTGTCCGTTTGAAAAATCTATCGTCATGAATGTATTTCAGTAATAAACTCGGTATTTTGCTTTTTGTTCTTTTATTTTCCATTATTTCATTTGTTCAAGCAATTTTACACTTTCTAATTGAGATGCAGTCACCCATATAACTCTACAGTGATGCAAGTGTTTCACATCTGTGCGTAAAATGTGTTGATGGGTTCGTGCCTCATGGATCGATATATTCTGTTCTTTCAAATCTGTTTCTCTGCTAACCGAAACATTGAGTGCTGATGAGATGACTACGTTTCTCACTAGCAATATTTAAATAACAATATATTTCATTTTCATAACAAATTGCTATCCTTTTCGTGTTGCTAACTTCAGAGGAGGGCACGAGGGTTCTAAGCTCTTAGAATCGATCAGGATTGTATGTTTCTTCACTCAAAGTTTTGCCGCAACTGAAAAACAACTTAAAGTAATTCCTATGTCACATGATTTAACTAAAGAATCAACACTACGTTATATACGTATAACTTGTTTCATATGACAAATCGTATGTGCGTATAACTTTAAAAGTGTGTTGCTGGCTAGTAATTTTTAAAACATGCTCGTCTCTGAGAACAGAGCGGAAGCTGTTTTTTTTCTCGGGATTGGCGATTCAAAATTGTCAATGTACACGACAAAAATGTAAATAGGAATCATATTCCTTTCCTTGGCTAGTGTTAGCTCTATTTCCCTAATCATAATTGGTAGGTTAAACTATCCCCACAGGCGATTCAAATATCCCTATTTGTGAAGACGTTACATTATATCTATATACCATCGGACATTCACAGACTGGCTTTAATTTGAGTGTTTTCTCATATCAAATGATCATGCTAAGCAATTATCTATATATCTATATGGATATATGCATATGTTTTTATATTTGTGTGAACAGGGTTTACTCGTAAACTAATTAACCGATAATTGTTAATTATGAAACACAGCTGCTCGGTGTAAGGGTGTGTAATGTGAGTTACATTTAGTGTTATGCAATGGGGCAAAAGGAGGTAAAGCCCTTAGTGAAAATTCAGATAATTCTGATTTTTGTGAAAGTTTAACAATAGGCTATTGACATCAAGTAATAAATATTTCCATAATTTCAGTTTCTTTTTAGTAGTTTGAAGGTTGTAAGGGCATAATATGGACACAACAACCAATTTGAGCATTCCAATATTTCAGAGTTGCATTGATTTTATTCCATATTCATTGAACCCCAATTAAGCAAGGTTCCCTGAACATACAGTTCTTCTTAAAAAAAATTCCTCTAAGGCTTAAAGGCGATATTGAATTATCTTGCTCACCCGCTCCTATTCCAAATGCATGGCCGTCGGCCGCCATCAATAGACTGCACCACACGGTCATATAATGTCACAAAAAATCTTTTTCAGACAAAATTTTATATTTTTTTTAAATTGCAATAATCTTTTAAATTAAAATTAAATATCAAGTAAAACTGGAATTTTAACTTGATTAATCCAATAATTCGAGTAAAAAAACTGATTTTATTTTTGATCTAATTACTTTTAGTACGCAATCTTTTATATCGGTTTGAAACTCTGAATTAAACTTAAAACGTTGTTTATTACCGTTTGTTACAAGATAAAGAGTCCGCTGATGGCGACCCACCTCTAGAGATTCGGAATAGCGGCGTGTGAGCCAGAAAATTAAATATCGCATTCTTACATTTTAGACATTTTCTAGAATAACAATTATGTAATAAATTTTAATCAAGATTAGTATATGGATTGTAGACATAAGATTTAGTGCCTTTAAGCGACATAAAATTGGTGCAAAACTGCTCTGTTCTGGAAATTGGTTTTACCCGTCTTGGGACGAGTAGTCTTCTTGTTTGATATATGTCCAATATATCATCCATCAACAATACTATATACCCCACCGTACATGAATGGCATGTATATACACGTTACTACGATAGTATATTACTACCAACTTATATTAAGCACAAGGTTACGTTGATAAACCAAAACGTGCACTGTGAGTTTTATCTTCATAAATCACTGTATAACAATCTTACCCATCTATCATTGAGCGCTTAGTTACGTTTGGCCTTGTCAGCTTCCACGCCCCGAAGTAAATACTAGGGTGTTTTACTCAAATCAGATGAATATTTTCTCGGGGTAAAGATTTGTGCTATGTGTTCTTCGCATGACTTTTATTTACTTCTTATATAACCAGCTTGCCTGCAATGAAGACAAAACACAATACAGTGTTATGTTGATATATGTCTTTTTTTAAAAGCTGTTTTTGAACATTACCGAAGTAAGGTTTTTTCCTATATTCTTTACGATTTCGCAACCTTGAATCTCATGGGTGTCTTTTTATCTGTCTGAGGTTGTATTTACTGCACTCCACTTATTATTTGTTCTTTTTGTATCGTTCCCCTTCTGACAATGACTGCTCTGTTGTTGACGTTATATACAGCCGTATTTACGATGCATTGCAAATTAATCCGTCAAGCTCCATCTTTGTGTTTGGTCACTTCAATGCTCATCATTTTGACTGGCTCCCTCACTCTAACCGCACAGATCTAGCTGGTGAAATCTGTTTTAATTTTTCTGTCTCATGACTTGTCCCGAATTGTCAGTTTCCCCACACGTTTTCCTGATAATAATGTTCATAAATTTATCTTCAATTTAAAGCGGGTTAAATAGGGCATGGGGGAGTTTTCTCAGCAGATAAAAAGACTAGGTCTGTCTTGTCGCTTTTGCTTTTTGACGTTTCGGTGTCATGTTCCTAGGCCCTCTCTTTGTATAAACAAGGCGAACTCATGTCTGGCGAAATTCCGGATGTCTTATGACGTTTTGCTCACACGAATTGCTTTACTATATTTATTGATGTATAACTCATAAGCATTTGACTTCTAAAAACAATCGACATTCGTACTAGTATGGTCCGGCACAAGGCCACACACTAGTTTACACAGACAATTGATTTTTTTTTTGTTTTCTTGCATAGGTACTTTCCTGTTTTATGAACAGCATTTCCTTTAACTTTCATTTTAAATGCTATTTTTTTACCGAACATTCCAGCTTTATTTTGAATATTATTTGTAACTTTTTAGTCTGTATATTCTACAACTGATTATGTAGCTGGTGCGTTTTCACTAAACTTATGTTATTATGCGTATTTTAACTAAATCTGCCTTTACATCTTTTCTTCTCTCACATAATAACGCTAAGCAATTATATATGTGCTTCTCATATTCAGCAACAGCAGAGCTCAGAGATTATAACATGTGAACAATACCCAATGGCTAACAAAACATGACTAGTTATATCTACACAGAGTTTTAGTAAGAGTTTACTTCAACTTGTATACAACAATTGTATGGTAGAGTTTTTGTGTAATGAATATGAACACAGACTAAAAAATCGACCATGTAAAGTTCTAAATCCTAACGCGTATATGGTGTTCGTTGGTCTTTTGGCTAAGATCAAAGTGTAGTATCTGTTCCGATGGATACTGCATCCCATACTGGTGTTGTATTGGCCTTCGGGTCTTGATTTACGCCGGTCAATGGGTCTGCCCTGTGCAGTTCTGGGAGGTCCACCTTCCCAGGCTTTGCCTCCCCTCTTTGGGGAGGAGTAAGTTTATTGCTTACTGCCTGGGGCGCCCCTACCGGGGAATACCGACGGTGCTGCCCAGGCAATTTTTAAACCCCACTTTCCCGACCCGACCTTGGGTCCCATCTTACTTGTGGGAGTAAGATAAAAACTGGCTTGTGGCTTACTCCTGGAGAGGAGTAAATCAATACTCATTAATGCCGTTGAGAAATGGGTACTTCTATCGATCCTGATCCAATCGCCGGTAACTTCGCGTCGGCAGCGTTCGGGCATGCTACGTAAACACTCGAGATATGACGAGCCGAATAGTGACAGAGAGATGCCGAGCGATTAAACAATCATCTGTCAATAATCAGACGACAATTTTTCTAATCACTATAAAAAATTAAATAAACCCAGAAGCAATTGATCAGGCCAGTGCATGTTTATTTCCTGTTAAATTTTAAAAAAAGAAATAAAAACAACTGAATTACGAAGAGCTGCGTAGCAGAGTTGAATATCGCGAAGGAGTGATTTCATTCTGCTTGGAAAAAAAGTTGTTGGTAAAAAATAAAATGTCCAAAATGCTATTGCATGTGCTGTTTGATAGAAAGAAAAGGTAGTATTATTATTATTATTATTATTATTATTATTATTATTATTATTATTATTATTATTATTATTATTATTATTATTATTTATTATTATTTATTATTTATTAACAATTGTTTAGCATTGTTTTGCTACAAAAATAAAAAACAAAAAAATATTTATTAACACTCATTTCGCTATGTTTGTTCGTTTTTTATGTGATTTTAGAATCTTTCTTGACAATAAAACTGTAAAAACATACGACGCAGCAACGTAGAGAAGGTATCGGCTGCCACCATTCAGCTCGTCATCTCTCGGGTGTTTATGTAGCATGCTCGAACGCTGTCGACGTGAAATTCACAGAGATTAGGTCAGGATCGATAGAAGTACCGAGAAATGTATGAACTCAGCCATGGGTAACATGGGTAATTTTCCCTGACTAATTCTATACTATTAATCATTAACAACAGGTATTGCGTTTTGACATAAAATAGTTCGAAATAAAATAAAAACCTTCTCAGTCTGGTTGTGGTGTCTGTATTTTAGAGAATTTTACCTGCAGTTCGTTTCTTTCTACACTTTAACTAATCAGTCGTTAATATATCTTTCAGGTGAGTGTTAAGTTTTAAGTAATAAGAAGAAGCAAAACATGATTTGTAAAGATTCTCCGATGTTTTTAACAAAAATGCAAAGTTATAGAGTTGATGCTTCTTTTAATTTAGAATGGAGCGTAGCTAAATGGAAAACATATCATCGTTAATAATAAAATATTGAAGGAGTGAATCTACCTTTTAGGTTTTAATAGTATATATATATATATATATATATATATATATATATATATATATATATATATATATACTAGTTGTATACGAGTATAAAAATAAATATAGCATTATTGTTTTTTTTTATTTCTTTGTCGGGTATATTACGCTTTCGCCCCTACTCCTAAATATCAAAGTTTACAAAAATATGATGTACACACGTTCCTCACCCTGTTACTTAAAATACATATTCCATAATTCATAATGATAAATTCAATAGTTTAGGATTTGACCAAGCACATACATATTATTGAAACATTCTCTAGCACTATTTAATGTCTCCGTGAGCATCTCGAAAAACAGTGACCTTCTCTGTTCACCTAATTTACATAGTGTGTTGTACACACCGTAAACAAGTATGCAAATTGGATAGCAAAATATTAGGTTGCTTTACTTCTAAATTATCCATGGGATCTTATTTAAGCAAAAACAGTTATTATTTTTCATTATGTTAATAGTGTTACTTAGTAGATATTTCACACTTTATTATTTTTTTTAGAAATTGCATCTAAACAAAAATATAGTTATATAATATAAGGGTAATAAAATGTATTTAGCTTAGTACTTTACTGTGGTACCACACTATTACCGATCAACAGAAGTAGTATCTATCGATTGGTGGTAGCCGAAAAAACTACTAATTATCGATGAAACTTTTAAACTCTCGTACAACGTTAAGCTAAGTATAAACATCTAATATCGATATGTCTTTTTTCCTATAGGATATCGAGCAATGTACTTGTCCCACATCTGCTATCTTTTATTCGACCATGTTCCAATTTTTAGAGGTTTGTATACTAGGCGATATACTGAGCAGCACCTAATAATTCTAAATGGTATACTTAGCAGCACTTAATATTTCTAGGCGGTATACTTAGTACCACCTAATAAAACACTAATACGTATAGGCCTACTTATGAGTTACTTTGTAGGAGATCTTTACTCTATTTACTCAAAATAGCCGTACAAAAAACCTCAGCACGAAACCTACAGACTTTCTTGATATACAAGACCTAAAGCAATGACAACAGAATCCCAATGGTTGTTGATTTCAAGTAAAACACACCCAATTACTCTCACTCACAAGTGAAAAGTTTAAATTTAAAATAGACGCCGAAATGAGCTCCGTGCTTAACACACCGTTTATCCACGCTTTATAACAAACGCCCGATCTACCGTCACTCATTCCACTAAAAAACAACATACCACAATCCGTTAACCACCGAGGCAATCATATATGCAACATATATTGTTTCCAACCCTGTAAACATCTACTCACAGATTCCTCCATCATTCTAATCAACTTTCAATATCAAACTGAATGAATTAACCTCACAGGCTATAGACCAACTTCAAGTACTACATTTTTCGTATCAATTTCAAGAAAAATATTGGAATGACAAGTACACAGTACCGCCAATGGTTTTATAACTCGAAAAAGGGGAATCAGATACCATTCGGCTCTCTCACCGTTGACACGCACGTCATCTTATCAAACTACAGTATAAAAAAACATGAAATGCATTCTATTATCTATAGCGTTACTTTCCTACAACAAAACAGTAAAAAAACCGAAACTTAATGGATACACAAATTGCAAACACATAAAACGGTCTTAATTCACTTTAAAAAATGCTATATCATTATATTTATCGACCGCTTTTACCAATCAACAAATTTCAAATTTGTTAAACGCTTGAAACGCATGTCCGAGTTCTGTGAAAATGGATGCGTTTTGAACAAAATCCTGCGTTTGAAATTACCGTACGCTTTTCTACCGGAATCCATAATTAACAGCGATGAATAAACATGAACAGTAAAAGGCCTCGATTCGCATTAATTTAACGAAGGTGATTTATTCACCCAAAGGGTTTTATCTTCAATAAAATAAAATAGAATTATCTACTTATACTGGCTTCGAAATAGCAAACCTAGGGCCGGTCGGAGCTAATCAACAGAAAACTGAATTACAAATGTATGTATGTTATTGTTTTGGGTTACACACGCGCGCACACGCACACTGAAGCACACACACACACAAACACACACACGCACACACATATATATATATATATGTATATATATATATATATATATATATATATATATATATATATATATATATATTCATTTGTATAATTAGGCAGCATTCTTTTCTTTTATACGTATGATATAATAGGAGTGCTAGATTCCGTTTATTCATTTTCTGATCCATTTTTCCAGTCATCGAACGACCGATATGATGTTGTTATCAATGCTGTGTAAGAAATCCCCATATTTTTGGCGAATGAAATTGCAAGAATAAATTATAGACTAAACGAAATAATATAAGGTTACGGTCAGACGAGTACGGAGGCCATTCTTGACTCGTTATGGAGTCAGGAAAACTGACGCCGCACCAGACCTGAGTCTATTAAACCCTGTGAGAGGGAGAATATTCTTTGAAGATCCAGTGCTGGTTTTATTAGTAATTCAGAGGCAGTTGTACATTAAAATAACCACACACAGACCTAAATCAACTGGTTTTAACTGTTTGAAAAATGATGTTGAAGTTAAACTTTGTTATTGCTTGTCACTTTGTATGAGTGAGGAATAGATCTACGATACAATTTTAAAAATTTTTTAATCAATAAAATATAAATTTCTGTCTTCTCACCGACCTAAAAAATAAAGTAGCTACAAATATGAAGACACGATTCTTAACAGTTGTCCAATCATTTCGTCTGAATAACCGAATTTATAATAGTGCACTGGCGTAAAATATTTCTCTAGAAATACGCACGAACACACACATAATATATATATATATATATATATATATATATATATTTACTTAACATCAATCCATTATATATTATTGTGCGTTTTTATGTAGTGTTCATTATCCTCTCTTTTTATCCATCGTTGTTATCTTTTGCTTTTAACTCAGACGTATTTAACCTTCTTTTTTAATGCATTCTTTCATTGTTTTCTTTCCAATTGACCCTTTTCACCTTCTCTTTTCATTCACTTTTTTTTTTATTTTCTTTCTCCTATGAAATAAACTTCCCCTTTATATTAGACCCCTTTCCTTTATCCGATTACAATACCTTTTTCCCCAATTCTTTCTTTTTGTTTTTGCTGTCCATTTGAACACTCGTACAGCGCTGTAGCCCAAAACGCCCAGTCGATTTGCTAGTCGTCAAACCGGCCAGCGAGCTGTCACCACAGGTAAAAAGACAGCTGGGCGACACGTCCTATTTCAATAGACTGTAAGAACAAGCGGCTCAGTCACAGCGTGTTCACCTTTATTTCTTTTCTGGTGTTTTTTTAGTGTTGCGTTCTGTTAGCCTTGTTGTTACCTGTTGTTGGTATAGGTCTGACATAAAGGGTGCGTAACTCGTGTTGTGTGAACTCGTGCCCCTTGCTTTGAGCCCTATGTTCGCTGTCTATTTACCGTCGTGTAACCATATTTCGTTTGTTGATACAAGACCCTTTGTGAACGTGCCACACTGAAGGTAAATGTGTGCGTGTCTCTGTGAGCTGTTTTTATTTCTTAATATGTGGGCGGTTTTAATCAAATAACTAGTCCAGCAGGCTTAATTACCGGCGCGAAACAGAATAAAACAGTATAACTAGTGAAAGTAAAACGTTTGCCATGCTTTAAAAAAACTAATTATGTATCAAAATAGCATATTAATAAATATAGGTAATTATTTCGACTTATTTTTAAACTAATGGAGATGTGTTATTTATCTGTTTGAAGCCGAAACTATACCATTTCTTCTATTAATTTGAGACTATTGTACTATCTTTTAATGCTCAATATAGTTTATTATAACATTGAACACTAATGTACTATATTTTAATGTTTAATTAAGAGCGTGATGTAGTATTGAATCTTTTCTGCTATTATGATGCTATCCTCCCAGGAATTATTTCCTTCTTTTGGGTGAAAAGTACGGTAGTATATGTCATGTAGTTATGATCACATGTTCCTACTCATCAGCCTTGGTCGGGATACTTAGTTCTGTCCGTTCCGGTAACTGGGAGGAGACGATCAGTCATACCTTCTATTACTGCTCCAGCATTCGTCCGTTATGTATATTAGTTGAAGGCCTCTCATTTCACATGTTGAACGGACGGGGTTTTCTCGTCAAATCCGTTTCTATTTGTATCAATTAGGTGCCGACGATGGATATAAAAACACACTATGCTAGTCATTATGAGAAGCGTGAAGGATATTTACGGAGATGAGATCTTCACTGCTATCCATCTTGTTCTCATTTTCTAATATCGCTGAAAATTCCTATCAAGTTTGAGAAGGTTAAACTCTCTGCGGCAAAGTTCGGCGGAAGGTGGCTGAAGTTTCGCAACTCTATAGAATAAATGGGGCTAGTTTTGAGTGGTACTTGGGCGTGCCTTAGGTAAAAGAATATTGGCCTGCCAAACCGAATGTGGACCAGTTTAGACTAGTGTAAATTTATTTTAGTTTCGTTTTATTTTATTTACTTCCCTTATTTAACTTCGTAAGATTATGAATTTAATAATAAACAAGCTCGTTTTTTATTGTCTTATCTATCCCACTTTTTCCCAACATCGGTTTGATAATTCCCCTTCTCGTCCTCAAATTAGGTGACAGATTGCTTGATTTGCCACATATGCGAGTCCGCTTTCATCAGTGCGAAAAAGGTGTGTGTGATAACACTTTTAGGGCCTGTATCTTTTTTTAGTGGAAAATCTGCTGATCTGCCACATTTAATAAAGTGGGTTTGTTTTATACTAATCCCAAATTTTTACATTGTATTTATATGTAATTCCTTTTTCTGTATAAAAATGTGTATTTCTTTTCTCCCCACTGCATATATTATTGTATTATGTAGGTCTTACGTAGGTTAACCATTGAGCGATTTTGGTTTGGTGCGTAGCAAATGAAAGTTTCGTTTGATTGAGATGTTTTAGTTAATGCTATGAATGTTACTAGTTAAGTTAGTTAAAGTGAGTTTATACCTGTTTCTCTCACGCCCCCATTTTCGGATTTATTCCAAATAGTGTAGTGAATTTATACGAATAAATATGAACTATTGTAGTTATTTTTGCCGGTAAGTGTCAGCTTGAGTATACACTATAAATATTGTAAATGAATTTATGAATCTCTTTTCTGTGCTAATCATTTTTTCTCAAAGTTATTTTGGTTTCTGTATGTGTACCTCATAGCAGAAAATCGAAATTTACAGCTAATATTTCCTAATATATGACAACGATACATACAAAACAGAATATGAAAGAAAATAACGAACAAGGAGACACGGTAGGATTATTTTTATTAAGAAAAACTATATTATACTTATTATGTGTCTGTTTTGACCTGTACTAGGAAAAAAATAACTTTTCTTGGAAAATTACACGGTTGTCTGAATAAGTTTAACGAGTTTTGAGAAAGCAGCACTTATTATTTAAAAAAAAATTAAATTTTTTTTCATAGACATGGCTTATGGAAATGTAAGTTTTCTGTGGCATAATTTCTTACCATTATACCACAATCAATAGGTTATAATGTTCTCCATCCAATCTCCTCAGCGATGAATAACATTGCTTATTTGCACATTGAAATTTGTAATGACCCTGTCCAACATGTGAATTATCTTAATCTCTATTTGAATGTTATTCTTGAGCGCATCAATTGTTTGAGGATTATTAAAGTAGGCCATGTCTTTAAGGTACACCTACAGAAAATAATCCGAATGAGATATGTCTGGAGAATATGCAGGCCAAGTGTGGTGTGTACGATGAGAGATGGGCATGTCTTCAGTAAAGTAGCGATGGGTGCATTTGAATGAAGCATTTGCATGAAGCATTTGAATGAAGCATTTGAATGAAGCATTTGAATGAAGCATTTGAATGAAGCATTTGAATGAAGCATTAGAGCAATGCGATGTCGCTTCATCCTGCTGATATATCACAGTATATACGTCATGGATTAATTTTCATAAGAATGATAATTATAATAAAATGAATACATTTTAACCATGCTATACAATAATATTGTTGGTTCATCGTTTGCATCGGACGTACATAAACAACAATGGCGACGTTTTACTTTTATTTATGACTTTAACATTAAAAAATAAAATTTTAAATTTAAAAAAAGAATACAAATGTTTACACTGGGTTTCACGGTTGGAATCAGAGATACACATTGCTGAACTTGATAATTACACAGAAAATCGACAAGAATTTAAAGCAAAATTGAAACATAAGCATTATGTCTATATACACGAACAATAGATATATTATATGTATAATTCCGGTTATTTAGACTACATTTCTCATCTATATATGTTATCATCACAACGTTTCGGCTGCTGTAATTTCCGGCTTTCATCAGGTGTATCTCTTCGAAATCTGGAATATTTCGATCGAACTCGGGAATCTGAACGGAATTTTGAACGGAACCCTTTATTTAGCTAAGGGGATAGCATACTCTTGGTCCGTCAGCCATGACTGGGTGAAGTCTTCAGTAATTCGCAATTCTTCGTAACACCTGCACCGAAGATTGAACACCCAACCAATATATATATATATATATATATATATATATATATATATATATATATATATATATATATATATATATATATATATATATAACCTTATCTATTATTTATAATTAATGGTTCCCATATTGTATTAAATTCTATACAAGGTCTGCTTAGTAAGTCATTATTGCCCAACATTATACAAATTATAATCATCATCTGAAAAATTCAAAAAGATTTTTTTTTTTACTTTTAAAAAGTACCGACTGCTTCCGGTATTAAAATGCAACAGTCATAATGATGAGACCATTTCTTGTGTCAACCATTAGAATACTAGTTCAAAAAGCGTCAATTATGGATGAGTAAAAATAATACAGCGCCTACTACAATCTTAACGTCGCATAGTTGTATTCTTTTTCATATTCACAATAAGTAAATTCACGCCATTGTAATATCTGCAGTGTTTAAAAGGTTAGAGTACATAAAGATAATAGACGGTTACTTGCATATAATTGTATCTTTTATCGTTTCTAATTCCTTTGAAAGTGTTCTAGTGCTACATCGACACGTGCTTTTCTACTTTGCGTTTTATAGACTCGTAATCGACAATTGATCGAAACACAATAATGGCTTTATGATTTCAAAGGACTAATAACAATCTATGAAAATGCCTAAACAAGGTTTTGTCAACTGACCTCAAAGGAAAACGAATTTGAAGTTTTCAGATGAGATATTTAGAAAGAAAACTGAACTTAATAAAGTGTTTTTACCAACGCCTTCATGATAGCATATATATATATATATATATATATATATATATATATATATATATATATATATATATATATATATATATATTATATTATAAAATTATTAAAAAAGATGACGGAAATTCAGAGAGCCGGAGTGATGAGACGCTCGAAAGAATAAAAATAAACAATCGAAGGGGAGATCTCACAATTATCTTCTATTTTTTTTCAATTTTACATAATAAACAACACGTATGGAATTAACTGTATGTAGTGTCTGAGTGATTGGAAAATATTTGATATTTCGGGAGACGCCTCCCCTTTTCAAAAATAAACCGAAGAGAAAAGTTTCACTGCGATAAATCTAGCAAAATAGATGACGCAAAATAGAAATGAAAACAGAACCAGTCTTGCAGATGGAGATGGGTAGTGCTGCAGCAGATAATAAATCAATAAATTGTAATATTCTTTCCTACATATAGACACGCTGTTCAAAAATAAATGTGCAATATCAAATATATTAATCAGGTATTATATAGTCAGTAAATATTGTGTGTTTGTAATAGTTTAATTTAATTAGGTTATTTTTCATAAAATAGTGACATGTTGCATCAATCACACTTGATATTTACGTAAAGTATAATAATGTTAAAGAATATCCACTTTGACGTGAGCAACAAACGTGTTCGAGTTCACATGTGTTTGATTAGAATTGATTTTCAAAAATATGTTCTCTATGTTCGTGCAAATGTCTAATATTAATTTTCTGAAACATAATCACGTAGAACTGAATATTTTCCATTTCCACAAATTGATAACATAGGAAGGAAACAAAGACTGGAGGTCAGTCGAGCATATTTAATTGAAACGACAATAAAGGTGATATTAACAACGCCTCTTCTGTAATAAAGGGGTTATTGAAAAGAAAAGAGATCACCCCACTATATTTCTTAGTTGATTGTGTACTCTGCCTATGCAGTAAAGAGGAGTTTGTACGGCATAGTAATTGATTTTTAGACTATCTGACTCTTATATAGTTAGAGGACTACATCTGGTGTCCGGTCTTTTCTGGATCGTTCAGATGACCTAACTATTTTATCAGCGACCTTGGTAACAGTCTGGATATATGGGGTGAAAGTCAGTCCTAATCTTAATAAAGAGTATCTTCAAGGACAAAGTCATACATTTTGACTTGGGCAAGCAGGTATTTAAGAATTAATGGTGAATGAAAAAAGCTAGGTGTTAGCGGAGTAAAACACATCAAGCAACTTGTTTTTGACCAGTGCGCAACATGCTCCAGAACCGAAGAAAAAGAACAAGCGAGATGATGTGCTGCTATAGACAGTTGTGCCATCTACGTAGATCTCAATAATGTTCTGAGGATATAATTTGACAGTCATTAATGAAGATCAGGGAGTATGTTGGCCCCAGAACAGCATCCCCAAGGAAGGCCTCTGTTGATTCTATCTGCTTCCAACATCTGCCTATCAAGAGCAACATTTATAAACTTATCTGAGCGAAAGGATTAGATGGTGGCGAAAACATTGCTCGATAGTCCATAGCTACTACGTTTTTTAAGCAGCCGTCTGTGTCGGATCCTATGAATGGCTTTTAATCCAAGGGTTATTACTCTAGAAACAAAGCTTCAATGAAGAGATCCACTGATCCTATGCGATATTTCAGTTTGCATATATGTAGTTGCCATTGTAGAACGAAATCCGTATTGTTTGTAACTGAGTAGATTGTTATATTCTGTGGTGATTTACAATGGCTAGATTTATCGCATATTTAAGCAACTTTCTCATGTCGAAACTACCAGAACATTGAATATATTTATATTAAAAAAATACAAACAATTTATTTAGCATAGGCTAGATGCAACAGTTCAACATATGGGGGTCGCCAAGAAACATTTTTTGCCAGTAAATAAAAGATCTTACGACAGTATCAGAAAAATGAAAGAGGAAATTTGCTCAACAATTAAAAAGTGTATGAAATTGACTCAAAATAAATTGTCTGGTGAAATAAAAGGACATATAGACACAACATTCACGCTGAAAATAGCAGTCACCAAACTGAAAAAAGAAAGTGAAATTCTTTAGATAACGAGTTAAAGGTTAAATATAGTGGCCTCATGGTTAAAGAGTTTGAATCGTTAAAGCTGCAGCACAAATATATCTTAGAAGAGCTACATACTATGAAGGATGAGGTGAATGTCGAAGTAAACATGACACTGTTTCCAAGTTTAAAGATGTGATCCAAACTCAGACGTCTAGAATTAAAATAACTGGAGGATATCAAATCTGATTTTGATAAATGCCCCCAGTTCTCACGTAAGATATACTTTAATCAAATTAGGAAATGACTGTCTGACGACAGCCACAACACTCTCCAGCAAGAACTTATGGTTACCAGATACGATACTTTCGACATACAAATACTCTAAGTATGCTCCGAACAGAGTCAATGCGAAAAGGAAATGATACTGTAACTCCTGAGGAGGTAACGCTTCGGAGGAGGTTCTATGCTACCCTACCTTACGGACAACATACACTCTTCTACTCAATATAAACACTTGGAGCAAATGCCTATCAGTTCTGTGACTACATCAGTCCCATACTGGCAGTCAATACAGACGCACAATCATTCTTGTTCTCTGTTATATTTTACTTTTTCAATGCACTTGTTTCTCTAAACATTGAATTCGTGGTTTTCTTTTCTGGAGGATTTACATTAGTAAAAAGCGTAGTTTTCTGTAAGTAGGAATTCTAAAATTATGTAAGAATAGAAACAAGTTCTGGTAACATATTGTTAAGCACAATGACTAAAATGTTGTCAGGACTAGTTGCCTTGCTTGCATCCAACTTCTTGATGGAACGTCCGGGACCGATATATGTATATCACTAAGTGTATGTACAGTTTTAGGGGAAAATTTCGGAAGTTTGTAGCCGTGATCGTAAAGAGTGGAGTTTTAGCAACATTTTAGCGAAAGGTTTAACTTCATCAGATGCTGCAAAGCGCAGCTGACGACTATCAATGAAGGTTGAAATAGAGGTATTACATGTGTCCAGTGCCCTTTTTGTCATACCCACAATCTGGGTCAACTCATAAGCAAGAGAAAAGTAATGGCAAAACCTATTGTCACCACCAGTTTTTTTTTTAATAAACTAGTCATTCAACATTGTTAACATTAAAGTAACACTTGATATTGTCATTTTTTTTCAGAGATCCTTTCGAAAATAGTAACACATCTTTTGTTGGGGATTTACAGGGAAAATAAGAACGACATGCTGTGTATAAGTGCTAAATGGAAACACATAAATTGCAACTAGGGTTCTTTATTAGAGATGTCTCTACCACATCGAAAGCCGTCCCTTATGTCAGCATAGATTTCATATATATGGCGATCTTTAGGGTGGCGCTTTGAGGTGATATAAGAATAACCTGTAATTTTTAAGCCATCGATCAACTTGATGGGCGAATGCTGGTTTTCACACAAACATTAAGTCATTTTTAATCGCCTGTAAATGAATGTACACTTCTAGTATATTGAAAACGAAGACTTTTGATGTTACAAAATGAGACCAGCTTCTAGGATTTTTTTGTTGTTGTTTGTCAATTGCATGGCCGAGAATTACGGGTTGTTTTTTGTGATATGTTCGCGGAAATTTTTTTTATAAACGTTGAGGTGTGATTAGATTAGGTGTTTGGTATAGTAAAATATTGTGACATTATTTTATCAGTAATGATTAGTATGATTATGTGTCGTGTTAAGTAGCGTTCTATTTGGTTATTTATAGTGAAGCCATGTGTGCGATATTTAACGTTGCGTGCGTTCGATTGAGGAGGGTAGCCAACTCGTATGGTTTGTTAGAGTTATATCCCTGGTAAGTGTGAACTAATTTGACTTATCTCGTTAATTTGTTCATCTTTATTTATTTTTTTGCTTCAATTTTTATTTTATTTTGTTTGCTTAACATTGTTGACTAGGTGTTATGATGTTCTTGTTGTGGTGGGTTGCTATGTGAGTAGTATTACAGTGTTATTAGTTAAATATGTAGATGTGTTTAGGCATAAGTGTGATTCGGCTACTTGCAGGAACAGACGCGAATAGACAGTTGGAACAGCTTTTAACGACGATGCATCAGGTTCGTTTGTAAGACCTTATATATATACATATATATATATATGCACACCTCCAATATTTGTTTTGCGTAGTTTCGTTGTATGTATTATTAGTTATTATATGTTATTACGTGTAGACCTGATAGTTAATTATTTAGGATTTCTAGTACTATCTGTACAGACGGGCATATGCGTGCAACCACGTGTCCGAACTAGCGACAGGTGCAAGTGCGGATGCGTGCACTAGCATCAGTCTACGGACTTGTGGGCCAAAGTAAATTCTAGTATGTATTTTTCTTATTTGTTTATAATATTTAGGCATAGTACAGCAAGTAATCGCTAGTTATAATGTGTAGTGTGGTGCCTGTCGTGTGTGGTTATATTAAGAAGTTGAAGTTTAGTTCGGCTATGCTGTTTAGTCTCGGGTTGAACTTTCTTATTATGATCGATTTTTTTAGTCTACAGTTGCTAGTATCTTGCCTCATATCTCTTTGGTGGGTGTGTGGCGACGTGCTATGTGCTTTGGGAAGGATTGTGTTTTGCTGGTTACGTATTCCTTAACACATATCTTCAATGGTCTCACTTTACTGCTGATGTAGAATTCATTGCATACCACACATTGTATTTGATATGAAGGTTATGTGCGGTTGCATCACACTGTGTTGTTGATGGGGTATTTTTCAAGGGTGCATGGGTTAGTGTTGAAAAGTGTTCTAGGTTTAGATAGGATGTGTCTTAGTATTGGTCCGGTGTGTGTAAGCTGAATGTCTAGGTGTTCTTTACAACATAGTCATTAGAATATAACAAATGTGGTTTTGTTCTTTTTTTCGAAATCAGACATAGCGGTTGGAATTTTAATTGTGTAAAATGTTTATGAAATGAATCAGATGTTTTCATTTATTTATATATTTTTTGTTATTATTTATTTATTTTATTATAGATATTATATGTAAAATAAGTGGATAGTGTGGTATAAAATAGCTAACCTGGATCTAAATTCAAGTTCTGTACGGATAAAATAAGTTTGCTGATTAAGGAGATATGTTGTTTAATTGTGTTAGAGTTTATAATGAGCACTGATTTAAGAGATATTCACCGAGCTTTTTTTTAAATGAATTTAACGATTCCAGCCCACCCAAAATTAAAGGAACCATCGTGTTGTAAGTGCGTTTTCTATCTCTGATGTTAACCAAGCCTTTTCTTTAATTCCCATTGAGTTTCTTGTGCATAGTACAGTGTATATACCTGCATTAGATATAAGTTTTTTTATGTTTCGTTGTTTTCAATGTGTGTTTTATAGTTTATTATGTAGTTAGTATTGTCAGAATTCCGAGTTAATTTGAAGTGTTGCAAATTATTGTATTATTGGTAAGAATAGATGTCTGTTGAGAGACGTGTTCGGTGTCTTAGATTTTTGCTTATTTCTTTTTGTAAATATATGTAAGGATGTTTTCCTTGGATTTAATATTAAGTATATGGGATATTTCAATGTTTTCAATTATTTTTTTTTATGTATTTGAGTTCTTCGTCTAAATATTGTGGACTACAGATTCTGAAAGAGCGTAGGAAAAACAATTATAATGCCTGTTTTAATTTTATTGTTATGGTGTAACTAAACATTTATATGGTCGTTTTTGTGAGTGGTTTGGCGATGTATTTTAAATAAATTATTGTGTGTCTAAAAATAGTATCGAGTTATTTTTCTGTTTCATAAATAAACTTTATTGAGGGTTCGACTGTCTTTAATTTGTTTTTGAGATTTTCAATTTGTGTGTCTTTGGGTAGAAAAATGTGAATGTCATGAATATATCTAAAGTATTCAGTGTTTTAAGGCAATCTACATTTGAAAGAGTCAGACTCTATGAATTCTAAGAACAGACAGGCTAGTGCTCCACTCAGAAGGTTGTGCATAGGGAGACCGAATTTTTGCTTGTATAACTTATTGTCAAATTGAAAATACGTCACGTCAGTGATAAGTCTGATTATCTCTATCAAAGTGTGGAAAGGAAAACGGTGAGTTTATGTTGATTTTTTAGTTGCATATTGAATAAATTTAAAGACTTTTTAACGGATACATTGGTGTAAGATATCACATCTAAACTGTGTATAGTTTTGTTTTGTACATTAATGTTTTTTTGTATGGGAAAAGTTGATAATGTCTATTAGTAGGGGTTACAATATTGACTATGGCTTGAGCGATCTTATGCGTGGTGCTACCAATACCAGATATTATGGAACCCATAGGGATGCTCTGTTGATGAGTTTTGGAGCATGACGGGTTGGTATTCAATATATGACGTCCATTTCTTATCGTTTTTGTATATGGTTTTTGAAAGATTAATTAAAAGTGTAAATGCTATTATTTATAGTTTTTAAGTCTGTGGTGGTGTATGTATTTTCCTCTGATATTAGTGTAGATATTTTCTTTAAATATGAGTTCTTATCCATAATAACTATACCTCCACATTTATTTGATCTGATATGATGATATTATTGTTATTTGCTAGGTGCTTTATAGTATCTACATACCTCTTCGGTAATACCAAATCATTGGGTTGAGGGGCTGTAACTGAAATAATTTCTTGTATAAACCATTTTTTGGAGTCTGCGTATTAATGATTATAATTATTTAATCTTCTACTGGTGGAGATATTTGAATGTATGTCAGTTGCGAATTGTAATCCAAAACTTGAGGCTTCAGTTTCTATATCTGAGAGTCTTTGAGTTGTGAGGTTTTGTATTAGATCCTGACGTCCTATATTTCTCCATTTGCTGTCGCAATTTATTTTGTAAGTTTGTTTTCCACTCTGATTATATTGCCGGCGTTGTAATGTTTTGACTGATTTGTAAATATTTGGGATTAAGTAGAGTGTAACGGTGTTGTTCTATTTTAGATTGATAGCCAATGTTCTGACCTAAGATAAGAGCGTTTGTGTTTCAAAAGAATTGCAAGAGATGATAGAGATTTTCTTATGTAATCAGGAAAGATATGGTGTGACTGTTTTAAAGATGTAAAAGTTCTCGCAGGTATAACTTTTTCTACAAGGCATTTCAGCAAAAGTGTTCTCATGTTGTTGTGGGAGTTGACTGCGAATTAGGTGTTTTTATATGTTCGTAGCTTTTGTTAGAAAGTTTGGTTATATGTATTTATATATATATATTTATATATTCATACATATATATATACATATATATATATATATATATATATGTATGAATATATATATATATATTTATATATTCATACATATATATATATATATATATAGATAGATATATATATATAGATATATAAATATATATGATGAAAAATCGAACTAATATTCAAACGAAATAGAATAGGAAAAAAGGAAAACCAAATGTACCAAACTTTTTTTAAATATTTGTACTTGTGCGTTATTTCTTGACATTTACATATATATATATATATATATATATATATATATATATATATATATATATATATATATACATGAAGCTCTCGAAAGATAGAGCACTTTAGTTAAGTTTACAACAAGCTATCATTCAACGTAATGCAACACTCTAGGCCCGGTTATTTGAGTACTTTCGACTGCTTGCTGGATATCAGCCGTGTTTTCTATTTAGATGTTGATGCACTTCACATTTCTAGACAATGTGTGTTGGAGCATAGGTACGCACCTCGGTTATTGAATCAAACGGGTGGCCGGCAGGGAATGTCTCTTCCTATTCTGATGATTTCAGCATGTTCGGGATGCAACACATGTGTATACAGGTTTATTTTGAAAATAATATTTATACATAATTATACATACACACATATATATATATGTGTGTGTGTGGGTATTGGGCAAAAGTACTTTTATATATCCTTATAGTTTCTTGGTTAAATTAAAAACAGAAAGCGGTTCTTAATTCACGAAATCTTTTTTTTTTGCTCTGCGTTTTATCTATCATACATCTATTTTAAAAGAACTAAAGTCAAAACCTTTCACGTTTTTTTTATGATACAGTCGCCTGCTTGTTCTATTTCATAGTGTAGCTGATACTACACTAAGAAAGATCGAGTGATTTCAAAAGTAAATATAGACCGTGTTTTTGCTTCTCAGATATTGGCAAAAACGTCTATAAAAATGAATCAGGAAAGTCTTCTAACTGAGGCATCAACAAGATATGGGTCACCAGACTTATATTAACATATATCTTCCAACTGGAACTTGTTAGTGTAAGATGCATTTCTTAAATGTTATCTTCAAATGAGAATGATATTTTAAACAGAACAACTTTATTGTTTATATTTAGAGATATATACCTGACGAAACTATGGAGAAGTTATTCATCAGGATATGAAAGGTCTTTTTGGTATAGTCAGACAGTCTCACTCTCTCGTCTTTATATCCTCTCTCTCTCTCTTTATCTCTCCACTTCGGGTCTCGATAACTGATCCCAGTCGGCTCGGTGATACGACTGACTTCTTAGCTGGAATATGAAGAGTTATACTGATATTGGGACGAACACACACACATATATATATATATATATATATATATATATATATATATATATATATATATATATATATATATGAGAAATTAAATAGGAAAAACCAGAAGATGTTTTTTTTATGTATTCATCAACGTTTTGTCTTTATTTGTAAGATGATAATTTTAAGAAAAATGTCATGCAAGTACATGAAAATATTGGGTTGACATGATGGGTTAATGAGAAGAAGTAGTAGCCACTACTGGGAGCATAGGACCTAGGTCCGGGCCGTGAGAAGACGGTGGCGGGGAATGAAACCAATGTGGATGGCTGGGAGAGAAAAAGTGGGGGGGGGGGATGAAATTAATGTGGATGGCTGTGAGTGAAAAAGTGAAGGGGTGGGGAAAGAGGAGGGGAGGAGGGAGGCTCTGGGTTTTTGGTGTGTAGGCAATGTCGTAGTTTTAGAAAAGATATGAAGAGATGAAGGTGATTTGAAAGTCAGAGGGATGAGTGGGTAAGAGTGTGAAAGAAGTAGTCGAAAGGGTGAAATGGGTGAGGAGGAGCGGGGAGATTTTGTTGTGGTTAGGTGTGAAAGTTTTGGAGAGTAGGAATGTTTGACCAGCTGGCTATGTCAGGAATGTGTGGATATGAGTAAGTTAGAAGGAAATTGTTGAAATGTGCTGAGATTATGACAATTAGAGGAAGGAAAGAAGAAAAAGAAACAGAAGGTGAAAAGTGATATTAATTTTGGTGAGGAATACGTGAAATCTAATTTTGTGCAGACGATGTTGATGGTTTGAAATTAAATTGAGGGCAAAAAGGAGGTTTAAATATCTAAATATTTGTGATGGTATCTGGATATAGTTCACTGGTGAGACTGTTATTTGTGGTTAAGTGGTATGGATACGTGGGGAATAAAAATGCATGGGGGGCGTGCGTGGGTGTGTATGCGGGGACATGTCTATAAGTACAATTGAGATCGAACAGAAAAAAACGTTAGCCATGATCTAGGTACAGTTTTTGTTCGGTCAGGATAATTTTGCTTATTAAGGGGGATATATGATAGAAGCAATTTCGTTGTATGATGGTGTTGGAGGCTGTGATTAGTGCGGTTTCCAGTGATCTTCGCCGAGCTTTGTTGTGAATGTATTTGGTGATTTTGGTCTGTTCAAATTTGAAAGACTGATCGTGCTCTAATGCATGAGAGAAAAGTGCACTAAGAGAGTTATTGTTTTTTATATCCCTTTTGTGTTCGCTCAATCTTTTTTTCAATTAACGTTGTGTTTCTCCCACGTAAATTTGTTGCATAGAACAGTGTATAAGCCGGCATGGGATGTGGGTGTTTTTTTAAATGTCTTGATGCGTTTAATGTTTGTTTTATGGTTTGTGATGTGGTTTGAACAGTTGGAATGTCTAATTTGTTAAGTGTGTTGCATATTGATGTGTTATTGGAATGCATGGGTATGAGAAGGGGTCTGTCTACGAGAGAGGTGTTAGGTGTTTAATTTTTGTGTGTGTTGTTTTTGGAGAAAAATTCAAAGGCTTTCTACTTGGCGTTTGATATAAAATGTGTGGGGTATTGCAGTGTTTTTAAGGAATTAGTTATTATTTTATTTCTTCATCTATGTATTGAGGACTACAGATTCTAAGAGCGCGTAGGAAGAAGCCTATAATCATACATCTTTTCATGTTGCTATTGTGGTGAGAGTAGAAGTGTATGTAGTTATTTTTGTGAGTGTTTTGCGGTGTACCTTGAATGCTAGTTTGCTGTTGGACTTTATTATAATAGTGTCTCGGAATGGTATCGAGCTGTCTATTTCAGTCTCATGAGTCAATTTTATGGAGGGTTCTACTTGTTGAGTTGGTCTTTGAAGTTATTGATTTGTATATCTACGGGGAGGAAAATCAGAATGTCGTCAATGTATCTACAGTATTCGATGTTTGAGGGTAGTTTAAATTTGATGAATACATAAAAAACATATTTTGGTTTTCCTTTTTTCATTTCTAATTACGTCGGATTACCCTCATCCTTCCTTTCTCATATATATATATATATATATATATATATATATATATATATATATATGTATATATATCTACTGATATATATATATATATATATGTATATCTTATATATAAAATTAAATCGGTCTGATTTTCTTAGGTAGACCTTAATAGCATTGTTTCTGTCAAACTGATATGTTATTCTGCATATTTAATTTTAGTTATTATTGTCGTATCATGCCCTTTGAAATAAAAAAAATACTTTACTTCATTGTCTGACATAAGATACTTACGACCCGGGAGATTGGTAAAATGAAGGTATTTTTATATAATAACTTGAAAAGCTAAAATAAGCTTATGTCCTTAATTACTCTCACACACACCCAGTGTCACAGTGAACTGATTTTTTAAAAACTTATTTCACATTTTCCTCCTTACTATTCTCTGAATACTACATATATGTATTCTACATGTTAAATCTAAATACAGGTCGTTTCATTTCAAGTACTTTTTCTTTTCTATGGGTATATTGTAAAATGATAGATGACTGCAATAGCGATTTACCATTACAAAGACACAGAACCATCTTACATTTGTCATACTAAAAGTAGTTATTGACTTATATATAACATTTCGAACATCATATGATTTATATAATAACAACAATTATATTCCCGAGGCACAATAACTATTTATTTACATTCTTTCGTCTTTACTTCTAAATGTTCTCTTATTTACAGACATTTGAAAACATAATATAAAAATTGCAACTAAGTAAGATGGCCACTAATTTCGTTTTAATTCTAAAATAAAGGAACATAATCAAAATTACAACAAAGTACTATGGCCACTAATTTCGTTTTAATTCTAAAATAAAGGAACATAATAAAAATTACAACTAAGTAAGATAGCCACTAATTTCGTTTTAATTCTAAAATAAAGGAACATAATCAAAATTACAACAAAGTACTATGGCCACTAATTTCGTTTTAATTCTAAAATAAAGGAACATAATCAAAATTACAACTAAGTAAGATGGCCACTAATTTCGTTGTAATTCTAAAATAAAGGAACATAATCAAAATTACAACAAAGTACTATGGCCACTAATTTTGTTTTAATTCTAAAATAAAGGAACATAATCAAAATTACAACTAAGTAAGATGGCCACTAATTTCGTTGTAATTCTAAAATAAAGGGACCTAATCAAAATTACAACAAAGTACTATGGCCACTAATTTCGTTTTAATTCTAAAATAAAGGAACATAATCAAAATTACAACAAAGTACTATGGCCACTAATTTCGTTTTAATTCTAAAATAAAGGAACATAATCAAAATTACAACAAAGTACTATGGCCACTAATTTCGTTTTAATTCTAAAAAAAAGGAACATAATCAAAATTACAACAAAGTACTATGGCCACTAATTTCGTTTTAATTCTTAAATAAAAGAACATAGTCAAAATTACAACAAAGTACTATGGCCACTAATTTCGTTGTAATTCTAAAATAAAGGAGCATAATCAAAATTACAACAAAATACTATGGCCACTAATTTCGTTTTAATTCTAGAATAAAGAAACATAATCGAAATTACAACAAAGTACTATGGCCACTAATTTCGTTTTAATTCTAAAAGAAAAGAACCTAATCAAAATTACAACAAAGTACTATGGCCACTAATACCGTTTTAATTCTAAAATAAAGGAACATAATCAAAATTACAACAAAGTACTATGGCCACTAATTTCGTTTTAATTCTAAAATAAAGGAACATAATCAAAATTACAACAAAGTACTATGGCCACTAATTTCGTTTTAATTCTAAAATAAAGAAACATAATCAAAATTACAACAAAGTACTATGGCCACTAAGTTCGTTTTAATTCTAAAATAAAGGAACATAATCAAAATTACAACTAAGTAAGATGGCCACTAATTTCGTTTTAATTCTAAAATTAGGGAACATAATCAAAATTACAACAAAGTACTATGGCCACTAATTTCGTTTAAATTCTAAAATAAAGGAACATAATCAAAATTACAACAAAGTACTATGGCTACTAATTTCGTTTTAATTCTAAAATAAAGGGACCTAATCAAAATTACAACAAAGTACTATGGCCACTAATTTCGTTTTAATTCTAAAATAAAGGAACATAATCGAAATTACAACAAAGTACTATGGCCACTAATTTCGTTTTAATTCTAAAATAAAGGAACATAATCAAAATTACAACAAAGTACTATGGCCACTAATTTCGTTTTAATTCTAAAATAAAGGAACATAATCAAAATTACAACAAAGTACTATGGCCACTAATTTCGTTTTAATTCTAAAATAAAGAAACATAATCAAAATTACAACAAAGTACTATGGCCACTAATTTCGTTTTAATTCTAAAATAAAGGAACATAATCAAAATTACAACAAAGTACTATGGCCACTAATTTCGTTTTAATTCTAAAATTAGGGAACATAATCAAAATTACAACAAAGTACTATGGCCACTAATTTCGTTTAAATTCTAAAATAAAGGAACATAATCAAAATTACAACAAAGTACTATGGCTACTAATTTCGTTTTAATTCTAAAATAAAGGGACCTAATCAAAATTACAACAAAGTACTATGGCCACTAATTTCGTTTTAATTCTAAAATAAAGGAACATAATCGAAATTACAACAAAGTACTATGGCCACTAATTTCGTTTTAATTCTAAAATAAAGGAACATAATCAAAATTACAACAAAGTACTATGGCCACTAATTTCGTTTTAATTCTAAAATAAAGAAACATAATCAAAATTACAACAAAGTACTATGGCCACTAATTTCGTTTTAATTCTAAAATAAAGGAACATAATCAAAATTACAACAAAGTACTATGGCCACTAATTTCGTTTTAATTCTAAAATAAAGGAACATAATCAAAATTACAACAAAGTACTATGGCCACTAATTTCGTTTTAATTCTAAAATAAAGAAACATAATCAAAATTACAACAAAGTACTATGGCCACTAATTTCGTTTTAATTCTAAAATAAAGGAACATAATCAAAATTACAACAAAGTACTATGGCCACTAATTTCGTTTTAATTCTAAAATTAGGGAACATAATCAAAATTACAACAAAGTACTATGGCCACTAATTTCGTTTAAATTCTAAAATAAAGGAACATAATCAAAATTACAACAAAGTACTATGGCTACTAATTTCGTTTTAATTCTAAAATAAAGGGACCTAATCAAAATTACAACAAAGTACTATGGCCACTAATTTCGTTTTAATTCTAAAATAAAGGAACATAATCGAAATTACAACAAAGTACTATGGCCACTAATTTCGTTTTAATTCTAAAATAAAGGAACATAATCAAAATTACAACAAAGTACTATGGCCACTAATTTCGTTTTAATTCTAAAATAAAGGAACATAATCAAAATTACAACAAAGTACTATGGCCACTAATTTCGTTTTAATTCTAAAATAAAGAAACATAATCAAAATTACAACAAAGTACTATGGCCACTAATTTCGTTTTAATTCTAAAATAAAGGAACATAATCAAAATTACAACAAAGTACTATGGCCACTAATTTCGTTTTAATTCTAAAATAAAGGAACATAATCAAAATTACAACTAAGTAAGATGGCCACTAATTTCGTTTTAATTCTAAAAGAAAAGAACCTAATCAAAATTACAACAAAGTACTATGGCCACTAATTTCGTTTTAATTCTAAAATAAAGGAACATAATCAAAATTACAACAAAGTACTATGGCCACTAATTTCGTTTGGATTCGCTTCTTAAATTATATTTTTGTTTTCTTTTCCTTTTCATAACTTCTGTTTGGAGATATACTTCATCTACAAAGAAAAACAGAAGGACTTATCGAATGAACACGATTCGTCAGCAAATTCTTAATTTAATATTTGTTTTTATTTTTTGATGCTTTTTGTGATATTGACTTTTAACGGCCAAACTTCTTTTTTAAACAAAATCCTGGTTGCACATTAAACTTCTACTATAGGTCTGGCTGCTCAACTGTATTACATTTACATCGTGAGGTTAGCGTGCGCACCGCACAACCAGAAAGAAAACAAAACAAATAACCTAATTTTGTTGTCAATCTATTTTTAATTTTTTTCTTAGTTTAAGGACATTTTTTAACGGTCCCACATCTTTTTGAGCAAGAAAACGCCCTTTATCAATCACATTAAGCTAAACACTAACCTTCAGTCCGGGTAGCACGCCCCCCACCGCCAACATAACGTTTTACATTAACTTCGTGGGTTCTGCGTTCGCATCGGAAAACAATAAGCAGTAAATAATTGAATAGTTCCACGTTAGGGCCGAACATTTCTTTAGTTACTTACTCTTGGCACAGCAGAATACGAGTTAGCACGTTTTTCAATAAACATAAAATCACAAAAAAACTCTCCGGATATGAATAAAAACTATTAGCAACAATTTAAAAAAAATATCATTATTTGCATATTTTCTTTCTTCTTTTTCCTCCTGTAATACATCTGAAAAATTCTCGATACGTCCAGGTTATTTTACATATCTCATCTGATGGTTCGCAATAGTTTCCATGCAATCCACTCTACATCACATTATCACAAACCCAGTCTATATTATATTAAAGTCTATTTATATAGCCTGTGTAAATTATCATTGTATTATTAAAATTAGGGAGAGACAGGCATCGTACAAGTGAATGAAAACTATAATAATTTATTGTTATTCGTTAATTTATTTTTCGATGATTAAATCTAAAACATTCTCCTATTAACCCCAATGTTTCGGTCGATGTAACCTTCGACCTTCTTCAGATACATCTTATCGAAATCGGGAATCTATACGGAATTTATAACTGAACATTTATTTAATCCACGGAGATAGATTGTTCACGTGGAGTCAGCCATGACTGATAGAAATCTTAAGTAAGTTTTATTTTATTTTTACTAACACTTGCCTGTAGTGGGGATTGAACTTACAACCTCCTGAAGACTGTCACTTAGAATTGATCGTAACTTAACACCTTTATCCGTTGCGCCACGTGTTTACATGACTAACAGAACGAGAACAATCTGCCAGCGTGGTATTTAATAAAGACTTTACTTTAAATTCAATATTGATCTTCAAACTCGACATAAAGATCCCTGAGTTCGACAAGATGCACTGGAATACGGAGCTTAGATCAGCCGAAACGTTATGAGAATAATATCCAGTTCGAATAATCTAAATAATAAAAGGTATCAATCTTTATCTATAAAAATTCAGAAACTTAATACAAGGATTTGTTTTGTTGTCGTTTAAACAATTAAAATCCATGAGCACACGGATATTTCTACGAAGCTCAAAATTAATAATTATCAATCGATTGATCACTTCCGATGGAAACTATTCATTCAGTCGTAATATCAGACCGAATTATAAATTGTTCAATTCTGTCTTCCACATTTCTGCATTTAAACAAATATTGCTTCTTACTATCACCCATTCGTTCAAATCAATGTTCAGTAGTTGAGGAATCTAAGACAGACAAAAGAAAGAGTGTCGAAATTGTCCAATAAAAACGAGATATCATCTTAAAGGAGAGAGTCAGCTGAAGTACTGGCCGGTATTCCCCTAGCGATTGATGTCAGCTAGTTTTATCATTAAATTAACGTACGATTCATGGCCATAATCGAGTTGAGGATTCTAGTAAGGTGTTTGATCAACTTGCGTCGGCGTGTCGTTTTAGGGGCACACGTATTATTCATATAATTGTTGGAAACCGGCAATAAGCTCTCCCGACATCCATTTTGACTTGTTTGATGTTTGCTGATCACGGATTCGATATTCCCTTTCGCGCTGCGCAGACGTTAATGAAGACACGCATCAGCGACTTCTGCTTTTGAATGGCCACTGGAAAGCTCAGGGGAAGAATATCTTAGTCGTGGAAAAGAGGTCACACTAATATTTAGTGGAACAACTGTTTACAGATAGCAGGAGACATGGTAAGAGTAATATTTCTGTCGGCAAAAATGAAGAATAAAAATGGCTATGATTTTTTTAACATGATCTCCCAAGATTAACATATAAGAACACATCAAATTATACTATAGTCAAATTATACACTTTTTTGTTTTATAATAGATTTTTCGTTGAAATAATATCAATACATATAAATAGAAGTCAGTTGGATTTTCAACCTAATACACAAATAATAATCAGCCTGACATATTTGATTTAAGTTACCCTGCTTCTTCGTTAGTTTCCCCAATTACGTTACTGACACGAATATAATTTCTTTCGATTCGATTTTTCCCTGATCATAGCCGGATAAGAGTAATATTAGAATAGATACCTTTTTCATTATGACCCTAAACAGAAAGAAAACATGTTTCGCAATGTTGTTTTATGCTTTGCTTATCTCATAACCAATTACATGTGCATAAAATAAACTTTTAGATATTTCTTCCCACTTTTCATTCGGGCGTCTTTATTACATGCTACAAGGGGTAAATTAGTTCTATTTCTGTATTTCTAAGTACATAAGGAGCCCTCACATTACTTTTATTATGAATACTTCGCGCTCACTATCATTCATGATAGTGGCTTCGAACTATTCATGAAGAAAAAAATGTGAGGGCTCCTTATGTCCTTAAAAATCCATTCAACTAACACACATATGTTTGTTAACTCGTGTTTATCTCTCAACGAAGACACTTTCTTTCATGTAAGCGTAATATTTTCTTTAGTTTCCATAAAAGATTATTTCCTTCTCAGATTAACAAAAAAATGGGGATGCAATACTAAAATTCAGAAATTACTACCGACAGATATGTTGGGACACATAATAAACACTGACGGAAAACTTACACGAATAAAGGAAACCTAACTCTTACTACCGGACTACGAGTGATCCTAGTTGGAATTCACTTCTTCAGATATTGATTTTGTTTGGAAGTTTATATGTCAGTAAGACTACATTTTGTTCTTTGATTTATCCATTATCCTATGTTGGTTCTTCTTTTTTACAAAACTTTAACATTCCGATATTGTTTTCGTTGCTATAAATGCAAATGATACATAAATTCAGCGAGCATTTTGATATTTCCATGCACTTCTGTCATTGCCTAATAATAAAAGCAGTTGTTTTAATGTGTTTAAAAGTTTGGTAAGCCCTATTCGTAAGCCCACGAACATTACTCACGTAAAATCAATTGCGTTTACGAGTGGCAACTTTTTCTGCTTGAAATATACACAAATTAAAATACAATTCATAAGTGCTTTATTTTTTCGTGGAAAATACGAATTTCAACCGTCCCGTATAATATTAATTGACTTTTACCGCTCCCAAATACATTTATTTTGGTGTTTTCTTTTGCTTAAAATATACATTAAAAGAGGTTACTGATTGTATAAGTTTACAAAAAAGTTTTAGTCGATTCTATTTCACACTGATTTCTGTACGTTATGTGTACAGTACCAACATTTACCTCGTTTTTGCGTCTAGTATTTTAATGTCAGTTTGTGACCAGTCAATAATGCCAAAGTTGTATGCTATCACTGGCATGGCTAGTTAGTTAATGGCAGTTACTTTGTATTTGTTTGTGAGCTCTGTTTTGCATTTTTTTCTAACAGGCGTAAACATTCTCTGCCAGGTGTTTCTCTCATCTTGGCATGTTGAATTGAACCGTGTTCTTCTATGCCAAGGTATTCGTATTGTTCCTGCTTTTAAAGGTATTTGATGCCAGTATCTTCATTAAAAAATAATAATGGAAATATATTCCAAAAATTCGACATCAACAACTATTTAAGTGTACATCTATTTCAGAAACACATTTATTAACACTTTCTTAATTAGCACACTCATGAATGGAGAATATTCTAATTAGTCCTGTTGGCCGTACGAACTGGTTCATTGATGGTTATAATATCACAAAGAACTGGGCTGAAAATCATGAAATAGGTTTAAATTGGCAAAAAGACAGCGAATTAATATGTAAAGGCTAGGCCAAAATTCCAGATTGCCCGTTGAAAAACAAGACTAGTCCGAAGAATGGCAAAACCTTTTTGCCAATTTAAACCTATTTCATGATTTTCAGCCAGGAAGTCTTTTTAAATGGTGTATACTTTCCACCTCACGTTTTACTGAGCCTTGTTGCATCCACGAACATACCTTTTATTGGACCTTTTACTCTCTGGATTCTATCTATCTTCGCCGCGCCTGAAGATGTGTTTTTTGGAATTTAACTTTGAATCCTCTCTTGTCATTTCTCGTGCCTTCTAACGACCTACCTATCTACATTTCACTTTCTCCGCTTGACATTTTGACACCGGACTTTTCTGCAATCGGACATTTGCTTGCATTCGGGCAGAGTTTTGCCTTGTGTTTTTTCCCTACAATCTTTATTTTACTTTTTCAAATTTTACATCTTGGCCTTTGCCAACCTATCTATCCCAGCGATTTCCTCTGATGATGAGATTTTGATCTTTGAAAAGCCTGGCTTCAGGAAAAATTTAACTTGAATTGCATTTTTGCGGAATATACCTTGCTCTGAGCAACTGAATTGAAAAAAGATTTGACTTTTGCTTTTCTAATTCCTGTTCATCTTTCTACATATATATATATATATATATATATATATATATATATATATATATATATATATATATATATACATATATATATACATATATATATATATATATATATATATAACTACAAAATGAAATTGAAAAGTGTGTCCATAATGTGTTTCTTATCTGATAATATTACTTTAACTGAAATATATTCCCTCTATATATATGACTGTACTATTGAGTGCACTTGAAACTGTGTTTACACTTAAGTATGGTTAAGTTACTTTTCGTAATTAGATTTCAAGTCGGTAAGTTTCTACCAGAAAGGCACTGATCCGAACGAACTTTACAAACAGGCAAGAGCAAATATCAATCAAAGCTGTGCTGATGGCATGTAGATGAGGTCATTAGAGTGAATTTAAGTATTTTTGACTGCGTTATTATTTGTTTATTTCTTAAAAACTGACCTTCTCGCGCTTGTAAAACGCTTTAAAAGCCTATTTAATCATTTTAGATAGAAAATGTAAATATTTAGTATTTGCTGCGAGGCTGAAAAACATGAAACATTTTAAAATCTTTTTTCTGTGTATTATTGTAACGTTGCCCCCTTTCTTAATTGTTTCGCAAATGCAAAATATGTTGCAGCAGAAATGAAGAATCGACACGAGGAAGGATTTTTATATCACTTACAATTTATTGCAGTAGAAAGTCACTATCCACTAAACACTCCACTTTATAGATATAGTCAACTCCGCAACAGGAGCTAGGGGAGCAAAAGGTGCAACGTCCGCTCCCTTCGATCGTCAATTCTGCTCTGCTCTATGCATCGGTGACGTATCTCTTAAATAGTTTAATACATTCCTCAAATCGGCATGCCTCAAAATAAAAACAAGTAAATGTTATAATTTGAATTTTACTCTCAAACTTTGAATCATGAAACAATCACAGTTGCAGCCCAAACGCGACATCTACTCACACTTCTGATTTACACCGCGTTGACCTCTAAGTTATAATACTTATTTAATATCCTACCAAGGCGATCCATAATACAGACCTACCAAGAATGCGCGACTCTTGTCTGACTGGGGGCGAGTTCTTTTGACGTTATTCAGTCAATTCTGACACGGCTGGATATCGGATACAATTAAATTCAATTTATTTTACATATTTTTAAAAACGTTTCATGATCAGAATTCTGCTATTTAAAAATATTGAAGTAAGTATAAATGTTAATTCATATTAATTTGCAATATTTATCTTAAGTATTAATATGCATGAACTTTTAGGAAATGTGTCACAAAAAATTGTAATAACGAATATCTTTATAAGAAAAATAATTTGTTTCGTTAAAAAAGTGCACTTTGTAATAACTTACATTGATTCAATTCTAGAAATATGAACCGTCGGATTTTGTTTGATATTTGCTTAAATGTTGAATAAATTTGATCGTTGATTTAAACGACACTTTTTGTTCGAGCATGAAATTCGAATTTATTTTAGAATCCGACATGAAATTCAAATTTCATGTTAAATTCTAAAAGAAAATTGGTGTATTTGTAACTGAAGTCAACGGAACAAAAAAGGGTTAAAAAAACAAACAAATGTGCAACAATAAAAGATTACCAAAGGAAAAACATGTTACTCTTGTACAACCCTGTAAAAGTTTATTTGTGTTTTAACTCATTTTAAAGCGTTTTTTTTGTTAAAAAACAAACATAGTGTCGACTCTGTTCAGTTAGAAGGAGAAAAGAAAAGATGGCGATGATGATCCCTCTACAAGCAACCCGGATAATCGCTCAAAAATCGAAAATTAAATAGAATACAGGGCCTCTCGACAACATCTTTTTCTCGTTCTAACTGAACAGTCGACACTGTGTGTTTTTAACAAATAATGCGTTAAAATAAGTTAAAGCACAATTAAATTAGGTAGTATCGTAATTTATCTTTCCTTTGGTAACATTTTTTTTTTGTATATTTGTTTCTTTACCCCTGTTTAGTTGTTTACTTTGGTTCAAAATACCCGAAAATTGCAGCAGTTTCGTTATTAAAGAAATATTAACTTCTTGATTTTGTTTTAGTTTTAAATTCCTAAAGTTCCGTTAAAACTGTTATTTGTTAATTGTCCAAAATTTATTTTTCTGTGTGATAACATTTGAAAACATTCAAAAAATGTTAGCTCTAAGAAATAAATAACACTTTAAAAAGTAAATTAGAAATATGTCAGTAAGTGTTAAACAAGTTATTAAGAAAGAAAGAAAGAAAGCAAAACGGAATGTAATTCTTTAAACTGCGAACATAATAATGAAAAAGACAATTTATTATCACAAAGTAAATTCATAAGTTCACTTTAATTACTTAACAACTGCACCTTACGGCAAAAAACAAGATCATAAAGCTACAAAAGAAAAACTTGAAACAACGTTACTCACACATTATAAATATGAGCAAAAATAATTCCACACTTTTCAATAAACCTCACAAAAGGAGAACTTCATATATATGATGACCTTCTTGGTTCTAAATAACGCAGAAATGTTTGACGGGCTTTAAAACAAAACAAATCCAATTAGGACACATGAGGTATTTTATAGGAAATCACACTGAATTTTCTCTCGATAGATTGATTCGATTACTAATTTGTGTATGTAAGTATTTTGCCTTTAACATAAAACTAATTATGCCTGAATCTGTTAATATTATCTAGTCGAATATTACAGTAATAGTCTGGGTACAAATAAAAGCTTAACATAAAATGTTTACTGAATCAAGTATACGTTTAAAAGCGTTCATAGAATACGTGAGTTGAGACAGTATGATAAAAACGGGCATTATAGCCGTGCAGCTACCTATTTATATAATTACGTTTTTTTCATTCTCAACTGGAGTTCTTTTTCTGAAAGTGAATTTCGTGAATTCAAAGCAAATATATACTAACGAGAACAAGAATTTCAGTGATTTTTATTTTTGTAATCTTTTTCCTTAACACACATTTAGCTCAAATTTAGCAGCCTTTTTAAAATGCTATTTTTTGTGTGTTACTTTTCATGAAACTTATTACAAAAATCAATACTATTCATAAAAATATTGCATTTTGAATGCGTAAAATATTGTCTATGAGTTCTCCACCAGCTAGGGAAACTACAAGTCTCTTTGAAAGTTATATTAACTACCATTTTAGTTCACAATATATTTCGCTCATTATGTGAATAAGTAAATCAATTATGTATATCATTTAAAAGTGTTACAGTCGTAGGGTTAAACAGAAAAATTATTTTATTTGATTAGTTGCGTTTTAGCACTCTAAACATTAAGATCATCTTTTTCTCATCTTTTTTATTGGTGAATACTTTACTAATATGTTACTTAACAGTATTTACTAAGAGCGTGTATTTTTACGGTTGAACGGTCTAAGTACATATCTCTGGTTTTGGGGATTTTTAGTAGTGAGATTTGAATTTGAATTATTTAGTTGTAAAATGATTTTGCAATAAATTCTCAAATATCCCTGATATATTCGATACCTTCGTTCAGTTCATAATCACATCACTTTTGTTTGCACCACTTATTCCTCTTCCCTCTTCACTTCAGACTTACACACGCTAGCACATGAATATATACTTGAAGGAAGACCAGATATTTCTCGGGATTAATGGGAAATCTTTTTTGTACAGTTGTTACATTCTTATTTCTTTTATTTTATAAAACTTAATTTTATGAGTTGGCGCTGAAAAATATCTGAGCATTGATTGAGTTGAAGCGACATTTATTCAAATAAATTCCGATGAATTATAGTTTAAATTACATCGTTTGGCATCCGTTTTTTTACCGGGGTTCTTGCTCTGAACCCTTTGTATAGATGCCAAGCGTGGACGAAAATAATGTCAAACCGACTTTGATCCAAATGATTGATGTAAACTGGCGACAGTGATACACATCTATCTCTACATTATGTGAACAAACAAACATACAGCCATGAAATATAACTTCATATATGAAGATATGGTATAACTATAACTTATTAAGTGGAAGTTTCGTTTCGGTATAGTTTTTATTATATATGCAAAAACTAAAAGCAAAATAAAATGTTCTGAAATCAGATTTAGCATCACAAATAAGAAAAGATAATAGTAGTTTGTCTTTTATTTATTTTCTCCTCTCAATTATCTTTTCTTATTAATTTCCTCAAACCTGAAAACACTTTTTTATACCCCAAAAAAGTTTATAATATACCGAAACATTATAGGAATTGAATAAAGAAATTTTCACATTTTCATAGAACGAAAATTATTTAGCCATATTTATACAATATCTTACAACATTCTACATAGACGTAAATACTAACAAAAGGACAGGATGATTAAATGTTGCCATATTCATATCGTTTTGACTGTTAATTTCTTCAGGCTCTTTTATATGTAACACAATGCGCCTAGGGTTTACTGTTCACACGGGTGCAAAGCAATTAATTCAATTATTTTTGTTTGTTTCTTGTCAGAGCACAGTTTCTTATTTTGATATAACAAAAAATAAGCTGGACAGGTTTCTTCCTTTGATTATAAGATAATGTTTTTATTTCTTAAAGCCGGTATTTATGGTAGCCGGTTGCTACCATTTAGTTATTAAAGGATAGGTAGGTTCACCCACAACACCCCCCCCCCCTTCCGAAACTCATTCCCCCGGAATCTCAAGGTGTATCTTTTTCCTAGGATTCACCTCGAAACTCCCGGTTAATTTATGTTTTCTTGATGAACGTCTCTGTTCCGGATGCGTTTTTGTTGTTGGCAGCTCAAATGCGTCGTATAGATCTTCCATGATGGTCTTACTCTGATCCGATGGGCCTTCCCCTGGGTCGTCCGACATGCGACGACGCATTTGGTTAATGTGTTTTTACAGGTGCCTCTAGGACCCTCTACAATGTACACCATTCGCCCCAATCTTTTTTGTACCTTTCCCACTTCCCACACGGTTTTGTTTCCATGGTGTTCCTGGAAGAACACCTTCTCTCCATCCTCGTAACTCTTCTTTAGTGCCGTAATGTTGGTCGGTTTCACCTGTTTTGGTAAAAGTTTGTCGAATACCGACTTTATTTTTCTTCCAAACATTACTTCCGCCGGTGGTACTTGGGCTGGTGTGTTCTCGTTGGGTGTAATTCTATACACTTGAAGGAAATGCTGGAGTGCCTTTTCTCTCGGCGTGCCCGTCGATTTTTTCAACGCTCTCTTCAAGGTATCAACGAATTTTTCTGCCTGTCCGTTTGACCTCGGATGGTAAGTCGGGGTGGTGATATGTTTAATTTGAAAGTCTTCACAAAATTCTTTGAACTCTCGTGAAGTAAATTGTGTACCGTTGTCCGATACAACAATGTCCACCACTCCGAATCGGGCAAACAGTTCATGCAACGCGCATATCGTGACATCCGTTGTTGGGTTTTTACATCTAACAACTTCTGGCAATTTTGAGTAGCTGTCGACTATAATTAAATAGTAGAAGCTTCCAATGGCCCCGCGAAATCTATGTGAATACGGGACCATGGTTGCTCTGCCTTTGGCCATGGACAGTACTGAATAGGTGGTGCTTTCGCTACCGATGCGCAGCCCGCACAGGCCTTCACCTTCGTCTCTATATCCCTGTCCATGTTTTTCCAATACACATAAAATCTCATTAGGCTCTTCATGGATGTCGCCCCGGGATGCCCCTTATGGAAATCCTTCAGGATTTTTTTTAGTGTAGCTGGGATTACTACTCGCTCCCGGTACAATAATGTGTCGCAACAGACTGAAAAAGCTTCTGCCGTTTGTTCATCGTCTGTTTGTAATTTATTTTTAATTTCGATAATAAAATTATCTTCTCTTGCCTCTTTTTGTATATCGCTAAGTGTGACTGGCAGCTCTTTTATTGTGTTACACAGTACTTTACTATAGTCATATTCAGACCGAAGGGATGCTATAACTGTATCCTCGAGCGGTTCCGAGTACTTTGGGATTAGCCGCGATAAACCATCTGCGTGTCATGTCTTTTTGACGGTAAAAATTCCATCTCAAAGTCATAATTTAACAGAATTATACCCCATCTCTCTAGGCGGTTTGCTGTGTAGGTTGGCAAACCTTTTTTTATCCAAAGATGGTGATAAGTGGCTTATTGTCTGTTTGTAGGATTAAATGACGGCCGTGTATATACCTGTGAAATTTGGTCATTGCGAATACAATACCCAACGCTTCTTTTTCAATCTGAGAGTATTTTTTCTCTGCAGGAAGTAAAGTTCTTGAAGCGTGCGCGATGGGTTTCATCAAGCCATCCGGCATTTTATGCAAAATGCACGCCCCAATGCCGTAGGAGCTGGCGTCACTTGCAACAATAGTTTTTAGCTCTGGGTTAAAATGAGTAAGAAATAATTCTGAAGTTAACTTCGTTTTTAGGTTGTCGAATGCAGATTGACAGTCGGCGGACCATTCCCATTTACTATCTTTCTGAAGTAACTCATTTAAGGGGGCTCGCAATTTGTGCATACTGGGAATTAATTTTTCGTAATAGTTTGCGAGACCCAGGAAGCTTTGTAGTTGGGTAACGTTGTACGGTTCGGGCATATTCTTGATGGCTATAGATCTTTCTGGGTCGGGACGTCTTCCATTCTTATCAATGACATGTCCGAAGTATTTCATCTCTTCTAGAAAGAATTCACACTTTGACTCCTTGAGTGTAAAACCAAAATCGCTTATCCTTTCGAATACTTTGTTTACGTGCTCACGGTGCTCCCCGACGTTCGTACTTTTCATTAAGATATCGTCAAGGTAGCCGATCGAAAAATCAAGCCCGCTCAACATCGTGTCGATTACCTGCTGAAAAATCTACGAGGCCACTTTAATTCCAAAAGGGAGACGATTGAACTTTAGTAGTCCCCTGTGTGCCGAAATACAGAGCAGCTTAGAGGTATCTTCCTCTACAGGTATTTGCAGATAGGCTTCACTTAATTCAATTTTTTAGAACAGTTTTCCACCGTTTAATTTTTTGAAAACCTCTTCTGGAGTCGGCAGAGGATAGTGATAATCTTTCAGTGCATCGTTCAAACTGGTTGAGAGTTCGGCACACACTCTGATCTCTTCAGATTTTTTCTTCACGTAGACGGTTGGTGCCGCCCATTCCGAGTAGTCAACTGGTGTTAAAATACCTTTCTCCACCAACCGGTCTATTTCTGCATTAATTTTTTCAAGAGAGGCAAATGGTACACTTCGTTTTCTCTTAAAAACGGGATTCTTATTTTCAATTAGTTCAAAACTCGCCTTCATTTTAGTACAGCGTCCTAATTCATTAGAAAACACCTTGGGGAATGACTCTTTCAAATCCTTCTTCAATTTTTCTGCTTCAGCAGAAAAGTTTTCTATTCGTTGACAATAGGCGCTTATCGGCGAATCCCAGAGCTGGAAGTGCTGAATCCAATCTGAACCAAACAAATTTCCTGTATCTCTCATTACGAACATACGTAATTTTAATGTCTTATTTTTTAGTGTCACTTTTGAAATGATTTCCCCTTCAAAGTTTATTTTATCTCCGGTTACCGATCGGGCCACTTCATCTGTGCGTAGCATGGTCGGTCTGCCGATCTTTTTCCAGGTATTAATATTAATAATTGATAAGGCAGACCCTGAATCAAGCTGTAGTTTAACATCTTGATTGTTAATTTTTACCGTAACATACTTTCGTATGTTTAAGTTGCCACCATTAATTCTAGTTGTTTTTATGTAACTTTCTTTTCTAGTGTTACTTCTGCAATGTGAGGCTTTGTGTCCAATTTTATGGCATTTGTCACATTTTTTTCGTTTAAAAGGACACTTCTGGTACCAATGTAGGTCCCCGCAACCCCAACAAGGGTAGTTTGGCAATTTTTCATCCGACCTTTGAGGCAAATCCTTCCTTCCCTTGAAATTGTCCGCTGTCAAGGATGATAACTTAAAGTCGTCACAATGTTTATTGACGATCGAAGCAAACGTTGAGTAATCCTGGCTTTCTTTTCGCGTTAGGTTCATACATTTCCACCTTTTGTTGAATAAACTTGTTTTGGGGAAATATAGTTCAATTAACATTTTAATAGTTTCAGTGTAAGATAGTTCGCCCGTTTTCTTCGGCAGAATATAATCGACAAAGTTTGTATGCTCTGCCGTACCTAGTCTACGAAGAACTAAACGAACCTTTTTCTTTTCTGACCATGTGCTACAATCAATGTCGAAATAATCCTGATATCGACGGTACCATGATTCGAAGTTTAGGTCCTCTTCAGGCACATAGTTGAAGGTTTCTATAGCTGACCATATTGCATTTTGGTTGAACACGTCGCTGTCGTAATTCGTCGTATTTATCATTACTTGTGCCAGCTGTTCAAATTTTCTCTCTGATTGAGTCTGTTGCTCTAATTTTAATTTTTTTATCCCAATCAATTGTTCGTCTAAAGATGTTCTATCTTCTCGCTGTTGTGCTAAATTCTTTTCCTCAAAATACTTCAACAAACTTATATTCTGCGACTGAAATTCCTTCTGTTTAGACTGAAATTCCTTTTGTAGAGCAAGATGTTTTTTTATCGTTTGCCTTCTGTAGAGCAAGATGTTTTTCATCGTTCGCCTTCTGTTGTTCTGATTGAAATTTAATCATCTCCAATATCGGTTTCGAGAAATCTCCCATGATTAAAGAAATACTTGCTTGAAAAAAAAATTAAAGCCACAAATAGTCCTTCACTATTTTTTTCCTTTCAAATGCTTACTGTTTAATAACAAAGTCAACCCCTTCTGATCACTGCGTCATTCGGGTCTCGAATTCGACCGGCACTTGCTAATCTTTCTTATTCTTCTTTCTTTGAGAAAAAGAAAAAAAAACGATTTTATTAATCCGGCTTATTGGGTAATTAATGTAACACATTTGTATTTTTGTTCTCATCTGGAACTTTTGCCTTTCAGTCTAGGCTAGAAAATGCAAAATAGCAAGTAATGGCTATATAAAAAATTGACTAGTTATTCAAGAAAGTAACTTGGTTTTACTTGTCAGATTTTTCTTTTCGACTATACGATTTTACAGTGACAAGTTATTTCGCAAATACGTTTGACTATATCAGACACGAAAAAAGGTGTTTGTAGTATGGAGTTTTTTTTTTCAAATCTTTCAGTTTTATAAGCACATGGTATTACAATTTCATTTGTTGCACGAGGTAAAATCCCGTATTGAAATACGAAGAACACAAATAGTAAAATCTGTCTTACTTATTTTTCTTCCAGTAATTGTTTAAACTGGTTATTTCTTGTAAGGCAGACTCGTCCCAAAATTGAATGTATTCGATGTTTCCAATATCTTCCCGGAAATTGTAAAGCACTAGGTTTTTTTTCAAATGGGTAGAATTTTTATTTCGAAGGTTGACTGTGTTGTAGACAGGTTGCAAGGTCCAAGGTGTTTCCAACGAAGTCCTTTACGAATCACTCGCCGCCAGTTGTTGTAGACCCGTTTAGGGGTACCACCAATTAAATAAAAGAACAACAGGTTTAGAGATAATAATAATGAATTGTATTGAACAGAGAAATTATACACAAGTCAGTGTTGGCAGTGCTAGTGCAACAATGTGGTACAAATGTTCTCCCGGCAAAAGCCGGTATTTATGGTAGCCGGTTACTACCATTTAGTTATTAAAGGGTAGGTAGGTTCACCCACAACACTTAGTTAAATTAATTCACAATTAAACAAATAGGTCTCGGACCAAGGCGGTTGACACAACGATTGACTTCTCTTCTGTTTCAGTCGGTATCGCTGTTAGACTCTCTGTTCCCTTTGTAATCAATAGTACACATGTTAAATAACGTTTGTTTACGTCACCCGACGTCAACTGTGACCCAATTTCCCGCTTACTGCTGTTTCGGATAATACTATACTTTGTTTGGTCGTTGTGCTCTTGAACCTACTTACGTCATGATGTTACTTGGTTCATCTTTTATTATAATAATTCTTTGTGCTTTTGTTCTTTTTATTTTGACCTCCAACTCGTTCTATGAAGTTCCACATGTACGTTTTCTCGTAGAATGTACTTTTTTGTAAATTTCGAATTTAATTCATTTATAAACGAAATAAAACAACTATTGAAACATTCTGAAGATTATAACAATCACGATGAGGCTAATAGTCCAACATACGTAAATTATGTAAATAACAAGAGGAACTCTTAAATATCGTTAAATAAATAGTTATACCATCGCTGACGATGTCAATTTGTAATTGACATAGACATCGGTCTGTTTAATTAGAGCGTCTCTGTGCAGTTCCAGTTTTATGTAAACGATAAACAATACCAATGTTTTGTGAAAATCGTGCAGCTGCTTATGTACCTTTTTTTCAAAAGAAATTCAAAAAAATATGTTTTTATCTTGCTACTAAATAATAAAAAGCTGTATATTTTGAAGTTTTTTATATGCCACTTATTACGATTTTTATAAAAAGTAACCTCAAATCATTATTATATTGTATAGCCTTTAAAAGTCTAAATTCGACATTGTGTTCGTGATTGTGATCTTTATCTAAAATTAACGTTATTTTAGAAGAATATGGGAAATATTTCTAGAAATAGTTTAATGGTTTGAGTGTACCAAAAATTCAGTCCGATTTTTGCGTTGTCCTTCGGTCTAAAAATCAGAAGACTTTTTTAAAAATCCATTCGGTTTGTGTGTCTTTTTTCCGTCTCCAAAATTGAATACTTGAAATAGCATGAGAACAGAAAGATAAAATCAATGTTATACTAGAAACTCAGAAACAAAACATACGTTGCTTTGCTTTTAAATATGGCTAATAAGCATTGCCATTTAATTTCTGAAAGCATATCTAAGAATGTAGAGAATTAATGGAATTTTATGTGTTTACGAGAAATTGGTTCTAATTCCAGGTATTAAAACCTACGAAAGATGTAATTACATGCGATGTCAAATATTTTTCAATGTCTGATAAATGTTTGAAATCAAATGCAACCTCAGTGTTATACTGTTTTTAAAACAATATGTTTAATACAAAAGTAGTTTAACAATGACAATTACAAAATAAATGTAATGTTAGTCTTTAACCGAAATTACATTACATGTTTGCAAAATTACTATATAACTGGTCGAAGTTCTCGTCAACACGGAGTTTCTCATACCTTTCTCTTCTGCACTTCCGTTCAAATACACTGTATGTGCTAAAAATAATATCATCCATCCGATCTGATATTTTTGCTCGCCTAAGAACATCGTATCATAACAAAAGAACATATAGGACGCTGCCCCGAAGGAGAATGTATTGCCTCGCATGATAGTTTCATGACAACAGAACAGATATTACAATACCCTCAAAAGAAGAGGTAATACATGAGAGAATGCTCTTTAACAATCGAACAGATAATACAATACTCCCCTCCCAAAATGGAGAAGGTAATGCCTTTGATAATGGTATCATGACGAACGAACAGATACTACACTACTCCAAAAGAGATAGTAATGCCTGAGAGAATGAATTTATTACAAAAGAAAATATACTACACTACTCCCAAAGCAGGGGTGTAATGCCCGGGAAGAGAACATATACTACGCTACCTCCCTGAATTGAGAATAAAAAGATAGTACAATAGTACAATTAATATAAGTAATAGTATAGTTTCGACTTAAGACAAACAGATATAAAATCTCCATTAGTAATAGATACATTTAGTTAGCTTGACTTCAAAATGAACTATCATTATACATCTATTAATAATGGAGATTGTGTGTATAGAATTAAACTAACACTTACCGGAATAAGGGCCTTAACTGGCATCCATCTCATGGAGGAGTGCTTGTTCGAATGAATGAACATTTATACACTAAAATAGCCACTTGTGAATCTCAGCCAATCAGAACACAGAGAATGGACTTTCCCTTCTGAGCATAATGGAACATTCTAGCCTTGTTATAAACAGGCATTTTGATATGCTCAACAGTCTGACTTATCTTGCTGCTCAACAGTCTGACTTATCATGCTGCTCAACTGGTCGTACAGTTGAGCCTTAAGCACCGACTCTATATGGCGCTACGAACAGAATATATGGACCCTGAAGATTGGGATCAGTACCTCCTCAAAGCAGGGATCTCTGCTAGCTCAGCTCGAACTTATGCTGTCACATTTGCAAGTGAAAAGCTGACAAAAAGGAACCTGCAAATGATGGATCGGGCCATGTTAAAAGAGATAGGGATCGCGACAATGGGAGAAGCTCTCTCAATCCTTAAAGAAGCTAAGGAACTCTCATCTGAGGTAACATACGCTAAAGCACCAGCCGCTAAACTGCCCCAGCTCCATCTTGAAACCCCCCCAACAATTCAGAAAATTCAGGATTGATTGGGAAGTATTCACCAAGATGACGGGTATGCCAACATCTCAGGCCAATATACAGCTATACAGTTCTGCTGATGAGTCCGTCCAGAATGCTATACTCAACACTCACCCTAAATTCTTCACCACTGAACAAGACAAGCTACTAAGAATGATAGAGGCATTGGTCATTAAAAGGTCGAATCCCATCGTTCATCGCCTCCATGTCAAAGGGTGAGACTGAGACAATACAGAACTATCTCGTCCGCCTCCGGGCCACAGCCCTGGACTGCAACTTTTTATGTCCCCTTTGTGAGCATGACCTGTCTAACATGTACATCAAGGGCCAGCTCATCAGGGGAATAGCAAACAATACCCTCCAAGCAGACCTGCTGGCCAAAGCTGGAACACTTACAACTCTCAAACAAAATGTTCGCCATTCTGAGGCGTTTGAATCGGCATTGAAAGACCAAACTTCAATGACTGACACCTCTGACATGGCTATTGCACGGATATCTACGTACCGCAAGCAGAAAACCAGTGCTCAAGCTAATAAAGGTCATGTTAGTATCAGCAACTCCACCAAACGTGATAACTTTCAAGCTTGCGTGGGTTGTGGTAGCCATTATCATGGTATCCCAGGAACAAGCTCTCGCCAGTTAAAATGTCCAGCATGGGGTCAAACTTAACCACCTTTCAAGAGTGTGCCGAGCAAAGAAACCCTGTATTGGAATTGACGAGGCTCCCATGGATTCTCTTATCTCTCACATCACATTTAACCAGACAAGGGATACATATACGACCGCAAGTGAAAATCAAATAGCAGAAATAGATGCGTATGTTATCCCATTTTCACCAAATCCAGATCCCAGACAAGCGAAGAACATCCCTGGTGACTACCGAACAAAGCTGAAGATTTTCCCTGATAGTGGGGCCACTATATGTCTAGGGGGATCAAAGCATATGTTTAACATGGGGCTCACAATGAATAACTTAGTACCATCAAGAAAAATCGTTTGGACTGTGGGAGATTTCCCACTTGTGTGTCAGGGATGGTTACCTGTGAAATTCGAAGTTTGTGGAAGAACAACCAAGCAAGCTCTTTACATATGTGATGGGATCCAGCGACTTTATTTCAGCAAGGCAGCATGCATTGATGTGGGAATGCTGCCTGAAGATTTTCCAACCCCTGCGGCAACATTTTCAACCCAGGCAAATATCGCAATACAACACATTGAGTATGTGAACTAATTGCCAAGTCGCCCCTAAAGCCTTCCCTTTACCCAACGGAAGAAAACATTAGTAGACTTAAGGATTGGCTCCTAGAGCATTTTGCCAAGACAACGTTAAACAACAATGGGGTGTTCCCATCTATGTCCGGCCCCGCCGCCCATATTCACCTTAAAGAGGGAGCGGTCCCAAAAGCCAGACACAACCCAATTCCTGTGCCTTATCATTTCAAGGAGCAAGTACGACTCGCACTTTGGGATGATGTTAAAAGAGGCATTCTTACACCAGTGCCCGTTGGTACCCCTACCGATTGGTGCAGCACTATGGTAATCACTGCAAAAAAAGATGGAAAACCAAGAAGAACGGTGGACTATCAGCATTTAAACTCTCAATGCAAACGAGAAACACATCACACTAGCTCGCCATTCCAATTGGCATTACAGGTGCCACCCAACAAAAAAAAACATCTTAGATGCAATTGATGGTTATTATTCAATCCCTCTAGATGAGGAATCTCAGCCACTTACAACTTTCATCACGGAGTGGGGTCGTTTCATGTATCTCCGCATGCTTCAGGGATACTTAGCCTCCGGGGGTCCTATATGCGTAGATATGATGAGATCATTAAGAACATTCCTCGCAAAGTGAAGGTCGTTGATGATACGCTACTTTTTGACAACAGTATAGAAGATGCCTTCTATCATACATTTGACTACCTATCGCTTTGCGCAAAAAACGGAATTGTCCTTAACAAAAATAAATTCCAATTTTGCAAAGATGTGGTTCAGTTTGGAGGCCTTCTAATAACATCATCAGGAGTAGCCCCTTCCGAGAATTTACTTAATGCAATTGCCAACTTTCCTATCCTAAAAAATATAACTGATGCAAGGTCTTGGTTTGGATTAGTTAACCAAGTAGCATGGGCACATTCCCTAAGCACCATAATGTCTCCCTTTCGAGACCTTGTCAAACAAAATGCATGCTTCATTTGGAATCAGGATCTCGAGAATGCATTTTTCACATCCAGGCAAATCATTGTAAATTTGGTAAAAAAGGGTGTAACGACCTTTGATATTAACAGAGCAACCTGCCTTGCTCCAGACTGGAGTAAAGATGGTATGGGTTACCTGCTATTACAAAAACACTGTATATGTTCCACTGAGAAAGCACCGGTATGTTGTCCTGAGGGCTGGCACATCGTATTTGCAGGCAGCAGATTTTGCACAGATGCGGAGCGCCGATATGCACCCATTGAAGGCAAGCAGCAGCAATCGCCTGGGCATTAGACAAATGCCGTATATTTATTATGGGCTGCCCTAACGTAATAGTAGTAACAGACCACCAGCCCTTACTAGGAGTATTTGGCGACAGGGACCTGAGCAAGATACATAACCCACGCCTCTTTAAGCTGAAAGAGAAATCACTCAGGTATTTGTTTACCATCCAACACGACCCGGGAAAGTTGAATCAGGGTTCCGATGCTGTCTCTCGCAACCCAGTCCCTACAATGAGTGCCCTTACATCCCTATCTTCCACATACCCTTCCTCTGAAGACATCCATCTCTCGGATAAAATAATTGCTATGGGGATAGTAGCAACCCAGCAAGCCATGAACGATTTTAAAGACAACGATACAATCCTGTCAGCTGATCACGTACGTGCATCAGGCCGAAATGATCCATCTTACACGACTCTGACTAACACAATACAGCAAGGTTTTCCATCCAAACGTTCACTTACTGAACCGGAAATCCGTAACTTCTGGGATGTACGCCATCGACTAAGTACTGACAGGAGCTTAGCACTGATGGATGCGAGAATCGTGGTACCCAAATCTCTCAGAGGAAAAGTACTGCGTTATCTATACTCAGCCCATCAGGGCGTGGTTGGCATGAAAGCCCGTGCCAATGAATCGGTGTATTGGCCCGGTATGAATGCATCAATATGCAACTTTCGAGCTAATTGCCTCATTTGCACAAGCATTGCCCCAAGTCAGCCACCTGAACCACTCGTATTAACCCAAGCTCCAGATTGGCCCTTCCAGCAGATAGTGATGGACCTTTTTTACGCCGGACACATTGCATACCTTGTCTGTGCAGACAGACTAACTGGCTGGATTATTTTGTATCATCTTAAACCAGGTCATGCCATCACCTGAAAACTAATATCTATTTGTCGGAAACTATTCCACACATATGGCACTCCAAAAGAACTTAGTAGCGATGGTGGCCCACCTTTTAATTCCAACATGTTTCAGCAGTTCCTCAAAACATGGTGTGTGAAGCTCAGCCAGTCCTCAGTGGCATATCGTCAATCTAATGGCCGAGCAGAGTTATAAGAGGATAATTCATAGAAAAAACAGCGAAGAGGATAATTCATGGAAGTACAGGTCCCCAGGGCTCATTGAATAATGACAGTGTTACCAGAGCCATCCTGCAATATCGCAACACCCCTATCCAAGGCATTGATCTATCCCCAGCACAACTCTTGCTCCACCGCCGACTTCTTGACTTCATACCATCCCAACCCGCACTATATAAACCACATGCAAAATGGATATCTGCAGCTAGGAACCGTCAGATAAGCTTATCTCAGCGCAAATCTCACCTCACCGAGCGGTACAATCGCACAGCGCATACTTTATGCCCACTCCAAGAAGGAGAAAGAATATCAATACAACGTGCAAACAATCGTCGATGGGACACAACAGGTCGTGTTGTCGAAACTCTCCCTAACCGTCAGTATCGGATAAGGATTGATGGGTCAGACAGAATCACTTTGTGAAACCGCAGATTCCTCAGAAAACTTGCAACACCTGTAATTCCAATCCCTATTCCCAGTGCTTCGACTGAATCTCCCAATCCAACGCCTTGTGATTCCCATACACCTGGTACACCATTGCCGCATAACAGAGGAGATGTAATGACATCGCCGAGGCACCCAACATCACCCGGCACTGCTAAACCAATGCCAGTGAAATCTGCCCGGGCATTGTCCAGGTTACTCCCTCACAATCAACCAGGCCAAAAGGAACTCATCCTTCCCCAAAGACCATTGCGTTCGCGTACTGAGGGGAGGGGGGAGATATAGAATTAAAGTAACACTTACCGGCATAAGGGCCTCAACTGGCATCCATCTCATGGAGGAGTGCTTGTTCGAATGAATGAACATTTATACACTAAAATGGCCACTTGTGAATCTCAGCCAATCAGAACACAGAGAATGGACTTTCCCTTCTGAGCATAATGGAACATTCTAGCCTTGTTGTAAACAGGCATTTTGTTGTGCTCAACAGTCTGACTTATCTTGCTGCTCAACAGTCTGACTTATCTTGCTGTTCAACTGGTCGTACAGTTGAGCCTTAAGCATCAACTCTATAGTGTATATATTTGTCTGAAGACAAAACTATATTATTAGTTTTGATCGCTCTCTTTTTATATCTACGTAACAGGTCCTATATATACCTATTCCAAAACTACCCCAAACATCACGCGTATTTCAAATTTACATAATTGATTTGTTTTAAAGCTTCTAATCCATTAATATTCGCAAATACGCACTCATAATTGTTTTTTTTATTGATTTCCAGATGTATTTAAAGTATTTTCCTCGATGATAATAATCTTAATAAAAATTATGAATAGAATGAATTAAATACATTGTTTTTTAATCTATATAATTTAGTTATGTAATTAAATTATATTGTAATGGAATATGATAGAACAGCCGGCGTCCAATAAATAAATACCAATTTCCTCTGATTATTATGTATAACGTTTTATTTAGAACCTACATAAAGTTATATTTCAAGAAAGAGAGAAAGAGAAAAAACGACAGACAGATAAAAAAAGAGAGAGAAAGAGAAAGAGAGAGTGAGATGGGCACAACACAAGGGCGCGTTATTTGATTAATAACATGTAAACAACACATGTAAACAACACATTCTCTGAGAGGTATCGTACGAGTCGCTCAAAAATTATATATTTACTTTGATTTTTTTTATTAAAACGTTTTGGGCTTATTTTTAAAGCACAAATTTATTTAATGAAATTGCTTCATTAAAAAAATAATTGATTTAAAAAAAAAAAAACAGATTTTACGGCGCAATTAAATAACTGAATTTAGAATCATGTTCACTGTATTTTTTTTAATTGTTGATTTTATTTTAGGTACAACTTATTTTCGATTTGAAAAACTTTAAAAAACTTTTAATTTCAACTAATAAATAAGTTATTCGACTGATATCATAACATAAGATTTACATCGATTTTAATAATCAGGTTTTCTAGAATTGCATCCTTTCTAAAAAACATTCCTACTAACGGATTGCATTTACAAAAGCGAATTGTTTCACTTTGCCATCGCATTGATTTCGTTAACATCTTTTTAATATTGCTATACTGATACAATTTATTGAATTAATCCCGTATTAAAAAACCTGCAGGTAAGTTGTTATCGGCAGATGCAAAATTGGACGAAATATAAATCTCAAATCTTTCTCTATAAGATTGCTTTGTTGTCATCTAAAACTGAAATACATTCTTCTAACTGAGTTGATCACAATTAAGTGTTTACATTTTAGACCAATTAATGACTGATGTTTATATTGTGCGCTGACTGATAATTTAAAAATATAAACGAAAGGATCATCGTTCTTCAACTTTGACACTAGAACGTTCAAATCATCGGATTTAAATGCATTCCTTCTTAAAGCGTTTAGCCATTCCCATCATGAGATAAAAGATGAGAAAAGTATCACTGCCATTCCTAAAGTAGCTGGAAATCTTCAAACAAGTAATTACATTAGATCAGAATCCATCGAGAAAATCAATATGGCGTAGTTCTAAAAAGAAACAGAGATTGGTATTGCCACTCGTCTTCTTGTAGAAGACTTTCTTTCAAACAATCTCTTTCTTTTACATACTGATATGAGAGAAAATCAAAGATGTATTTTTATTCCAGTGTGTACAACCTAACGGATTTCATTAATATAATGGATGTCGATTATAAGAAAATATTATTCCTCACCAAATCTCCCCAAAAGCTAATTGATATTGATTCTTGAGAATATACCTTCCTACGTTTCTAAGCTAATACAATAATATGACCGAAATATGTGTTAAAATTATCATTGTTTATCTATTTAGCGGTGGCCATGTGGTTCTGGATGTCGGGATTTGCGTTGTAAAATACTAGAAGCCCGGGGTTTCGAATCGGGCGATCAATAGTGAATAGTTATATTTCTATGTTGACGAGTCCCGATTAAAAAAGAACGATAGGTATACGTGCATAGATAATAAACAAAACAAATATTCATTATATATAAATATTAATATATATATATATATATATATATATATATATATATATATATGAAGAAGAATGGAAAGGAATTAGAGAAGCAAAAGCCAAATCAAAATTAAATTCAATTGCTCAGAGCAAGGTATATTCCGCAAAAAGGCAATTTATTCAAGTTAAATTTTCCTTAAGCCAGGCTTTTCAAAGATCAAAATCTTATCATCAGAGGCAGTCGCTGGGATAGATAAGTTGGCAAAGGCCAAGATTTAAAATTTGAAAAAATAAAATAAAAGTTGTAGGGAAAGAAACACAGGGCAAAACTCTGCCCAAATGCAAGCAAATGTCCGATTGCTAAAAAGTCCGGTGTCGAAAAGTCCAGCGGAGAGAATGAGATGTAGATAGGTAGGTCGTTAAAGGCACGAGATGTTATGAGAGAGGATTCAAAGTTAAATTCCAAGAAGCCACAACTTCAGGTGCGGCGAAAATAGAAAATCCAATGGGTAAAAAGTCCAATAAGAGGTACGCTCGTGGATGCAGGCAGGCTCAGAGAAGAGTGAGGTGGAAGATATTCGCCATTAAAAATACTTCCTGGGCTGAGATATCAAGGAAAAGTGTTTTAAAATGGAAAAAAAGGCAGTGAAAATATTTTAAAGCTAGCCTGTTGAGAAAGCCGGCTTGAAAAAGTTCGCTTTTAGTACACCACTTTATATATATATATATATATATATATATATATATATATATATGTAGTAAACTATGAAAATATATTTATAGCAATTAATTTACACAGAGGCTCCCGCGTTTCATCCCCGGGGGAATCTTCAGGCTAAAAGGCATGGAGTAATTTTTGCCGGGTGTTTTTATATACACGGCTAGCTAGTTAACCAATCAGATTCTATGTTGTTCTCTCAGCCAATCGTTGGACTTCCCACGAACAAAGGTGTGGTTAGTGTTACTTCCTATATACTGTTCTATTTGTATGTTTTCTATAGATTGGCCTATATCCTTTTTCTTTGTTGTATCAATATATTGGGTGAATTTATTTTAACACGGGGTTCCTTGTATTTTTATTTTAGGTTTTAATTTTTAAATTGTTAGGTTTTTGTTTAGGTTAGTTTTTTTTACTTATTTGTCTATTTATTTGCTTATTTATGAATCGTTAGCCTAAGGCAAATTTATTTCTGTGTAGGCAGCTGTTTGCTATCTCACTTCTACAGTTTAATAGATTTCAGGGGTCTTTAACGTTTAGAATTTAAAATTTTTCATTCAGACATAATCTGCCCGGGTTGTCAAAATTTCTACATGTACTGACCTGGCGAATTATTTTCCATTGAATTATTGGTGAGCGTCCATTTTCTTTGAGACGCCAACAGCGGTGTGCTAGTGCTGTTTTAATTCAACGTTCTCAGTTTTTAAATATGCTTTTGTGGTCATAAAATCTGGTTTCAAAATCTAGGGAGGCCATACCTACGAATTACTTCTTGTTATTCGTCTTTCCTTGGAAAATATTGTGGCTGTGTATACAATACTTTTAGTTAGGCATTTATTTTATAATGGACAAAGTGTACAATATGTACATGCATGTATATACATATATATGTATACCATATATATATATATACATATATATATATATACATATATATATGTATATACATATATACATATATATATACATATATATATGTATGTATATACATATATAGATATACATATATACATATATATACATATATATATATGTATATACATATATCGATATACATATATACATATATATATACACATATATATGTATTTACATATATCGATATACATATATACATATATATATACAAATATATATGCATATACATATATATATATATACACATATATATGTATATATATATATGTATATATATATATATATATATATATATAGAGAGAGAGAGAGAGAGAGAGAGAGAGGGGGAGAGAGAGAAGTATCATGGCTTAATTGTAAAGCACTCAACCACGATAACTGTTGTCGGGTTTCGATACCTGACATAGTCGGTTCACTCTGAAGAGTCGCGGTACGATGAAACACGTGTCAGGAGCTAACTGTTTTATATATATATATATATGTGTGTGTGTGGGTGTGTGTGTGTGTGTACATACATAAGGCATGGTTAATATCTATCATCATCACACATGGGAAGTAGAATGCCCGTTCTGAAATTACCAAATAATTTAAATTGCAAATATAATTGTACTATATAAATACTAGATGAGTTCACCTCAAATGACAGGTAAAAGTAATTTCTCAAAAAGCGCCACTTTTCTGTCCACTTATGAAAATAAGCACTGAATGCTAATCAAAAATATATGGCATGATATTGATTCTTGAAAATGTATATGGCTTAAGTTAAAGTGATCTTAAGAAGAAATTCAAATTTACTTCATATTGGTTAATTGGTATCCAATTACTATGGGTCAAATTTAATGCAAATCTGAAATGCATTAGTTTTCAAAGGGAAGTTGTGTTCATATTATGGTCTGTAAAGCATTTAAATACTCTACAAGAAACTCAAATTATGTAAATATTTATTAATTAATCCATAGTATTTAGACCCACATTGAGTAAGATTCCTGCATTCAAATTTCTGATTTAAGCCCTTTCAGCTTAAGCTTTACATTTTGGACATTTTCTAGAATCAACATTATGTAATGGATGTTGATCTAAATTAGAATATGCACATGCTTATGTGCTATTATTTGTCCCCCGAGAGCACAAAAGTTGGGTTTTCGACAGATAGTGACAGGGATACATTAATTCTTTTTCTCAGGATTCTGTAATCAACTCAATTTGAGAATTTAGGCACTGGACAGAAAAAAAGAGGTCATGTTCGCAGCAGACTTTCGATAATACAAAGAATCTAGGAGATATTTCGTTTCATGAAACCATTTTCCTAATAAAAAAAGATTTTTAGCGAGAGAAGTTCACTTGTTTACACATGTTGGAAAATCTAACTAAAATAGAATGAAAAGAATCGACTACATGTGCAATCGTAATGAATAAGGCATTTACAAAATTCAAACTCAGCGAATTTTCCCTAAACATGTTCTAATGTCTAATATTTGTGCAAGGTCATGTGTTTCTGAGAGACACTGAAATAAGATCATGTCTAATTAGAACAAAATCCTAAAGAAAACAGTACAAGCTATTGCGGAAAAATGTCAACGGATAATAAATCCACACCAAAATACTGAAAACTTTAGGAAATAGATATTTCGCACAATAGATTCAATCGAAATACGGCAACAAGATAGAAAAAAACGCTTTTCAAAATTAATCATTGTTTTAGATGTGGTCTAATATATATAGATAAACATTGCACATTTAAAAATAAAAATGTCATAATTATAGAAATAAAAGACATGAGTTCGAACATTGGTGAAAAGAACCCAGAAAAAATGATCCGAAACTTAAAAATACAGATCACTCTACAAAAACCGAAAACGCATCTATTGCGATTTTAAAGAACATTCATAACTATAAACAATGGAACTGACAAATGGTAAATCCCAATTGGACACTGGTTCTTACTTTACGATAATAGATAAATTAAAATAGTAAAACATCGAAAAACAAATGCAAATTACTTTACAGATTACCTGAGAAATAACCGGTAAAAGTATTTTGTAGTCAATGTTATGTCAATGTTTCATTTATTAACAATAAATTTAGCTGAAAGCGGTCGTCATGGATCGATCTCGGGAATTATTGTAAACAGCTTGGATGAAAACATTTAATTTAAGGAAATTACCAATAAATACATTTTTATAAGCCTTAAAAGTTATTCAAATTCTACATATATTAGTAAAACATGCTAAAGAGGATATTAACTAAGTATTAAGGAATAAGTCTTATTATTAATATAAAACTTTCATTAAATAATTACAATTTTAAAGAAACATTTGAGTTTATGTAGGTATATATTTTTTCTGTCATGTCTGTGTATCATATATATATATATATATATATATATATATATATATATATATATATATATATATATATATATATATATATATATATACATACATGTATGTATATATTTGTATTGTTTATACAATAACTGTTGCTTGTACAGAAACATTGCTTCAAAAAAGCCTTCATCACATGATGACTCTGTGTTCAGTCATGGTTTCGGGGCCGAAGCATCATTACTATTAAACCAGAGCGCCCCAGCAGTATCTCACGATACTCCTCGACATTGTTGGATTGCCGTAACTCTGTGGGATTTCTATATCCACACTCATGCAGATAGACTCGTGTCTTGTATTTATTTATGTATTTTACTCGTCTGATAGAGAAAGACACAGATTATTAAAAAAAATGCAGAGGTTGAGTTTGCAATAAAACCTCGGCATTTTACTTCGATAGAAAATACAATGGTTTTCTAGCAATTGCTTACATATTGTTCTCGTAGATCTTCATATCTTTCGAACTTGCGGTGGTGTGACCAGTCAAAATTTACCTCGAATGGAACCGTTAATTGGATGGCGGTCACTTTTTTTTTAATTAACGGACCAAATGATAATATCCGAACGCTGATCCGTTTGCGTTATTTCAGTTGGCAATACAAGCGGGCGTTCTAAGTCGAACGCGTCAGTCCGTGCAGCCATCAAACAATCTAAATCTCTCCCTATTTTTACACAAAGATTTTGAACTATTTCCTTCTTTAACGAAATGAATCGTTCTACTCGTGATATTAAGAGCTTTATTGGCAGTCTCACAACATATGGTTGAAGCCTCCGGAACAATCGCCAATACTTCATTGTGTCTGCACGTGTAGCTTCTCAGGCAATGCTCGAATCCAGTGAGAATATGTTTGAGGTTGGCAGTTTTCCCAAATGTTCTACATCGATCGAATGTAGTTTACCCTCAAGCATGGAGGTGGACTGCTGTTGCTAAAATATCGTAGACTGCTATAATGAGAAAACTTAATTTTTAGTTATATTTATTTAGAGTCGCGCCATGTGATTCCTCTGTCTTTAGCACTCTCCCACTTGGACCATGCGCCCTGTTTACTTTAACCTACAGCCGTAGCAATGCACCTGGCTTCCTTACGATGATGAATTTCTTCCGAAACTATTTTCCTTTGCTTTACAGTTGATTCTTTGGGTGGAGACCTAGATCTGCCACATGCTACAGAGCCAATTATTTCTTTCATCCTAAGAGTTGATTCTGCATCTTCTACAACTTGTTTTGCCTTCTATCTTCTGCCAGTCATTACGGATGGTATAACATTCTTCACTAGTGGGTCGCTAGAGTCACGCAGCATCTGGAAAAGTCGCCCTTTTATCTAATTTATATTCCTCAACAAGTGACGACGTCGGAAGTTTTAGCTTTTTTGATGAACTGTATAGTACCATGTTAGTCAAGGAATTAGGTACCCCAACCATTTTTCATAAACTTACTGATAAGGTGTTCCATCATCTCAACTTTTGAAAGTGATACCCTAGACCTGCACTGGTCATAATTACTTGAGAATTAACCCAAAGTAAATGCACCATAAGTTATCTTAGTCTAGGAAGTCACATTTATCAATTGAACGTAACTAATCCCAATCCTTTAACATTTAGCGTAGGCCCTGCCAATGATGTCGATCAGTCAGAGAGTAACAGCGACCCAGGTTGTTGAAGCCTTTTTCGCGGAGTGTTTGGATTTCGTTTCGGGAAACCTTGTTTCTTTGCAATATTCTTTAAGTATGGATAAACTGCAACATTTTGATGGCTGTATATTTATCGCAGAAAATTTGAAGAGTTCCTGTATTCCGGTCACCAGTTGTTTCTTCGTCTTATGTATGATCTGGATTCTGCGACTAAGGTAACATCATCTATAAACGCTTTCATAGAAGAGATGTGTTTTTCTTATTGATGATGTTTTCGGCACACACAGTAGTCGAGAGACAACACATCTCATCATAATGCCAATATTAAACTTTTGCCAGTTCGTTGAGTATGTATTATTAGAAAATTTCATATATATATATATATATATATATATATATATTTAAAACATGCTAATATGAGATTCTGGAATCCAAAAGAACTCCAGTGCTTTCCCAAGTAGTTGGTGTCTTACTGAGCCATATGCATCTTCTAAGTCTAGCAAAATGACACGAAGTTCGGGTGTTTTATTATTTTTCGTCGTTTTATTCGGTTCCACAACATAGTGGTCTGTTCAATAGAACCTTCAAGAACTTAGATATTAGCATAGTCATTGTCTAGTACAAATTTCGTCAATCTTTTAGCAATGACACCGAAAAAGATATTACCATCTTCGTTGAGTAATGAAATTGTTCGAAATTGGTCGATATTTTTCCCATCTCTTAATCTCCAATTATCTGCGACTAATTTATTTTAGGGTGCTGTCCGTAAAAGGTTCAAGAGGGCTGATAATAGTTTCGGGCATCTTTTATAAAGCTTATGCCAGATACCGTTTATCTCTGGTAAACTCGTTTATTTCCCCTAATCTCAAAAGTGAATTATCGATATTTACTTTCGACGGCTGTGGACGGTTGATTTCATCAACAGGACTCAGAGGGTTGTCGATGAATGAGTTTACATATGTCTTCCGGTGGTGCGCTTCTAGGTCCTCTTTAGGAATATTGAGGACCCGGCTATTTTCCTCCTCGAACAATTTATTATGAAATTTAAATGTTTTTTTTTTCAAAATCGCGCCTCGCTTTTCGCTTACTTTTTCGACTAGTATTTCTTTCACTTCGGACAATCGCTGCATAACCAATTCCTGGTCATCTGGAATTTCCTGAAGCCGATCTTTAAAAAGCCTTTCCTCTCCACCAAGTCGTCCTTTCTCTCTCTCTCTCTCTCTCTCTCTCTCTCTCTCTCTCTCTATATATATATATATATATATATATATATATATATATATATATATATATATGTCATCTATTGCCTGTTTTAAACTGTTTTTTCCTTATTATTGTCTGCAACTTCAAATTGAGCAATGCACACTGCATGTACAATTTTAGAGAAAGAATGCAACCTCATTTCGATAAAGCCCGTCAAGATCTTTCGGAGAATGAAGGACAGCTCCTTTCATAACCTTACATTTGTCTTCATTTGCTTGAGGCTATTTGATGCGAGTTGCATTCTCATGCAAACTCAAAGTGTTGGGTTGACAAATAAAATGACCTTGAGTACTGTGGTAATTCTCCTAACTTTGTATCCCTTCCATCGATTTATTTACATTGGATTGAGATTTACGTTGTTGTCGATCTAGGCCACATTTTTATGCGATGGATTCGCACTCACCTGACGCTTGCGGAACTGCGTCCGCAACAGCATTGTAATTCCATGGAAGGTCTATTAGCCAAGTTGATGCCCTTATTCTCCTCACTTTCGGGTCATCATGTAGGCGTGTATCTTTATTTTGTGACGTAATTAGTGATAGTGGTGTCGCAGAACAAGCAGGATGTATGATATTAGACACCGATATGGGATGCACAATGTGTTTTGGGCTACAAACCCTCGTCACCCGATTCGGTGGTCTTTCACTACTGTCACTAGTCTTTCTTAGTGTCATCTGATATTTCGCAAATGTCTTACATAAAATGTTTATAGAATAACTGTATATATATATATATATATATATATATATATATATATATATATATATATATATATATATATATATATATATATAGGGGGTGTAAGAAATTCGTTATGGGCTACTTATGAGGCATCGAAAATGTAATCAGGTTAAAAACCAGATAAGCGATATGAGATTTTTTAATAAATAAAACATTTGTTATTATATTTCGACATACACATGTCCTTTTCAATGGTTATAGCGATGTTGTTTGTTCTTTTTATTCATTGTCGAGATCCTCGATCGGCCAAGCCGAACTGAGATCACGAACGGTCCCGATGATAATGGATGTGTTTTTTTATTTATACACTGGTTCGCGGTAGTTAAAAAATCCGTTAGGCGCTACTTATAAAGCATCAACAAGTTGAAAATGCAATCAAATTAAAAACCAGATAAGCGATTCGAGATGTTTTAATGAATGAAACATTTATTATTTTTTATCACAGATTTCGATATAAACATGTCTTTTTGAGTCGTTACATGTTTTTTGTTCTTCCTTTTCATTGTCGAGATACTCGATCGGCCAAGCCGAACTGAGATCACGAAAAGACCCGAAGATATGCTACTGCCCTGACTTTAAAAGAAAAGCAAATATAATCGGACTTTTCGTATCAGTTCGGCACAGTGGATATCGTACTGAATAAAAATTCTGTTCTCAGTGACAGTCATCTGAAGGTTGAAAGTTCAATCCTTAGTGCAGGCGATACGAAGAATTGTGAATTACTGAAGACTTCTTCCCAGTCATGGCATATGGCATGCTACCCCGTGGATTAAATAAAGTGTTCCGTTCGAAATTATAGATGTATACATGTATATACACATAAGCATATATATGTATATATATATATATATATATACATATATGTATATATTTGTATATATATTTGTATATGTATATATATGCATACATATGTATATATTTATATATGTATATATATATATATATGCATAAAGAGGTGTACTAAAAGCGAACTTTTAGGAAAGGTAAAACCCTATTGTGAAGAGTATTATATATATATTATATATATATATATTAGAAACCTCAATCTATAAAATACTCCCTATTCACTTCACTGGTCAATACTTAAAAAGTCCAAATCATATACCCCTGGAGCATCCCATTGCCAACTTTGTACTCTGGAAACCCTTATGATAGCTACTGCTACTAAATCTAAAAATATTATTAATTCTAAGAATGAACTTATCTCCAGTTGCAGGCATAAACGTAAATTCAGGTATAGCAACCATAATAATCCCCCAGACACCCCTCCCCCATTTGATTAAATACCCTCCCTTCATCTCGGATTTTCCCTCCTTACATCTCGAAACCCCTTTCCGATAGTTCTAATTCCTGTTGTTCTTAAATCTCTACGTATATCTCCCTCATCCCTTTAACCTTCTCTTAACTTAATAAAATTACCCATAAACTTCGTTAGCTTCACATTTCCCTTAGTTTTAACACCTTTCTTCCATTACCCCCTAAATCTTTCCACTTAACCTCCTTAACTGTATAACTTTATTTGGCTTTCCATTTTTTTTCCCGTTTAACTTCTTTTAATGCATTCGTCCGCTTCCCTTCAACACTTCCATTCTTCATTCTTTTCCCTTTCAACGTAGTAACTAACCCACTCTATTCATATTATAAACTACTCAACCCCCAACCCGCCCTAGCTCTACATCTTTTAACCCCTATAGTATTTACTTTTAACTGCGATCTCCACTCTCCCTCTGGCTTAATCCTTTGTCACTTTTTAAACCTTGTATATCTCTTACTTCTTCCGGCCTTCACTAACCTATTTAACAATTTTCTTAATTAACCTCCATATAACTTTTTTGAATAAAATTTCAAAGTTTATATTTTCCCATATCTATTTGAACTAGCATCCCGTAACTGCTTATTTACTTCAACCCATAATTTCTTCCACCTTGGAGACTCCCATTCCGGATATCCTCTCTAGGTCTTCTTTTCCTTTTTCTTTTTCCTTATTCTAATTTTCATTCTTGAGCTCCAATCTTATCGACTTTTCCCTCATTCTATTATTAGTATCTTATTTTTATTATTTTTTAATTTTTTAATTTTTTAATTTTTTAATTTTTTAATTTTTTATTTTTTTTATTTTTTTATTTTTTTATTTTTTTTAAATTTTTTATTTATTCTTTCGGTCAATCCTCAATTTTCCCTGCAAGCTTAAGTCTAATCTTATTATCTATTTTTCTTTCTTTATTCTTTTATTTTCTTATTTCTACTTTTTATACTATTTTTATTTTTATTTTTTATCTTTACTCTTTTAAATTTTAACTCATTTTCCTAGTCCTACCCTTCATATATATTTTGCCTCATTGTTTATATCTAAGGTCATTTGATTAAACTTCTAAACCCCGAACTCTGTTCTTATACATATTCTGATATTTTAACCCCTTATCCTAACATTCGTTAACTTACCCCCACTCCTCTCTTCCCCTTTTCTAGTTGAATCCTAATTCGCGCTAACTTCCAATTTCAACTTTATGTTTCACCCCCCCCCCCACTTTCACACTCTTAGTTTTATCCGCATTCCTTCACCGCATCGCTCCCTTTCTCCTCCCCCCTCCCTTTCCTCGTACCCGTCCCTTTTTCCTCCCACACACCACTTACCCGTTTCCTCCCTTGCCCACTGGTCGCATATTATATTCTTGTTTTTACTGTCTTTGCTTTTCTTCATTTATAGCCGGCTTTCTCAACTGGGCAGACTTTAAATATTCTCACTGCCCCTTTTTCCACTTTAAAACACTTTCCTTTGTCATCTCTGCCCGGGAAGTTTCTTTAATGGCGAATATTTTACATCTTAATCTCCTCTGACGCCTGCCTGCATCATCGAATGTACTTCTTATTGGACTTTTTACCCTTTTTGGATTTTCTATTTTCGCCGTACCTGAAGTTGTGGCTTCTTGGAATTTAACTTTGAAACTTCTCTCATTACTTCTCGTGCCTCTAACGACCTACCTATCTACATCGTATTCTCTCTGCTGGACTCTTCGACACCGGACTTTTTGGCAATCGGACATTTGCTTGCACCCTGGCACAGTTTTGCCCTACGTTTCTTTCCCTACAACTTTTATTTTATTTCATTTTTTCAAATTTTAAATCTTGGCCAATGCCAACTTATCTATCCCAGCGACTTCCTCTGATGATAAGATTTTGATCTTTGAAAAGCCTGGCTTAAGGAAAAATTTAACTAGAATAAATTGCCTTTTTGCGGAATATACCTTGCTTTGAACTTTTGAATTGAATTTTGATTTGGCTTTTGCTTTCTCTAATTCCTTTCCATTCTCCTTCATTTTTACCTGCTCTATCCTGGATATTGAGCTGTATACTCTTCACAATAGGGTTTTACCTTTCCTAAAAGTTCGCTTTTAGTACACCTCTTTATTTTAAGCTCCTACTTAGTGGAGCTTTTTCCTCCTATTTGTGATATGTTCAACAAGGAATTCCTCCCGCTTTCGGCAAAAAATATACCCATTCCCTCAAATGAAACCTATATCTGCAAGCTTATCCAATCTGTGAAGAAGTTCATCACTAACGTTAGATGGAAAGCATTTCACCATGACATGAACCACAAAACCTCCTCCCACCAAACTGACTCCAGCAATTCCTCACTTTCTACCCACTTTGGATCTACACTACCTATGAACTCCTCTAGGGAACTGAAGAAATTGGAAAAATCAGCTGCCTCCAGGTACGGTCTCAAAACCCCCTCCTTCCCTAAACAAAATGAACACCTCAATAATTTCGAAAATGACCTATTTTACCTCATTAGTCGCATTAAATTCAAAAGACACAATAAACACCTCAATCCCATCATCAAAAATATCAACAAGTTTACTAACAATATTAAGAAACACCCAGATATAATTGTCCCAGCGGATAAAACTAAGAATTTTTACAAACTGAAATATAGTCAATACAAATCCTTAATCTACAAAGAATTAAATAAATCTTACAAAAGCACATCTTACGATACCCTGGCTAGTATAAACAATGAGGCTAAATCCATACTAACATCTTTGCATGTCCTTAACTACGCAGAAATTTTAACCCCTGCAATACCTAGATTTACTTTGAAGGACCACAAAAATAATTTCCAAGAAAACCCTACCATCAGACTAATATGCCCCTCTAAATCCGACCTAGGCATCATAAGCAAGAAAATCTTGGATAGAATTATCCCTACCTTGAAAGAAAAAATTCGTTACACTCTTTGGCAATCCTCAGATGAGGTTACTACTTGGTTCCTTAACCTCATTGATAAGTCTAAACCTAACTTGAACTTCATAACATTCGACATTAATAATTATTACCAATCCATTTCCCCTATCTTACTTAACAAAGCATTAATCTTCGCCAAAAATAATTCTGACATTACTGACATAGAGATTAAACTAATAATATTAGCCAGAAGATCCCTACTAGAATTTGATAATAAGCTTTGGACTAGGAAGGACACCCCCAATAACTTTGACATTACCATGGGGGGCTCAGACTCTGCCCAGGTCACTGACCTTGTAGGTTTGTACTTGATGAGAGAATTGGGGTTTAATTTTGGACACTTACAGGGTGGGTTGTATAGGAACGATGCCCTGTTTGTATCTGGGGAGAGATCGAGACAATATAACAACACTATCAAAAACCTGCATAACTTCTTTAAAAACTTTGGTTTGACCATTACAGTGGAACCTGAGAAAAGAATATCCAACTTTCTTGACCTTACATTAGATCTTAACTCGGGAACCTTCAGCCCATACCATAAACCTAACTTAACCCTTTTCTACGTACATAGCCTATCTAACCACCCTAAATCCATCATAAACTCAATAGTCCCCTCAGTATCTAATAGAATCTCTAAGCTATCTGCGAATAAATCTATCTTCGATCAAAATTCTAGCTTTTACAATAATGCTTTGCTTAACTCAGGCTACAATCACAAAATTAAATATAACTGCAACCCCCTTACTCAAGTTAACAAATCTTCAGGCATTATTACTCACAACATGACCACACACAGAAATAAAAAGTTTAACTCATCAGCACCTAAGATAATCAAAACACACTCTAATAAGCACATAGGAACTAAAGATATTGATAATCGGGTAGACCCACATTCGCATAAACAAAGAAAAAAACTTAGAAGAAAGAATAACATTTGGTTTAATCCGCCTTTCAGCAGTAATGTTAAAACCAATATACCTAAAGAATTTTTCCAAATCTTAGATAGATCTTTTAAGCATCCCCACAGATATAGCACTATCCTTAACAAAAATTCTATTAAAATATCATACTCTACTATGCCCAATATTGAACGAACTATCATAACCTCTAACAATAGGAAAATCAAACATATCCAACAGCAACCACCCACCACCTCCCTCACCACTTGTAACTGCCGTAAACCTAGAGATTGTCCCCTTAACAACAACTGTGTACAGAAGGACGTAATATACGCTTGTACTGTTAAACAATTCCCCCGCTCCACCAATGTTGTGAGTAATCACAGTTCCCATACTCCACCCGAACTCCGGATCTCCCCGCAACCCCAATCCGCTTCTACTCTAAACTCCCGCTTATACAGCCATACCTCTAACCAAGCACCCCCAATAATAAATAGTGCTCATGGGCCAACTCACATTTCCCCCATATCCGCTCCACCCCACTTCTCCAAACAACTTTCCTCGCATAACCTGGATCTCCAAACCCAAATCTCTTCTAATACCATTAGTAATCTCAATGCAACTATAGCACCACCCTTCAAGATACACACATATATTGGGGCGTCCTCTTTCCCCATTAAGACCCGGATCTCTAACCGTATATATTCCTTTAAAAATAGCAGCGATAACAGCACAAGCACTTCACTTTCCAATCTAATTAGAAACCTCAATCTCAAAAATACTCCCTATTCACTTCACTGGTCAATACTTAAAAAGTCCAAATCATATACCCCTGGAGCATCCCATTGCCAACTTTGTACTCTGGAAACCCTTATGATAGCTACTGCTACTAAATCTAAAAATATTATTAATTCTAAGAATGAACTTATCTCCAGTTGCAGGCATAAACGTAAATTCAGGTATAGCAACCATAATAATCCCCCAGACACCCCTCCCCCATTTGATTAAATACCCTCCCTTCATCTCGGATTTTCCCTCCTTACATCTCGAAACCCCTTTCCGATAGTTCTAATTCCTGTTGTTCTTTAATCTCTACTTATATCTCCTTCATCCCTTTAACCTTCTCTTAACTTAATAAAATTACCCATAAACTTCGTTAGCTTCACATTTCCCTTAGTTTTAACACCTTTCTTCCATTACCCCCTAAATCTTTCCACTTAACCTCCTTAACTGTATAACTTTATTTGGCTTTCCATTTTCTTTCCCGTTTAACTTCTTTTAATGCATTCGTCCGCTTCCCTTCAACACTTCCATTCTTCATTCTTTTCCCTTTCAACGTAGTAACTAACCCACTCTATTCATATTATATCCTAGCCCTTTTATTTACTTGTTGATTAGCCTTATCTACTCAATATCCCATTTGCACACCTCGATATCGAACTCCTTACTGTTTCCACTGTGCACTCTAATTATTCTTCCCCTCCTGTTTTTACTTCTAAATAATTCTTCTCACTTTTTTAATAGCCTCGATTATACCCCCCTTGTTTTACCTCATCTCTCTCAAACTACTCAACCCCCAACCCGCCCTAGCTCTACATCTTTTAACCCCTATAGTATTTACTTTTAACTGCGATCTCCACTCTCCCTCTGGCTTAATCCTTTGTCACTTTTTTTAACCTTGTATATCTCTTACTTCTTCCGGCCTTCACTAACCTATTTAACAATTTTCTTAATTAACCTCCATATAACTTTTTTGAATAAAATTTCAAAGTTTATATTTTCCCATATCTATTTGAACTAGCATCCCGTAACTGCTTATTTACTTCAACCCATAATTTCTTCCACCTTGGAGACTCCCATTCCGGATATCCTCTCTAGGTCTTCTTTTCCTTTTTCTTTTTCCTTATTCTAATTTTCATTCTTGAGCTCCAATCTTATCGACTTTTCCCTCATTCTATTATTAGTATCTTATTTTTATTATTTTTTAATTTTTTAATTTTTTAATTTTTTAATTTTTTAATTTTTTATTTTTTTTATTTTTTTTTTTTATTTTTTTTTTTTTTATTCTTTCGGTCAATCCTCAATTTTCCCTGCAAGCTTAAGTCTAATCTTATTATCTATTTTTCTTTCTTTATTCTTTTATTTTCTTATTTCTACTTTTTATACTATTTTTATTTTTATTTTTTATCTTTACTCTTTTAAATTTTAACTCATTTTCTTAGTCCTACCCTTCATATATATTTTGCCTCATTGTTTATATCTAAGGTCATTTGATTAAACTTCTAAACCCCGAACTCTGTTCTTATACATATTCTGATATTTTAACCCCTTATCCTAACATTCGTTAACTTACCCCCACTCCTCTCTTCCCCTTTTCTAGTTGAATCCTAATTCGCGCTAACTTCCAATTTCAACTTTATGTTTAACCCCCCCCACTTTCACACTCTTAGTTTTATCCGCATTCCTTCACCGCATCGCTCCCTTTCTCCTCCCCCCTCCCTTTCCTCGTACCCGTCCCTTTCTCCTCCCACACACCACTTACCCGTTTCCTCCCTTGCCCACTGGTCGCATATTATATTCTTGTTTTCACTGTCTTTGCTTTTCTTCATTTATAGCCGGCTTTCTCAACTGGGCAGACTTTAAATATTCTCACTGCCCCTTTTTCCACTTTAAAACACTTTCCTTTGTCATCTCTGCCCGGGAAGTTTCTTTAATGGCGAATATTTTACATCTTAATCTCCTCTGACGCCTGCCTGCATCATCGAATGTACTTCTTATTGGACTTTTTACCCTTTTTGGATTTTCTATTTTCGCCGTACCTGAAGTTGTGGCTTCTTGGAATTTAACTTTGAAACTTCTCTCATTACTTCTCGTGCCTCTAACGACCTACCTATCTACATCGTATTCTCTCTGCTGGACTCTTCGACACCGGACTTTTTGGCAATCGGACATTTGCTTGCACCCTGGCACAGTTTTGCCCTACGTTTCTTTCCCTACAACTTTTATTTTATTTCATTTTTTCAAATTTTAAATCTTGGCCAATGCCAACTTATCTATCCCAGCGACTTCCTCTGATGATAAGATTTTGATCTTTGAAAAGCCTGGCTTAAGGAAAATTTAACTTGAATAAATTGCCTTTTTGCGGAATATACCTTGCTTTGAACTTTTGAATTGAATTTTGATTTGGCTTTTGCTTTCTCTAATTCCTTTCCATTCTCCTTCATTATATATATGCATACATATGTATATATATATATATATATATATATATATATATATATATATATATATATATATATATATATGTGTATATGGTAATATATGTAGGTAGGTATGTATATATATATATATGTATATATGTATATATATATGTATATATATGTATATTTTTGTATATATGTATATATTGGTATATATGTATACATATTTGTATATATATATGTATATATATATGTATATATTTGTATATATGTGTATACATGTATATATGTATATATATATGTATATATTAGTATATATGTATATGCATGTATATATGTATATATATGTGTATATATATGTATGTATGCATATATATATAAATATATATATATATATATATATATATATATATGTATGTGTGTGTGTGTGTATGTATGTATGTATATATATACTTGTTAAATACAAGTCCCCGGAAGCGTATAAGCAATAAATGAATAATTTGTTTTCAATTTTTGTGTTGTTTTCTTACTATAAAATGTATGTTACTGGTTCCGCGGCACTCCCTAAATTGTATGATTTAATAAAACGGTGTTATCACGTTATATCCTGTTGTCTAGAATACGTATTCGAAAATGATGAGTTAACTATTTTAGATACATAATAAACACTGAAGATTTGAAAACCACCCTTTGATTACATAGTCATACTTATAATTTTTTCAATTTATTTTGCATTTATTAGACATTCACTTTTTCATTCATTTTACATTCATTTTTTTTCATTCATTTCATTTATTTATATGAATATCCTGGATATATGAAGTATTTTAAAGAGCTTATAATAGTGCTCAATCTCTAAATAGAGCAGGCGTGCTTAAACGCCGTGTTGCCCGGGATAAAGCAGTTATCTGTCTGTTGTTATAGTGATGTACACTCCAAAGTAAATAATATCAAAATGCTCAATATCCTGGATAAAGCAAGTAGTAAGCTTAAAGTGCGCATAACAGTCCTCAGTATTCTAGATAGAGCAAATGTATTTAAACACAGTGTTGCCTGAGATAAACAACTAATCTCTCCTTTTCATATAATGTTGTATACCCGGGAGCCATACTCTAGATTGGTTGCTATCCTTTATCTTCATATTATTGTGAAATGGGGGGTTGTGACAAGAAATTAGTGATTTATCGGGATCATTTGTTCTACTCGACATTGTTCTTTGATTTTTGGCTAAGATCAAAGTGTAGTATCGTTTCCCATGGATACTGCACCCCATAGACTGGTATTGTCTTGGCCTTCGGGCTTGATTTACGCCGGTCTATAGGTCTGTCCTGTGCAGTTCTAGGAGGTCCACCCTCCCAGGCTTCGCCTCCCCTCTTTGGGGAGGAGTAAGTTTAATGCTTACTGCCTGAGGCGCCCCTACCGGGGAATGCCGACGGGGCTGCCAAGACAATTTTTAAACCCCACTTTCCCGACCCGACCATGGGTCACATCTTACTTGTGGGAGTAAAATAAAAACGGGTGTTGTGCCTAACTCCTGGAGAGGAGTAAATCAATACTCGACATTGTCTGGGACGTAAAGTTGTAAGATTACAGTATTACTTTTGGTAAAGGATATATAGTAAATCTCTTCAGACTATTGACTTCAACATCACATATTTTCTAAATATGTTTAAATGAAGAGGGTCGAATCAGGACCATTTGTTTTACTTGGTATTGTTCGGGATTAAAATTGTTAGATTACAGTATTACGTTTGGTAACTGGTATATATAAAATCCTTTCGGAGTATTGTCTTTATCAACATCATTTGCTTTGATATTATTATGAAATAGTAGGGGCAAGAGAATAGGAATTGATTAGAACTATTTGTTCTACTTTGCGTTGTCCGGGATCAATTGTGATTATCAACATTTTTTCTTTTCATACTTTGATTTTAACGGTACTTTTGCCAGTTCTGTGAAGGCCGCCTTACTAACATTACAGTATTATATTTATTAAATGAGTGGCGTAACAGAAACGTTTGTTCCACTCAGCGTTGTCCGGGACAAATTAAGTGTTCATTATCAACATCATTTCGCTTAACACTTTGATTTTAACTGTACATGTGGCAGTTCTGTGAAAGCCCTCTTACTAACATTACATTAATATATTTGATAAGTTAGGCGGGAAGGGTTTCAAGACACTTTTTGTTCTACTCGGCGTTGTCCGGGAGCAATAAAATTGTCATTATCAACATTACTGTATAATATTTCGTAAGCGATGGGGTAACAAAATATTTTATTCTACTTGGAGTTGTCCAGGAGCAATAAATGTAAATTACAGTTTTACATTTAAATCTCTTAAGAATTACTTTCATTATAAACATCATTTCTCTTTATATTATTGTGAATTTTATATTGCTCTGGAAAACACCGGGTATCCCTGCTAGTGCATAATAAAAAAATATTTTATTTGGGTATGAAGTAGTACGCTGAGGTGATCTCTAATATCTAAATACATTGTGTAATTTATAAAAACATATTAAGTGATGAAAATAGTGATCAGAATAATAAGCGTTTTATCGAGACTATTTCTCCCTTCTCGGAGTGGACATATACTAGGTGCTGTGCGGTTGTACTGCTCTGTTAGGTGAGCGTTGCCTTGCGACAGGGTTATCTCACGATTCCGAGCTGCAGCTATACATTGCGCGCGTTGTTTATATTATGTAGGTTGGGATTGTATGAAGTCACGAAGTTAGCGGTGGAGCAAAGGTTGTGCCGGGTATAGACTAATGGCTTGGATAGAGGTGTTGCCGAATTTTTATTTTTAAATAATAAAAGTATATATTTCTACATTTTCTTACTTTTTCCAAGATGTATAAGCTGTCGGTTTAGGGTTGAGAAAAATAAATGTATTTTTTAAACTTTAATTAAAATCCGAAAAAAACAATACTTAATTTAATTGTCAAACGATTGTGATTCGACAACGAACATGTGATGAACTTATTTTTCTTTTATTAAAAATCAAAATTGTAAACAATGTTTAAGAAAGTTTAATTTGAATTCACCCTTTTCTGAGAGTCGTCTTTATTTAATTTAATTTTGAAGTGATTGCTCAACATCGTAGTGCAACTTTCCTGAGCAAGTGCAGAATCGTAGAACTTACCTGAGTGATTTCTCTTTTTGTTTAACGATGGGTGTGTTATCTATCTTGCTAAGGTATGTGTTGTTAAATACTTCTATTAAGGAATAGTGGCCTGTTACTTGTATTACGTTATGGCAGACCATAATGAATATACGGTGTTCATCTAATCTCCAGGTGAGTGCAACTGCGTCGCCTTCAATGGGTGAATATCAGCGTCTTGTATCAGTGCACAATCTGCTGTCTGCAATTACGATGTGCTAGATCTCAGGGAAACATAACAGTGCTTTCTCGGTGTGACATGTACAATGCTTATGTAATAAAGGAAATTCATGCCTTCTTTACTTCAGTGTGAATCTAGGCAGATTGATCTGTTAATAGCAAACGTTTTAACACTCTTCTTTACCAAATCCACAATTATTTGCTTGGATTCAAAATCCAATTGGCCATTTCCTCGCAGGTTTGAACACAGTTTGCAGCGCAATATTGAATTTAGTAGCCAATACTGTCTGACCAGTTGAACTACGAACACATAAACCGAAATAAAAACACTAGAAAACCGGTGTATACATAGGGTGGAATACTCTATTATGCTCAGCTTAGCAAGTACATTCTCTGAGTTCTGATTAGCTGCCGATCCTGCTATTTTGAAAATTCTTCTTTAAATTAAGCAATATTAACATATCAATTACGGGGGGGGGTATAGCGGTAAGCATCAATTTAGTTCTACAGATAATCCAATGTGTGTCGTATAAAATGACATAGAGAAATAAAAATAAAGTCAGCAGAGTCGGTCTCTCTCTCTCTCTCTCTCTCTCTCTCTCTCTCTGACTGTGGGAATCACCGGGTTCGGAGAGCCTTCTGCTCCCGTGGCTTCTTTCCTCGAGCTGCCGGCCTCTGAACACCCTCACTGCTACTTGTTTCCCCGACTGTAACGACATGCGGAGATTTAGAACTAGTGTGAACGGGCGTCTTCTTGCGCAGCTACCAAAAATAGGATAACCCCCTAAACTTTCACCCTGATTTTCAGTAGCCCCTTACGTCTACAATGGCAACTTGCCTTGTTTGGGGTTTATTAAGTTTTAAAAAATTAAATAATAACCGCAATAATTTACTGACGTCGTGAACACAAATCTTTATGTGTCGAATTTAATCTTTTTTTTAATTTCTCATGGACACAACAAAACGGTTTAGTGTGAAATAAGTCCCTCAGTAAATATTTGAACCCGATAATTATGCTAGCAGTAACGGACTTGAGACTGAAAGGGGATCATCACTTATGAGTAATCAAACAGGAACTGGTGAGCGGACTGAATATAAATATGTAAAAAGCCCTATTGAACACAAAGCAATAGATTACGATGATTAATGGCGGAAAAGATGTTCATTGATTTTTCTTTATTAGCATTAAATTCAGGTACAGAAATAGGGGAACTCTCCCTTTACTTTAAATATAAGTTGTGAGAAATTAACGTTGTGTTTAAAAACAAAACATATCTACGATTTATTTAAAACTCGATGTACCTACCCGGCGTTGCCCAGGAGTTTTTACATTTTTTGTTTGCTTTTTTAAACCTATACTGCTTATATTTTTAACAAACTATTATTTTTAAATAGAAGTTTATAAGTTAGATTTAATTATTATTGTCTCCATTAGTTTTCAAATAATTAATTGAACCAAAATGTAATGTAACTATGAATAATTTTGTTTATGAAATGTTGTCTTAATCTGTATTTATAAAATTCTTTGATGTAAATTGCTTCCAAAACATTCAATTTTTTAATTAGAATTTTAAAGCTATCCGACAGTTTTAATGCTTTCAAATTGCTTTCAATTTTCAAAGAGTCACGAAGATATTCATTATTTTTTCAACTATTAACAAAATATTTTAATGGTTGGCTTATTTACGAAGAAACCGAAATGCACTATCTATGATTTCATTTAGTAATAAAGGATGTTTAAAAATTCATTTTATTTTATGGTATTCTATTTTCTAAATAAATAACAATTTTATATTTAATAGAAACTAATAATGGTTAAATTACGTAGATGCGAAAAATACACAGATACATAAATACCCAGTAAGTGGGCACACAACTTTATTATAATAGAGTTCTGCGATAGAAACACTACCATGAACACATAGATAAACATAACACATGAATCTAATATAGTTTCTAATTAAGAAAACGGTTTTGATCCATCAAGCAGAGATTCATTTCTCTTTGATGAAGAAAAGTATAAAGATTGAACATTAATATCTCAATGTAATAGATCAAATTTTAATGTATTTAGTTTTGCATGAGAAATATACCGTCAACAAAAATATGCAAAAATAGTTTTTACTCAATTCTATGATGACGTTATAAATAATTTCGTTGTATTTATCGTCACTGTTTCGTGAGAGTGAGAGATGGAAGAGAAGAGGGGAAAAAAGAAAAATGAAGCGAAATATCTCCTTTTAGATTTTGGTCAGGGGAGTAGTGAACTGGTAGTTTGGTAATCTTCTTCAGTGTTTGCTGTAGCATGAATAGACTATCAAACAAATGGTGCATCGTTGTGGAGCCAAATCACGTCTAATATAAGTTGGGTCCTTTCAAGTCTCGCGAGACGCGTCTATAACGTCACATAAAGGACCTTTTTTATCATGCGGAGACATCAAAGGAATATAACTAGAAAAATAAATAACAAATATAAAGTGACTATAAAATGAAACAGTGGGAAAGGAAAGATAATTTTGGCAGAGAAATGAGAGAGAAAAAGACAGAGACAAAAAGACGAAGAGAAATTTGTATCTATCCAAGTAATTTTTTTTTTTGAATAGTGAGTCGCCGACATTACACTCGGCAAACTACAGTAAATCGCCATGATGCCGTCCGCAAGTTTCCAGTTTTGCTTTCCTCTCATGTGATGTTGTTGATAAAATTCAGCGCCATTTGTATTAGCGGAGCCAGCGTGATGAAGTTAATGGCTAAAACTACCGTCATTTGAAATTATAAGCTCCGATAGGTTAGGGTTGTACAGAGACGAAGAGAGAAGAACACATCAAGCAAATAAATTAAATCAACATAAAATATTATCAAGAACATTATTATGCATTACTGAGTTGTAAAAAATAGTCAGTAAAAGAAATAGAAAATTATCTCGTAATATTCTCCAAATGACTTGAATACTCGAGGTTAAGTACCGCTTTCGAAAAGCCTAAATATGAATATAATTAATACATGCCCAACTACACATGAATGTAAGTGTATAAAGACGAACCGTATTTTAATTTAAAATATGAAAAAAATATGTATAATATATTCTTTTTTTTGAAAATGTATTCTCTTTTTGAAAGTTTTTACATTTACTGAACGAAAATTTATCAAGCTGGCCATTTTCTTAGATTACCATGAAATGATTCTTTGAACAGTTTTATTAATTCTTTTGTCTACATCTGTTATAAACATGTTTATTATTACTTATGTATTATTTCTCACATTTAATTATAATTAGTTTGCAATAAGATGAATTGAAATCAAACTCAAAATATTCACGAAAATCATTTTCCATCGCACACACGCATTATATATATATATATATATATATATATATATATATATATTTAAATATATACTTCAATCCCGTCATAAACAAGTTAGTGAGTAAAAATTATGACGAGTGAAACCATTGCAAGAAGGGAAATAACAAGCTAGACACCTCTCACCGTCTGAAATGGACTCGGACAAAAATCTTTTACTCTAATTAAAGTAAACGATTAATGATTTTTTTGTTTCATGTCATTGGAAATGATTATAATAATTTATATATAGAAAAATTAAATTACTGACAGAATTCTATATTTTTTATAAATATCAGTGCGAACACTGTTTTCATCATTTTTGCCTTAGTGTTTACACTAATATGTGTGAATAATATGTTTACGGCTAACATTTACCTAACTGTTACCAATTCTTGGACTGAATTAATAATTCAGTTTTCATCCAAATTTGATGCGGTTCTTTCTATTGAACTGACTCGTCCTAAGGCTTTTTTGAACATACCGAAATTAAAATTTGGTCCGGTAGAATAAAAGTTATTCAAAATATGTGTGGTCATCAATGATAGGATAACGCCCCCCTCCATTGACTTTAAATCACCATAACGTTTTTTAAAACAAATATTTAATTTGTTTATACCAGAAATGTAGCAAACAGCATGAGAAATCTGGAGATATAGATATCTCGAAAGGAGTTTAAGATATAGAAGCGTTGAGCTGCTTAAACTGACAAAAATGCCAATTGAGTAACGCTCCTCATGCAATTTACTTCGACATAACTTTTAAAATCATAAATATCATTTTTGGATAGAAAAATAGAAAGATAGAACTCGATGAGCTGATTCGAAATATGTTCGTATAAAAACGAGTTGAGCCATAGAAACCGCGCTGTGTGACTTTAAGTAGAACAATAAAAAAAGTGAAAATTGACTTTTTTTATTCAAACTGATCATACTAAAAGAATCGCATGAGACAAGGTGTTATGTATTAAATAACAATGTTTGCAATTGTAATTCAACACCTATGTGGTGTAAAATCTGCACTTTTATTTGAAATGAAAACGATTCAATATTAAATCCTTTTAGTGGCACACAACAATTTAAATATTTACTTTCAACAACAACAACAACTTAGATTAAATACTGTGATACTTGTTCATAAATTGAATTAACTAATGATTTCAAATATCAAGTCATCTCAATTAATAGATTGTTGATTAATAATGAAAGAGAAGAAATAGTAAATTGGTATATTATGAACTTCTGTTCTAAAAAGCAGCGAATATATGAGAACGAATTTTACATTAAAAGCTGCCATTCTTCATGAGTGAACATTATCTATGGAGGGTAATTATACTTGTCTACCCATAAATGGCACTGACAATTGGGATGAAATTGGTGCCAACATTTTCAAGAAAAACACAGTAAATGTCCTCCCAAATTAGCTGTGGTTGTATTATTTATGAAAAAAATATAAACTTAAAATTCAAAAATATATTTTTAAATTTATTTTGAGAAAAATAGTTATACTGAAGTCAATGATAATATAACTTTACTGAAATAAAAATATTAGAATTTATTCTGAAATTAAAAAAAATATTTTTTAAATATAGAATTTATTCTTATTTTAATACAAACTCTGAAAATTAAATTTTATTTTGAAATGGATAATTGATTTAGAAATAATTAACTTATTATTTGGAAACTTATTTTGAATTTTTTCTAAAATAATTTACAATTTTGTTAACTTACTTGAAACCCAAAAATTGAAATTATCCTTATCATTCGTAAACTTATTCTGCTATTATTCAGAAAATATTCCGAAAATCAACCTTTTTCTGAATTTATTGAATACTAGCAGGGCTACCCGGCGTTGCTCAGGGTCATAAAAACATAAGATAGAGGAAAAATCGGTGGGTAACATCTTTATATTCAAACTTCTATTTCTCTCCGTCTCTCTATAGCCGTTTCTTTATCTTTCTATTTTTCTTTTTCCTGTTCGCCACATTTCACCGCTATTTTCTCATTTTTCATTTTGCGAAAGCTTTATCTTCCCCACAATTCCTCTTCCGGCGCACAGGGCAATAGTATGACATATTTCTATAAAAAGTACCACCTCTGTCTGCGCCTTCTATATAGGTACTTATCTCCGCCCCGGTATGCATACTATATACGTACTTATCGCCGGCCTTGTGCACATAATATATACGTACCTGTCGCCGTCCCGGTGCGCATTCTATATACGTACCTATTGCCGTCCCGGTACGCATACTATATACGTACCTATCGCCGCACCGGTGCGCATACAATATAATACCTATCGCCGCGCTGGTACGCATACTATATACGCACCTATCACCGCCCGGGTGCGCATACTATATACATACCAATCGCTGGCCCGGTGCGCATACTATATACGTACGTATCGCAGCCTCAGCGTGCATACTATATACGTACCTGTTCGGTGCATATACTATATAAGAACATTTAAATCATTTAATTTGTATTGGAATATGAAATTATTATTTTTAAAAGGAAAAAAACTGAAATTATCAAATATAACTAATAAGAAAATATATTAAAATATATAATGTTTAAATAGAAAAATATTATTATTTTTGATGATTCTTAACTTATTAATAATTGAATTTTTAATAAATGTTATTTAAAAGAAGAACGAAAGAACCAGAGAAAAAAAAATTAAATAATAATAAAATTAACATTTTGTGGAATTTTAGAGGGTTTACAGGGAGGATATAAGTTCAAAGCAATCCATTATTTATTTTGCTTATTAATTTATTTTTATAATTTCACTTATTTAAGTAAAACTCTGAATTAATTAATAGAATATTATCTTTTGTACTAAATCATGTAGTAGGGTCGCCCAGAAAAGGCTGATATAGTTTTTGATAATATTCCATAAATATTTTTTAATAAATTATATAATAAAGATATTTTATTGTTTTTGATATTTATTATTTCTACACAACTTTATTTTAATCTCTAAATGTATTACTAAAGTATAGTCAATTGTGCTTTGTCTCTATGGGAAGAAGAGCTGTGAAGAAAATACAAAGGTTTTAATTGAATATATTCTAATTATGTACTTTTATTATTTATAATCTAAAAAAGTGAAGTTATTTTCAATTGAAAGCTTTATGAGGAAATTTATAATAACTTCATGTGTAAAATTTAAATTTTTAATGATTGGGGTATAGTCATCAGTTCTTTGTCTTTATTGGCAGTACTAAATCATGTAGTACGGTTATCCATCAAAAGCAAATGTTTCATTTGATTGTATTCTATTTACAACATCTTTTTGTTTCTAAATATACAAGTAACGTGATTACTGTTGCTAACTTCATGTTTATTACAGTATAATTTGTTGTGACTTTGTCTTTATGGCCAGTAATGAATCATGTAGTATGGATGTCCAAAAATGCAAATGTTTTAAATAGTTATACTAAATATACTTATTTTAAACTAAATTATTTCTTATTATTGATTTTAGGCAGATAACAAAGAAAGTTTGAATAAATTCATATTTTTTTCAGCGGAGAAGTAATAAATTCAAGGCTAGTTTACTAGCAAATAAAATGCTTTCATTATTGTGATGTTATAATTATTATTGATTACAAATATTCCCACCAACTCAAAGTCTAGGTGACTCAAGGTGAACCTGGTTACTGACGCTTTGGGGTCTTGTTAGACTGAAAAATGCGAACGAATGTGTATTAATATTCTAAAATATTAGCTTGGAAATGTACAGGACAAGTAGAGTTAACTCTTAAAATATTGAAACTGGAATTGAGATTTGGAAAATTAAATGTAGAATAAAATTAGCAATGTAAAGAAAATAATAAACAATAATAAATTAGGTGATTAATTAAATAAAGTATAATTTGCTTACAGAATCATTCAAAATGTGAAGAATCCATAAGCGATTGCTATTTACCACATTACCCCGAGTTATGAAATCTGCCAGTATTTAACAATATATTAATACTGCACAGGTCAGGATTTTTTTTTCATGCAAAGCACATGTGTTGCGTAATTTTAATAAAAACATTAAACCAAACTTTGACATTATTGATTAATATTCAACTCTTCATATTACTTAACTCTCTCTAATTGTCAGCACCATTTTGTTATAACTTTTATTTTTTAATCTTAGTAATTTTTGTAGTATTTTTTGCATTTCTTTCAAGTGACAAATAGATTTAAAAACACTTTCAAAATTAAAAAAAATTCCAACTTTATTTCAAAATGAACATTTTAAAATTAGGTGATAAAGTGATCAAGTGATAAAAGTTTAGTGTTCAAGTGACTAACTTTTAAAGTCACTAAATCACGTCACAAAATCAGTTAGGCTAACTTGTTAATTTGCCTAAGTCATCACATTGTCTGTTTACTCGAGGTGACTATTTAGACCAAATCTACTGTATACTTAAAGAAAAAAATATTTAGGGTGTTTTATGTCATTCTTGTGTTAATCAAAATACCAATATCCAAGAAACAGCTAATTAAAACTATTGCATATATCTGCCACTTTACCAACCTTGTGATTAAGTTTGATTTTATCATGGTACATTTAATTCTTCAAATCTCAATTTCAGTTTCTATATTTAAAGAGATAATTCCACTTGTCCTATACATTTCCAGTTTTTTTATTTAAAAATGTTAATAAACATGCGTCTGCACTTTTTGGTCTAGTATATATATATATATACATATATATATATATATATATATATATATATATATATATATATATTGTTGAATATAAGAGACAACTCATGTCTAGATATCCTTTGGTCGATCTTTTCAATAGTCCGAATCAGGATCTTAGTTTCGGAGAGAAATTGGTTGATGAATTTGCCATAGTTTAGATTTGTGTCCATTCGGGTCCATCTTCAGAGGAATGAGGTTAATCAGGTACAGCCCATCTGTTAGTATTATAGAGAGTTTGGGCGGGAATTATGTAATAAGTACGAAACTATAGTAAGAACTATAGACAGTTTAGTATATTTTTACTGATATTAAAGTTAATACTATTAATTAGTTATTTTTTGTTTTTATATACAGGGCTTCTAATATATTGAGTTTCTGTTTGTTAGTACTATATTCTAAGATTTTGGTATTTTCTACTAAGAGTTTTCTGAATTCTGATCGGGGGCAGGAATGGTCGTTAGTTAAGTGTTTGGCTATGGCGCTACTATCATACAAATGCATCGTCGCTGATACTATGTATATAAAATAGTAACTCTGTATGTGTATGTGTCCGCCTGATCTTTGTGTCTTATGTTCACCCAAACCGCAGGATAGAACTGCTGGAAAATTTGCATGTGGATTACTGGTTTTTCAGCGAAAGTAATAGGCTATATAATAAATATATTCACTTTAATGCTAGGGGTCCTGGGGGGCACAACAGCACACACTGAAAACTGTTAACCCTTAGATTCAAATAAAATTTAAGCCATAGGTAAATGACCTAAAATGATGTATTGTCCCAAAATTTCAGCACACTCTCCACTAGAAAACTGTTTTCCCTTTGATGAAGATGATATATACATATATATATATATATATATAATCTAAGAGAACACCTCTCTGTCTGTGCATGTCTGTTCCTAAAAACGAAGACATACTAGGAAGTGTACATTAAATATAATTGTATCTACATGCACAATTTGCATGTGAACATAGTGGAATTATTTTTCGTCTCTGGTTGCCACTTAAAGAAGCTAATGATCATTTTCAAACATGTTACACAATGAAATTAATATATTTATTAGCGTAAGTTTAAGAGTATATCTGAATAGCTCGGTGAGTAAGATATCTAGCTGACAGCAACAGCGTTGCTGTTAAATCCAACTCTCTTTACCATGATGTTGCATATGATGCTATCTCACACTCTAACCTGGGCTACTACTCTTCTAGTATATATATATATATATATATATATATATATATATATATATATATATATATATATATATATATGTGTGTGTGGGGAGATGTATGTGCCCTTGAAACGTATTACCCGTTTATTCACGGATGAGCTTGAGTTAGATTGTTTGGTTCATGAAAAAAAGTGTTTCCATAACAAGTAAACATTTACTAAAAACAAAATCCAAAAGTCTCTTCATATTTATTATATCTACTTACTCTCCTTACAACTCTTTCTTTCTCTCATATTCTCTCTATTTCTCTCTTTATAACTTTTTCTTCAAATTTAGGGTTAAATAATATTATTACGTTTTTTGTTATTCCATATTATCTATAATGTGTTAAATAAAATTCGACATGAGCCCGGAAGTTTATAATCTTAAATATTCTAGCTATTAGCGCTGAATATTAGCCATACATATCAGTCTGAGTCTTTGAAATCTTTAAGGAGTATGGATATGAAACTTTAAGTTTATTTCTTAAAACTGTCTGCGCAATATTTTAAAATCTTACTTCGGTAATTGAGCACTTTGGTTCATTTTTTTACATGTTTTCTCTCTCTTTCTCTCCCCCCTCTCTCTCTCTCTCTCTCTCTCTCTCTCTCTCTCTATATATATATATATATATATATATATATATATATATATATATATATATATATATATATATATACACACAGAATGTAAAAAATAACAATTTACTGAACCAAACAAAAAGAGGATTTTTGTGACAAGTTGAGAAACTGTTCTTTCGCAACATCTGCAGCCATTTTTACGGACTAAAAAACCTCATGCTCCAGACGGGCACGTGAACAAAACTTTGTTCTCTGCGAAAGCACAGAGCCCGCAAACTGTTCCTTTGCTGCTAAAGCATTGGGATATATCAGAGAAAAGTACTAAAACATGTTTACACTTGATTTAATTCAGATTTTGATTTTTCAGAGCTGGAAAGTGTGTCATGGTTGTCTGCATGGAAAGAAAATGGAACAAGAAACCCACAGAACTTACATACAGCAATTTGACCGAAACACTAAATGACCCATTCGGAAAATAAAAAAATAAAAAAGAGTCTTATCAAGCAAAAACAGTTAGTGGGGTTTTATAATGTTTGCATATATATATATATATATATATATATATATATATATATATATATATATATATATATATATATATATTGATCAAGCTCAATGTTTTAATAAAGTGAAAATAAACCCAAGTTTTTCTAAGAGTGCTCAATACCAAGTAGAGCTTTTATAAAATTACATAAATAATAATATAGCCTTACGTCAATCAAGCAACGTTTCAATGCGTATTACCGCATCTTGTCAAAGGCAGAGCTTAGTTCTTTAGCTCTGCCTTTGACAAGATGCGGTAATACACAGTGAAATGTTGGTTGATTGACGTAAGGCTATAATATTGTTTATATAATCTCTCTCTCTCTCTCTCTCTCTCTATATATATATATATATATATATATATATATATATATGTGTGTGTGTGTGTGTGTGTGTGTATGTGTGTGTAAGATCCTGAAGAGTGGCAAAGATCGATCGTGGACGAGTCTATTGTGGGTGGGACGTCGAGAAAGAAAGAAATCGACTTGATAACTGTTAAAAAATAGATGGTTCCGCAGTGAGACTTGAAAGGCGGCGGTTTCAGAAACGCGAAGAGCCGGAGCGCTTGGTGATCGGAGTATCAAAGTACCGGAAGAATGGAAGTTTA
>OY744523.1:76610944-76663444 GCA_963556195.1 Sepiola atlantica
TTAAAACTGGATACAATTTATATGGATTAAAAGAAACTGACATTAATTATTTTTAACGTAAAAAACATTTTTTTTGCTAAGTGATCCTCCTTTTGATTATCTGCAAACAGTAGAAAGCTTTTCAACCAGATTTTAGTTCATAAATGTGAAGAGTATTTATTTATCTACTTCCCACAGCGGTAAGATGTGACACAAGGTCGAAGAGTGGGATTTGAAAAGCTAACGCTCGAAAAATTGAGCACTCTGGCCTACAAAAAATGCATGGGCAGCCCCGTGGGCATTCCCCGGTAGGGGCGCCTCAGGCGATTAGCAATATACTAACTTTTTCTCAAAGGGTGAGAAGGCAAAGCCTGGAAGGGTGGACCTCTTAGAACTGCACGGCGGAAATCAAGCCCCGTGGACCAAGACGATACCGGTCTATGGGGCGCAGTATCCATCGGAAAAGATACTACACTTTCTTCATAGCCAAAAGGCCAAGTGACTAGTTGTTTTGACTTTCCCACCTGTACAAAACACTAGCTTCAACATTAGTAAACTTTTTGGCAACATTTCAATATTAGACCAACAAGTTAAATTACTATACTAATATTTTTACTTAAAGTAACTAAGTGTTTATCTTGATTTGCTAACCAACTTATTTATAATGAATGATCTCCACAATATACAAGACACGATCTCATGAAAAGAATGAGCTTAATTGATATGTTATTGTTTTGATAGAATAATTTTAACGTTAACACCAGTAAAACAAAAAGGAGTGAGCGCTCTCTGTTTATTAGCAGTGTATGGTATTGTTTGATAACGCAACTAACACCCCTTTGCACTCTCTAATTCAAAAACACACAGACACTCCATTATGTAATGTATATATATATATATATATATATATATATATATATATATATATATATATATATATATAAACTAATAATACCTATTTCGCATTCTTTTGTTTAGCTTTCATTCTATACAATGAAATCAATATTTATTACACAGTCTCCCATAATCGCAACGACTAATGGACTTGTTGCTAGACTTTGTTTTTTTGTTCAGTAAGCAGACAATCAACAGAGATAATGGAGGCAAATTTAATTCCCTAAGTTTCGCCCATGGAGACTTTAATGTGCCAAAATTATCAGCAATAATAATGATTTTGATACGCATAAGTACTATAGACACAAACACATTGTGTTTTTACCTCCAACAATCGGAGGTTGTTTTCGGTCGAGTTTATCACTATTTGTTTGTGTACAGCCTAGCATACACATCGCTTGACCAATCGTCCCCAAACTCTAACAAAATATTAATCAGGGTATAACTTATGATTGACACTTTCGGTGATAAGTTCGATTCTATTCACCGTTTAGACTCGCTACTTGGCTCATATTGTAGCCAATTACGTTTGGCATCTTATATCATCTTGACATTTGATCTATAAATAGTCTGTAAATCCAGTAATCTTACTGAATTTAAGTTGAGACTTTTTCAATTTTGATGTATGGATCTGATACTATTTACTAACAGTAACCACACTTGCTAAATTTCAGCTTGATCAGATAAATAGCGTCTGAGTTAGCAACGTTGTTCATGACATAACTTCATGACTACGCCATACAATATGGAGCAGTAAGGCCCAGATAAGACTTGCGTTGTCGGGCGGAGGTATGCAGTTTTTTGACTGACTTATGTTCTTGTTTATAATTTTTATGTGTTGCAAGCGTTTACGTGTGTTTATTGATTTAATATTTATTGATGTAAAAATAACGTTTGTTGATAGTATAATACTTTTGCGATCGTGGGTTATGGGATCGATTACGTCTGGTCGGAATAATAGCAGATCTATTCTGGCCATTAAAGCATTAATACTGTTGCGAAATGTATAAACCTGCAAGTCGGTCACTGCTATGGGTAAAATCCAAAACAAAAATCCTTTCAAGTTACTTCATTTACCATACATGTCCTTTATTACAGCGGTACGAATAGTAACGTCGTCCCTATCGATTTCATCCCTTGACGAATTCACCTGGTGAGTTCTCTTTACCTATCCACAGTGCTATTTAAAAAGCACTTCGGTAGCGAGTTTTTAAGAGTGGCCATCCACCAATTCCTTGATATCAGCATCCTCGACCCTTGTAGACAAAATTAATTCTATCGTTCACCTTGAGTGCTTCTTCAAACTTTAGAGATTTTGAAAATTCAAATGGCATGTTACTCTATCGAGCAATAACATAGTTATATTTGGCCGATTAAATTTTACCTTGATAAAATCGGACGCGACCAGACCAAATGGATTTGCATGAGCATACTCCATTACGAGGGGGTATTTCAATTGACAGCCTTTATTGTTGTTAGTGTACCTACCTTTACGGACTACATTAACTCTTCCGAGGCACTATAAATAGCAGAAACACATGCCACGCGGTATTAAGACTACGCCAGTCTAATACTGGTCTCTTTATATGCTGTAATGTATACTTTCTTCAATATAATTCGTTTAATTTAATCCTGCGTTGCTGTCTTCTTCCCGGATTTTTTACAGATCAACAACAACTGGTGACGAGGGATATTAAGTGATTTTTATTTAGGAGCCTTTAAAAGGACGAACGTAAAAAAACAAACGGGTAGAAATTGCCCGACAACCTCCAAAGTTCTAAAAACATGTTTTATCGCTGGAACAAAAGCAAACAAACCTCGTGAGTTAGATTTTTTAGACAAAGAGGTTTATCTCTTTTCTTTTGTCTTACGAAGAAACAAACCTGTTTCTCTCAAAGAATTAAGAAAGTCAGTGATACAATTATTTATTTTTCCGGAACTGTGTTAATTTTTAACAGGTAATTTTTCTCCAATAGACAAAGAGCCATCACCAAAATTATAAACCTTATTTTACTGTTGAATAAAGTTCTAACCGTAAAGGTTTCTGTTACGTGAACAACCTACTAAAAATATTTTGTCGACAATCTAAAATAAGATGTGTCCAAGAAACCAGATAAGAGGCTCCATCGGTCAGTTTGCCTCTCAAGCTGAACTTTCTAATATTTTAGGGTTAATTATGCTTAGTTTTTGAATAGTATTTTTCTCAAAGGTTTTAGCTTTTTTCTGAGAAGGAGTTAGTTTATCACTAACTGTCTGAGGCACCTCTACCGGAGAATGCTGACGGGCTGCTCAGGCATTATCTGTAGGCCATAGTTGTCTTATCCTCTTGTGCTATCTCAAAAATATAATATTACGTTCGCAGCGTAATATAAAAACAACTTGTAAGACCCGTTTTTTATAAAGATAGAACATGGAGGATTTCAAATCAAAAATGACCAAACTCGTTAAATACCAAATGCAACAACTAAGAAACGAAGAAATATTTCAAAAATTTCAACAACAAAAAAGGAATGGAACAAAATTAAAAAATCGAAAAAAAAAACGAAGGAAAACAGCTGCAATAATTTTTTTAAAATCGAACAATTACTACAAATGTCGAAAAAAAGTTAAAATACTGAGAACGAAATGCTTTTTATCAACATGTTTGGAGTGCAATTGACAATTATACTTATTCGCTGGCAGTGTGTAACACCTTCGCTTTATATTTAAGAAAATATGAGCATCTATACGAAATAGATTGTGAAAATTGTTCGCCGAACATACCAAATTCGTGGACTATGTTGAAATCCCCCCCCCCCCAAAAAAAAACCAACGATTTGGCTTTTTCTGAAGCTGTAAGACTTTTAACAGAATTATTTAGTTTTAATGTGTTTCCCTTTTTGTTGACTATTATCACGTCTGGCCTTTCTTGATTGATGCGAGCGTCATTTGTTTAGATATTCAAATTCATATTGGCGAGTGGAACACCTTCTCACTCTAGTCATGTCTGTATTTCTATTATTTTTGGATTATTTGTTGCATTACTTATGATATGGTTAACCGTTTCGTCGCTTTATTCACAGAATCCACATTTAGAGTTTCCCTGAGTTCGATCTATCTTGACTTTTATATAGTTCGTTCTGATCGTTTTGTTTTGTGCAGATGGCAGTAGTGATTATTATTATTATTATTATTATTATTATTATTATTATTATTATTATTATTATTATTATTATCATAAATAACATTATTATTATTATTATTATTATTATTATTATTATTATTATCAAGTATCAGGTATTTTTCGTTTTTTTTCTTCATTCGTCATATCAAGTTAGAGAATGGTCAGTTACAACTAATACGCGTGCTATCAAAAAAGACGAAATTTTACCTTAATAAAATCAGACGCGACCAGACTAAATGGATTTGCAGGAGAATAATCCATAAAGAGAGGGCATTTCAAGTGGAAGCTTTTATTATTGTTATTGTACCTACCTTTACGAACTACATTAACTATTCCGCGGCACTATAAATACCGGAAGCACATACCTCTCGGTATTAGAACTACGCGAGTCCAATACTGGCAGTCAGATAGACGTTCAACAACTCCTTTTACATGATGTATTTATACATTTTGTCAATATACTTCGTTTCACTTAATCCTGCGTTCGTGTCTTCTTTCAGGACCCCACAACGGTTGTAAAGAATTTCCTAGAAGCTCAATCATTCAAAAGCATGAGTAACATGGATTTCATTTATGGAGTTCCATAAATTAAATCCATGTGAATGATGCCTTAATATTCGCCCGCCACATGACTGGCAGTACAGTCAAGAATTTAACCATTGTTCAGTGTACTAAGTGGTAAACAAGAAGTGGTTTTATCAAGTATGACATGATTCATCATAGTTTTGTACTCGAGAAGTTCCTTAATGTTTCAATTTTCCGGCTCGCAATGCTAGTTCGCCCTCAAAAATTGTCTAACCTACTAGCTTTGAAATTCTCACCTTCGGCACACAGTAATTAAAAATGTTCTTTTTTTGTGTTATTAAATAGAACACTTTGGGCATTGTTTAGTTCAATATGAAGAAATCCCGATTCCTTATATATAATCGTATCACAGCCAATAGTTTTCTTCGAATGACCGGCTGGCTTGGCAGGCCGAGAGCAGACTCAAGGCGTTTCCACGAATAATGGCGATAGAGAGGCGCTCGTACAGCCAAGACAATTCGCGATGGTCTCCAGTGTTACGCATCCTTAATAGGCCAAGACTGCCGAGGAAGTCGCGCGTGGCAGAGCCAATCACTCAACTCGTCTCCACAGCGATCGATTGAAATACAAATCTATCGAGAAGATCGGCATATTTTGACCGCTTGCGGCTCTCTATTGATGCTGATGCATATCCAGCGTGTGTTGCCGATTCTATCACTGACCTGGGTGAAAAAGTGTCGACACAAGTCGCATCCCATATCAGTGACTTACTGTTTGTAAAGAGAAACACTGTCAGGCCATCAGATCGTTTGCCATCCGTTTTTGTCAAGGCCAACCGGTTCGAGAATCGACGGGAGGCCAGCGATGTCTAGTGCTCGTCGGACGACATCATTGAGAGCGCTGCGCCTCGGAAATCAGCCGGCGCTCATTCTACATGAAAGGGTGTGTTATCCTTATATGTCGACCGGCTGGCCACAACGGCACCTGTGATTGCTACAAACTCTAGCGTAATTGTCTCAGCAAATCGCTATGTAATAGCCTACAATAACCCTAACCATAACCCAAACCCTTACCTTAGAATTTTCACAAATTTAAGCTTCCCTATCTACACAGGAAACATTATTTTTCTGATTCCCTGAGCACTTTTGATCTTTTTTCTTTATTAGCAAACAAATAAAGCAGACATTTTAGCTTCTTTGTTCGCTATTATCAGGATAATCGTAGCTTTAATCCCACAGTATTGTTTAGTTAGATCGGTTACACGAACACCATTATCAGGTTTGACTAAAATATATTTTTAAATCAACACTGATAATCTTATAAATCGTCAGCCTTTGGGTTTGTCTTAAAATTCATTATCTTCATTCAAGTTTCGTTTTGATCACAGTGCCGTTTTAGTTCAACTAATCCAAGTCACCTGGTTATGTCGATTCTTTTTTTTAAATAATATTTCAGCTATTTGCATAAGTGCCATGATTTTTATGGTGTCTAGCTTTTTTTTATTCCAATTTATCCTAGTCTTTTCTCTAGGGTTTTCGGAACTGCTTCTAGTGCTACTAATATTACTGGTATTAAAGCGTTATTGTTCATGTTCCTATTAGTTCTCTTGCAAGTTCCATGTATCTGCATAGGTTTTCTACTTCCTTGCTGTTCACCCTGTGAAATGCTGTGACGGCGGAATATACGCATTTTAATGTTTTCTCTTTCTTGTTGACTATTATCACGTCCGGTATTCTTGATTTATGGTAGCGCCATTTGTCTAGATGTCCAAATGCATATTTCCGAGTAGAGCACCTTCTCAATCTAGTCATGTGTGTATTTGTATACTTTTGGGATAATTTGCTGAATTCACTTATGATGTGGTTTACTGTTTTGTCGCTTTATTTACATTTACAGTTTTTTTAGTTTGCTCTATCTTGGCATTCATATACTTCGTTCTAGATAACTTTTTTTGTGTAGTAATTATTTAATTATTATTATTATTATTATTATTATTATTATTATTATTATTATTATTATTATTATTATTATCATTATTATTATTATTATTAATATTATCAAGTAGAATGAAAAATGCCTGATGTTCTTTCTTCATTTACCATATCAAGTTAAAGAATTCTCCGTTACATCTAATGTGTTCAACCACACTGAAAAACCTGTACTATTATATATATATATATATATATATATATATATATATATATATATATATATATATATATATATATATATATATATATATATAACAGGATGGAAACCAACTATAAACATGGTAATTAGGCTTATTTCTCAAACCAGGGGAAAACTGGCCACGTATATTCCTACAAAATCGATCAATACATTGTGAACAAACATTTTAGAGCTTATAAACATTGGAGGCAAAATCAACCGTATATACTGATCAATATTCATCTTGTACGCCTTAATGACATTTTTTATTGGGTCACAACGAACGCTATCGCTGTTTTACGATGGTACTACACATTAATATTTTCCGATGAAAAAAGGTAATGGTAAAAGGATTGGAAAAGCATTTCTCTACACAGCCGACACCCATGTTCTTAATTATTTTGTATCAAATATTAGTATAAACTACATTGGAATTTGTTTTAAAAATGTAGTAACTTACTAGGCCCATACTAAATATTAAAAGGCAGCGAGCTCTGTCAATGCTTCACCCTTGCGTTTCATGCTGGTCACGCCAATGAACTTAAATAGAGTTATATGTCCTTTCCAGAGGTTGTCTGAGTGATTATATCTAGAATGTGGACACCACGCTGTGAAAAGGGTTGCCATCTTGTATTGAATTTTTCGTAGCTGAACGAAGCTGAGTGTAAATACATGAACGACCAATATTATCAAAATGAATTTTTTTTATTATGGGAGCCAATCTCCCTGTTAAGATATTTAGTTGCATATAAAGTCCTAGGGACTTCCCAATACAAATATTCTTTTTTATGAAGTCCTAGGGACTAAATCCTCGAATGGCCTTCGGTATGCGATCACTACTAAATATTCACTGACTAATTAACTGCTCTCTTTGGTCTTTTAGCTATGAGCGAAGTGTAGTATCTGTTCTGATATTACGCTTTATCTTTTCTGTCTTCAGTCAGTGAGAGAGAAATCCTTCTAGATTGAGGTTATTTTTATTTTTATCTTAATCCATCGTACTTTTCGCAGAGCTGGATTTCTCTATATTAAAAAACGACGTTGTGTCAAACTGTGCCCTCGTGGGGAGGCAAGTAAATAGGGGCTACTAAACTACTGATTATTACAAATACGCATACTTGCTCGACTAATGAGAGACATTGACGTTTCTCAATCCCCCCCCTCGATATAACCCAGCACGTATCATAATATTCGGTTATAGTTTAAGCTGTCAAACAAAGCAAGACAAAGCAAATAACAAATATAGCTTTGAATAATGAGAACAATTAGGTCACTGTTTTTAAATAGCGTATGTCGTTATCTATAAATATAATATAAAATAGTATAAGTATTTTTATTCCGGTTGGTAAAATTAAACCACTTATTTCACAGTTACCTCACTGTGTCAACATTCTGTTCAGGTTCTCTTCTTCAGTGGCCTAATTAAATTTCATAAATCAATAGAAACAGTTTATTCTAAGTAAGAATGCAACCGTTGTTAAGCGATAAATGCATATCTGTGTTTCATTGGATCAAAAAGTAGAAAAGAAATAGCATTTTCACGTATTTGAAGTTTCTATAACGATAATTATCTACCTTGGTGTACTCTTTTTATTTTCTACACTCAATGTCAATGATCTTATGTTGACGTTGGGTGATAATTGAATTGCTGAAATTGATAAGACAGTTTTACTTTAAAGAAGAGTTAGTAATATGAGTTACTTTCTATTATTTTTTATAATCTCACTTCTACGTTGCTCTATCACATTGATACATAGTATATATTGTCGCATTACATAGAGTTGGAATTGACGGAATAAATGCCGCAGTGAATAATATCGCAAATAAAATGTGTTATTCCACGGTATGCATATTAATCGTGTCACCTTGAAACAATCTAACCCTAACCCTAACCCTAACCTTGAAACAATCTATCCCTAACCCTAAGCCTAACCTTGAAACAATATATCCCTAACCTTAACCATAACCGTAAGCCTAACCTTGAAAGAATCTAATCCAACCCTAATCCTAACCTTTAAACAATCTAACCCTAGACCTACCCCTAACCCTCCTTACAGAGTCTTCAATAAAAGGTTAGTTGCCTTTGTATGGATATACTTTGTTATTCCTTCTTTTGAAATAGCTCCTTCTCTTACCCTAACCATCTATGCACAACACGCACTACGTCAATTTGATTTCCCCTCAATTTTTTGTTGTAAAAACATTCAAGCAGTAAGCCACAACACGTGTTAAGTAAGGTAAAGAGGGGAAATATATGGCCATATTTTTCAACTATTTTTACTCGGTGGTATCAGGAGAAACAAGAATCTACAACTCTAGAAACATATTATGAAAGTGACAAACATTCTAAACAAAACATACATTTATTTTGTCAGATTTTCCAAGTCAGACGTAAATACTTTTAAAGCTTACAAATCTAACTTTGCTCATTTCATTTGTTATTGTTGTATCATGTATTAGGCCATACAATAACGTACGTCGTTACAACATAGTTCAACATTTACTTAGACAAGTGTAATATGTAACATTTTTAAATATATAATCAAAAATAATAAAATTAACAAGGGGGATAACTCATATATTTATGCGAATAATATAAGAGGGGTTATCTTCCTTATAACTAAAATGTTATTTATTTTCTTGATAATGTAAACAAATGTGAAACATAGAAATTACAAAGTAAAATGACTTCACTGCATCCTGGGTACCGCCAGGTAGGTACACTTAGATAAAAGAATGTAAGAACATATTTTGAATCTCGAAATGAGTGTAATCACACCAATTTATAGAAGCACAGATTTTATTGGCATCTATTTTTTTTTAACGAACTTAATTTAAATAAACAGACGACAGATTTTAAAACGACTTTTTTCAGAGTCGATCATGGCTATATCCTATAAGGATAGACTTGTCTTCTCATTTCTCTTGTGTAAAATATAAAACGATCAATAATAAAATAATGTTTGCAAGCTTGTTGGTTGCGCAAACAAAACCGATTTTGCACAAAGCAGTGTAGCATTTTGGACTTTGAGTTTTCTTTCGACAGCCTCCTAACTCTCGCTTCCCTTATTTTGTCTTTTAGTCCTAACATTCAATGAGCAATGTTTCTCACAAAGGGGAAGAATTGCTGTTTTCTGAGTCTGAATCTATCTATCTAACAATTATGGTTGGCTACATTTTGATTTTAAAGCAGTATTTTCTTAGCTTCTTACATCAGTGGCTTCATTTCTTGTTTGGAGCGATTTCCATATATTTTTAAAATACCTAAAGAGTACGTAATAATAGATGTACCCATTACCCGTAGGGTCATAATCACTATCACTATTTCTTCAAATTTTATTTTCTTCGGAAATTCATAATCTGTGAAATGTCTGTTAAAAATTATTTTTAAATAACTAAAAATAATACGCCTCTTTAATTCTATATATAATCCTCATAGATTATATAGAAGTAAAGCTATCTATTATTTTTCTATCTACTTTACATTGGTGTTTACGGTGTATACGAAGAGACTATGTAAAATAGCTGGAAAAAGAGAGGCATTCTCTCTCTAAATGCTCACAGGACTATTAGAGAATGGTTGAATCAAGATAGAATGAGAAGCAAGATAGAGATACATAGATAGCTAAAAGAGATATAGGCGACTTATCCAATTTATTATAAATTACAGTCAATTAGAACAATTAAAAAGAAGTTATTTTCAAATATATTTCCATACACGAACTCTAGAATATTTTAGCATGTATTTTGTGTTATTACAGTTTATATAAAATAACTAAGAGACGTAATAATTGATTATCTCAAATTTAGCATAATAAAAGATTTTAAAGTAAAATTAAAATCATAAAGACAACACTTTTACATGATTCTTCGAAATATGCAGTTTTAAGTCGGACTAAACATTGCTATTAGAATTCGTCAATAATCTGTTTTGGCATTTTAAAAATGATTGTTAATAAAAAAAGTTTTGGTAAAAATATTATGCACGTGTCTGAAAATAATGAAAGACATAGGTGTATAGGGCAGAGGCATTATATTGTGTCGCTACTAATTATACGCAAGTTCAACGGGGGGAGCGTGGAAAAGAAACACGAAGTAAAAGCAAAGAACAAAGAAATGAAAAAGTAATCGAAACGAGGTAATGGCTGCCATTAGATTCAAGGACGCCGCGAACAAAAGCCAAAATAGTGACGGAGATGAAGGGTGGAGTGGTTGGTGGTAAAATAATTCCATAGAAGTTTACAGCAATTGTAGAAGAAGAAGAAAGGGTCGACAAGAGAAAAGAAAAAGAAGATAGGATAAGGGAGAGGAAAGTAAACAAACATTTGAACAATTCGTGATGGTTAATAAAATAATGTAAACAAATAGTGTGATTCATAAACGAATATCTGCTGCTTTTTATGAATCAACTAGAATAAGTAACGTGGGTTTATATGTGTGTCAGTGTGTAGGTAATTCTGCATATGTATTTCATGGAATATGGGAACGCAAAGAAAAAAGTTATGAGTAAACAATACATATTTTTATTTCTATAGATGTATCCCTACCAAACTCGTTCGTTCTCTCCCCCCGCCTCTATCTCTCTCAATGTATATATATATATATATATATATATATATATATATATATATATATATATATATATATATATATATATATATATATATATATATATATATATATATATATATATACATATATATATCCATATATATATATATATATATATACATATATATATGTATATATTATATATATATATATGTATATATTATATAGATATATGTGTATATTATATATATATGTATATATTATATAGATATATGTGTATATTATATATATATATGTATATATTATATATATATATGTATATATTATATAGATATATGTGTATATTATATATATATATGTGTATATTATATATATATGTATATATTATATATATATATGTATGTATATGTATATATATGTATATAAATATGTATATATATGTATATATGTGTATATATATATGTATTTATATAGGTATATATGTATATATATATGTATATATATGTATATGTATATATATATGTATATATATATGTATATGTATGTATATATGTATATATATATATGTATATGTATGTATATGTATATATATATACATGTATATATATGTATATATGTATACGTATATATATACACATGTATATATATATATGTATATATATATATATATTTATATATACATGTATATATATATGTATATATACATATTTATATATATATGTTTATATATACATATTTATATTTATATATATGCTTATATATACATATTTATAGTTATATATATATTAATATATATATATATTTATATATATATTTATGTATTTATATATATATTTATATATATATATATTTATATGTATATTTATATATATATATTTATATATATATTAATATATATATATATATATTAATATTTATATATATATATATTCATATATATATATTGTTATATATATATGTATTTATATATATTAATATATATATATATATTTATCTATATTTATATATATATTTATGAATATATATACATATATATATATATATATATGTATATTTATAAACATATATATATATAACTTTATATATATATATATATATTTATAAATATATATATATATATATAAATAACTTTATATATATATGTATATATTTATAAATATATATATTTATAAATATGTATAGATATTATATATATATATATTTATATATATATATATATTTATATATGTATATATATATTTATGAACATATATGTACATATATATGTATATTTATAAATATATATATATGTATATAACTGTATATATATATATAGTATATATATATATATATTTATTAATATATATATATATATTTTTATATATAGCATGATATGAAATGAAATAATAAAATAAGGTGCTAATCAAATTTTATTAGAATACAAAGTTCAGGCAAAGTATCTTAAAGTTCTTAACTCATGAGTTTTCAAAGATAATTCTTCTCCTCAGAGGACCATTACCGAAGTTACATCACTGCAGGTTATAAAATTACCCTTTGAAATTATATAAAAATATATGCAAAAATGCATAAAAGTATATAACACATCAAATATATCAGGCCAAACATACTTTTGTTAAAACTATACAATCCAAGCTATACAATCTAATTAAAAGATATTAGTTGCCTCTTATATCTTCTGTTTGATTAGCTTTATATATATATATATATATATATATATATATATATATATTTATTTATTTATTTATATGGAAATTGACAACGTCTTTGAAGCACGGATTTAAATATATTAAAATGAAATAATTTTTAAACTAACAATCGTGCAATTTAAATGAAAAATTCATTGATTTAATTTTTTTGCAAGCTGTCGTTGTAGAACAACTTTGTCATGCGAGACTGTCTGATAGTCTTTTTTTTCTTTTGTTCCTCCGCATTTTGCTGGTATTAACCCCGAGGGGTTGAATCACGATATGAGCAGAAAGAGACGTCAAGTTCTTAAGACGTTAGGATAAAAGTTCTTAAGACGTTAGGATAAGTGTAGTCCTGGCGATTTTATGCGCAGATTGGCGCTTTTTTTAAGTAACGAAATTGACAACATCTTTGAAGCACGGATTAGAATGTATTAAAGTGAAATATTTTTGAAAATCAACAATCGTGCAATTTAACTGAAAAATCAATTCATTTAATTTTTTTGCAAGCTTTCGTTGTAGAACAACTTTGTCAAGCGGGCTGTCTCATAGTTTTTTTTTCTTCTTTTCTTCCTCCTCATTTTGATGGTATTAACCCCAAGGGGTCGAATCATGATATGAGCAGAAAGAGACGTCAAGTTCTTAAGACGTTACGATAAGTGTAGTCCTGGCGATGTTATGCGCAGATTGGCGCTTTTTTTAAGTAACGAAATTGACAACATCTTTGAAGCACGGATTAGAATGTATTAAAGTGAAATATTTTGAAAGTGGTATCATGACACCAGAACATATATTACACTATTCCCATTAAAAGATTATACAATAGTAAAATAGTTGTAAATTGTATACTTTCGGCTTCAGACAGACATATACTTAATTTTCATAGAAATATATATATAAGTTTATTTTTATTCAAATATTGCATTTTGAAGGATTTTTCTTAGTGCACTTATATCCAAAACGATTCAATTGTTTCGGTAGACTGCGTTTTCATAAATAGCGACAGGTAAAACTACCGGGAATCGATTGCAAAGATAATTCAATTTAAACAGTTGCATGTATAATTAATTGGTGATTCCCTTGATTTTTACAAAACACCGGCATTATCCTTGAAATATTTTTTCATCTGTTTTCACTGTGGTGGACATTCGGTTTCGAAGTAGATGTTTTAATTAAATATTATTTATGAAACCATTAGTTGACCATGTAACTATGACATTCCTTATACCGTGGGTCGAATTTCTTTGCAATTAAACGTTATTAAGTCATGGATAATATACAGTTTTCATAAGCTATCATTAAACCACAAAATTATATAATAAACTGGCTGTAGTTACCCAGCGTTTTCTTTGAGTCATTTCTGGTTAATGTTGGTTTAACTTCCTGTAACTCACCATATAATAATCAAATTAACATTAACATTTAAAGTTTTAATGATTAATAAGCAGCTACCTGTATGATTTGAAATCCATACTTAAGGATTAATAAGCAGTCGATTTAACTTTTTATTCAGACAAAATTGTAATTAGTTCTTCAGAATAACAGTATTTAACCTATTATTAAAAGATACAAGTACCGTTATACATACATACTTTACTATATCTTTTAAACATATATAATTGTTTATCTGAAAACTGAAATACATAGAGCATTGAACAACCGATTTTATTAATCACGTAAGCTGATGCTGTTGTGTAGATCATTATTGAAAAATGTCTCCATTATAACACTCTTCCTAGTCTGATTACGTATTTTTAAGGGAATTAAATTGAAGTAACTTTTATTTGTGGTGAAGATCCTCATGACAGCTGAAAAAAGAACTGACTATTCAAAGTAAAATATTGATTCTGTAAGGAGGAACGTATGGATGAGAAAACTGAGAACTTTATCTATTAATTAAAACTTGACGACTACTATACATTTCATATGTATGAGTGGATGAAATGTGTAAGTAATCCGCAAGTGTTATTCTCTTTACGTTTTAATTTCTACAAGTTAGTAAATGTGCATTGTCTATACATATTATATATACCTATAAACAAATATGCATACCATAATACATATGTGTGCATATTTTTAAACATAAATACACGTAAACAAACTGTAATATACACATACCTACCAGTACATAACAGTAAATTCACAACAACATGAACATTCCCACATAAAAACTACACACATACGTATATATATATATATATATATATATATATATATTAGTACTTCATGCATCCACATAAAATATTATAAGGAGATATAATTTGTATGTGTCAGTTTTCAGTATTTACTTCAACAGTGCTCGATACGTAAGTAGAGCTAGGTAGAGCTAGGTAGTAAGCAATGAAAATATATGGCAATCAAGCTATACAGAGGCTCCCGTGTTTCATCTCCGGGGGGAATCGTCAGGCCTGACGATTCCCCCCGGGGATGAAACACGAGAGCCTCTGTGTAGCTTGATTGCCATATATTTTCATTGCTTACTATATATATATATATATAATATATATATATATATATATATATATATATACCCATGTATACACAAACATACATATACACATATACACACTAAATAAATATAACTATATTAAAACTGGCAAAAATAATGGGTAAAATATTATTAGTGGTTTGACAAATATTATATTTCTGGCAAATATTTCTGGCAAATTATTAGTTTCCATGAAAATGTATTTGTGTATGTACAATTTAGAGATATCTCGTTTGTACGATTGAACATGTTGCTTACATTTAAGAATTGTATTATAGCAAGCTTTTCATTAAGTCATAGTCTACACAGAATATACAGGGTGACCCCCCAAAAACGGGTTCCAAATCTAATTAGGCCCCGTTTCTTAGTGTTTCGTCCGAATGAAATGAATTTTGGGGCCTAACTAGGTTATTATATTCACAACATCATATCAAAAAAACTAGGGTATTTCGCCCTTTTTCTCCATTCTACAGCATGTGTTCTAGATGGACTCCTTACAGACTGAATTGTGAATGGCTCTCATCTCCTCCCTGATGGCTTCCTTGAGTTCCGTGATGGTTCTGGGTTTCCTTGCGTACATTCTGTCCTTACGATAGCCCCTAAGGAAATAATCTGGGAGGTATAGGTGCGGGCTATGGGGTTGCCACTCAAAATTAGTCTTGAGACTGATTACTCGGCCTCCGAAGTTCTCTTTCAGCCAATCTCAAGACAGGTTTGAGGTGTGAGAACTTGCTCCGTCTTGCTGGAACAAGAACTTTCTCATGAGCGACAGGTAAAGGGCCTGGAGCTTACTCTTGAAGGTTTTGAGGACCTCCACATACCGCTCCTTGGTGACTGTCACTGCTTCGCCAGATTATTCGATAAAGATTGGTCCGATGATGCCTCTGACCGAGATTGCAGCCCACACCGTGCAATTAGGAGAGTGCAGGGGCTTGGTGGCTACTTCATTGGGTCTGGAGGACCCCCAGAAGACATTTGTCTTCGAGTTCGCCTTTCCGTCAAGATGGAAGTGGGCTTCAATTGAGGTCCAAAGGAGGTTAAGAAAACCTGGTGTCTCCTCGATCTTATCGAGCATCTTGACTGCCATATCGCTCCTCTTTTTCTTGTCTGAGGCTGTAAGGGTAAGCAGCGTCTGTATTCTGTATGGGTAAGCCCTGATATTGTTCACCAGCACTCTCCTGCAAGTCTCACGGGAGATAGCGAGGGACTGACTTCGCTTACGCACAGAACGTTTCGGACTCTCCTGGAGAGACTCTCTCACACTTTCGACCAGCTCGGCTGTCCGCTTCTTGGGACGTGCCGAGTGGCTTGGACGGTTCTCACTGGCAGCGTTGAAGTTCTCCACGGTCCCATACTTTTCGAAGTGGGCCACCCAGTTTTTAATTTTGCTTTTGGGTGGAGCCTTTTCACATCCGAACTGATGCATGAAACTGTCCTGGGTTTTCTTAAACGAGCCTGTCTTGTAGCAAAATTGAACACAGTGTATTCTTTGTCCCAGCTCCCACTCAGGTCTTGGTGTACTCACGGTCGTTGATTCTGCCATGTCCTGTAAAATAACGGCAATCGGTGAATAAATAAAGGAGATATCACATAAAGTGTACACGGGGCACCTTGTATAAAAATATGCACACTGTAGCATATTTTCTTTTCTATTACTGGTGATGTATTACTCTTTATTTTACGAGAAATAATTAGATAACATTCATAATATTTTATTTTTTTGTTATTAAATAAATATTTGTGGTTATTAGAGTTAAGCAGTGTGAGAATTTTAGTTTCGCTTTTGGTTTCGTTTTTTTTCTATACCTATGTTTCCTGTTTGGTGTCATCTCGAAAAGTGAACTCTTACATGGTCGTCGTAAAGTGGGAGGGGCATTTACCGAGTCTCGTTTTTCTGCTAGTCTCACAGTGTTCGCTACTAAGGAGATAATCTAAGAAAGGAACGGTTACGTACTACATGTAAACATATGACGATGGTCATTTCTCTCTTAAATTATTTCATCTTTGATCTAGCAATTGTTTGGTATTTAATAAAAGATACTGATGCGTTTTTTCATGGCATTTTCAAGGTGGAATTTTGATAGTGAGTTTATGGAAAAACCATAAAAAATCGTTTAGAATAAAATTCAAGATAGATGACAGACCTGTCACAATAAGAAAGTATTAAATAAAAAACAAATACTTATTTGTTTCCCTTGAAGTTTTATATAGTTTTACACAATAGCAAGTCTGTATGAAAAAATTTAAGTAAATTTATATATTTATGAATAAAATCTTAATTTTTAACATATTGGGCATTTTGACTGCTAGAGTAAATGTGGCACTGTGGTGACTAATCATTCTAGCAAAGAGTAACATAGATAGAGGATGGCCAACGACATTCAACTCCCTACACTTTTGATAGCCTTGTGCCTAATTTGTTTAAAATGTAAATTGTATTTTTATATTTTTTGTAATAAAAATAGTAAAAGTGTAATATTTGTTCCGATACTGCACTTCGTATTTTCTGTCTTCTGTCAGTAAAAGTGAATGAGAGATTCTTTTAGACTGATGCAATTTTATTTTTTTCTGGAATGCTAGAGTGTCCTTTTTATGAGCTTGATTTCTCCTCACATTAGGAATCGAACTTCTGTTTAACTCTGTTTTGTCATCGTGGGGAGGCAAGTAAATAGAAATAGTAAATAAAAATCCATGAAACAACGTAATTTTTATTTACTTTAACGCAGTAAAAACACAACTTAACTATAGATTTTGAATTGTTATTTTTAAATTTAATAAATATTAAATAAACTTAAATTTCAGTATTAATCGAATCGTGTTCCTTTCTTTTCTTTTTTTAAATGCAGTTTTTAAAGTTTTCTAATGCTTTTGTTAAAAGGCACTCATTCATACTAACAATCTGGCTGTTCGACAGATCTCGCTTGCTACCTACTAGCATGACGTCACTTTTCAATGCACAGGTCTTAGTTAACTTTACGACGGCCACGACTCTTGACGGAGTTAAAACGAATAAGCTTTCAATAAACCAGAGGTTAATTATCGATTCTTTCGACATGGCGTGTCTGTTGTCATATCTTGCTTCTAGTTCCCTTCATCCGTTAACCCATTTCATTTTTACTATACATCCTGACACTCTATAGCACACGGAGACACAACAGACACACATATAGTGTATGTTTGTGTTTGTAAGCATTGTGTATGGGTGATGTAACGTTTAGTAATAATAATAGTAGTAGTAATCTCATTTTTCTGTATGACACACCCGGTATTCAAACTTACTGCAATATTGTTCAGTAATATTAGTGTTGAAAGTATCTATAATATACAGTTGACCCCTCACTGGTTCAATTATGTTTAGTAGCTTAGGGCCTATGGGTTCACGATGTTAGTAATAGTAGTAGTAGTAGTAGTAGTTGTAGTAGTAGTAGTTGTAGTAGTAGTAATGATAAAAAATATTCTTCATATATGACATACCAAACACTCGAGGAGACTTCCAGCTAAATCTGGTGAAATTCTTTGGAGGGAAGAAAATTTATCAGACCCCCTATAATAGACGACTCGTAGACGTTCGTCCAGATAAAACATCATAAAGGATATCTTCACTCTCTTAGCTCTCTGATTTTATGAATGTAATTATTATGTTGTGAAGTCACCACCAATGTACGGTTATCCCCAATCTTTCTGTGTTAATGGATGACGTAATGCATTATTGGCGTCATACAATATGCGAAGTGCTACCCACCTCATAAGCCGTCCTCATAAGTATTGAATTTTTCTCTATTCCATTCATCATTTCCAACTTTCTATAATATAGATTTCATCATATTTAGCTTCATCTCTATAAGAACGTAGAGGCTAAAACAAAACAAGTGATATAAATTACAAATATTAAGAAACTTTAAGAAAAACTGAATGACATTTTCTAATTTGTGATTTGTGTCCTTATTTTGTCATTTAATAACTGATATCCCTTTCTCTCGTTTTTCTATATGCAAAGATTTTACGTACTAGGTGGGAAAATGATCTGCTCCGCAGACCTGATCGCCGCCGTGTATATATCTATCAAACGTGTTCCGTGTCAATAGTACAGATTAATTATTCATCATATCGATGATTTCATGTGCAATTGTTTTTAAAATTAGAACTTCGACCCAGCAACCAAACGGAATCGATCGTTTGGGCAATGCAATCATGGATTAATCATCACCTAACACGCGATAACAGCGATTACAAATGTATTGCCTATATAGAGTTTCATACTCTCCAAAATATTGCAATATAGACCAAACGACAATCCATTGTTCACCTTCGAATGTGCCGCTGCTATTTCCCAAATAAACTACTATGCTTTCAAGGAAATAGAAGCTCTGAAACTAAAGCCTCATTAATGAATAAGACACAGAGTCCAGAGCAGATGTAAGACACTCTATCCAAACCATCATTAATTGACCACGATTTTCGCAATGAACTTCGCAGCAAATCCCACTCTATGCGATCAGGGCTATCTATCTTCGAATTCCCCCAAAAGGCGAGAAAACTGTAGAATAACTGTTCGGAACTTCGAGGCCAACCAGGCAACTGGTCCCGAGAACAGTCCTAAAACTCAAGAAACTGCAACACGAAATAGCTTATGGAAGAGTCGTTTGTCTGCACAGTATTTAAAAATACTGAAGATCGGTCATTTCAATGTTGGTAAAGACCGTAATGAGTAAGTTGCTTGAATCTGTAATAAATCAAGAAGTTGTGAACCATCTTAGCAAAAACAAAGTAGTTAGTGACAAGCCATATGGATTTCGACCTACAAGATAAACAACTGACGTGCTGACTGTGATATCACAGTCAGCATGCCAGCTGTTTATCTTGCAGGACGAAATCCATGTGGTTTGTCACAGTGGATCTACCGAGGAAGTATTTGTTTTAAAGCAATAGCGCTTGATATATCAAAGGTCTTCCATAGTGTTTGGCAGAAAGGTTGGCTTCACAAGCTTGTTAGCTATGGAATATCTGTAAATGTTCTCTCAACCACCAAATTATTTTGTCTTCGATAGGTTGGGAAAAGTAGTTGTTGATTGGCAGAAGTCCAACCCTGCTGCATCAGTACCGGTGAGCCTCAATTATCCAATTTGGGGCAAACCTACTTTCTGATCTCCATAAATGATCTTCTAAATTATATTCTGAGATCATCCATTGACATATATGCAGAAGACATAGCTATTTACGGAGGCATTTTGAAAAATATTAATGACCAAGATCTTTCCGTCCGTCTGTCTGTCTGTCTGTCTGTCTGTCTGTCTGTCTGTCTCTCTCTCTCTCTCTCTCTCTCTCCCTCTATCTCTGTCTGACTCTCTCTTTCTCTTCTGATTTAGAGCAAGTAGGTGGTACAGTGGGGAAATTGCTAGTTACGTTTACCACTAACGCTCTGATCCTTATTTTACCTAGTTTAAATGAATGGTTCTTTATTTCAAAAAGCCTCTTTTTATAAACTCCTAAGACTGGCGTTAACTCCAGGCCTGAAATAGAAGACTTACATCAAATCCGTTACTAAGGTCGCTGAGAATTTTTTTGTATCTTTCTACCGCTTCAGGAAATAACTCATTACTGATGTAATCATCTACCTGTTTATACAGATATGTTGATGTTTATACAGATATGTTTATCTAGATACGTCATAAAATTGAGTACTGCTGTCATATATGGGACGATGCCACTCGGATCACTTTTTCCTGTCTTGACAGAGTACAAACTCGACTTCTAATCTACTGGGGGTGATCTCTTCTTTTCTCTACAGCCTCTTTCGCACAGAAGATATGTCGCTAGTCACTCTCTACTGTATAATTATGTTCATAATAGGTGTTCGACGGAGCTCTCATCTCTAAAACACATTCATAGCAATGATCTTTCTATTCTGCGTTTCTGTATAAAAAACAAACGGGTCTTGATAAGCGGTGACTCATTTATAAATAAAAAAGTTAAGTCTTTAATAGCAGGCAGCCTAGATAAAAGAAGTGCTAATGGTTACTCAGGTTTTATGATTACACTAACCACTGCGGCCGGAGATGATTGTTTGCCTAACTCAACAAATTAATATTGTTCGTTTCGATCAATTCATTATAAACCAGCTTCTAGAAGAAATAAGAAACGTGGTGTCCAGATATCAGATATACACACAGAGGCGATCATTGGAGAGTCAAAAGTGTTTTCATGACCTGAATTATATGCAACACTTTTAAATTGAAGTCTCTTCTACTGTGACCCTTTAGATAAATCCGGTCGACTCTACTATATTGCTGAAGAACGGAGGACTACGATATAGAATTTTCTACGGTTACAAGTGTCTCACACTTCAATAGCGTACTCTTCCGTGAATACAATGAATCAGATGGAACTTAACTCGAATTGCTGATTCATTGGTTCGCTCACAGCTGCATACATACATACATACATACATACATACATGCATACATACATACATAAATACATACATACATATCAAGAGATCAGATAAAGCATAAAATACTCTGATTAATTATTATTGCATGTCAAGTATGTTGATGTGATTTAATGTTAAACCGTAAAACGATTCATTGCATGCGATTAGTAAAACACGTTCCGCTTTTACCAATAGATGGAGGAAATTATGGTTCCATATATTACTCGAATGCGTACATAATATACCCGATAGTATTTGAATTTCGCAAAGTAGATTCCATAGTCAATAGGAGCATCCATTGGACTAAACACGCGTCCCGGTGTCGAATTAACTTTGCCAGAGAAGAAACTGAGGTGGGGGTGAGGATATTGTTAGTTTCTATATATACAATCTGCTGATTCATTTGTTTGGAGAAGCGAGATGAAATATCCCCAAACGAGACCAGTAGTCACGTGAGCATATCCCCTTAAAAGGTTAAAATGCTTAGGAAGGGTACGAAATGGGTCGGGTTTTCGGAAGCGACTTTATTTCTCACCGACGAGACATCAACAAAAACACTTAACTCCAATGAAAGAAAAAGAGAAAATGAAAGAAAGGATTTCTCAATAGTGACTTATAAATACCTTCGACGCCCCCAACTGCACCTCCAATACACGCTCCCATAATTTCTTTCGCTGTTTACAACTTCGGTCTACTCGCCCCGCCCGTTGTATTTTTGTTGTATTTTTTGTGGTTGTTTATTTTGTGGTTGTTTTTTTTATTATTATTTTGCATTCAATCCGAATAAGAAGCTGGCAAGGCCGTGCACAATGCATCGACTTGTCATTCAACGACTCAATGCGATAAAAATGTTTACATTCATTACAAAAGGAGAGTAAAAATAATATGTTTACAGCATTTTCTTTTTTACATCGTTTAATGGAGTTTTTCTGTTTCTTTTTTCCTTCCCTCTTTTGTGTTTCGTTATTCCTTTTTCCCTCGTTTCCTTTCCTCTATTCAGCCAGCGTTGTTTTTAATTGTTGTTATGACGAAACAGATCATGTGAATCAAGGATTGGAAAGGTTTCGCGAATTATCAACTCGAGTCAATTAAGTTATTGTGAATGTCTCGCCAATTGATATCAGAAAATAAACTTTAAACACTATTTAGGTCAACTCAAAAATTGCATAATGCCATGACAAAACGTGAAATCGGCTGAGAGAAACAATAAGCGCGCCAATCAGACGCGCCAAAGAATCGAGCAAATAACACGCGCCGGTAGTAAGCGGGGTTTATCATCGAACGCTTTCAAACAATAATAGATATATTATCCCGCTGAAAGAAACGGAAAACCTATTCATATTATTTGGAAAACACGAATTTATTGTATCCATTATTTTTCTGCTTCAATATTCTTTTCATCATACAATACGTGATGTTCTAATTAAATCGTTTAACATTTAAAACGGACATAACAACCATGGACAATTGTTTTTAATATCTAACCGAGAACAAACAATTTGATCGCTCACCTCCAGTAAACATCGGTATTTCTTTATCAATCATGTAAGTTATTACTGGAACAACTTGATGGAGCATATCAAATATCTTACAAGGGTGTAAATTGTGGTGTTCTATATTGATCGATTTCGAAACTATGCTATAATTCAGATTACGATTCTTTAATCAGATTTTTAGCACAATCTGACCTTCTCTGAAATTATTCTGATACGTTCGTGAACGATAATGTAGAAACAAGAAACAAAAATGAATAATTCTTCTTATTTTTGTACTTCATGTTTGTTCATTTCGAAATATGATTGTGAACTTTGTTTTTACTGAAATGTCCATGCAACAAATAAATACGTAGTACTTAACATAAATATTCATCAATAACGATGAAATCAACACAAATTAAAAAACTAAAAAAGAATGATTAAGTGATTCTGTTAAAGATCACACTTCGTTTATTTTATACATAATAACAAAGATGAAGAGCAGTATTTCTATTGCTATCAAGTTAAGTATGTGTATATGTTTATATATTTGTTGTACGGATTCAGACCTAAACTAATTAATCAAGCATTATGACTTTTGGAATAAAGCTGCTAGGTCTAAGGGATCGTAACTTGGGCTATATTAAGTTTATCGTTCGGGAAAGTTCAGATACCTCCGTATTTTGCGAAATAGTAACAATAGGTATAAGACATCAATTAATAAATATTCCCTAAATTTTAATTTCTCTTGGATATTTTAAAGGGTTAGAAAAATCAAATATTTATCATTTGCATTGAATTTAATCTGTAATTATTCGACACAAAGATTCCTTGTATTTCGATTTTTTCCAAAGACCCCTTAAGCTTATGCCTTAAATTTTAGACATTTTTTAAAATCAAAATCATGTAATGGATTATGCAAAATTAGAATAAAGCTTCTCGACATATGCGTTGTTGCATTATATCTTGATTTAGTCTTTGTAAAAGGACATAAAAAAAGCAGGCTATATTTTTCAAATATGATATTTCAACTTCTGTAAAACCGATCTGCTTTCAAAATGGCGTATAATATTAATAATCGCTGATTTCATGAGGTTGCGGATGATGCATCATTCTACTATGATCTATCATAGACTTTCAAAGTGAAGAAAAGAGATTTGTTCATTTCACAATACATATCTATAATTCTATCTCCTTGATGAACTCTACAAACCCTAATTTCCAGGGGTTTAGCTGTTGAAATCTGTAATTAAAATAAGGGTTTAATCTTTTACCGTTTGACTGTTTTTGCTTTCTCGTGTTTGCTTACTTGTACAAAGAAGTTTTGTTTAACTTTAGGTCGACACAATTTCTTTATTATGAAAAAAATGACTATTTTTCAAAAAGCAACGTAAAATATAATTACAGAAAGGTAGCGGGGTCGTCAGATAAGAAATGAAAAGTAGAAAAGAGTTATAAAGAACAAATATAAATACATGTGTTTTCGGTTGGGTTTGGCTTTTTACGGCATATCAACCCATTTGATGTTATTTAATGTACATACACAATGCGTATTGGAAACGATTCGTTGTACAGTTCAGAAAAATTAATTATTTTACCTGGAGGCGAGGATACATTCTGGGTTAATTACAATGCCAATGATATTAATTCATAATACGTAATCGAATATCATATTGTAACTTTGTATATCCGATTCCATAGTCAGCGATGGCATCCATTAAATCAAATAGTCACCCCATGAATTATAGAAAGAGTAATATAATCTTTAATCATGCGTATATGCAGTTGCTATGCAGATTGAGCTATAATGGATGATTGGCATGTTATGATTCTGAGATCAACACAATTTCTATTTTACCGATGTGGGTAGATACGTTGCCACAATTTATGAGGGCGTACTTGAATTACCATAGATCATCGACATGGTATTTGAACTCGGTATAGCATGTCCCATAGTCTAAGACGTTATCCATTAGGCCAGACAAGTTATTCGAACTCTTATATAAATGTGCAATCTGAAAAGGCGAAAAGTTACATGTGTCTACGAATGAAAAGTAAAAATAAGAAATGTACAAACAAAATTCGTTTGAGAAAAATAAATGAGAAAGTGGAAGCAGTGTCATTTGCACGAACGACATTGAGGATTGTATTAAATTCTAATCTGCCAAAAGGTTTGATTAATCTTCAAAGATTAAAGACACTTTTGAAAGAATAGACCTGAAATAAATCAGATCTATCGACTTCGTAGAAATCAAAGAGCAGCGCGACTTTCTGGAAGTTCATTTAATGCTGGACACTGATCAATTAATTGTCAAGCTAGAGATAGGCCGCTGTCTAACAAGTTAGAGAAAATCGGAACGTGCCAAAAGGAGAAAAGTACAATCACCGATGATGCCCAAGATCAAGGAGTGATTCAGAAAAGAGTTGCACAGAAAACGGCTTTACCTGAATTATCTTAATTCAATAAGTTAATAAAGGGGCACTATTTTTTTCAACTACTGATACTGAATAATATATTGGATAAATTACAAAAAAAGAATGCTGAAAATAAAAGTTGTACAATTACAATATTGATTAAATCATCAGAAGTTCAAAAACAAAGATCAGTCTCATTATCCTTCATCCATGGATTTTCAAAGAAAAAATTATTTTCATCAGAGGATAACACTCGGTTATGTATGTATTACCAGTAGCATTAAACTTTGAAAATTAATACATATATATATATATATATATATATATATATATATAACTTTTTGGGTAAGAAGGATCCTGAATTAGGGTAATCAACCCCAATAAAAATGTTGTTACGGTAGAAAAACTGGCGAATAGGTACTCAAAAGTACTCAAAACTAATCAAAAGTACTCAAAAGTAATCAAAAGTACTCAAAAGTACTCAAAAGTAATCAAACGTAATCAAAAGTACTCAAAATACTCAAAAGTAATCAAAAGTACTCAAAAGTACTCAAAAGTAATCAAAAGTAATCAAAAGTACTCAAAAATACTCAAAAGTACTCAAAAGTACTCAAAAGTAATCAAAAGTAATCAAAAGTACTCAAAAGTAATCAAAAGTAATCAAAAGTACTCAAAAGTAATCAAAAGTACTCAAAAGTAATCAAAAATACTCAAAAGTAATCAAAAGTACTCAAAAGTAATCAAAAGAACTCAAAAGTAATCAAATATCTGCATTTGTCTTTCAGTCTCGTTAATAGATTCATTTTCATATCTTCAGGTATCTTACTTCGTGGAACATGAATTTATAACTTCTGCAAACTGAGAACTGGTATAAGTGGGCCCGTTTAAAATATTTTTTACTATTTACTAAAATAAGAATATCATCAACGTTATTTATGCCCGCTACGTTGATGATATTCTTATTTTAGTAAATAGTATAGATGAAATAAAAAAAACTACAAGATACTTTTCAAAATAATCCAGTTCTTAAATTCACTCATGAGCTCAATGTTAACAATAAAATTCCGTTTTTAGATGTTCTCATTGACTCCAACAGTGATGCATTCATCACCTCTCCCTATAAAAAACCTACTATTAACACCTGTATTTTAAGTTTTAAAAGTGAATGCCCATATAGATATAAAATTGCTATGGTCCAAAAGCTATTAAACCGTGCAAAATTAATCTCCTCATCCAAAAAATATTTTTTAATTCATTAAAAAACATAAAGCAAGTCCTAATTAATAATCAATTTCCCAATTATATGGTTGATGAACAAATAATATTAATGATTAGAAATTTAGATAATCCTACTAATAATAAGCTAAATAATTCCCACTACATAAATCTATTCTATTGTAACCAAATGCATCCAAACTTTAAATTGGATGAAAAAGCTCTTAAAAATATAATACATCGCTATATATCCCCCACCAATTCTGATGATAAAATACGATTTATCATTTATTATAAAAAAATGAAAACATCAAACTATGTTGTTAAGAATAACACTTCTCAAACCCAAAATACATTAGGAAGAACCAATGTAATATATCAGTTATAATGCCCTATGGGAGAATGTATCTCCGACAACAATAAAAAAACTAATTCTTACATAGGTTTCACTTCCACAACACTATCCCGAAGATTCACTCTACATCTCTCCGACACTAGCTCCATATGCCAACACCTAAAAAAACATAATTGTACCCCCTCCCAATATAGAAACATCCCTGTTAACAATACCAAAATAATACACCACGATACCAATATCAAAAAATTAAAAATACTCGAAGCCCTCTACATAAAAACTAAACATCCCACAATTAATAATGTCAATTATGAAACTAGTCGCAACATTTTAAAGTGTCTAGCATAATAATTAACATTACCACATGCTTAGCCATTAGGTAGTTATGCGTTTGAATTGTATGCACTTTCTTTAACGTCATCAATTTCTTAACGGTTAAAAACAGTCAAACTTTTAAATCTCCCATATGTGTAGAACGCCATCACGCTCTCATGTACATTTCAACTTTACAGACGCTTTTTCAAGTTATAAACTACTTCCCGTTGTAATTCAAAAATGAGCACAACAGTAAAGTCATAATTTGTAAAGACACTAAAACTAATACCGCCTGAAGATGATTTGACGATTCAAATCGAAAGTACTTGCAAAAAAGAAAAAAGAATGGAACAAGAGACCCATGGATCCTATTTACATCAATTTGACCGAAACATTAGATGGACAATTCAGAAAATTAGAAAAAAGAAAAAAAAGTCGCATCAAACAAAACCACTCCGTGTTAATAATGTTTGCCTAAATGAAAATATGCTGCCTAAATACACACAATATATATATATATATATTAATTTTCAAAGTTTAATGTGACCGGTAATACTTAAATTACCGATTTTATCCTCTGATGAAAATAATTTTTCTTTGAAAATTCATATATTAAGGATAATGAGAACCCTACTTCTTTGCACTTCTGATTATTTAATAGATATTGTAATTGTACAACTTTTATTTCATCATTCATTTTATAGAAGTATATATATATATATATATATATATATATATATATATATATATATATATATATATATATATATATACATATATACATAATACTAACACTATGGGTGTATTTTTCCGCCTGATCTTTGTGTCTTATGTTCACCCAAACCACTCGACAGAATTGCTTTAGAATTGGCATGTGGACTACTGACCTCTCAGTGAAAGCTATATAAGACATATATCACTTCAACGCTGGAGGTCCCCAGGGGAGTATAACCGCCCTACTGAAAACTGTTTTCCCTTACATTCAAATGAAATTCAAACCATAGGTAAATGACCAAAAATGATGTCTATTCCCAAAATTTCAGCAAATTTTGATAATATTAAGATGGTCCCCAGGGCACAACCCATCCACTTAAAATTGTTTACCCTTTGATCCAAATGACATATGTATATATATATATATATATATATATATATATATATATATATATATATATATATGTAATAAAGGAGAACACCTCTCTGTCTGTACATGTCTGTCCCTAAAAACGAAGACATACTAGAAAGTGTACTTTCAATGTAATTGTATTCACATGCACAATTTGCATGTGAACATAATGGAAGTATTTTTGCGTTTCTGGCTGCCCCTTAAAGAAGCTAATGACAATTTTCAAACATTTTACACAATGAAATTTATTTATTTATTAGCGTTAGTTTAAGAGTATTACTATATATCCTAATAGTCCGGTGAGTAAGATATGTAGCTGGCAGCATCAAGGTTGCTGTTAAAGTAAACTCTTCGTACCAGGATGTTGCATATTATGCTATCCCACACGCTAACCTGGGCAATACCGGATAACTCAGCTAGTGTGTATATATCTATATATATATATAAATGTTGCTTTATACAAATAGTTTTGCTACATACTTGAATACATAACCTCGTAAAGAATTTGTTTTTTCAGGTCAAGTTGTTATTCTAAAAACACGATTTTGTCTTAAAAAGTCAGTGTCTACAAGGTAATATCTGATTCATGTTTTCAAATATGCACCTAAAACATTTGTATAAATAATATGTACACTTAATATGCCTCTATACTTGTTATTAAGTACTATTATATCAATAGAGTAAGGATACACAGGACTAATTCCTTTGTACAATATTATATATAAGTAACTATACACACGCTCACACACACACACACGCACACACACACACACATATATATATATATATATATATATACATATAAGAAAGAAAGAAGAGAGACAGACAGATACAGCGAAACAGCTATCTGTAGATGGCTATAATATATATAGAGAGTGAGAGAGACAGAGATAAAAAATATATAAATCAAGTCTTAGAAAGAAAGATTCGTACAAGACTCATTTCACTTAGTTTAGAGTATTTATTCAAGTTCGTATCAAACGTACTCCTCATCAGAAAGCATGTGTTTTTAAATTCCTATGATGAAAGAATAGAACTGTAGCCAAGACACCCAGAAGTGAAAAAGTTCTTTGTTGTCAACATTCCAGGGTGAATTCAGTAATGTGAACATCCAACTTTTAAAATCAATTAAAAATCGTTCAAAAAAATACAAACAGTTTCATGTAGTTATCATAATTAATCAACAGTTATACATGTTTGCAGTAAATACTTCTTGTAACAAAACTCTAGTCAAATGGAATAAATCCTCATGGAAAAATATTCCCAAAATAACCTTAGTCATTTGAATATTTCATTCTAAATGGGCTTTTCTAAAAATGGGAATTGCCCGATGATGTTTTTGTTATCAGTTTGTTATAAGACGTCACATTTCAAGGCGGATAATTGTCCTATAATGTATAATGTATCACTAATGAAAACCTAGCATTTGCGTGTCTGAAGTTCAAACTATTCTATTGCTACTATATCTCAATCGAAACTATAATTTTACAATTTTAATGCTCAATTCAGTGTTCTATACTATTTCAGACTAATGTACTATCGTTCAATGCACAATTAAAGAAAAGGTGTAGTGTAGTATCTGTTTCGTTATCATGATACCATCTTCTCAGGCATTACCGCTGATTTTTAGAGTATTTTACTGTATGTTTTGTTTTCAAAAGACTATCCTCACAGGAATTACTTCCTCCTTTACGGGGTAGTGTAGTATATGTTCTGTTATTATAAGATCACCATCTTAGGCATTACCCCATGATTTGGCGGGTAGTATAGTATATATTCGTTCGTCATTATACATTTCTCCCAGACATTACCCCCGCATTTGAAGAAGAGTATATGTTCGTTCGTTATATATACTAGAAAAATTAACTTTGAATAACTACGTATTAAGTGATTGTTGACACCGTTTGTATTTTCCAGTTGTGACAAACGTAGTAATTTCATTGGATAATCATCTCTTTTGATTATCAAATGAATGTAAACGGTGAATAACCGGAAGACTATGTTGCCAAAAGATCTGTTCGGACGGATATAGTATGGACCAACCAGAGCTATAAAAATTTAGAAGTAAATAAAACTTATACTATAATTATCAAGAGAATATCAATTCCAGAAAACTAACACCAACATAATTTTTTGTAAACGAACGTTTCTGTTCTGAGACATTTATTTTACAACAAATCTCTTCATCCGCATTGACGAAGAAACTTGTTATACAATAAATGTTTCAGAAACGTTCTCTCCAACAAATCTTTGCTGCTGTTGGTTTTATGTAACTAATATACTCTTAATAATTTTCATAAGTCTTGTGTACTGCTAAATTATATATATATATATATATATATATATATATATAGAGAGAGAGAGAGAGAGATAGAGAGAGAGAGAGAGAGAGAGAGCGGACGTTCTCGACTAAAGCTTCGCCCTCCTTAAGATTCTCCTAGTAGGAAACATCTAGAACTCAAGATTCAAAACTTTTATGTGAAGTGGACACTCTTTCAGTTGAGACACTAAGTCACACTCAAGAGTCTAACAACTAAGTCTACGGCCAAATCTGAGATGTACCTTCCTAGTAATGTATTCATCAAATTACAAAAAAAACAGGCAGATATTTAATATTCCGTTGCCTTGCTAGTTTTTTTTTTGCTGGATGGCATCGGTCCAGTGAGTGTTAAATATGACTGGCAAGAAATCGATCAAGGTTCTTGAATATAACAAATAAATTAAATTTGAGAAACACTAATAGAAATAAAATTAATAAATGACGTAACAATACGTGATTTCCTGAATTTGTTATTATTATGTTAATTGGAATTCATAGTAGACAAAAAAGGAATAAATTATTTTGACGGTCGAAACGTGCAAGTCTGTCTGTAAGATACTCTGTTACTCCGACGATAACTTGTGTAGGTCGAAACGATGGATGATAATCAATCAACACATAATGTTTCCTACATTTTTAGCCTCAGTTGAAAGATACATTGGAAGGTGGCTGTGCAGACGCGAACTAGCGACTCGGCGAATAAATGGCCTCTTTTTACCTACGAATACAACAAGAATAGATAAATTGTACGATCCCTGGGAAAGTTGATAAAAACTTAAGCATCATTATGCCTCCATTTCTTTCGATAACGTCCATGCATGATTAGTAATAGCATTCATGTCTAAGTGTTCGTCCAGATGGTGTAATGGGTGATACGAGTTTGGCGATTCTGACACGTTTGAGACCCAATTTTAAACAGCCTAACATTACTGAAGCTTTTCTAAAAGTCTTTGAAGCAGAAGTAAATAAAACGAGTGACGTCTATAATTACCAAAATGTGTTGACGTTTTCATGCCAGTATTGTAACCTTTAAATAAAATATAACATAAACCTCAAACAACATCAGTTGTGATTTCGAATTCCTTAAAGAATAAAAGAGTAGGAGGAGAAAACCACAAACATCCCAAGAAAACAGACAAAGGGTTTTGCTCCATTAAATATACCAGATGTAGGATATTAAATAAGCTCCATTGCATCTAGAGATTTTGAAAAAAAAATATGGGGATCCACTCGAATGATCATTGTTAATGTGTCGGGAAAAGCAGACAAACGCGTTTGCTTCTCAATTTGTCATTTGAATTTGTATCTGAGTTTCAACTGAAAAGTGATCGAGAGGTAAGGCTATTATCAACAAACACTAATAATCTTGCTGAATTAAGATTACTCTGGAGACAACAAAGATCATGAAATTCGAGCATGGTTTTATCATAAAAACATATCCACCCACAAAGTTAAATTCTAGGATAAATAAACTCATCGATTTAAAATTGTTCACAAAAACAAACCACAGCTAAACCGAAAATACTTGAAATATTTTTATTAGTCATAATCTGGAATAGTATTTGAATTTAATTTTGATTTTCGTCCCATTTTTATTATTTAAATAATAAACGTGTACAATGAATCTGTTTCTGGAAGTTCACGTTTAAATGTAACCTTTTCAAGTAACGTTTTAATGTATGGGTACTTCTATCGAACATGAACCAGTTTCCGTGAACTTCGCGTCGGCAGCGTTTGGGCATGATACGTAAACACCCGAGTAATGACGAGCGATTAGCCAATCTGCTGTCAGCTACTAGAGGACAAATTCTCTAACCAGTATTGAAATTGACTAAAGCCAGAAACAGTTGATCAAAGCAAGTGTATGGTCATCTCCTGTTTACCCCCTCCCCTAAAAATGAATTACTAAGAGATGTGTAGTAGTGTCTAATCTCCTGTCAGAAAAAAAAGCTGTTGTCAAAAAAAACATGTCAGAAATGTTATTAGAAAGAAAAGGAATAACGGACAAGTATTCATGGAGATGTACAAACACTAAATGTAGAGCTTCGAATTCCGTAGGAAGTGGCATGTTTTTCTGTTATTTGCAATCTTTCTTGAAAATAAACCTGAAAAAAAAATACAACCCAGCAAGGTATCGAAGTTATCGGCTGCCATCATTCGCCTTGTGATCTCTCGGGTGATTACGTAGCAGACCCGAACGCTGCCGACGCGAAGTACACAGAAACTGGTTCATGTTCGAAAGAAGTTATAATTTTAAAGAATTGTATTCAATTAGTTTTATGAGCAAACAATAAGGTAAGTAATTCCATTACACCTCACAAAATTCTGATTAAAATATAACTACGGATCATCATAAAAAAGCTGTTTGTGTCCGATTGCTTTTTCTTTTCTATTCATTCAATGTTGCTATGTATTCTGTTTCATTTGTCTGTTACCAATCTTTGTTCTGGTTCACATATGTTTTCAATCGTTATGTTTACTTACATATGCCTGCGTCTTAACGTGTACACGTAACTCTTGAAAGTATCTGTAATTAAATGTGTTATAATTTCAGGCAATTTTATTCAATTAATTTAAAAACAAATGAAACCGTAATTAATTCAATTAAATTTAATTAACAGTGTCTACTCTACCTGGTTTAGGTCTGCTTAACAAACTAATTGACAAAAGGTTTATGCCTACTAAAGTCCAATCTATGATCCACGACCTAGGAGGTGGTAACGGAATTAAAAAGTGGAAGTACCTAGTATTTCGATATGGAAGACGCCGTTTAATATAGTTGTTATCATGTTTCTCTGTAGTTCCCTTGATAATATGTCTCCACTCGGAAATCACCGGCTAAATACAGCTAGTAACTAAGAAAATCTTGCATAATATTTAAATATTAATTCTAATAAAATACAAATATTATATAATTGATATTCGCGCGCTTGTCATTCCTAACGATATGTCTTTTAATGTAATTGAGAGGAACGAGGAGAGTGTAGAGTGGAGCCCGTGCCATGACAATGTGGATGTATTTCTTCAATAATGCATCGTCGAACAGTGAAACGATGTCGCTGTGAGGGTTTAAGAAAACGTTGAACAAGCACCTTAGCGAATATAAATATCATAAAGGCTGAACAAGTATAAGTAATTTTTGTTTAGTAAATCGTTCATTTCATTTCGTTTTTTTGATCTTTGATTAGATAAAGTGAAACGACACAATTAATTCCTTAATTTTGTGAACGAAGATGAAATCTGAAGAAAAGCTGCCAACTGTGATGAGATATGTGCCTTTCTTGATGTAGGCCGCATTTTGTGTAAAAGTATATTTTAATATGGAAATCACTCGATGTTTTATGGCAAATATTTAAAGATTCCTAACGATATTTCTTAATTTTGAATTTGGCAAACTTTCAATATAATCCAACAATCAATGAGTAAAGTTACACGGAAAGCAGAATGACGAGCAAATGATACTTTGGTGTCTGTCTCATCCGTATCAGAATCAGTCGAGTTCCAAAACTTCGATTAGAAATTCATTTTTAAAATAACTATTTTGTCTGGCCATACATATCACAAATATAAGCAGAAACACTAAAATATAATCACAGATCCAAAATCTTTTACTCGGCCGTTATAGTTTTATCTCCTTTATTTAACAACCATAAAGATATGAAATGTTAAATAGAATTTACATATAACTATATTAAGGCATGAATAAAATAAATAAATTCGTCTAGCGTGGTCGAGGAAGACTCGAATGGTACTCTTTTCAGTGGCTAATATACCGTGATTTAGGGGACAGCGCCACTTACCCTTTCCCTCGTTTGCATCACTTACACTTTATCGTTACCTGAGTTTTTAGTAAGGAATCATCAAGTATCTTTTAAAAAAGTTTTTGATATGACTCGAATGAGGTTTGAACCCCGGTCTCCAAGCCTATTATCGACATTGTAGCTATTATGCTAAATAGGCCGATCTAATACGTCATCGCTTGTATTATTCTTTGAATTCTATCGCACAGAAAGTTCTGCTGTGGTTACTCAAATAGTATTAATCGCTATTACTTATTTAGATACTGCAATCTATTAATAATGGAGTTTATGTATCTGTCTGTCTGTCTGAAGCCGAAACTCCATCAGAGTACTATGGCTATTTATTAAGTCCGCCAGCTTCATTGTATACTATTTTAAAAAACGACATAAACACTATGCGCATTTCCCAATTTACATAATCTATTGCTTTTGAACTTCTAATAAATTAGTATTCGCAAATATACACTCATGATTGTTCTCTTCAGATTTGGACATGTATTTACGCTATTTTGCTCGCTAATAATCTTACTTATAAATTACAATTATTTCTTTTATTATTTATTTCTAGAATGGGTTACTAGTTATTTCCTTTACGTCCAACTGATTGAACAGCGTACCTCCCTCTTAACGGGCGCGTACCTCTACGTTCAACTGATTAAACAGCGTACCTCCCTCTGAACGGACGCGTTAATACTTTACTGATTTATTTTATTAAAACGTTCTGAGTTTGTTTATTTTCATAATCTTATTAGCCATTATGTTTTAAAACACAAGTTTATTAGATCAAATTGTTTAATTAAAATACTAATTGATAAACACACACCCATTATAAAGAATTCAGTTTAGCTAAACTTTTTTTTTCAAAAGTTATCTCGGGTCCTGCAGTAAAAGAGTACCGATTTCTTATTGATAATTTTCATATACACCTTTTTTTCCGATTTGAAAATTAGTGTTCGCTGTATTTAGTTTTTTAAATTGTTGATTTTACCAAATTTATTGAATAAAATTGTTTAATTAAACTAATAATTGATTTAAAAATTACTATTTAAAAAACACACACATTATAATGAATTTAGTTTTTTGTCAACAAAAAAAACAACACATTGTACTAGAAAACTACGTAACTGATTTTAGAATAGTGTTCGCTGTAATTTGTTCTTTTAAAGTGTTGATTTTAATTTACGTACACCCTTTTTTCCGCTTTGAAAGACATAAAATATTACTTATCAAATTCTGACGTGGATTTGGCGCAAAACGATTGAGTGTAAAGAAAAGCGAGCAGACGATAACTTGGGGGGACACATTTTACTGGGAAAGTAAACAACTGTTTTTAGAATTTTATTCGCTGTATTTTTTTATTGTTAATTTTATTTTAGGTACACTTTTCTTTTTTCTCTTTGAAAAACTCAAACTATTATTATTTATTATTTTGTAAATTCTTACGTGGATTTGGCGCAAAACGATTGAGTGGAAAGAAAAGCGAGCAAACGATAACAATGCAAACATAATTTTTCTTTATATTAATGTTGTTATTTATCATCGGTAATATATTATTTAAATTAATGGTAGTGATAAACAGCTCTACCCAAATTACATACTAGCGTCATTTCTGACGCGGCAGCGTAGCAAAAATATGCGACGGGAGGGAGCATATATTTGCTAGTACTAATAATGGAATTATAATGTTGATACTAACAGTAACTGATCTAAAAAGTAATCGCTGAAAATGAGACTTCATTTCAAAAGAATACGGGTGAATCATTGCTTTTCAAAGAAAATTGTCATTCTTCATCAAACCTTATGAATAATGCATTGTTAAATAGTGTCTGAGACGAAACAAGCTTCTCCCTTTAGAATATCGTAAAACTTATAGATAATAATTTGCATATACATAAGAATACGAGTGTCGATTTACAGATGAAACATTTTTCTCGGCACGCATATTCAATAGATGTAAATTAGATTTTTCATTAAAAATGTAGTTCTTGCTTTTATTCATAGTAGGTTTCTCCACAGACATGTGACCACAAAAAGATGATTTTTGTAAACAAAATGAAAAAAAAGAAAATACGGTGGCAAAAGATAAAAAAAGAGAAACTCATCAATTTTAACTATTAAAGGTAATATCATGCGAGTATTTTTAATTAATAAAGTACTTACATTAAGTAAATTAAATTAATAGCACTAAATATTTCAGTGAAACAATTAGAACTACAAAAACTGTATTTTAAAAAAATATTTAAAATCACGTTCGCGTACTCGATGTTGTACGTACCTAATTATTGAAATTTGCGGTGTTTACTTTTTTCCGGATTACGGTTATAAGCGTGTTGTTTTGGAGTTATATCAAGGATATTGCATCACTTTCTGTACTACCCTTGGGAAGACTAGTAACCAACCTATATCCCCCAAGCCAATTATGGGTGAACTAGTAAGATACGACAGACTCTCAAGTATTGGTATTTTAACTAGTAAATAAAATGAACCACTCAGAGATAACACTTGAGACGGATAAGCTCACTGACACGTGATACACCATGCATATTTACATTATTACTTGCCTAATAAAGTGAGTTGGTTTTGTTTTACACAATAGACCATTTTAAACTATAATCAAAATTCACTGTAGTAGATGTCCCCTAACTAGACGTTATTATCAATGAAGATTCAATTCATCATCACACAATATATAGGCTTCGTTGAACGAATCTTTAATATATTTTAATTGCTCAGTTAAATAACAAGAACATCAGTGAGTCGTGAGCCTGTATACTGCCGCCTGACAATGTAAGTTGATATTTATTTAAAATCTCAAACTTGACCGAACTTTTCAAGGTCAACGCTCAAGGTCATATAAGATGTGGGACTTCATTAGCTATATATAGGCCAACTAGCGAGTCTCTACTATGAAAAGAACCGAAGTGTGATGTTTTTATTTCCTGTGACCTTCATTTTGACCGAGATATCTTAAAACTGAATCAGTTTTAAATTAGAACATGACCGATATTTTGACCAAGTTCAGAGAAGATTCGCCATGCGATGTGGACGCTAGGTTATACATAAACAAACAAAACAGAGTTTAAAATTTGACCGAATTAATCACCTCATTGACTGAAGTAATAAGCTATTTAGACCGCCACTCAAATTGACCCATTATTGAATATGTTACTTGCATTGGTTGATTCAATGTTAATTTACGGAATTAGAATGTTAGATTAATTTGAGTATTACTTGTTTTTCTTTTCTGTAAAAATATTTTAATGTTGTTCAAAAGACAAAATGTGTTACTAGAAAACAAAGACGAATGTGTTTATCTTGTCAGTGATTAGACACACATACAGTACATCCCTCTCTCTATTTTTGTTTATCTGTCCCCTTTATCTCTCTCTCTCTCTTTCTCTCTCTCTCTCTTTCTCTCTCCCTCTTTCTCCTTCTCTTTTTCTCTCTCTCTCTTTCTCTTTCTCTATCTCTCTCTCTCTCTCTCTCAATTGAATTAATGATTCAGTCATTTAACCAAGAATAGATACTCCATCTCGTTCGACTAGAAGAATAACTACAAATACGTCACAGCAAGGGGCGGATATTCGATACTATTGAAAATCATTAATTGGCAAAATATTCACAATTTTCTGATGAAGGTTTTGTCACGAAATGTAGTTAGAAAGTAATAATACTGATTTTGTCAAAACATTTCCTTTCAAATAGTTATCCGTGCCAAAATCTCGCCCGTCTTGAAAGAAAGAAGACGACTTTCGTAACACCTTGAGCCAAATGTGTGACTAATAATCAAATATTGCATCGCCATCTCAATTGAAATTGAAACAACTTGGACAGTTTGAGAACTCCGTGACGAAAAGTTTGTTTCGTAGAAAATTATGGAATCGGAAGACAGTAATAGAAATACACTTGGTCACTTATGCATTGATTCACTTTTGGGGAAGGTATGAACCCCGATATCTCCTTTATTTATGGAGAAAAAGTATTGTATCGTTTATAATAGATTAGATGTATATTACGTTTCGAGACTTGAGATCCACAGAAAATAGACAATGAAACTCGTTTTAAACAAGTGGGGGCGTCTCCAAATATCAGAAGGTGCCCAATTAAAATACCTTCTGAGAATAAAACAGGCAGTTTATGAAAAGTAGAATGATTTCAATGACTTTTTTTATTGCCGGAACAAAAACAAAATACAGCTTTTTTCTTTCTTTATATCCGTTTTACTTATTAAGTAAAATAAATAAAAACAGGAAAACATGTGAATTTGACTGTCGGACTTTACTTCAACTGAAAAAATCAGTTTTGCTTTGTTAAACGTCCACCTATATTGCGAAGTACAAGTAATACCTTTTCTATTCATCTTCCAGTTTTGAATGAGTTAAGGTCTAGTTAAAACATTAAAGTTTCCAGCACCTTAAACTCTAAATAACGGGTACAGGTGTAGGGATTGTGGTTTTTTGCAATCGGACTGTAGTTTGCCGATGACAAGACGAAAAAATCTGAAACGTAATGGTGGTGGTGGTGGTGGTTATTGGGGGAAGGGCATTAGTGTTCAAATGAATTGTTGCTGCAGACCGAAAATACTCGGAATGAAAAAACTCGCCGAGAGAATCGATAGAGACAAAGATAACTTAAAGACTTTAATCCTATGGGTGAGTGAGCCAACTATTAAGATGTTACGAAATTGTTGAGCGTTTTCATTATTACCAATGTCGGTTAATATCTTGGAAACAATTATTCCAAGACAAAAAAGGAGTTTGTAGTTCGTTTAATGGATACCGCGAACTGTGGAATCGTCTTGTACAAATTCCTGCGGATATAATGTGATGAATAACGCACTAATACACTTTGCAGATATAACTCTATAAAACATCACCACAGTTTTGCGTAAAATAGCAGCTTGGGTTCTATGAATTGTTTACGATAGAAATATTATTTTGTCATTAAATCACACTACAAGGTTGATATGCCGTGAAATTAACAACCCATATCTAATGCAACAACAAAAATTGTTGTCATTTATTCTAAAACAATTTATTCTTTTTATCAAGTAACTTTGATTCCACATTTAAACCCAAATTACTTAAGAACTGTCGAAAGGATATTTCTACTTCTGTTGTTTCCTGTTTTCCATGTAGATTCAGATGTTCAACATTTTCCAGGTCAGTATGTTTTACTATAAGAACACATGTCAATCAATAAACAGCATAGCTTTACATTTTGTAGTTTGGATTCTTGTAAAAAACGGAATAAACACAGAAAAATACCGCTAATCATAAATTTATTATTATAATGGTAACATATTCATCTCTGATCTAAAACATATATTGGTGTGAAGAATTTCATATCTTATAGGTGGTATCCGAATCTACAGCACCTTCTGTTTTGAGACAGTCAATGTCAAATTCCATAAACTTCTCTTTTACACTGATTGTTTCTCTGATATGCTGATATATGTATATTCAACCGACAAGTGAATTTCAAATTTAAAATTAAAATCTACACATGATACATAATTTTTTTCTTTCATTCTATGTCTCGTATTTCTTTAAATGAGATCTGTAAAAGTGCAAAGAGACACCAGTTAAATGAAAAATTTAACATCAAACAATGACATTAAGATTACAATGTATTTTTTATTTTCCTCCGTTGCTGCCAAAGCTTACTTTTCTTTTGAAATACACAATTACAGCACAATAAAATTTAACCTGCAGTTGAATCTATGACAAAGTAGTGGTATAATTTTGGTTATTCGAACTACATTTCTAATCTTGAGTGCTATCATCACAACGTTTTAGCCGCTGTAACCTCCGGCCTTCTTCAGGTGTATCCTTTCGAACTCGGAAATATTTCTGTCGAACTCCGGAATCTAAACGAAATTTCGAACGGAACAATTTATTTAATCCACGGGTGTAGCATGCTCTTGGTCCGTCAGCTGAAGTCTTCAGTAATTCGCAATTCTTCGTATCGCCCGCACCGAGGATTGAACTTTCAACCTTCAGATGACTATCACTTAAAACTGAATTTACCTTCGCCATAGGTCCTTGAGATTCCCAAGTTCGACAGAAATATTCCCGAGTTCGAAGAGATACACCTGAAAAAGGCCGGAGGTTACAGCGGACGAAACGTTGTGATTAAAACACTCAAGATGAGAAATGTAGTCCGAATAACTAAAAGTATACTAATTATAAATCCTCATCTCAAAAATTCAGAAAGACAAAGTATTTATCTCTTTGGAATTTGCTCTGACATGAACACGTCGATTTTTAGACCTAGTTAACCCAAAATCAGCGTGTGTCTACATAAAACATTTCATTTCTAATTTTATAAATCAGTACAACCAATATTTATGTCATTATTTCTCGCTGATCAAAATGAGATCTTTTAACGAAAACCTTATCACAGACAAGTATACCTCGAAATAATTGATTCTACTGGGAGAGCATGTTTACACTATCAATGAATAATAAACAAAGATAGTAAATGGTTTTCATCATCGTGGTTAGTAAATGGTTAGGGTTAGAGTTAGGGTTAGTAAATGGTGTGTATTCTATTAAAATACGCATAGAAACCCTGTATACAAACAATAACATATGTCGACTTAAAAGAATATGTCTAGTTTAGTATAGGAAACAATTTTCCTTTTACGAGAGGATATGGTCGAGAGTAACATACTTATTATTATGTTATTATTATTATGCATATACTCGCGAAACTCCATGGAAATACCAGAGTACCTTCGCCATCAATCGGTATAATGTGGTGTTAATAATAATATTCTTTTCGAAATAATAAATGTATGTCAGAGTCAATACTATTAAGAAGAAATTACACTTTCTTTTTATCGTCAAAATAATTCTAATTGTAAGTTAAATATTTGTCATAAACTGAAACGGATGTACTTTTTCTTTCTTTATTTATTTATTTAAAATGTTATCAATGTATTTCTTTTTAAAGCAATAACTATTCCATGCCTTATTACCATAACATAATTAACTACATATTCTTCAAATCAATAAAACGAATGCACCGTTCTGAAATCTATTTATTGAATATTGCACTGTTTTAGCCGACCAGACGACATAGTTTGATTTTGGAACAATTCATTTTAAAATGGGTAAAGCCAGAAGTGTTTACGTTTGCAGCATCAGATTAATCACCAACCACTATCAAGGTAATTAGGCGATCTCAATTTTGTAACAGACGTCATAAAGTACGTATGAAAATCAAGTTGCTTAGCGTATGGGCACAACCTCTCATTTGAAAATTCAAATATTTCAGATTTGCATTAAATTTGATCTGTAGTCATTAGACACCAATTTAGGAAGATTACCTGAATTCCAGTTTCTGCTAAATAGCTCAAGCTTAAGCCCTAACTGTTAGACATTTTCCGGTGTTAGACTAATGTAATTGATTTTGATCAAAATTGGAATAGGGATTCCAGAAATGAGGTTGAGTAGCAATATATCTTGATTTCACTATTCGTAAGGGTATGTAAAAGTAGTTCAAAACTGTTCTCTTCGGAGATTTATGTCCCCCTCCTTGGACGCGTATTCCTCTAGTAGATGTAGATATTTGAGAGAGAAAGAGAGAGAGAAAGAGAGAGAGAAAGAGAGAGAGAATGAGAGAGGGAGAGAGATAAAGGTGTGTGAGCAATAGTGTTTCACCCATTTTTATTTGATACGTGTGCACTTATTGATCTGTATAATGTAATCATTCGCTCTAATTCATTATTTCAGCTGACAAATCTGAGTAAATTAAAATATACGCTCAAGGTGGTGTAATTTAATTTCCCGTCAGCACATTTGTTACTTGCAGATCATATATTTTTATTGGTTTACTTCCTGACATTCTCTTCGATTTTCCCACAACCGAACCTACAGTTTTCACCTTATCCGCCCCCTTCATCATCTTTCTTCCGAAAGTCTTCTGTTTTTGAATACTTTCGTTTTTTCGCACCTCTTAATAACACTTTTCCATTTTTCAATTCCTTTTTCAAGGAGTTCATATGTTCTTTACCCTTTAGTTCTTTTATTTATTTTCTTCTACTTTTAATTCATCATTCTTTTCATATACTTCGATTCCCACCCATTTCATTTACCTTCATCGTTCCTCTTTCTTCAAGCGCGCATCGTTTTTCTGCTTTCATACATTGGGAAAAATCGTGAGAAAATATACTTGTGTCAAATATTGACCAAATCTCGGCTGCTTCAGAAGATGCATAAGACATCGGGAGACATCACGAATCACTCTAGACGTAATGTGGCTTGTTTATAAAAATAATAAAAGAAGCCACCCGAACTTACAACGTAAGAACGAAAAAAACTAAGAGGCGGTCTAGTCTGCCCGCCATATTGCAAGTCTCTTTTCGATGCCTTTAGTTTGCTTTGAACTGTTTACTCTCGGCTACGAAATCGGAAAACTATTTTTACATCTATTAGTTGTGTGTGTATGTCTGATATATTTTTTTTCAGCATTGACTCCGACAGTATATAGACATATTTATTTGTCCTATTCTTATCTGGGGGTGGGGTCACCAGACAGAAGATGGAGAAAGGGGAAAAAAGGAGATAGGGAGGGGGTACAGACAGGTACATAGAGAGAGAGATAGAGAGAGAGAGACAGACAGACAGACAGACAGACAGAAGTTTCAAAAGAACTCGTCCACCTTGTTGTGCATTCCCCTGGGCAACACCGGGTAACCATGCTAGTATATAATAAAGATTCTTAATATGTTTGTATTAAACTGTGAAGCAGAGTTTCTTTTTTTGCCGAAGACCTGGAAACATAACATTTCGCCATCTTTGATAAACATATCTCCACTGTAATAGTCTTCTTTTGCATCATATAATTTCACGCCGATTCCCACATCCAAAATGCATCCAGCATTTCACATTTTAATTTCTCCATACACATCCGTCGCTATTTACTTATTTGATTGATAACGCTGCAGCATAAAGTTACGTGTGAGCTTATAACCAACATCATTAGTATGTCTGTAGGATTTGGAGTTTCAATATACAAAGCGTTTGACATAAAGATGACGAGAAAAGCAGACGACATAATTCCTGTTAAATACGTATATTTAAATCAACATGTGGAAATAGTACAAAGAACATGATGGTTTCAATTAAATTCTCTTTTTTAATTTATAAACTTCCTTTTAGAGTGTCAATAAAATGTTCACTTCTACTTAGGTAAACAATCTCCTCTGATAATTACTGTAAGCCATTCCTCCTCATTATCGGAAATTACTTTTTTTCTTGTGAAAATAGGATTTCTATAAATAAGTGGGTGAAATAATGAGTGCGTACAATACTCAAATGTAAACTGTTTTTAAGCCAAAAAATGATGAAGTCAATTCAATGTTTCAACAAAATAACAAATTCACAGCGACCGTCTGTGTTGGGCATTTTGGTTACCTATTTTTCAACGTACAATCTGAAGACGGGAAACTCACATTTTCTAACGAATTACTTTAAAGAAAGTGCAGATGAAGATGAAAGAAAAGTCGGAGGAAAAAGAGCGAAGGGAAAATAATTACCCAAATACCAATCCATTGTAATTATAATAAATGCTTTTTGCTCTTTCTATGGTTGTGGCCACTCATGTTTATGTGCATGCCGACATTGCTTCTAAAAAAGTAATAGTGTCCTTGGGAGTGAACAGTGTATCATACCAGTTTGAATAGTGTTTACTACTGAAATCAGAGATATGAGAAATTCATCTGGAGTTGTAAGTAATTTAATTTTGGTTCTCAATTAGGAAACGGTAATCAGAGTGTACCAGGAAGATGACGATCATGTTATAATAGAACAAACTGGGAATGTGTTTTCCTGAATGACAGGTGGCGTAAATTTTCCCCACGTCGACATCTTGGGGCAGAAATGTACATGGAATAAAGTACAACAACAAATGACTGCCACCTTGCTGTGATATCAATTTACTAACCGAAAATCAAAGACTTGCCGTGTTATAGGTTCCTTAATATACCCGTAGGATTTTTCATCATCAGTCACTTTCTCGACAGTCACTAGGGAATATAAGTATCCACCCGCTAAATCATTGTTTATCTCACCAACTGACTAATTCAAAAATAATTTTCCTTAAATCATCACGTGACCTGTTTAACCAATCATGGTTCATATCTCTCAAATTCCTATAATCCTTAAGAAGAGAGAATTGAATAGAAATGGTATCAGAATTAAACGTATATGCTACTAAATGCTACATGCAATTCGTTGTGGACCGTGCACTTCATACAATAGATTTCATAGTAAAAGAGCGATACATATACCATTATTTAGATTATAAGATTGCTTAATAAACCTGAATTTGCCAGAGAAAATTATTATTCAATTATGGAATATGTTATTTTTTTCTCCTGATTCAATCTCTTTTTTCGGTTTTTATGTCCTTGTTAAAGAAGCTACAATGGATTATATAACGTTATAGAGAATTCCACGTTATAATATCTATTTGATGTTGTCATGGAATTAGACAGCATAAACATATCCTGTAGCAAATTATTCAAGTACTTTTACATTGATCATAATTACTAATGGTGATGAGTTATCTTTTTAAAATTAAATCATGTTTATATAATTATAACACAGAAATATTTACAGAAATATTAAGTTGATCCCCATTCGTTTTGCGTTCACCAGATTTAAAAGTCATTTGTGTTGTAGCAGTTAGATATCGTTGCACTCTCCATAAAGCTACAAGTTACAAACAAGTTTTGAATATGCATTGATTAATATATACAATAAACAGCTGTGTAGCGTGTCGCATCGCCGTCGTCGTTAAAGCGAAAAGAGGGGCTAGACATTATTCATCAATTTCATGTATTCAGAGTCTGCTGCAGTTTATTTCAAGGAATAAACTATAAAAGTGTAATCAGTAAATTGTATAACCTTTTAAAAAGAAATGCTTAAATGCAATTATATAATAAAGTGATTTCTAGGGCGAGAATAAAGAATTTCAAGAAAACACTCATTGTATGCTGTTTCTGAAAATAGGTTTCTTGTTTAATTGAATTGCTGTTTTAAATTTTTTTATTAGTTTTGTAGTCAAATAAGATGCGATAGAAAAAATATTTATAATTATTAGAGCTTTTTTCAGATTGAAAATAGAATGTTCAATGTTGATATTTGATGGCGTTTAAAATGTTCAGTGTTTATTTGTATTTATCAGTGTACGTGTGACAGGTTTGTGTTTGTTTAGATGTGTCACCTTTTTGAAATCTAGTCGTATTCCTTGGGGCACACATTCCTATGTGCAAGAAGAATGCGACTCGACTTCAAATGTATAACACTATATACATAATTAATCATTTTGGCTGGAATTAGAAATATGTGGATATATGGGACACTTGTTTAACTTACAAGCGGTAACGTTATATATCGCTGCGAAAACGTTGCCTTTACGTATATTTTATTAGTGTTACATTATAACATTGCAAATACATTGCTGTTTTACTTTATATTAACGCGGATTATTAGCCAAACGACAACAGTAAAAAATAATTGAAACAAAACTAAAAAGAAGGGGAAAATTATTGAATAAAAATGACCCGATATTAAATAAAATGTTAGAAGATGCTCTGCAGAAATAAATGTAACGATCGGAAAAAAGCGGGATAGTGAATAAAAATGACCCCATATTAAATAAAATGTTAGAAGATGCTCTGCAGAAATAAATGTAACGATCGGAAAAAAGCGGGATAGTGAATAAAAATGACCCGATATTAAATAAAATGTTAGAAGATGCTCTGCAGAAATAAATGTAACGATCGGAAAAAAGCGGGATAGTGAATAAAAATGACCCCATATTAAATAAAATGTTAGAAGATGCTCTGCAGAAATAAATGTAACGATCAGAAAAAAAGCAGGATAGTGAATAAAAATGACCCGATATTAAATAAAATGTTAGAAGATGCTCTGCAGAAATAAATGTAACGATCGGAAAAAAGCGGGATAGTGAATAAAAATGACCCCATATTAAATAAAATGTTAGAAGATGCTCTGCAGAAATAAATGTAACGATCGGAAAAAAAGCGGGATAGTGAATAAAAATGACCCGATATTAAATAAAATGTTAGAAGATGCTCTGCAGAAATAAATGTAACGATCGGAAAAAAGCGGGATAGTGAATAAAAATGACCCCATATTAAATAAAATGTTAGAAGATGCTCTGCAGAAATAAATGTAACGATCGGAAAAAAGCGGGATAGTGAATAAAAATGACCCGATATTAAATAAAATGTTAGAAGATGCTCTGCAGAAATAAATGTAACGATCGGAAAAAAGCGGGATAGTGAATAAAAATGACCCCATATTAAATAAAATGTTAGAAGATGCTCTGCAGAAATAAATGTAACGATCGGAAAAAAGCGGAATAGTGAATAAAAATGACCCGATATTAAATAAAATGTTAGAAGATGCTCTGCAGAAATAAATGTAACGATCGGAAAAAAGCGGGATAGTGAATAAAAATGACCCCATATTAAATAAAATGTTAGAAGATGCTCTGCAGAAATAAATGTAACGATCGGAAAAAAGCGGGATAGTGAATAAAAATGACCCGATATTAAATAAAATGTTAGAAGATGCTCTGCAGAAATAAATGTAACGATCGGAAAAAAGCGGGATAGTGAATAAAAATGACCCCATATTAAATAAAATGTTAGAAGATGCTCTGCAGAAATAAATGTAACGATCGGAAAAAAGCGGGATAGTGAATAAAAATGATCCGATATTTAATAAAATGTTAGAAGATGCTCTGCAGAAATAAATGTAACGATCGGAAAAAAGCAGGATAGTGAATAAAAATGACCCCATATTAAATAAAATGTTAGAAGATGCTCTGCAGAAATAAATGTAACGATCGGAAAAAAGCGGGATAGTGAATAAAAATGACCCCATATTAAATAAAATGTTAGAAGATGCTCTGCAGAAATAAATGTAACGATCGGAAAAAAGCGGGATAGTGAATAAAAATGACCCGATATTAAATAAAATGTTAGAAGATGCTCTGCAGAAATAAATGTAACGATCGCAAAAAAGCGGGATAGTGAATAAAAATGACCCCATATTAAATAAAATGTTAGAAGATGCTCTGCAGAAATAAATGTAACGATCGGAAAAAAGCGGGATAGTGAATAAAAATGACCCGATATTAAATAAAATGTTAGAAGATGCTCTGCAGAAATAAATGTAACGATCGGAAAAAAGCAGGATAGTGAATAAAAATGACCCCATATTAAATAAAATGTTAGAAGATGCTCTGCAGAAATAAATGTAACGATCGGAAAAAAGCGGGATAGTGAATAAAAATGACCCCATATTAAATAAAATGTTAGAAGATGCTCTGCAGAAATAAATGTAACGATCGGAAAAAAGCAGGATAGTGAATAAAAATGACCCCATATTAAATAAAATGTTAGAAGATGCTCTGCAGAAATAAATGTAACGATCGGAAAAAAGCGGGATAGTTAATAAAAATGACCCGATATTAAATAAAATGTTAGAAGATGCTCTGCAGAAATAAATGTAACGATCGGAAAAAAGCGGGATAGTGAATAAAAATGACCCCATATTAAATAAAATGTTAGAAGATGCTCTGCAGAAATAAATGTAACGATCGGAAAAAAGCAGGATAGTGAATAAAAATGACCCCATATTAAATAAAATGTTAGAAGATGCTCTGCAGAAATAAATGTAACGATCGGAAAAAAGCGGGATAGTGAATAAAAATGACCCGATATTAAATAAAATGTTAGAAGATGCTCTGCAGAAATAAATGTAACGATCGGAAAAAAGCAGGATAGTGAATAAAAATGACCCCATATTAAATAAAATGTTAGAAGATGCTCTGCAGAAATAAATGTAACGATCGGAAAAAAGCGGGATAGTGAATAAAAATGACCCCATATTAAATAAAATGTTAGAAGATGCTCTGCAGAAATAAATGTAACGATCGGAAAAAAGCAGGATAGTGAATAAAAATGACCCCATATTAAATAAAATGTTAGAAGATGCTCTGCAGAAATAAATGTAACGATCGGAAAAAAGCAGGATAGTGAATAAAAATGACCCCATATTAAATAAAATGTTAGAAGATGCTCTGCAGAAATAAATGTAACGATCGGAAAAAAGCGGGATAGTGAATAAAAATGACCCGATATTAAATAAAATGTTAGAAGATGCTCTGCAGAAATAAATGTAACGATCGGAAAAAAGCAGGATAGTGAATAAAAATGACCCCATATTAAATAAAATGTTAGAAGATGCTCTGCAGAAATAAATGTAACGATCGGAAAAAAGCGGGATAGTGAATAAAAATGACCCCATATTAAATAAAATGTTAGAAGATGCTCTGCAGAAATAAATGTAACGATCGGAAAAAAGCAGGATAGTGAATAAAAATGACCCCATATTAAATAAAATGTTAGAAGATGCTCTGCAGAAATAAATGTAACGATCGGAAAAAAGCGGGATAGTTAATAAAAATGACCCGATATTAAATAAAATGTTAGAAGATGCTCTGCAGAAATAAATGTAACGATCGGAAAAAAGCGGGATAGTGAATAAAAATGACCTCATATTAAATAAAATGTTAGAAGATGCTCTGCAGAAATAAATGTAACGATCGGAAAAAAGCAGGATAGTGAATAAAAATGACCCCATATTAAATAAAATGTTAGAAGATGCTCTGCAGAAATAAATGTAACGATCGGAAAAAAGCGGGATAGTGAATAAAAATGACCCGATATTAAATAAAATGTTAGAAGATGCTCTGCAGAAATAAATGTAACGATCGGAAAAAAGCAGGATAGTGAATAAAAATGACCCCATATTAAATAAAATGTTAGAAGATGCTCTGCAGAAATAAATGTAACGATCGGAAAAAAGCGGGATAGTGAATAAAAATGACCCGATATTAAATAAAATGTTAGAAGATGCTCTGCAGAAATAAATGTAACGATCGGAAAAAAGCAGGATAGTGAATAAAAATGACCCCATATTAAATAAAATGTTAGAAGATGCTCTGCAGAAATAAATGTAACGATCGGAAAAAAGCGGGATAGTGAATAAAAATGACCCCATATTAAATAAAATGTTAGAAGATGCTCTGCAGAAATAAATGTAACGATCGGAAAAAAGCGGGATAGTGAATAAAAATGACCCGATATTAAATAAAATGTTAGAAGATGCTCTGCAGAAATAAATGTAACGATCGGAAAAAAGCAGGATAGTGAATAAAAATGACCCCATATTAAATAAAATGTTAGAAGATGCTCTGCAGAAATAAATGTAACGATCGGAAAAAAGCGGGATAGTGAATAAAAATGACCCCATATTAAATAAAATGTTAGAAGATGCTCTGCAGAAATAAATGTAACGATCGGAAAAAAGCAGGATAGTGAATAAAAATGACCTCATATTAAATAAAATGTTAGAAGATGCTCTGCAGAAATAAATGTAACGATCGGAAAAAAGCAGGATAGTGAATAAAAATGACCCCATATTAAATAAAATGTTAGAAGATGCTCTGCAGAAATAAATGTAACGATCGGAAAAAAGCGGGATAGTGAATAAAAATGACCCGATATTTAATAAAATGTTAGAAGATGCTCTGCAGAAATAAATGTAACGATCGGAAAAAAGCGGGATAGTGAATACAAATGGGATATAGTTACGTAGTGTAGGTCAGTGATGTGGTTAGACGTCGCGTTTGGAATGCGACTGCTATTGTTTTGATAATTCGATTTGAGACTAACTGTAAACAATTGTTTTGTTTTTATTTTGTAAGTTTTCTGATTCAAGAATCTATCAAGACAATTACAGACGTACGTCACCGATCGAGATGGTATTGGGAACATAAGAGAACATACCTGAACATCGAATTGAGTGGCTGTTCATTTGTCATCCCCTATCTTGGTATTTTAAGAGATGATTCTAACTTTAAGCGGAGTGTGTTAAAAGGAATATTGACATCCTACATGCAATAAATTGTAAGCTATATGTCTAAACAAAACTTTCTTGTTTTCGCTTTCTTCAATTCTGCTACAACACCTTTCGAGTAGAATTCAACAAAGAAGGGGACTATGTTACATAAATTCAACGAAGATATTAGAATGTGCACTCCTCATCAATATTAGTTAATTACAATTAACAAATGTGAAAACAAATATTATATCTCGTGTACATGTTATTAAGTGAATAACAATAATTACAGCACTTCGCGCCGTTACAGTAACATTATAATAATTCTATGAATGAACGGCTAATATAGTTAGTTGAAACGTCCCAGTAACATCTTAACAACGTTACATAATTGCCAAACCAAATACAACGTGTTTGCTATGTTCAAACAGGGTTCTCATTTAGCTTGGAACTGGAATATGAAAATGACGCTTGTTATCATTGGTAAACAAGAGAGTTAGAGATAAAGTGATTAATGATAAACTCGCTCGGCTGTTTGTCAATTATACAAAAGAGACTATTTTATAGAAACATTATCATGCGTCTTTATCCATGTGATGTATTAATATCTTCAGGACTAAACATTATAAACCTTGTTGTAATTGTTTTACCAGACTACATGCAATGAATAAATGCGTTGGAATGTTTTACATTAATTTTAATAGAGCTGAAATAGTTATGAAATAAGTTATTAGTAAATGCACTGCTTGTAATAATACCAAACAGAACAATTGTTAATTGATTGTATGTCAAATGTTTTCATGTGATTTTTTTATCTCAAAATTTATACAATTTATACGATCATTATCAAAACAAGATGCGCACATAAAATTCGCATGATATACAAACGAAATAACGAAATAAACTCAGCAAATTCGGCTGCACTCGTTGAAAACAAGTATCAAAAAATTAGAATCTTTCTCTTTTCTTTCTGAAACTGACAAGTTAGACGTTGAAATCCGCGCTCTCTCAGTGGCGTATTTTACGCAGACACCGATACAACTAAGTTAGACTTCAAGGTGCAATTAAATATATGTGTTGTAATACTGAATCCGAATTATTATTTCACCTTACACCGTGAAAAAGCCTCCGACAACTGCAAATAATGTAAACTATAACAACTATTTATTATTGTCAGGTGTGAGTGTGAAAAATATTTTACTATTGGAAAATAGCAAATCAAACTTGACATATATCTCCACTTCGATGCTCTAATTTTATTAAATCCTTGCGTCGTCGTTTTATGTTTAATGGGTTAAGCTAATAAGTATTAAAAAATCGAAAGAAAATGAAAAAATAGGAGACATTTATTATATTTTTAAAGAACTTACATGAATAGTTTCAAAAGTTTATATCATTTGAAGTAAATAATTATTCAAATGTAAATCCGTGTTTAAATACATTCTTCGCTGAGATAGTCTTTGTTATTTTATTTATCTAACAGAAAAGTGCCTCTAGTGACCCCAGATTGAACTGAAGGAAAAGTTCAATGGTGTCATTAGATTTCTTGAAAAATGTCACCAAATTGTAAAAAATTGAAAATGGCGTATTAGCCAGTTTTTTCCCCTACGTGTGAGTTTGCACTTTGTTTTTTCTTCGTATTCGC
>OY744523.1:76668444-76788444 GCA_963556195.1 Sepiola atlantica
TTACTACCAAAAAGACCATCAGAAAAATTCAAATAATTAAAAAGGTATAATTAAGCAGCCGAATTCTGTCCTTTTTAACAATGTTTGCACATATATATATATATATATATATATATATATATATATATGTATATATATATATATATATATATGTGTGGGGGGTGTATGTGTGTGTGTGTGTGTGCGTGTGGTCGTGTGTGCCTATAATATTTATATATGTTCGATGTGCATGTTATATTTTTTCTGGAATTTTTCAGATATTGATTGATAATTTAGATAATTTGGAATATTCCAAATACTTTTCTCATCTTACATGATATTCTCACAACGTTTAGGTCGATATAACCTCCGACATTCTGAAGTTGTTTTTTTTTTGTCGAACTCGGTAAACTTTCTGCAAAACAAAAGAAATCTGTACAGAATGTCGAACGGAACCCTTTATTTAATCCACGAGGGTAGCTTGCTCTCGTTTCGTCAGTCATGTCTTGGTTGAAAGATCCATTGCGAAACGAATAAAAGCACTAAGTTATAATCAGTTTGAAGTGACAATCTTCTGTAGGGCGTACAACCAATACAATTACGAATTACTTAAGGCAGCTACCCGGTCATGACTGACAGAACGAAAGCAAGATACCCCCGTGGATTTAATAAAAGGTTCTGTTAGGAATGTCGTACAGACTCTCAAATTCGACAGATTGCTGTGTTCGACACACATGAAGAAAGTGGTAGGTAACATCGGTTGAAACGTTGTAAGAATAACATCTAAGATAGGAACAATAGATCGAATAATCTAAATATTACATATATTATATTTATATATTATTTATTATGCTTATATACATGTATTATATATGTTATATATATTATATGTAAATATTTATATATTATATATATATATTATATATGTCATATATTTATGTATATATATATATATATATATATATCTAATATATATTATATATGCATACATATATATATTATGAGCATATATGTATATATTATATATATTATATATATAATATATGTATATCTTATATATATTATATATTTATATATATTATATCTTATAAGTATATAGTATACATATTATCTATATATCATATTTATTTGTGCATCTTATACATGTTCTGTATATACTATAAATGTAATATGTGATTTATATATATATTATATACTATTTATAATATATAATATATATATATTTATATTATATACATTATATAGGTAAGACAGCATATGCATATATATTATATATATTCTCTATATATGTTATATTATATATTTTTTTATATAATATGTATCATGTATACAATACATATATTTATTTATTACATATATTTATTTTATTTATGTATATATTTATATATTACATATATATGATATATATCATATATCACATAGTATATATAAAATGTATATAATATATATATATATTATATATATCATATATATACTATATATATTATATATATATATCATATATAGTATATATATATATATATATATATATATGTACTAGATATGATATATATATCATATATAGTATAAATATATATATATATACCTATTAGATATTATATCATATATATATATATACTATATGGTATAAATATATATATATTAGATACAATGTTATATATATATATATATGATATATAGTATAAATATATATATATATATATTAGATATTATATTTTATATATGGCATATATTGTATAACTATATATATATTAGATATAATATTATATATTTACATATATATATATATGTATATATTAGACTTCTCGAGAGGTGTTGAGTTACAACCAGTACTTTGATTTCATTGAAGATTCACAAATTGTGATATATTTGCGTAGATATTTTTCTTTGTTGTCCTCATGGATAAAACAAAACAAAGCGACTTTATATTTTGCTACGTATTTAAGGTGTGTACGAATCAGAAATTAGAAAGTGGTCTGATTAAGATACAATGTTAGTCGATACCAGAAATGCAGAGATAGCTAAGTTAGGTGGGTGTTTTGTAAAGTTCATTACTAATTATACTTAATTAAAATATTTGTAAAATCCCAGAAGAAACATATTTTAGCAAATATTTATAGAAAAATACTTGATGGGAACAAACTTTGATTAACTTGAGATAGTATATATATATATATATATATATATATATATATATATATGCAAACATTTGTTAAAATATGTATTTTAATATACTTTTTATTTATTTTCTATACTTTCACGTGCAGGAATATAAATTGTCCCTTATATAAAAAAAAATTAAAAGGAAAACAAAATGTTCGGCCGTGATCCTTCAGCCTATATTCCTTATATATATATATATATATATATATATATATATATATATATATATATAATCCAGGTAAACATTCACAGGATAGTAATCCAAAGAATTTCAACCGGGTTTATAAAAAGTGCTCAATATCAAAAAAAGCTTTTATATATGATTATTTTTTCTATTTATGCAGACATGTACAAAATCTGCGACACTAGCATGTCGATGTTATCGATCAACAGCTGTTATTAACTGAGATCTCATCAGGCAGACTAAAAATCCAATCTTAACCTTAGATCATATTTGTAAAGTATTACCAATAGTGATGTTTTAATTATTTTTATATTTATTATTATTATTATTATTATTATTATTATTATTATTATTATTATTATTATTATTATTATTATTATTATTATTATCATTGTTACCACTTATTGTGTAAACTAAATATATTTCTTAGTGAATTTGTTAATTCATTTATTAATTAATTATAATTAGATAATTTAAAAAAAAAGTAAAAACTAAAGATTAAAAAACCAAATCAGTAGCCTAATGTATTAACGACCCCTCAATACACACACACACCCACACACACACACACACACACGCTACCACCCCCATCATCATCGACTCAAACCAATAACCGGCCTTAAAATCATGCTACCAGCATTTTTATTCTAGACTGATTTTGACACGTCATATCGGCAATGTTTTCCTTTCATCCCCTCCTCTCCTCACTTCAATACCCTCCCCTCTCTATAATCCACTTATGTCTCTATCCCAAATGATCTAATTTCATACCGTACCATTTTATTTTATTTCATGTTATCTCTATCTATCTATCTATCTATCTATATATCTATCTATCTATCTATCTATCTATCTATCTATCTATTTATTATTTCTCCCTCTTTTTATTTAATTTAATTGGATTTTATCTTATTATATTAATTTTATTTTATTTTGTATTTTATATTTTATAATTACATTTTGTTATCATGTTTGACATAATTTTTATTTATTTTGATTCTTAACGGTCCAACCACGTTTTTTTATAATTTCATTCTTTTCAAATATGATCTAAGGCTAAGATCGTATTTAACTCTGCCTGATGAGATCTCAATTTATAACAGCTGTTGATCGATAACATCGACATGCCAGTGTCGATGATTTTGTACATGTCTGTGTAAATAAAAATAATCATATATATATATATATATATATATATATATATATTCGATAATGAAAATAGGATATAACAAAAATTGTTTATACATTCATCAACGTTTTGTCCTAATTGCAAGATTATGAAGTAGATGAATGTGGGTTTATTTTATATTAATATCGATTTCTAGAGAATGTTGCGTAAAATAGGGAGGTTGTATTGAAATGTAATTTTTGTCCAGTGAGTTGTAGTTAGCTTATTAAAAGATATACATGGTAGATGTCTTTACGTTGTTGAATTGTATAATAGGGTGCGTCTTATTTTTACAATACGTTTTAATAAGCACGAAAGATTCTATTTTTCGTGTTGTGTATTTTAGGCAAAATAAATAAATATTTAATAGACCCCCTTTTTGTTTAAATACACAACACGAAAAATAGAATATTACGTGTTTATTAAAACATATGTTTAAAAAAACGCACCCTATTAGATTTTTTGTATTTTGTTATACATTCTGCTCTCGTGAGGAGGCAAGTAAATAGTGACACGAAAACATTTTACACTGACAATTTTGCAATGCTTCGTTTGATATTAAACATGTTTTGTAAATAAAAAAAACGCATCCTACATTAAAAATAAATATTTAATAAATATTTCTTAAAATAAAGCTTTCGCTCTATTAAAAAGCGAGTTTTTGACGATCCCCCCCCCCAAAAAAAAACATCGTTACTATTTGTTTGTTTACGAAAAAACGATATGGTCAACCTGTGTAGACCGAATTTCGTCTTTTTTTAATTTCTGGGGTCTTTACTCTTTATATGGTTCGCTTATTAAAATAAACACCTTGCGTCGTTTAATCTGGTCTCTTCGATTTCATATTTTTCACTCACCGACGCTTATAAATGTAGCCCAACTCATTTCACTATATACACACGTCCCAGCGTAATCGCTACATCTACTCAGACTTTTAACACTATCTTCCCATTTCGAACAGGAGGACTTGGGAATCTTCGACAGCTTCGCCGACAGATTTCGACAATGAAGAAAAAAAAACATCTCTGTATAACACTGATGCTGACATGTCATGCTGAAATTATTAGTTAAAAAATAAATAAATGAACGTCGTTTAATCTGGTCTCTATTCAATTTCCTATGTTTAGCTCATCGGCGCTTATAAATGTAGCTCAACTCATTTCACAGACACACACATACACATATATACAAGGCCTGTCTAAACAGTATCCGACCTTTGGCCAGACAAAATATTTCAAATACCTAACGGGGTTGGGACCCTAATCCCCTTCAAAGTAGCCTCCTTGTTCTTGCACACACTTATCCTACCGATCCATCCACTGCCGGAAACGCCTCTGAAAGTTTCCTTTTGGAATGGTTTTCATCTCTGCCGACGCGTTCCGCATTATCTCTTCTCTATTCTCAAAACGGGCGTCTTCAATTTTCGAAACAACCAGAAGTCGCAAAGAACCATGTCCTGAGAGTAAGGAGGTAAGCGAACGACTGGAATTCAATGTTTGGCCAAGAAATGTTGGATCAATTGCAATTAATTTTGCTTCGCACCTGTCGCGTTTTTTTGGGCCTTGGAGACTCGGGAGGCTTCCATTGCGACGACTGTCTTGTTGTTTCAGGGTCGTACCCGTATATTCATGATTCATCTCCTATTATCACAGTGATAAGAAACACAGAATAAGGATTGGCAGTTTCCAGAAAGTCCTGTGCAACTTAAAAACAGAGGTTATTTTGTTCCTGCGAAAACAACTTGTGAACAAAGTTCGCAGCCACCCTGTTCATGTACAAATCATCACGCAAGACATGTCATGTGCGGAAGTTTTACTTACTCCGACCTCTTGGACGATCTCCCGCACGGTTGAACGACGATCTTCCATCACAAAATTTCGCACTGATATGCGACCATTTTTGAATCGCTTGAACCACTCCTTAATTTGTGTTACACCCATCACATATTTTCAAAACACGTGCTGAATCTAACGAATTGGTTTGCTTTAAGAATCACCAAGCTTTTGATAAAATGTGATGCAGTATTTTTGCTCAACACGTTCAGTCATCTTGAGAGTATTGCTAATCCGATGAACACGTTGTGTAGCACCTCACTCAGCGACCGACAGACAGCCACTAACTCGCAGGAAAGCGGTGATCAAATTCATACATGCGCATGAAGGTGTCTTCCTTCACTGTGTAGAGTAGAGCCGCCCTATCGTCTCTATTGTGCACAGAAATATGAAGGTCAGATACTTTTTAGACACGCCTCGTATATAGATATATATATATATATATATATATATAGAGAGAGAGAGAGAGAGAGAGGGAGAACGAGAGAGAGAGTGAGAGAGAGAGGGAGAGAGAGGGATAACGAGAGAGAGTAAAAAAGTGCGGCAGCCAAGCGAATCAAATAAAAATAGTTACACATTTTCATAATCAGACCTAGATAGATGAATACATAGATACATTATTGCGTATAGCTGAACCTAAAAAGTATATCAACATACATACAGAACATTTTTTACATACGTACATGATTATCAATGCTTATGTATTTAAAATCATTCCAACGTCATGAGTACATAATGGACACATTTTTTAAAAATTGCTAATATGTTAATTATTTAAGAAATGTGTTTCATTAAGTTTAATCATGCAATAAATATTTGTAAAGAACATTTCACAATCGATTGAGAATAAAACATTTTGACAATTATCAATCGATTCTGTAGTATTAATAATGAGTCAAATATTAATTATCTGTGTACATTATTTATACTAGTAAATATATGTTCCCTCCGGTCGCATATTTTTGCTAGTTGTTTTATTAAATTATTCAGTAAAATGTGTGTTTTTTTAAGAAAGAAAATCACCCTATTCTTTATTTTGATAAATAAAACACGGAATAATAAAAACATAGGTTTTAAACAAAATTTACCTTTTACAGCGTAAAATGTAAAACAAAAAATCCTAAACTCATTTAAGGTCGTAAAAAATAATAATATTTGAAGTTTTTTCAAATTGAAACAAAAAGGTGTACATAAATAAAATCAACAATTAAAAAAATAAAATACAGTAAACACGATTCTAAATTCAGTTAGTATATTGCTCAGTAAAACGTGTTTGTTTATTTACAAAAAAATGTATTTTTTAAATCAATTATGTTTTAAATTATACAATTTCGTTCAATGAATTTGTGCTTTAAAGCATAATTTCTAATAAGAACAAACCTAAAACACTGTAATAAGAAAATCAAAGTAAATATATAATTTTTCAGCAACTCGTTCGATAAATCTCAGAGAATGGCTTGTTAACATGTTATTAATCAAATGACACGGTCTGTCTTGTGTCACCCCCCCCCTCTCTCTCTCTCTTCTCGCTCTCTCTCTCTCGTTCTTTAGCTCTATTTTTCTCTATTTTTTTCTCTCTCACTTTATCTCTTTCTTTCTCTCTCTATCTCTTTCTCTTTCTTGAAATCGAACTTTCTGTGCGTTCGAAATAGAACGTTATACTTCATAATTAGTAGGTGGGTAACAAAATGGTGGAGTGGACGCCATCCCATTACAATCTACTTTAATTACGTAATGTATTTAATTCTATTTATAATTTTATTAAGATTATTATTTTCGAAGAAAATATTTTAAATACATCTTGAGATCTGTAATAAAAACAATGATGAATGTATATTTGCGAATATTAATTTATTAGAAGCTTTAATACAAATTAAGTATGTAAATTTGAAACGCGCATGATGTTTGGGGAAGTTTGAGAATGGGTATATATAGAAACTGATAAGTAGATATAAAAAGAGAGCGATAAAAACTAATATTAGTTTCGGCTTTAGACAGACAGACAGACAGACAGATACATAATTTACATCATTTGTAAATGTCTCGAACTGTTATTTGCTAATTTGTTATCGTTATGTTCATAAGATTGTGCATGTTTTACTGTCTGAGCGCATAGTTTCCTAGATAAACGCGCTGGCTAAAGGAATATTCTGGGAGGATTTCTATCTAAAGGTGTGGTATTCCGTCTTTGTTCAAAGAACCTAAAACACAATGACTCATACCATATATCTAAAAAGCATGGACTCAGAATGGGAGCGTTCTACCCAATGGGTTTAGCATCGTGGTCAAAGGTCTAAAAATAAATATTGTCAAAACATTAGGTACATAATAGCAACCAACATGGTGGTAACCGTCCAAAACATGTAAATAAAATAACTTATCGCAAGAATATCGTTAAATACTTTATTCTGTTCTTTAAAATGATTGTCCCGAACATTCTTAATAAAATGTTCCTAACATATATTTTAGATGCTTAATAAATTACTAACAAAATTATTTATTTTTTGTTCCCAAAAAGTATAAATTATTTCCAACATTTTAGTAAAATATTCACAAAACCAAACATTATATAAGAAAAAAGACAAACAGAAACAAAAACAAATTAAAAAAAAACTAAATTACGAAGAGGCAAATGATATCCATAAGAAACGCAATTACGTAAAACACCGATCCCCCTCCTACATGTCTTACAAATACAAAAATACTATATAGTTGAGCTTGGTACAATTACTTGTCAAATATGTGAAAAAATTGATATGCATAATACATTCATAATTAAAATATATACTCACATTCTGTGAATATATGCGTGTATTTTTTCTATGCACACACGTGTAATATTTATCTGGACGATGGGATGAATTTGAAAATTATAGCTGTCAAATTAAAAACTTTTCTTAATCTCGAATAACATAACTTATGCATGTCATTTTATTAAAAGTTTCACAAATATTTTCACACAGGATGCAATAATATTGGAACGTTAACAATGTAATTCTTGTTATCAAGATATTACTTTCTCGTTTAGAATTAATTAGTAAGTATTATTTAACAATGAAAATTACGTAATACTTAATAAGAACAAGCCGCGCATGCGTGGCCCTCTCTGTATGTGACGAGTGTAAAATGCAATAAATTTGGGCAATTTGGGGCATTTTTGACCAATCCTTTGACCCCCTGGGGGCGCGAACCAGAATTATTCTGATGTCAAGAATGCTTATTTTATATCCAGAACAATTGCCTCTACATTTTGGCCAAGTTTCAGAAAAATTCAATGAATGGATCAAACGTTATGGGAGAAAAGGGTCATTTTTTGCCATTTATGGGGTCTTTTGACCCCCTGGGGACGCGAACCAGATGTTTTCCAAGGTCAGCGATACTTATTTTCTATTAGGAACACTTGCCTCCACATTTTGGCCAAGTTTCAGAGAAATTGAATGGATGGATGAAAAGTTATGGGGGAAAAAATATCATTTTGGGCCATTTCGAGGCCTTTTGACCCCCTGGGGGGGCTAACCAGATTTTTTTCTAAAAAGAATGTCACTTTCTAACCTGACCAAAGTAACAACTTCATGCAAAATTTCAAAGAAATTTCAGAAAAATTGAATGTATGAATCAAACTTTATGGGAGGAAAGGGTCATTTGTTTGTCATTTTATGGGCACTGTGACCCCCTGGGGGCGCGAACCGGATTTTTTCCATTATCAGCGATACTTAGTTTCGATTAGGAACAATTGCCTGCACATTTTGGTCAAGTTTCAGAGAAATTGAATGGATGGATGAAAAGTTTCGGGCCCTTTTTACCCACTGGGGGATAACCAGATTTTTTTTTAAATCGGATGATGTCACTTTCTAACCTGACAAAAGTTACAACTTCATGCAAAATTTCAGACAAATTCAATGGATGGTTGCGGAGAAAAATCCGGACGGACACACACACGGACACACACACGGACGGAAATGCCTCAAAACATAGGTCTCCCAATTTTTTAAATCGGGGGACCAATAATAATAATAATAATAATAATAATAATAATAATAATAATAATAATAATAATAATAATTATTATAATAATTATAATAACAATGATAATAAAAATGATAATAATAATAAAAATAATTATAATAATAATAAAAATTATAATAAAAATGATAATAATAATAATAAATAATAATAATGATAATAATAATGTTAATAATAATGCTAATAATACTAATGGTAATGATAATAATAATGCCAATAATAATGATAATAATAATGCTAATAAAGATAATAAGAATGATAATAATGATAATGATAATGATGATGAAAATAAAAATAATAATAATGATAATAATAATGATAATAATTATAATAAACATAATTATAAAAACAATGATGATATTAATAATGATAATAATAATAATGATGATAATGATAATTACGATAATAATAATAATAATAATAATTATGATAATAATAATGAAAATAATAATGATAATGATAATAATATTAATAATGATAAAAATGATGATGATGATAATAATAATAATGATAATAAAAATTATAATAGTAATAATAATAATAATAATAATTGAAATAAAAAGAAGAATTATGATGATGATAATAATGATAATAATAATGATTATAATAATAATGATGATTATAATTTCAATAATAATAATAATGATAATAATAATGATAATAATAATGATAATAATAATGATAATAATAATAATAATGATAGTTATTTTCATTATTATTATCATTATTATTATCATCCTCATAATTATCATTATTATTAAAATCATTATTATTATTATCATTATAATCATAATAATTATTATTTTTATAATCATAAATTATAAATATAGTAATGATAATAATAATGATAATAATATTAATAATAATATTGATAATAATGTTGATAATTATGATGATAATAATAATGATAATGATAATAATAATGATGATAATAACAATGATTATAATAATGAAAATAATTACAATGATGATAATAATAATGATAATAATAATGATGATAATAATGATAATAATAATGATAATAATAATGATAATAAGTATATTGATGATAATAATGCTAATAATAGTGATAATAATAATGATACTAATAATGATAATAATGATAACAAACAGAATGATAATAATGATAATAATTATAATAATAACAACAATGATTATAATAATGATAATAATCATAATAATAATAATGATAATAATTATATTGATGATGATAATAATAATAATAATAATAATAATAATAATAATAATAATAATAATAATAATAATAATAATAATAATAATAATAATAATAATAATAATAATGTTGCAATACCCGTTCCTTCGGGGGACGCGATAGCACCAAACAAAACACAACGATAGAGACATGGACGTGCTCGAGAAACTCTGTTTCTTTATTCTTTACCACCATCTTGTGTAAGTTGGGTATACACATATATATAATTAAATAAGTCTTTGTTAGCAAAATTCCTTTGGCATTATTGTTCTTTCCCTTGTCTTACGAAGAACCCTCTTTCTTTACCTTGACGGCGGTTTATTTTCGACTCCACCTAACGTAGGTTATTTTCACGAAAACCTGGCAGTGTTATTTACCTTGCAACCTAAAGGGTAACACGACAATACGTTCTGTAGCAGTCTGCTCCCGGAATCCAGGGCAGGCTTGTTATCCCCACGACAGTTGTTTACGGCAATTCGGCCGTGGTGGTGGTACCTCTCTTCGCTGCTGACCCACAACAAGTTTTTCCTATATCCTCCCAACTAGATCTCTGTTACATAAGCGCTCCTTCTTCCTTCGTTTAAAACCGCCGTTTTAATTTCTGACTTTGCACTTCGAGTGCCTTCTTTTTTTCTGGACTCGTGCACATAACTCTTTTAAAGGTTACCGAGTCGTTTTTTACGAAGTCATACTGCGAAATGAACTCGTCAACCCTAACACACTTGGGCTCGTTCAAAGGTCACCGATTCATTTCTGTTGTTCTTTTATCCTAGTTGACAATCTATCTAGTCTTTGGCTTTTCTTCATGATTGCGGTGTCATGTCCTTAGCCTCCCCGTGACGTCTTATGCGTTATTACTAAACATGTCTGCATCATTATTCTTTTACACACCTCTCTTTCCCTTTTTTTCAAAATTTCTTCCTCTAAGAAATTTTCTGTCACCTTATAAGTCCTCAAAAAAAAAAACGACTCTTCAATTATGTCGACATTATCTTCTGATATCCTTGGCGTTAACTAGCACTAATTTTTATCCGAAGTAGGGTCGCCGATCCCCTTTGGTGTCACCCCCCCCCCCCCAATATCAATTGGCTTCGGTAGGCAACTTCCGATCATTACCACGCGATTCTCGTTTTATTTTATTATTTTTTATTTATTAATTTTTTAATTTTTAAAACGTGGAACAATCTTTTTGGTAGGATTTGAGCATACAATGTCCACCAATTTCCTCCTAAGTGTATTTCCGTGTAACCTTCAGTACTTAACATTAGTCCCCTCTGAGAGATGATGGGCGCGAAGTTTAAGTGGTTGTTCTGCTTTTCCCGTCGCCCCCTCCCATTTGATTCCACCAGATGTAAAATAGGTTCGATAAACGCAGTTTATTGCCCCCTCCCCCTCCGCCTACGATCCCTTTTTTCGTCATGTTACCCTCTCCCCACATTTGGATACATCCCTGTTGAATATGTTTCTTTCTTAACCGTCCTCCCGACGAGCTTTGTGCATCCTCTGTATTGGTCGTGTCTACCGAGACTGCAAGGTTAATACTTTCCCTTGATGAGCCTTTCCTGGTCCTATCTAATTCCTGTGCACTCCCCCTTTTTTAGGTTAATCAGGTACAGACCATGTGTTAGTATTATAGAAGGTTTTGGTGGGAATTATGTAATAATATATAGTTTCGCACTTATTACATAATTCCCGCCATTATTACATAATTCCCGGATGGGTCTGAAAGTACTTGGTAGACAAATCTAAACTTAATTAAAATATAATCATAATTTAGTAAATGTTTTTAATTTGTTAAAAAAGACTTTAATTCAAACCATTGTTTCTGCTCATTTCAAAACATACATTCTCTCGATCAAAAAATTTAAGGTATTTTCAAAAAAGCATCATCAGCGAATATTTTTACCACCGCATTTCAGCCCAACAAAAACAAACACAACCGTCAACATTTGCACATTCATAATTCAGCTAATTTGTCTTTTTCTTTCCTCTTTTACCAGACTACTGAGCATGTTTTTAATGATATCCTTCTGTAGGTAAAAGTCAAAACTGGTATATAAAGACAATTAAAACTCTTATTTTCTTTCAAAATATCCACCAATAATTGTGTTAATTAAAATGGTGCTTTGTTAGATTAAGAAGTACGCTAAAATCGACTTGGTATCGGTACTTTCTGTATGTTTACGTAAACCGCCTGAAAGTACCAACGCCAATTTGGTTGACTTACCTGCGTCCAAAAAATCAAAAACGAGGCTGAATTTATAAGTGGGGAAAACAAACAGTAAGCCACATTAAAAGCAAAAAATTAAAGAAAAAATAAATTAATACAATTAGTCAAATTGTATGAAAAACATATTTATTTTTTTAACGATGAAAATTATTTCTGAATTGTAATCAGGTAAAAATGCTGTCGTTTAGCTTAGTGTTTAGAGTTAAGTTTTTTTATAATGAAAATTATTTTTAGGTTTCATTTAGGGTTAGGGTAATGTATATATTTTATTTCTGCCTGAACATTTCTTTTGCGATCAGTTTTTTTCCTTTATGGCAAGAGTTAATCACGCAACAGCCAGTGATAGCTCGTGAAAATTCATTGCAGTAATTTCGCATTTCAATTAGTTGAAATCGCGTTTCCATCAGTTGAAATCGCCTTGACATGTCGTCTGCTCATTCACCATCGAATTAATATGCTTTTTGGTTTACCCCCGACAAGTATTACGTTCCGTCGTTTCGACTTCATTTCGTTTTAGTCGTTTTTTTATAATAATATAAAAAAGTCAGCAATGAAAAAAAAACGTCGGGAGAATTTGAGAAAATAAAACAGCAAGCATAAAATTATGTTTTAAAGTTTCATAGATGGAATTTAAAAGAGACGAAAAAAAACAAAATGCGGTCAACATGCAATGGATTGTTGCTATTTATTTAGTGGACAAAGAGATGACGAAATCGAAGGAAATATCTTCGAATAATTTAGTTTTTTTTATTAGTTCCTTCGTAAAAGAAACATAAAAGTTATACAAGTCTAAAGTGTAATAGCTAAATACAGGCTTGCACCTTGAATAACAATAGATATTTATTTAAAAATCGAAATGTCCATGTTATAAAAAACAAAACAATATACTATTAAAGTGTATCTGGAGGCATCTACTTTCCTGACAAAATAAGAAGTTAGTAATGTCTGCGTCTGACACAAGAAGATCAATGGAAATGGTGTCCAGATTTAGTTTAGTTTTTGGGTAATTTTAAAAGATATTGCAAACCTCTATTCACAGACGGAGGCAATTTATTCGATGGATGACTGTGCAATGCCCTGGGAATACATTTGGATATAAGCATATATGGCGTCTGTCTTACTCTTCATTGAAAGATCTGCGAGACGCAAAAGTAACTGTTGCTTGACAGAATTCCTGACGAAATCAGTGCTGAACAAACATGATCCTAACTTCCAGGAAATAACGAAAATTATCAAGCCAGAGATATATTCTCAGAATTTATGGAAAACAGTTTCACTGCAAATAACCCAGAAAGATAATCTCGTGTGAATTATTTAAAACATTTATAGTAATTTAATGATAATTTCGAAAATGTCCTCTTCCCAATGTAGCACTTATGTAAAGTGATCGTTATATATAGTGAACTTACGTTTTTTTCCCGCAGAAACAAAAATAGAATAAATCATTTTCTTTAACACAACTATTGTTTTTCATTTAAATCTAAATTCTTTCTTAGCTATGTATCTAATGCTATTAAGACATTAAATAAAATACGAAACTAAAAGTTGAGTGATACTCTTTTTAAATAAAGCGTATGGCAAGAGATACTGGGGTGAATATATCCTCAAAATATTTAGTGATGTCATGAACATTTATATGAACTACATATTTTTGTTTACGTACTTGGGACGATAAAAGTGTGTACATCTAATAATGATGTTTTATTTTTTTACATTGCTTTTTATTCTTTCGATAACAAAGTAAATTTACATATATTTTGTAATTTTGACACTACTTATTTTCTTCCATAAACGAGAAAATATGTATCTTCAATCTATTAACCGAAGTGAAATACTTATTTATGACAAAGTTAAACAATGTTTGATGTTAAGTAATAACGCAATATAATAAAAGCTAACTCTACAAAATATAGAAAAAATAGTTACATTATATATATATAAATTGATAAGATAAGGCAAACATATACACATTCGACCCCTTATATATATATATATATATATATATCTAAATGGATACATACAAAAGTTATTCCAGCTATCTTACATTATTATCGAAACCAGTTGTGCTTATTTTATTTCATTTATTTATGAAAATTAAAATTTCGCAAGTGTTTCAACGCATAACAATTCATTTGGATTAAGCTTAACATAATTTTGTTTTGGTAGGAAGAGATGGGTCGAATGTCATTACCTTTTGACTACTAAAATTAAGTTCCTACCTTTAACTGGAAACTCTCACGAAAATTCCACATTAACTCAATGGCTAAACCTATTTCTAATGGTTTAGAATGAAATGTTATTTACAGAAGAGAAAATGATGATAGGGAGTTGGACAACTAATACACTCCCCCAAAAAGAAATAACAAGAAAAAAACTAAACTAAATGCTAAACAGGGAAAGTTAGTAAGACCCCCAACCCTTATTCTAAGTGTAAACCGGCCACTGTTTTCTGGATCGTCCTAATATAAGCAGGCCGGTCTCTAAATGGGAGTGGGAGATAAGTATGGTATCAAAAATCAAAAGATTAGGATGGAATATGGGGATGGATGTTGTCCTCCAACATTATAAGCAACAATTTAGGCTAAGCCAGAGACAAAAATAAAAGGGAGGTGAGCATCTTTGGAGAAACTTTGGTACCAAAAAAACAAAAAAGGACCAGGACTCATTCACTCCGTTGACGTTTAAAGTAAGTAACCAGATCCCAATCAGAAACAGATCTAACGCTATGAAACTTATCAAGACGTGTAACCCACGTCACGAGTTTCACTTCGGTTAGGATAGTTAAACAAAACATTATTTTCTCCCTAATTACGGCGGGGCTACGTTGTTTATAACGGCTGCTACATCAAGGACCAACGGCTGCTCAGCGTCAATGCGAGTCACTGCCTTTCTGACATACTCCCAGAATCGTTGAAGTTTGCTGCAAGTAGAGAAGGTGTGCTCGGCTATTTCTTGTTCATAGTCCACACAAAGTGGGCAGAAGGGATCGTTCCTTAAGTCATCTTTTGTCAGTTTGTCATAGAAGAGCGGTGTGTCCCGAACCAGTCACCAAGTAAGAGAATAGAGTTGTTAAGATAAACTCAACCGAAAGCGGATCTCCACCTTCAACCACTCTAGCCACTACCGAAGCGGATCCGAAGCAGTACCTACCACAAAGTCCCTACCACTAAGTATATGTGCAAGACCTTAGTTTCTGACAACGTTCTAAACGCGGTTCAGCATTTAGTGCAGAACTGCTATCTCCCCCTCAGTTTACGACGGGATTCGACTGAAGGGCCGGGTATGAGGTTGGAAAAGCCACTCTCAACTGAAGGGACCCACAAAGTATTTTCTGTCAAGGAGCGACCCAGAAAATCTAATCTTTCGGCATATCCAAGCCATTCGGCTTGCTATGATTTATGACGGCCCCTGTAACTTCTTCCTACCGAGCGAACACCTTAATCATCATTGAAATATCACTACAGCTCGACACGGAAACGGAAAAAACTCGGACTCTCCCTCCGTCTGGAAGAGCAATTCCGCGCAGGATTGGTCTCGCCGCTCCGCCCCTTAATTTGCGAGGAACGGCTCCAATAGCAGGACATAAAACAGGAGCGACAGCGAACAATCCGGACGTGATGAATCTCTTTTCTATTTTATGTTTCAAAGTAACGTCCCCTGCTTATTTTTTACAGCTTCTGTATATGCTTTTTTTGTGAATTTTCCAGTAGCGAAATGGGGTTATACAAGTGTTTAGTCTTGTATGTGCGGATTTTGTTCGTATTCCAAAAATTATAACTTTGGAATGACGGAAATTAGTTGTTAGGATCGTACCGCTGTTACTAGGAAAACAGATAGGAGGAATGCTTCTCTGTTGTTAGCAATGGGTATTGTTTCTGTAGATGACGTTTCTTGTGGATGGCCTATATAAATTGTTTAGGGGTTACATTATATTATTTCTGTTGAATACATATATTGTTCTTGTTCTTTTATTTTTTCCATGTATAAATTAGTGACATCTTTTCTAAATATACAGGCATGCATAGACAGACCGTTTCGCTGTATCACAGATCTTTAGTGAGGAGCTGTGATACTAAAGAATATATCCGACTACATTTATATATATATATATATATATATATATATATAAATGCTTTTTTCTAGAAAACTGTATAAAGTCTATAGACAAATGTTCCGTAAAACCGACATCTGTGTTACATCTCGTAATTGTATGTTGTTCTTACGAGTAAACGTTTTATCCATCTGATCAGAGTTTTCTTAGTGGATGCTACAAATATAATTTTCTTGAATGTTAATGTTCTTTCAATCTTTCCGTTGCTTTAAATTATGTATCTTCAATTTTATGAAATATATGATGGACTCTTTGTAACCAAGGTTATACGAGTGTTCCCTGGTGTCTAAAGAAGCGCCAACTTCTACATATTTCAAAAGGTGTTGCATCACTACATCAGTCAATCCGTCTTAGGTAGCTGATCTTCATCACTGCTACTGATCTTAGCAAAATACCCTCAGCAGATTATATCATTAAACACCCACTCTCCACAACAGGTAACTATTGCAGCATTCTTAACATATAAACATTGGAATTAGAGACTATGTTGCTCATTTCTTTTGTCCTCAATTTCCTATTTCATTAAACAGAAATCCGTCATTTTTGACAGAAATCAATGTTTATGCTGGCATGATAGTTTAAAGGAAGCACCTAAATTTTCTGCTAAGGTGTATTTAGTATATTCTGTTTTTTTACATAAGAAATTTATTTATCGATACCAGAATCAATGAATTTATTATTTAAAAACTAATGTTAGTATTAAAAAGAAAAACATATAAGTAAAAGTTCATTAACACTAAACCACCCGTGACCCGTTGGGTCACATCTACTACCAGTATTTTTCTACTTTGATTGCATAACTTGCATAACCAAAAATAGTCTATTTACTTTACTTATATTATTATCATTATTATTATTATTATTATTATTATTATTATATAGAAGTAAAAAGATTTATTATTTTGAGGTGTTTGTGGTGTGTACATATACATGCATGTAAATTAGATTACTGCGCTGAGCAGAGAGAGTAACTCTGTCTCTAAATGTCTAAAAATACATAAGAATATTAGAGAAGGGTTGAATGCACGTGACATGAGAGGGAATGAGAGAAATACATAAATAGCTAAGTGGAAGATGGGTGACTTGTTCAGTTTATCATAAATTGCGGCTTATTATAACAATTAAAACATTTTGTCAAACCTAACCTCAATACCAGAACAAAAGTATATTTTAGCATCTATTTTGTCCTATTAAAATATATAGGAAAAAAGCTTTTTATAAAGCTTTTGAAATACTTGTATTTATGAATTTTAATAGTGTGTGACACTAAATTTAACACACTCAATAATAATTCCAAAACCCAGTCCTGTATCTAAAATAAAGTTTTATGATATTGTAGAATAAAGGATGATAAGACTTTCGAATCGTACGGTTAACTAAATATCCGACAAAAATGTGATTAGTTTCAAGTTGTTTCATCTGTCTTGACACGTTATCCTGCTGTTCAACATTATCACGTTTTTATCCTGACCTATCACGCTTAGGAAGCGAAAGTTACATCAGATGCCTACAAGTCATGAAGTTCTTATCAAGATCTCAATAAGTAAGAATATATAGGTTACTCATCTCCATAATACATAGACGTTTTACCTAAGTTGTCCAGTTAGAGTTGCAATTATGGAAGCACTCTCTAAAGTAGGATATTCTTCATTTGTAGATAATCATAAGTCGCATCGGTTACCATCACCTCATACTGCGAGGCCATAGTGCTAAACCAGTCACCCGACTGATAATGCCCGAGCAAGAGATCAGAAAGGTGAGAAGCCTTCCCAGCAATGTTATAATACTGCCTAAGGCTGTCCTATCTTTGGAATTAATATTTCACCGAACAGACGTCTACGTCGACGCATAACTTAATAATTCATTATGTGCTGAGTGGTTTTAAGTTTGAAGTGTTCTTCACAAGCTATGATATAGTTTCATCAGTTTCCCAAGTTTTGTTGAGGAAATGCAAACAGAAGCATCCTTTAAATAAGACCATCATGATGTCAACATTTCTAAGAGAAATAATAACATGTCTTTCACAAAAAAGAATAGAAAATTGAGGTTATCAAATGTTTTGTTATAATCTCATATTTTAAATATGACATAATAATTGTCAGTTCTATTGTTTGATAATGAATTCCTTTTGCACTTTAGAAAATAATGCTTAACATTAAAGTAAAATATTTTTGTAACAATGAACATATATGATCCTAATAAAAGTCGAAAGAGTGTTATCAATATTCATATTGCACCTTAGAATTCATCTAACATGTATCAAGGGAATAACAATAGTATTGAGTCAAAGGATAGATTAATTCTGGAGAAATAATAAAATGGACGACGTTTTCTTTCCTCAATTTAATAGATTACAACATATGAACATGTTTGAATGAAGTAGTGCAGTTATGAATAATAATAGAAAATGTGTGTATCCGTCACAGCGGCAGAATCAATTATATGTATACTAGCCAGTTTGCCTTCATTGACAATAGATATAATGTAGAAGGACTGTGTTACGAATGTTGTGTACTATATCTTTTTAGTCCACGGGCTTTTAAAAGAACTCTCCTGTTTACTTTATATATTACTCTGATTCTAGTATAACCATGAATTCAAGAATTACATATAACTAAAGTTCAAGTTTAAAAATATCAACTGTTAAAATACTTGAAATCATGTTTTGCGTTATGTTACAAATCCGTATAATATTGTAGTTGAAAGCTGCGTATGTGACGAAAAGACTTTCCTTTTTTCTGAATTGACGAGAAGGGAGAAAATCATCTGACTTGAGAGTTGGCGATACAATCATTCGTCTGTTCCACTCTATTTTTGTAAATAATAGTTGGTGAAGGCTGACTATTACCTGTTTAGGGAAATGTGTGGTGAAAACTTAATTTTCCTCGCGAACATTAAATGGGCGACACTTCTTCAGATGCTGTGACGAAAGGGGAAGAAAATGACTTTAATGATAACATTCTGATCCTACCTCACTTCAATAAGAAAGTCTATGGGAATTTTACATGCGATCTGAAATGGGATGGGAACAAATGACAAATATTATGCGCATTGTTAGAAACAAAAACAGGAAAATACCTCAACACACAGACAAGAAAGTGTTTACTACTATTCTTAATCAACCACTATTAAAAGGAAGATTCAGATTCTACAGTTGACAGCAATGTGTTAATATACAGACGTAGGCTGCGATTTATTTATACTTACGACAATTGTACAAATATAGGGGATTGTGTAGCGCATTGATATGTACCTTATATTTTGTCTAGTGACAAAACGTACGTTTGTGTCTGTTATTTAATATATGTGGGTAAGAATTAACGTCTTATATGTAGATGTTAACATAATTATCATCAAATAAATGATAAATAAAATTAAAGCAAGGCGATCCATGATACAGGCCTGACAAATATGCGACATGTAGAGACCAAAATTACTACTGAATAATAATTACAGAGAAAGGTTTTACTGAAATATTTTTGTAATATCCAGTAATTAGCAACTCTACATATTATAAGGAAACAGCTTACAATAATTGATTTATTTCCATCAACTCAAATGTAAAAAGTACAAAAATATACATGAACTAAATTCACAAAAACATCACTTTATTCACTATAAATTGGACACTTTTTTGATATTTCCAAAATCAGGAGTCAATTTGTTTGTATTGACTACTTGATTACAGAGAATATAATGACATAATACAATCAGAAAGCAAATTCAACATTTTACAAAATCAAATACTTTATGAACAAAATAATGCTTGATAAGTTTTACAAAGTTTGTTATGTTTGTTACATATACAATTTGTTTTTACAGAAGATGAAGAAAATTCTTTTTTCATCATGATACACAGTCTTAATAATAAAATCAACTTACATTAACAAGAACATAAAATCAATAAAATATATGTAATAAAGGGGGAATGTAAAACATGATAACTGCTTGGAAAATTATGTATTTAAACAAAGAACGAGATACTACTTTTCTAGGCGATTACATGTTAACACCCTGAAAAACTTACCAGAAAGAAGAAAACAATTGTTCTAGAATTTAGAGTTAGGGAGCAGTTTCACATGTTCATTTAATGTAAAATTGTCCCCCATTTCCTGGCCGTTCTAGAATCTTAAGGCAGTTAACCATTTTTGTTTGCTGTGAGAGATAAATCATGTGCAGTTTTTAGTGATAGAGGGCGATAGTGATTCAATATTTTATGCGATTATGTGTGGCTTCACAAACCTTCCACATGGACTTAGGGTTATTGGTTAACATATTTTAGTTAACTTCTCTAAAAAAATGAATGGCCCGGAAATAGGGGATCATTTATATTAGTTTTATATACGAAACCAATTCTCATTCTAAATTCTTAAATAATTAATTGTTTGTTTTTTCTTCTTTCCTTCAGGGTGTTCACACGTAATCTTCATTGAAAGAGCAACCGGCAATGGTGACACGTACCTCGATATGCTGGAAAACTGGTTAATAGATCAGTTGAGTTAGAAAGAGTATGACTACTTCATTTTCCAACAGGATACATATACATATCTGGCAAGTAAGTTACACAGATTCGTCCACGTTTCATTCACGCAGGACATACTTAGCCTGGTGATTTCCTGCGGGAATGAAACATGGACGCCTCTGTGTGGCGTAGTTTCTATATATATATTTTCATGCAATATATATATATATATATATATATATATATATATATATAAAGTAATAAAAAATAAATAGATAAATAAATAAATAATAATAATAATAATAATAATAATTAAAGAAATAAAGAAATAATAAAACCAAATAGTCAAACAAACAAATAGAAAAAATATAATATAACAAGACAAAAGTAAAAATACAATAATAATCAACTCAACCACAACCTCTCTCATTTCCTTCATTCACCCTTCAAGATATCTATAAAAACAACAACACAAGTCTTCCCATTTATAATTTTTAAAAAACTACTCTTAATGACGACCAAGAATGTCGAAAGCGCTAGAGAAATGGCCGAATAACGAACAATCGGCGAAATACCATATAAACTACCACCCGAAGGATGCTCGACGATTCGAAAACCTCACAAAAAAAGCTATACGAAGACGAAAATTCCGTGCTGTTTTACAAAGCCTGTATAAATAATAACTATATATATATATATATATATATATATATATATATAAACAGTATGTTTATATAACAAACGCTGTGTTTATTTTAGGGAACAGAGATCCAATTGTGAAAAAGTTATACTTTTTCATTTAAATTTATCAAATTAATCTCACATTTTATATTTTCTTATCTGAAACCTAACATTTCCGTTTACTTCATAAAGTAGTAATGTAGTGTATTGTTCTTTCTTCCTCTCACATCCTTTGATGTAAAAAGTAAGGATCTGTATCAACACGTGTGTAATGCGATTAAAGGTAGATCCCACTTTACTATCAGTAATGGAATTTTAAATAAATTCATGTTGCCAAAACCTTATCTTGGAGGGAGGGAGGCAGGTCATTGATTTCACTTCACACTGTTTGTAGGTCTTAACAGAGAAATATTGTTCGAATGTCTCATTTATCCCCTTCATCTTGTTTCTCTAAAAATATTTCAGCAAGTAATACGAAACTGTCTGATTCTAAATGTGATTATATGTAATATTATCCTACCAGACTGGAAAATATATTTATTTTCAGGAACAAAAAAAACAAACTTTACAATATCCTATCTCTGTGTGTTGCTGTTGTTGTGGTTATTTTTCTTGTATTTTCTGATATTTTTTGTTTTTCTCTCTGGCGTTCATACTACAATAAATGTGAAATTAAAGAAATTAAGAATAGCGTCTGTGTGTCCCACCTGATCCCTATTTATCTCGTTTTTAGTCGTTCCCAATGCTATTATTCTTACAAGATTTCAATATATCCACTGGTATGAGGGTTTACAACGGAGGTGATGATATTTAAGTTGTATAAATATTTTAAATCTAAAGTTTAACAAATGCGTGTGATCCGATATTTATTTCTAATTTGATTTTTAAAATTAATATGTAACCAATGTTTCCGTTGAAATTATTTTAAAATGCAAATTCATGCCTTTAGCCTGATAGTTTCCATTAGTAATGAAACGCAAAGTTTTCTCTGTAGCTTACGTGACATAAGTACATTTTATACTAATATATATATATATATATATATATATATATATATATATATATATATATATATATATATATATATATATGTATATCGCCAACGACTTACTGGAACAATGCGGAAAACATTCTATGCGCATTTCTTCACCGTCTTCTTAAAATGCTCTTCTTTCTCCTGCTTTTTTGTTTATTTGCTTTTAAAACCTGAGGATGATTCGACGACGAATCGGAAACGTTAGTGAAACATGTGAAACCTATGGAACATTTATTATTTTTTTTTGGGGGGGGGGGATTTTAATACAAAGAAGGCCATCAGAAAAATGTAAAAAATAAAAAAATATATATTTAAACAGACGAATTCTGTTATCTTTAACAATGTTTGCAAAAATGTATATATATAAACGAAAGCTTGCAAAAAAAATAATTCAATAAATGAATTTTTCATTTAAATTGCACGATTGTTGATTTTCAAAATATTTCACTTAAATAATTTTCATGCGTGCTTCAAAGATGTTGTAAATTTTCTTATACCAATCTGCACATAAAATCGACAGGACTACACTTATCCTAACGTCTTTTAGACCTTGACATGCCTTTCTGCTTCTATCGTGATTCGATCCTTCAGGGTTAATACCATCAAACTGAGGAAGAAAAAAAATAAGACACTCTCGCCTCACAAAGTTGTTCTACAAAGAAAGCTTGCAAAAATATATTAATTAAACACATTTTTCATTTAAATTGCACGATTGGAGATTTTCAAAATATTTCACTTAAATACATTTTCCTGCGTGCCTCAAAGACGTGGTCAATCTCTCTCTCTCTCTCTCTCTCTCTCTCTCTCTCACTCTAATATATATATATATATATATATATATATATATATATATATATATATATATATATATATATATATATATATATATAGGAAGCATCTTCTCTTGCAGGCAAGTATTGTTGAATATAAGACACAACTTATGTCTAGATATACTTTGGTAGATCCTTTTAATTGTCCGAATCAGGATCTTAGTTTCGGAGGGGAATTGGCTTATGAATTTGCCATAGTTTTGATTTGTGTCCCAAGTACTTTCAGACCATCCGGGTACATCTTCAGGGGAATATATATATATATATATATATATATATATATATATATATATATATATATATATGCTTTAAAGATAATCTTTTTTTAAAATTCTAAATAAATATATTTTCATATTTTTAGTGTACCATTTTGATGTTCAATTTACTGTGTTTAAAATAATAATAATAATAATAATAATAATAATAATAATAATAATAATAATAATAATAATAATGATGATGATGATAATAATAATAATAATAATAATAATAATAATAATAATAATAATTATAATGATGATAATAATAATAATAATAATAATAATAATAATAATAATAATAATAATAATAATAATAATAATAATAATAATAATAATAATAATAATAATAATCAATTAGAACTGTGTTAATTATATTCGTCTGGCATTCAATGAATATCACAATTTCTGATGTCATCTTTTAATTTCTCATCATACTCTGAGGTATATACTTTCTCATATTTTCTATCGCATGTTTAGTGAAGTAATTTTTATAAGATTCATTTTCAAACAACATTAACATTATATAGAAGTTATAGAATTACATATATTTGATTACAAGCAATAGAGCCCACAATGTAAAAAATGGTGTAAAAAAGACAATGGTGAACGTCAAATGATAATAATAAGAAAAATCTCCTTGAAGCCACTTCTGTCAAAATACTTTTGCTGGTAATAAAGAGCAATTATGTTTCTAAGCGCACACATCATGTACAATAACGCTATAAAAATTCCCTGCTTTTCATTTTTATCCAGATGTTAGACTGGATTTTATTTATTTATTTTTAATGTAGATGACTGGCACTTTTATGCTGCCATATTCAGAAAATATACGTTCGAAATATCACAAAAAGCAGTCAACTCCTCCCTAAGTACTGAATACTTGAGAGCGCAGATATGTTATTATCCAAGCTCATACCGTTTACATAGCAAGAATTCGGTTATATGTGAGAAAATTAAAGCTCCACGGCTAACAACTGCACTAAAGAACTAAATGTCTTATATGTTATTTGCTAATTCTATATGTATTACATAATGTCTCTGCCCAGTGTTGCCCGGGAGTTAATTGTTTGACAGGAAAATCCTTAAAATAAGGTTTCAATGTATTATAACGTAATTAATTGATGACATCATAAACGCCGGTGATTAAAATATTAAATCTCAGTTACTGTTTTATCTGATTGATGTGTTATTGTATTATTAATGTTATAAATAATAACAAATATTGCAGCGTGTGATTATCGAAGTTAAGTGTATGCATGAGTAATTTCCAGTATGATTATGTACATTTTTGAAAGGTCTGAAAAATTGGTTAAATAATATACTTCTTTGTTGCATGTCTTTGAAGCATGTAGTCTTACTAAAGTTTCCCACTTTATTATGCAGTCTTTTGTATTATTGTTGTTGTACTCTGCAATGTATTCCAAGATGCACTGATTGGGAAGTAGAGGCCAGACAATGAAGTGTTGAATCATATGGTCCTACTTGTCACATTCTCCGATGGTCGGCTCGCTTTTGTAGCCCCATCCAGCCATAGCAATTTTAGATCGCCCCGTTTCCGTTCGTAGAGGGTTGAGTGTTTACCACTTGACTCAGAGTTCTTCTGAGCCAGAAGGAATGGTCTTAGAAAGAAGGATTCTAATAGCAGTAGGCGATTTATCAACCGTCATCTAAAAAATTCCGAAGCATAAACAAATCTGTGTGTTACAAAAGCTATCGATCACAAAGCATGTGTCCGTTTCTAATCTCTCTCTCTCTCTCTCTCTCTCTATATATATATATATATATATATATATATATATATATATAATATAGTTGTCCTATTCTCAAATACGTATTATAACTTAATTAACCTAATTATAATTAATTATTATGTTAACCCGGAAATATCCTATATTGATTTGTATTAACTTGGTCGTGAAAGATTCATGTGACACTTGCATTTTCAAATAAGTGATCAAACCTAAACGTATTCACCATATATCAAAGCATTCATGTAAATATTTACATGGTAAAAAGTCTGTCGAAATCGAAATTGCACAACAGTAGTTAAGGAAACGTTTTTATTTTGTGAAATCAAACGTCCATTACGAGAAATGAGCTGACATTTCTTGAATTGATATAATTTTCTAACGGTTATTTATTGTTCAAATTGAAAATAAATAATATGGTGAGGTTATATAGCTTCCCCATAAGGGCCCCATAAAAGGTACAAACGACAAGACCCAAAAATGCTTCATAACAAGTTTAAAAGCATAGGAAGACTATGAAAATGATAAAAATCTACTTAATTATGAAGAATTTGTCTCATTTATAACAGTGGTTCATATTTCATTAAAACATGCAGTAAAATATTTGAAAATGTTTCCTTTTTTGTTGCCATGTTGTCGAGTTATTAAACAGAAAATATAAATATAGCCCCATCAGGAAAATTAACGTGGATAAAGGGTCATTTCCCCCCAATTTCAAGAGCTAATGCCCACCGTTTTATTGATTTATTTATTGTATCTAACAAAAAAATAAGGGATCTTTTCAAATTTAGTTGTTTCAATACCTGCAATAATTCTATAAAAATAAATAAATTCTATGTAGTGCAATTTATTTGTTGTGTCATTGTCTGTCTTGACGTATGAAATTAAATAATGCAATTAAACAAAATCAACAGGAAGATCAAATACAACTTATCCCGAATAAAATTGTGCGATGATCCAATGGTTGTATCCATTTTAATATTGAGATGTTTAACTTTATGTTATTTATTACTTGAAAATTATAGAAATGGAAATAATTAGAATACGTGTGGCAACATGGGGTTCATGGATGATAGCTGTTGCACACGTAGGTCAGCATTCATTCCCGGGAAACGCCGGTGAGCCTGCTAGTCTGTAAATATTTGGCTAGGTTTATTTTAATTTTCTCAAGAGTTTCTAATTCCACAATCTTTCACGTGAATGGCCCTTCCTTTGTTCAAGTAAAGCGATGATTCTTGGCATCCCGAGTATTGTCCAACTGAGCGAAGTGCGTCCTAACATGATTAATCCCCCAAATGTGTTCTCTTGGGAGTCTGACCGCTGTTGTCTCCACTTGGCAAATATTCGCACATTCAAAGACCAGTTAGGCCTTGATCTCTGATGATAATTATCACTAATGTGTCCATTGTGCCTCCGGCATGATGATGATGGTGATGCTAATACGGTCAAAGACGGAAAGAATGCTATGTCCTCATCGCTATCGAGTGTCCATTATTGGCATTAGTTGACACCACCCAAATAGATCAAAGGATTTCAATAAAAGAACTTGATCACGCATTTCGAGTATTTACGCATTTTACAAAAATACACATAATTCCAACTCTGAAAGCTATTTATGATCAATTTGTAATATTAACAAACAATAGTTTGTATATAAATTTGCATGTGAATCTGTTCAAAAACAATATAGTAATTAGATTTTAGGTCACAAGCGCTAAAAATATTTATTCTACTTTGATTTCTATTCAAAAATTTGTTAAAATAGTCTTGTTGCATAACTAAAACTAATAAGTCTATTTACTTCTATATTATTATTTGGATAATATACAAGTAAACACACATTAATTACTTAGTGTTTAGGGTGTGTATGGACACACTATGTAAATTAGATGGACGGCTAACGCAAGAAAGAAGCAACCCTGTAAAATAGATCCACTTTTTATCTAAATGCTCATAATATTTAAATATTATATGGTGGTTGAATAAAAAAAATGAGAAAGGGTAAAAAATACATAGCAAAGTGCGATATCAGTGACTAGTTTAGTTAAAAAGTTGTTCAAAGATAACTCAATCGAAGAATTAAAGACTATTTACATATGTATGTTGTGTCTGTAAAGTATATAAGAAAAACAACGTTATGCAACTATAATCCGATGATGAATTTAAGACAACTTCTATTACATAACGAACAATCTCAATCTCTACCTTTTCTGTCAGCTGTGCAATTTCGAATTGAACTGTCTTCCATCATTCGTTCTTTCTTAAAATAGTTGTTAACCTCATATGCAAATGAATGTCACCTATAAAAACATCTAACTGCGAGCACAAGTTCTTTTTTCCACTGAAAATCGAGTGTCCACCATGCGAAACGGTCCACACACTTCAAAGCTGGTAGCTCTTTATTGTGTTTCTATTTTTACAGTAGGCAACAATTAATTCTATTTTGTATTTGAAACCACACGCCCTCATGCTCATTAAAGATCATTCCATATCACATAATCTCGTACCCAAATCGGCGCATTGCGGTCTTTGCCTTGTAACCGCCGCCTCACCTTCATTCGTCTTAGGTTCGGCGCTTAAATCCGCATCATTTACATGAACAACACTACTTACATCAATAATGTGCTGTGGCATCTCATCGACGTTCATATTGTTAGGGGGTTTCACTCCAGCAATGACTCCCTTTCCCATTGCGTCGTACATCGTGAATTTGGTGGCTTCACTCAAACCATTTCTATTTGGATTCCGTCTGGTCCTGGCTCATCGATTTCTGGGCATGTATTTTTTGGGTGCCTCCATTTATAATTAAAGATTTATCTATGCGGCACTGTCTCCCTTCTCTGCTTGACCTTAGGTGTCATATTGTACCAGAATGTTACCTCTTTAGATGATGTCCTACCTCTCTCAGCTATTGCTGTCAATGTTTGATGATGTCGCTCCACTATTCTATTTCCCATAGGTTGCCTTGTAATACCTGTGTATTTCCATTTATTTTAGTATCATCTGGAGAAGTTTTGAGCGAAAAACGATACCATTGTGCATTTTTACTTCCATTACTGGACCTCATTGAAGAATAACCTTCTCTAATTAATCTGCAACCGCAGCTGCCGACTCTCCATATTACTAGTTTCCCAGGTTTACAGTCAATTATTTACAAGTATGCGCCCCACCAATAGTGTGTTATGTCAATAGCTAATCTTGTCCAACTGTTTGCAGTTCTAATTTCGCCAAGATTGGTTGTATTCAAAGCAGGATCGATTGGTTGACAGGATCGATTGATTGTCAAGATCGATTGATTGCTATCGAACGCAATTCTTGGCCAGCTTCTGAACTTTCCTCTCGTTTTATAAATGGCTCAACTTTCCACACCAAATACCATGTTGTATCCACTCTCATGTGGTGCATGCCATAAAACTCTTGTAGTCCACCAGTTCCTTGACAGCATACCGGGAACTCTCCTTCTGAACAAACACCTGTTTTTTTATTCGGGTTTGTTCATCTGCTTTGTTTCTCTTTGAAGGTGCAAACACTGCCTTTATTCGCAGTACAGATTCGGATATTTATTCTCCATAGATTCCCAACCTCCGCTTTACTATCAGATCTGCATCACCCTTTGTTTGTATTCTTTCGCTCTCCCAACTTTGTACTGGGCCCGAATCAATCCTTGCTTTGATCTCCCAATCTCCATTTTATAGCCGAATAGATGGCATTCAGAACAGCATCTAATCGGCCATGTTAATAAGATTATAGTCATTCATTTTCGCTCTTATACTGCATCTTTCGTCACCAACTCACCGATCCCCACAATCACGCCTGTTGCAATACTGCTTTCATCACAGCATACCACTCCTATTTGTGTTTCAGGTATGTGCCAAGCTCAAGTAACATCAACTCTGTCATATCAGAGATCTCGTTGCCCCTTTTAAACATCAGCTCACCCATCTTTCCTTTCATCAGCTTAAGACCCAGTGCCGATCCTCCGTCCAGGGATTTTGCCGGTCTTTGCTGATAGCCCAAATCTCTTAAGATGTTCCACAACTTCCTCTGTCAACACCTTTTTCACATCTACGATTATGTCATCAATGTACGAATCAGTGGCCTATTTTGTCTTATTTTCTCGTATTAACACAATTTTTTTAAATGGCTACAATAATCTTTTGTGCGACATTGTCCAAATCCTAACCGTGTCAGGCGGTAAGCTCTTTCTTTATAGCCGACCAGCCGTGGTACTGTTATTATTTTTTAGCAGACTTAAGGTCCACAATTGCTCTTCCTCCTGCCTACCGCCTCCACTTGCTCATCTTTTTATCACACACAACTATTATTTCGCTCCGTACATGACACGCTACAAAACGGTTAAATTTCCGAAAGTCTAATACTGACCTGAAGTTATCTTTTGTGGCCTGGAACACTGCAATCAATGGTAACACACTTTATACGTCACCCTTCCCTTGGTAAAAGAATACAGTCCGCTATCCATATTTCCACCTCCTTCTCAAACTGAGTTTTTCTGACGCTCGAAATAATTCTTGTAATAATTTACTTAATTCTGCAACACTGGAGGTTCTCCCATTCATTTCCAATTTGCTACAAATTTCCTTCCATCAAACTTTGCTTCAAAGTCTTTGTCATCGATTTTGCAAACGTTCAGCTGATGGACAGCTACGGCACAGTGTACATCTCAAACATCACCTAAGTTTTGTTTATAGTCACACCTCCCATCTCATTGATTACATCCATTACAATAATGACGTCGATGCCGTCAATATTGTGATCCATTATTATCACTTCTACTATTATTATCACTTGTCGGGCTCCCTTAAACCTTACGTCGTCTTCAGTCAACTGCTTTCACAGTTCTACTCCTACCACACCTACTCAACATTTGAAATTTAGTAAAGGGGTGCTGGATACGGTATCAACAAGTTCCGTAATTACAGTATTATACACTGCTACTTCTATCATTGGAAGAGGCCCGTAGTGCGCCTTCATTCTGTTACCCGGGTAGCTACTAAAGCAGGAAATACCTCGCAATGTGTCTACATTTGCCACAATCATAGCACGTTACTCTGGCATTAGGTGACCCCGACCAATCCTTATTTAAATGCGGTCCTCAACATCTAAAGCACCAAATGCTTGATGATTGCTTTTGCCCCATATTTCTCAGTGTAGTGATTTGTGCACTTGCTGCCACCATCCCAGTCTCTCTTGTATTATTTTGCCGACTAAAAGCCATACAGTCGGTATCAGTTTGCTGACGTCCATTCTCTCTACGTGAGGTAACTATTGCAGTGCCACAAACACGTCGTTTGGGAATCCCCTAATAGAGGGCAAGTTTAGCTGTATCATCCCGCTATCTCCCTATGTATCCTGCAAGTCCAGCCAATCTTTTGATCGTTTAGATTTTCTATGTTTTGTGAACGTTATCACTCGTCTCATTTCCGTCTGCTTCGCATCTAACTGGTCTTCATTACTAATCTCAGGGTAGAGAGCTATATCATCTCCGTGCAGAAAAAGTGGAGTAGAACTAGCAAGGTTTTGTACTTTTTGTAGCTTAGCAACCAATTTCACTTTTTATCCCCCACGCACATCAAATTCGCAACTAAAATGCGATTTCACATCCTTGCCTTCTCCTACAATTTCTGACTCAATCCTGCCGAAATAGCTTATTATCCGATAATGAATTTAAAGCAACTTCTCTTACATAACGAACAATCTCACTCAGTTGTCAAATTACCAACTGAACTCCCTTCCTCCATTCCTTACTGTTAAAATAGATGTTATTAGCATGTTCAAATGAATGCCACCAGTAAAAATAAAATAATTATGAACACAAGTTCTTTTTTCCGCTGTAAATTTAGTCCACTTACTTCAAAGCTGGTAACCTTTGATTTTCTTTCCATGTTTACAGTAGGCAACATTTAATTCGTCTTTTTATTTTAAACCACAGAAACAAATGATATTCACTTTTATTTTGTATAATAATAAGTATATAACTGTATTTAGATTTTTTTATTTCATTACAAAAAATTCTACAATAAATAGAAGGTTAATTTTCATCCAAATATTCTTATCGGTTCTTAGACTTTTTTTCCAAATATTCCTTTGTGCTATTATCTAAATCTGATTATGCAGTTTTCATTAGTATCACCGAACTGAATATATTTTACATTCTTGTATATTCGCAATCTTAAGGCTCTTCATAAACATATCATTCAAATTCATCATACTGTATTATTAATTCCAAAATCTCTCTGAAAATCCAGTCAGCGATTTGTAAAATACTAAATATCTTCTATTTTAATTCCATAGATTAGTTTTTGTCGCTGTTGGATTGAAACGAAAATGTTTACATTAAAATGTTGAATTTCAATATATTTTCATCTTTTGAAATGTATTTTCCAATAATATCTGTCATCTTTTAGTGTATGTCACACGTTCAGAATTTGACGGAATTAATGTGTGTGTTTAGTAGAAGATTAAAATGGAGAAATATGCAAGAAATTGAAATGAGAAAATATAAAACATTTCAAATGTGAATGAAACAAAAATGAACGTCGTTTGAAACGATAGCATGATGATGATGAGCAGTGAAAAGAAGATTCAACATTTGATTGAAAGGATCTGTAAATCTAGAAAAATACTATTTAAATGATTCTTTAGCAATAAAAAAAGAACTCAAACATGAGCACAGAGAAAGAATATATTTGAAAGTCCAAAATGAGAAGAAAATAATAGAAGTGGATAAAAATAAAATAAATTATACTTTAATAAAATGGCAGGGGAATTTAATGGAGAGAAAATAAATCATGTTTTGGGGTTTGTATTGGAAGAGTTAAAAAAAGGTTAAAAGCTACACGGTATATCTTTTTCGTTTTCGGTCTGAAATCTAAGGATGCTTGTATTCATTTAATTATATATATTTGAAAGAGTGTGAGATAATCATTTAAATATAGAAATAAAGTAAAGAAAACAAAACTCACAATTATGATATGATTAACAAAATATAATTTGGCAACACTTGTTACAGGTTTCCTTCAAAAAAATTAAAACTCATACAGTGTTAATGACAAGTTAAAAAGTAACAGCAGAATTCAACACCGAAAACGGGTGCATAATACTCATATGCTATTGGATCCTTTACAAAGGGCATTAGAGATAAAAAAAAAACATTCACTTAAAATTTAAGTATCACCTTTATACTATACATATATATATTATACATATAAGATAAATAATATCATTTACACCAGCCTATATTGTAATTAGTATACAATACTTACATACACACACACACACATATATATATATATATATATATATATATATATATATATATATATATATATATACATATATGTGATACATATATACGCATTTAACATTGACATACTTATGTATACGCATATATATGCACACACAATATACAAAATACATTAGTTTATCAATATTTACATATTAGATTGTCTGTATATATATATATACACACGTACATATAAACATATACACGCAACTATGGGTTCGTATCTCCCACCTGTGAGGTAATTCCAAGATAAGTGTGTAGTAGGAGCCTAGTTTATCATTTAAGTGGTGTCTTTGAAATCGGGTTCGTGCCCTCCGACCAGCAAGAATTAACATTCCCTACACTGAGGATTGCATAAGCATGAAACATCGATGTCTGTAGGTAATAATAATAAATATTTATTTAGAAATGTTATATATATATAATTATGTACATATATATGTATATATAATTATGTACATATATATATATATGTGTTTATATATATATATATATATATATATATATATATATATATATATATATATATATATATATATATATATATATGATAATTAGCAGGCAATGCAATGCAGAGATGTGACAGATAGACAAAAGTTGTAGCAAATAAGACATATAATGGTGGGACAAGTTAAATAGTTTCACCCTTAATACAATGTATACATACACACACACACACACACACATATATATATATATATATATATATATATATATATATATATATATATATATTATTTATTAATTTTTTTTTAAAACACACATATATATGTATATCTATATAACGTTACAATGTAATGTAATACTTGTATCAAGATGGCCTGGTGAAAATTCTTTATTATATAATATTTCGGGAACTCTTTCTTCTTCAGAACAATGCTCAATTCAAGTTCAAGCGTGTATATGAAGTGCAGTGAGGATGCAGTCTTGCAGAAAGTACTGGTTAAATTTGAATTCTAACTAGATTTTAAAAATAAAAAATGAAAAAAAAATAAAGTGTTTTTTTTATGTATTAATTTATTTATTTTCATTATTTTTAAAAATAATTTTTGTTTTTGTTTTTAGAAGGTTGTCTTTTTTTAAATTTTAAATCTAAATTTAAACTACGTCTATTCGTTTCAATTAATATGTCGATTCATACTGCCATTAAACATCACATTATCTTTTGTTTGTTTTATATAATTGTGTATATTAATATTTAGTGTATTTATTTTTATTTATTTTTGTAAAATATGTATATTCTATTAAGTAATTTTATTAAAGCTAGTATTATATGTTCATTCGCTGCTCGTATCTGTCTAATGCTAATTAACACAATGGAATGGAGGTAATTCAGCTGGATCTGTTTAATAATGTTTAAGTTGCTTTTTAATATCGTTATGATGTATGTGTGTTTGTTTTAAAATAAATAAATATATGTATATACATTGTATTAATGGTTAAACTATTTAACTTGTTCCATCATTATATGTCTTATTGGCTCCAACTTGTGTCTATGCATCACACATCTGCATTGTATTGCCTTCTTAGTATCACATTTCTATATACAAGTAAACAATGCTTCAAGCAAACAAAATAAACCTCTTATATATATATATATATATATATATATATATATATATATATATATATATATATATATATATATATGCATTTCTTATACAAGCGTCATTAAAGACCACAGATTTTCTCTCTTCACGATCTTACTTGTCAGTTTCTCGACGCGGCGAGCGATTTTTCGGTTTTCGGGTGTTAATTAGTGAAGTATGGCACCTAACGTTGTGTCGTGGGCCATTCCTCTAGCGCTTTCGTTCTCTCGACCGTCTTCAAGATGCTGTGTCTTATTGTTACTGAAAGTCATATTTATAGTTGTATTATGAGTTATATATCTGTTAATTTTACTATGTCTGCAGACAGCTCACCCTGTCCAACACCTGTTTCTTAAAACTCCATTTCTTTGTTGGTAAAATCATCACCTCCATCCGCAAGGTTATTCACAAAGAAAATCATGACATCCAACTAACCCACACTGGCACTTATTTACGCCAACATATATCTAAGAAACATACTAACACACACCCGAACTCTGCTCCCTGACCAATTGCCCTATCTCCAACACTATTATATGCCATCGAACCAGCTATGTATATAAACTACAGTGCACAAAATGCAACAATTTCTACATAGGAAACACAACAAGACAACTACACCTGCGCATCAAAGAGCATATAAACGCTCGTATATCGTCTTTGCACAAGCACACAACATTATGCCTCAATACTCAACGTGATATTCATGTCTCTATCCTTGCGTCTGTCAGAAACATTGGGGACCTAAGAATCACAGAATCAATCCTCATCTCCAGATTAAACGCCTCACTCAACCAGCGTCACGAGCTCTACTCACCGTTCATTCTATAATAATCTACCCTATCACCCACTAACCAACCCTCATATCTAACACTCATTACATTCCATTTCCACCATTTCACTCCCTCTGTCAATTTCATCATTACTTACCTCCTATATTAAGCAATCACTCACCCAAACAATCAAGTAGGTCCCTACCCATATGAACATCCATCTCAGCACACATTCAGCCACATGTGAATAACAAGCCCTAACAACCAAATACAATAATCGACCTACTCTTACTACCCAATAAAATAATTCACCTCATAACCTGGCATTATTAATTAATCTAAATAGATATGAAAGGTATACCAATAATATACAAATATAGAAAAAGAAGTAAAATTAAATTAAATTAAATACATAAATAAATGAATCTAATAAATAAATTAAATGAATAGATAAAAAATGAATAAATAAATAAAAACAAGAAGAGAAATAAAGAATAAATAATACATAAACAATAATACATATGTATGTATATATATAATCACTTAATACACAGACTTCTACAGACTGAATCTATAAATTAATTCGCATTAATTACCCGATTTAATAACAGGCAGAGTTTTTCCCCTTACACTGTTTAAATACCCGAATTTTACTAGAATCATTGAAGCCTAAACTAAATTATAATTTTATAATAAGTAACATGTTACATTAATTCGATAATCTAATTTAACGAATCTCACAATTAATAATACTTTTTGAATATATGATGATCGATAAATTTAATAAAACCTAGAATACTTAAAAGTGAGAGATTTATTACTTGACTTTATATTCAATATTTTTTTTTAAATATACGAAAAAAATACGAAAATAAAACAACACACAGAAACAAATAAAAAATTTTAAGATTAAAAAATTAGAAAATGAAATAAAAATATCTATTATCAAAACTATCCAATATTACACATATTTTTAACACTACATTTATATACATAAAATAACTTTAAAACTTATTAATTTCTATTCCTTGCGGGACTGGTTTGCCCCTACGCTATTCTCTGGCATCAATTTTGGTTGCTTCTCTGCACGGAAGAAGTTATCTTTTGGTGTTTATTATTTTTGACAAAAGAAAGTTTCTCTTTTTCCCCGAAATATTACATAAACGATTTTTAATAATCATCCCGACATCACACAAACAGCTAACACCACACTTTCTGTTACGTAAGATTTAAAAAAAAAATAGTAAGTCTCCTTTCGATTTCGATGTATTATTTTTGTTCCTTCCAGCTTACATCCTACCCGGAACTTTGCCTTTTTTTAAAACATACTACTACTATTCCCAGCAATGCTTAAAGCAAACATACCTACTATATATATATATATATATATATATATATATATATATATATATATATATATATATATATATATATATTAGGCAGCAAGTCATTATCTAAGCAAGCGTTGTTGAACATCACGGAACATTCGCGTTTGTATATTTTCCTCGTGAGGTTCTCAAACCGTCGAGCCATCTTTCTGGTTTCAGGTGGCAATCCGTATAGTACTTCGCCGATAGTTTTTAATTCGGCCATTTTCTCGAGCGCTTTCGACTTTCGTATTCGTCTTCAGGATTAGGGTTTTGTTTGTTTTTTTAATTTAAATAAGAAGACTGGAGTTAGTGTTTTATAGTTATCGCTACGGCCGAAAATGGCCGAATTAAAAACTATCGGCAAAGTACTATACGGATTGCCACCTGAAACCAGAAAGATGGCTCGACGGTTTGAGAACCTCACGAGGAAAATATACAAACGCGAAAGTTCCGTGATGTTCAACAACGCTTGCTTAGATATATATATATATATATATATATATATATATATATATATATATATAATTTCCTATTTAATGTGTATCCACATATAATATTATAAGATAATATAATATGTTGCATGTATATATATTTTCAGTATTTACTAAAACAGTGCTCAAAACGTTTATGTTTCATTCCCAGAGGGAATCATAAGGTTAAATGCGTTTAACCTGATTATTCATGAAGCCTAAACGCTTGTGTAGCTTACTTGCTATTTCACTCTCTCTATCTCCCTCTCTATCTCACACAAACACACTATATATATATTATATTTATATATAAATATGTATATTTATATATATTTATATATAAATATGTATATTTATAAATATATATATATATATATATATTTATATATATATATATATATATATATATATATATATATATATATATATATATATATATATATATATATATATATATATATATAAAGTACCGTCCAAACTTAAGGAACAAAAATTAAATCTTCTGAATCTAAACAAAATTATATATTAATTTTTGTGAAAATGCCACGGAATATACATATTATGTAGTTGGACTTTTACCGAGATTTTCAGATGAATTAAAATAATATTTTGTAAGTTATCTACCATTTTACAGATTTTAAGTGTCCAAAATTATGAGACAAAATATAATTTTTAATTAAATCACAATCAAAAAGTAAAAGAGATTTAATATTTGGTACTTCCACCTTTGTTTTCAATAACTGCTGAGTATCTACGACTGCAGGATTTCACTCAATCTTGACAATGGGCCACAGTTATCTTTCAGTTTCAGCCAAAAGTCTTCGATGTTTTCCGGATTCTTTGCCATAACATTCTGTTCTAGATTCTTCCATAAGTTTTCTATAGGGTTCATGTCACGACTCTGAATAGGCCAGTCAATTACTCCTACTTTTTGATCACCCAGATAATTCATGACCAGCTTTGCCTTATGCCAAGGACCATTATCCTGCATAAAAACAGACTTTTTGATACCAGAATTGTGCAACACTGGCAAAACATAATGTTCTAAACAATTCTTGTATACAGTGGCATTTACTCTAGTATTTAAGCGTACAAGTGGTGATGTACCCTGCCATGATATCGTGCCGAAAACCATCACGTTACCTCCACTAAAATTTTAAAATTTTTTTGATGCAGCTAGGATCCAAACTTTCGCCTTTTCCTCTTTTTCACACATTGTTTTTAATCATTGCCAAATACATTAAATTTCGATTCGTCACTGAAATAAACTTTTTTCCAATTTTCTTCTTACCATATAACATGCTTTTTTGTCGAACGCCAATCTCGCTGCGTTATTTTTATTTTACTTATTTTCGGCTCTTTTTCGAGGGGATCTTGCAAAAATACCTATTTCGTGCAAACTTCTGGACACAGTTTGTTGTCAAACATTCGTGATACCTTCCATTTGTTTAGAAATTTTGCCAGCTGTAAGGACACGGTCTTTTAACACTAGGCCTACCAGGTTTATTTGTGTTACTTAACCTTCCAGTTTCTTTATAGAGTTTGAGAACTCGATTTACAACACTTTTTGAACGTTTAACACGTTTTCCGATTTCTTCTATTGTCAACTTTTCCGTTCTTAATTTGACGATTATTGCTTTGTCGGTTAAATCAGTTTTATTTCTTTTTGACATGATTGATATTGCGTGACTTTCAGCAATGATGATAATTAAAGTTAAAATATTTATGTTTATCCTTTTATACAAAAAAACCCTACTGTTTTAAACTTTAAACAATTATTTTTCCTTAATGTTCCTCAATTTTGGGCACTTGAAATATATTAATGGTGGATAACTTTAATAATATTTTGATTCATCTGAAAATCTCGTTAAAAGTCCAACTACATAATTTACATATGTAGTGAAATTTTCACAAATGTTAAAATATAATTTATTTGAGATTAGTAAGATTTAATTTTTGTTCCTTAATTTTAGACGGTACCGTATATTTATATTATATTATATATACAGTTTGTCGCGCAAGATTCGTGACACCTTCCATTTGTTTAGAAATTTTGCCAGCTGTAAGGACACGGTCTTTTAACACTAGGCCTACCAGGTTTCTTTGTGTTACTTAACCTTCCAGTTTCTTTATCGAGTTTGAGAACCCGGCCTACAACACTTTTTGAACGTTTTACACGTTTTCCGGTTTCTCCTATTGTCAACTTTTTTCTCTTAATTTGACGATTTTTGCTTTGTCGTTTAAATCAGTTTCATTTCTTTTTGACATGATTGATATTGCGTGATTTGCAGCAGTGATGATAATTAAAGTGTATAATATTTATTTTCATCCTTTTATACTAAAAATAACCTACTGTTTTAAACTTTAAACAATTATTTTTCTTAATGTTTTTTAATTTGGGCACGTGAAATATGTAAAACGGTGGATAACTTTAATAATATTATTTTAATTCATCTGAAAATCTAGGTAAAAGTCCAACTAAATGATGTACATATGTAGTGAAATTTTCACAATATTAAAATATAATTTATTTGAGATTATGACAATTTTATTTTTGTTCCTTCATTTTTGACGGTACTATATATATATATATATATATATATATATATATATATATATATATATATATATATATGAATATATATATATGTATGTATATGTATATATATGAATATATATATATATATAAATAGTTATATATATAATTATATATATAAATATTTATATATATATATATATAGAGAGAGAGAGAGAGAGAGAGAGAGTAAGAACAGATACTAAAGCTTAATAAAGAAAATATTTGACTGACTACAAACATAAACAGATGTGTTAGAGGTTTGATCCCATTAGTGAAACTTTTATAATCGGCTTTTTTCGAAGTAAAATCATAAAAACTACAAAAAGAGAAATAAAATGACGAACACAGTCACCTATCCAGTGTATTTATTGGTCGACATCAATCCTAGAACAAGTTGTAAAGATATTAAATATATAGAGGAGGGTAAGAGTGTTTCATGTTCGTACTGTAACTGTAAAATTAATTTGACTGAAATTTAATCTGCTTTTCATAAACCTGTCTTAAGATTTAATTGATAATTGGTTAAACAAATTCGCAATGAAATTTTAAAATAATTCACAAAGTAAATGCTAATAAAGGTTTGCAGACGGAGTGGCTGAGCATATTTTCTTAAAGTATTGCATGACAACTTATGATAAGTGGATGAAAAATACATAACATCTTAAATTGAAATGCCACTTTTGTAGCGATCAAGAGATATTGATGATAGGGGATAGTCTGATGCCGGAAATGTCACAAGGTTTTTTCATTGTTTAAGTAGAGAATTTTGTAATACAAATACCCTCAGACAAAACATGAAGCCACTTAATGTATAGAGCTAATAAGAACGAAGGATGATTATCGCAAAGACCAGAGATGCCTATTAGCCTTAGTTTGGAAAATACCTAGGCTATAGGTAGGAGAAAAGCAGTCAGCAGGAAGAGAGTTCAACAAGCTTGCATTTCTTGGAAATAAGATACTAGAATGGAAAACTGTATTACAATGACCTATCAAAACAGCGAATTGATGAAGACCACCAAACCAACAAGTCAAACGAACTGGAAAAAAGGAAGCGGGTAATAGATCAGACAATTCTAAAGAAGACATGCCCTAATAGTATTTATAGAAAATACCGAAACTAGCAACATCACGTCTGTGAGAGAGAGGGTGCAAAGATAAAGAAAGGGTGTAACCAATCAAATTTTTTTTTAATGTAGTTCACCCAAAACAAGGCAGGCCACCAATGTAGACGTAAGGGGCTACTGAGAAAAAGGTTTTTGGGGGGGGGGAATGGGGTCAACCTAATTCGGAGCTGCGCAGCGAGATGTCTGTTTGCATTAGTTTTAAATTTCTGCATGTCAGTACTGTCAAGAAAACAGGTAGCCGGGAGGGAGTCCAGAGTCCAGCAGCACGATGAAAGAAGCATTTGGAGTAGAAAGCTCTTCAGCATCTGGGGACCTCCACAGTGAATGGATGGGATTTGGCAGAGTGTCGGGTTGGTCTAGTGAATTTATGTCGTGGGCTTACCAGAGCAGCAAGCTCATCAGAGAACAATCATTTGAAGTACTTGTAAAACAGGCACAATGAAGCAACATTGCGGCGATGGGACAGGGGCTGGAGCTTGGTGTATAATGGAGAACCTATCAAGTTGGCAACTCTTTTGGGATCTTGTCTAAGAGAGATAGACTAGTGGATGATGCCCCAGCCGAGATGTTGCAACAATACTCCATGCATAGACGTATGGTGGCTTTGTAGAGATATAGGATAATGTCAGGTGTGAGAAGTTTAGTGGCACGGTAGAGGGAGCCCTGGCAATGTATTCAATGTATTTATTCCAAGTCGTGTTATCTGTGAAAGTTAGGGCGAGGAGTTTGAACGATGAACTCTCATGTAGGGTATTATTTGCCATGACAATTGGTGGTTTAAAAAGTTTCTTGTATTTATTGAAATAAAGTAGTTTTGTCTTTGCGGCATTAAAAGTTGCCATCCATTTTTTACCCCATTCAACTACAGACTGGATACCATTTTCTAAGGATGCAGCCATTGCCTCAAATATGTGCGCGTCGGTTTTGCCCACATGACGAGAGTAGAGCGTGTTGTTGTCAGCAAATATTCCTATCTAAGTTTCAATTAAATCAGGGAGGTAATTCATGAAAATCAGGAACTAGAGGTTCAAGGATGGATCCCTTGCGTACACCAGAATTGATGTCATGTTGCTTAGAAAAACGGCCATAGAGGACAATCTGAATTTTTCTTTTTGTTAGGAAAGATTAAATATTTGTCTAGTAATACCATATGAGTGCAGTTTTAGGAGAAGCCCTTCATGCCAGACCTTGTCAAAGGCCTTGGATATATCGAGTGTTACCGCCCTAGCTTCACCTGCCTTGTCCAGTGTATGTGTATATTCGTTCCGAGATAACCATTAGGATATCTGCGGTAGATCTTGCATGTCTAAATCCGTATTGATGATCAGACGAAGTTCAGCATTAACTATGGGCCTGACTATCGCTAGATTGATTAATAGTTCAAAGATTTTAGCAAAGATCGGGAGTAGACTGATTGAACGATAGCTTAGAGGATCAGTACTACCTCCAGAATTCTTGAAGACTGGTACCACAGAGACAATTTTCCAACAATCAGGAAAACAAGATTCAGCAAGGCATTTGTTGTATAGTGTGGAGAGGACAGGGGCCAGCTCAGCAGAGCATTTCTTTGTTACTATTACTGGTATAAGATCAGAACCACAGGCTTCGGAGGTGTCAATGTTTTTTATAATGTCTCTGACTTGAGATGGGGTGATGACCATATTCTCAAGTGTGACTTCAGTCTTCAATGGGAATTTGGAGAGGGGGTGGTTTGCTGAGTCAAAAGTGGAGTTTAAAGTGAAACACTGGACAAGTAGTTCTACCATTACTAGTTTCTGTGCAAACAACATCGTTGTGATTTGATAGCGGAGGAATTGTCGATTGTCCAGATACGTTTCTGCACTCGATCAAGAACCCTCAAGACAGAGATTCACCAGACCAAATGTGATAACAGTACTGCATACATAGTCTGATAGTAGATTTGTAGACATAGAGAATAGCCTCAGGTGTGAGTAAGTGTTTAGAACGATAGAGAGAACCGACTCTATGGGAAGCAGAAAGAGCAATGGATCTAATGTATGAACCCAAGAAAGATTAGATGAGAAAGAAAGACCGAGAATTTCAGAGTCGATTTCTCCCCAAGGACAGACCCATCCATGAAAATCTCAGCGAGAAAATTGACACGCTTACGATTTAAAAATACAAGCCGAGTCTTAACTGGATTAAATGAAACAACCCTTTTCGTACCTAATCCACAACCAAACTTCAACTGATTCCAGGGAGATGAGCGAGAAGCAAGACAATAATACAGAGAGCTATCATGAGCATAGACGTTAATCTACTGAATAATATTCTCAGGAAAATCATTGATATAGAGAGAAAGAGTGCTGGGCTTACTATAGAGTCCCGAGGAACACCAGCATTTCTAGGAAAAGAGAATGAGGATACACCATTCAAAGTTACTCACAAGCGTTGATCAGAAAGTAAAGACCTAATAATGTAAATAACTTTATCACTAATTCCATAATCCTGAAGTTTTTGCAGAAGACCAGAATGCCACACTCTGTCGAACGTTTCGAAATGTCAATGACAATGGTCCTACCCTCTCCTGAATTATTCATAAACCGACAAATGCACTAGGTACAACACTTAAAAAATCAGCAGTTAGAGAAATAAAGAGGACAAGAACATAAATTTAATTTATTAAATAATAAATTATGATAACGAATATTTGATAGCACCAAGTATTTACCTAATGTAATTGAATATCATAATTAATTTCAGAACAAAGAATTTATATAAAATCATGAGAAAGTAATTACAATAACTAACATTTAAACAATTATATAACAGATACCAATACTAAACACAGTGTAATAAATATATGTCGTATGAATTATTACTCGTGTTCAGAGAAATTTCAAAGACGAAGCATTGTCTTATCGACACAAGATACAAGTTTAATTACAGGAAAAAAGAACAATAAAGGATACTTTGCCCTAGATGTTCCTATCAAGTCTGCTGTTGAATCGTTCAATAAAGATCACATTTAAATCTACCTCCCGTGAGGTCAGTTAAAATATGACATGTTTATGTCTTCCATTATTTTCCGTATTCATATCTTTATCGCTGCCTATTATCAGTTTTTTTTTATTGTTGACAGTTATCAACACAAAAATGCTGTTTGTTGTTCTTGAGTTAAGAGTTCTGAAATTATTCATCATCCAGTTTGTGTTTGCTTCTTTACCAAAGTCGTTTATCTTCTCTTTCTTGTTATTTACTACTTCTCGTTTAGTCTTCTTTCTTCGCGTGTTCTTTGTTCGATGTTTTCTCATTTTATTTACTTCGCGGTGTTTTATACATTTCGTTCATTCGTTCGATGTGTTTTCTTTCTTTCATTCTATTATCGTCAGTATTTTGTATTTTATTTCGTTTTATTTCTTTTCCATTTTTTTATTTTCCATCATTCTTTTCTTCTTTCATCCATGTTTATTCTCTGTGTTTTATTATTTAAGTGTCTATAATTTATATTTCGATATACCTAATTTCCTCATCCGAACCATATTATTATTTCTAAGAACGTTTATCTTAAGGCCTATTCTTTTTATCTTTTTTTCATTATTTTACTTTTAATTTCTTCCTTTTTTCTATCTATTCATAGCTAAACTTTTATAAATCTATTTATTTTATACTATGAAAATACATGCTTTTATTTTTGTCTTTACGCATTCTCTCCCCATGATTTTTTAATTCATTCTTTTGTCATCCTTTTAACCACAGTGTGTAACCCCCTTTACATCGCGCTTCTTATCATTTCTCTTGATACATCCTTTATTTTCAATCCGTTGAAAAGTAACGAAGAATACGGAAGATCGCTGAAGAAGAGAAAAAGGTTACGGTTAAAAAGGATTCACTTTTTTCTGTCTTATCTCCTATTGTAAACGAGCGCCGAATGAAAGACTTGCAATAATGGGCGGGTAGGAAGTAGCGCCTCATTCAGATGGCTACAAATAAATCCCCATTCATAACTAAATCAATTATTTGTCTCCGTGTGTGTGTTTTAGCTTTTTCCTCTCTCTTCTTTTGTGTTTTCCTATTTTTTCACTTTGCTAAAGTTGTTTATAACACATTATATAAAAACGATTATCATCAAACATTCACAAACACTGACTTAATATGCTTATTTGTCTGTTGTCATAAACATATTTATTTATTCACGTGTTCTCATATTTCGGCAAAATAAAATACCCGCTGAAAGAAAACTGCATTTTCATGTTGACAGGTTTCCAGAAAAAATAGATTCTCAAGTGTTATATTCGGCAGACTCGTAAATCTCGTTTCCACTATGTTGTCATTTAGATGTCACATTCCATGACCGATGTTTATGACAAACGGAAGTACTGCTGTTTTCTGGGTCGACTGTTGTTTAAAGTAGACGGTGTATTGAGCTTTGCAATCCCCTTATGGTATTCATCATCATTCAACTAAAGATGTATCCATCTCATTAAACCTTATCCATGAGTTTTTAGTTTTATAAGTGGTTGCTTATGAGTAAGAAAATATCATTTACTAAAATGGAAGAACTTATTAGAACTTAGCTGCCATAAGGGTGATGGTGTTATTAGTAAACCATTTTATATAAAAAAAAAGTGAAGCTGAAACGACGGAGTTTTTAAAATGGTAAGTACCCACTCTACAGTGAAGGACATATCTCAGATAGATACCATTTCGTCCGCATTTTCTTAGCATTTATTTTATTGTCATATAGAGCCCTGATGCGATAAACGATAGAGAACCACCGGTTCACCTATGACACTTTCGTAAAGTATAACTAGTCTGTCACAGTAGTTCAGCGTGAACTTCGTCGCCAATTCAAGAGTCACCGAAATCAGGTTTCTTCCCCTTATAACAAAATCTTATTATGAGTTAATATAATTCATTAACGAAGTTCACCAATGAATAGCAGACGAGGGGAGCTTCATAAATAGTACGCACACCAGAAAATATACGCCGTTTCAAACAAGCTTTTCTGCGTATTCCAAATTGCTGTATATGAAACCATGCTTCTGGAGTAGGCATCAATAGTTGGCATCAATAGTTGGCCGAGAAGGCTTATTTTGCAAGAAAGCCTGCATTTACATCCATATATTGGAAAACAGTTGAGACAAGAAGACTATCCACAGCGTAAGTCATTGACAGCAATGGAAGAATCTGTTTTAGGCAAGTGACAAAATTTTGTTAGTGAGTGATGGATCATATTTCCATCTCAACTGCATGGCGAATCAACAGAAATGTCGTTATTGCGCCCTTAAACACCAGATAGAACTGCACTAAAGGCTACTGCACAGAACACAACTGACACTTTTAATGTGCTAATAGAAGAGCTGACCTCATTCGTTCATACTATTTAAGAGAAAATTAATAGAAGTTCTTTTTCTGTGAACTTCCAATACTGAGATTATAAAAACTTCGCTGTGCCTAAAATATGACGATAACTTATCCCTTTTCTACGTGGGTGGTTTCAGGGGGATGTAGCGACGCCCTATAGAGAGATAGAGAATCAATTGATTTTCTTCGCTCTCACTTAGGTGACGGCCCCATGTTCAGGCTTGCTGAAACTCCTTATTTTTCGGAACCCTTATTTGTCCATGCGTGATTATTTTGGGCGGGAAAACTTCAAACCAGGTCTGTATGAGCATATTCGCATGGACGTCGCACACTTCGAGAGACCAATTCAGCCTAACTTTCACAGGTAACATGAATTGGAACAAATACATTGACGACATTGCCAAGATTGCCGCAAAGAAGGTTGGCTCCCTCTACCGTGCTAGTAAACACCTCACACCTGACATTATCCTGTATCTCTACAAAGCCACCATCCGCCCATGCATGGAGTATTGTTGTCACATCTGGGCTGGTGCATCATCTACTAGTCTCTCCCTCCTTGACAAGGTCCAAAAAAGAGTCGCAAACCTAATGGGTCCCTCACTGTCGACCAGGCTCCAGTCCCTGTCCCATCGCCGCAATGTGGTATCCTTGTTTGTTTTACAAATACTTCAATGGATTATGCTCCGATGAATTGGCTGCTCTGGTGCCCCCTCGACTAAATTCACTAGACTAACTTGACAATCAACTAAATCTCATTCATTCACTGCGGAGGTCCCCAGATGTCGGAGAGCCTTCTACTCAAATAGCTTCTTTCCTCGTGCTGCTGGCCTCTGGAACTCCCTCTTTGACCTCTGTTTCCCCGACAGTACTGACATGCAGAAATTAAAAACTAATGTAAATAGACATCTCGCTGCGCAGATCCCAATTTAGGTTGACCCCTCACCAACCTTCTCTCCTTTTCTTTTTTCTCAGTAGCCCCTTATGTCTACAGTGGCGGCCTGCCTTGTTTGGGGTGAACTATGTTAAAAAAAATGTAAAATTACAGTAATGAACATCTATAACACATGAAAACGAGTGCTGCTTTTAAAGTTTTATTTTTTTAAATTCTTATTCAATTTGAACATTGATGTAAAAATACATTTTGAAGCTAAAATTAATGATTTTGTGAATATTTACTAAACGTCCACCCTTTTTTGCGTTACTCTGTATACTAGCGTATAAAAGTGGGTTTTATAATAAAAAAAGTTCGATGTGTTTTTCTCGTCTAAAAGAAAATACCTTCTTATTTAAAATATGAGTGTTTCTCTCTAACTGACCAAGACAGTTGTGTTGGGTTTTATGTGTTCTTTAATATAAGTAATTGATATGAAAAAGTAAATGATTCACTTACACGGCTTACCTGCGGCACATGCTATGTTGACAATATGTGTGCATAAGGTTAGTAGAAATTTCTGACGGGGATAGTAGGAACTTTTCGATGTGTAAGTTTAAACGTTTCGACTACGCACTTTCATCATATTGCAGTTAATATCAACAGTGGATATCAAGTGCATCCTTAGAGAGCCGTCATAAATAATGAGACAAAGCGTATCCATCCAATCTTTTTAATGGATGTAGTTGGTTATTTATATACAGTGATCGTTCCCGTTTTTTTTTCAATATGGTTTTTAATGGCTATTTCTGTATCTTTGCGTTTTCGATGTACTTAAATCAATATAATAATACGTAAAGATATTTTATGTATGTATGTTTGTACTTCATCATCTCTAACAGACATTTAAAAATTGGATCAGTGATGAGTGATTAATCTGCTGTCGCTAAAGTAAATAATTCAAACTTTACCCATTTTAATTATCTCGTACAATTTAAATAAATAGATTTTAAAAAGTAACATTTGTTTTATTGATTTGAAGAATATTTAGCTCACAATCATTTTAACGATAAGAAGACAGAGAATATTTATTGTTTTAAAATAATTAAATTGCTACAATTTAACATAGATAAGGAATATTCGTTTAAATTTATTTCAAGAATATTTAGCTGATAATGAGAATTATTTTTACAGACGATAAATCGTATGAAATGTGACAAAAAATGTATGTTTCAAAATGAATATTATTTTTAACACTAAATCATATGAGTAGATGTGAACAGCACCGTGGAATTTCCACGGAGTTGTTGTTGTTGTTATTATTATTATTATTATTATTATTATTATTGTTATTGTTATTGTTATTGTTATTGTTATTGTTATTGTTATTGTTATTATAATAATAATAATAATTATTATAATAATAATAATAATAATAATAATAATAATAAGACCAATAACAATAACAATAACAATAACAATAATAATAATAATAATAATAATAATAACCAACATTAACGTATAGTACATATAAATGTACATCAAATACGAGCTATCTGAATGAAACTACGTAACAAACATTAACGTATACACATAATGAAATGGGAATAAATGGGATATATTATCGACAATATGTTATATATAACGCTGCTTTCTGGTGAACACGCATATCATCGTACGTAACACAATTTTTAGATGAAAATGTTTGTTTATCTACGGGGATCGCAACATAGAAATTCACAAAGAGAAAAAAAAATCTATCCCATTTATCTCTTTGTGAGTTTTCTACGTTCCCAGCCATGTACATAAATTAAATGTTTTAATTGCCAACCCAATACACAATCAAAAAGGAGCATATTTTAATACGGGAACAAAATCACCATATATAAAAAGAATACACCTGAAGAAGTATTGAGAGTACGCCGACCGGGAAAAGTAGTGTCGCATAGTGCGGTGTTGCCTCGATCTGCAACAAAAATCTCTGTCTCCTGTTATGGATGTGCATTACTAATTGCTCCGCAGCGCATTTTCCTTCTTATATTTGGTAGCTGTGATAATGGAAAGAATTTAAAAACAACAATTAACCATTATTTGCTTCTGGTGTTTAGTTTCTTTCACCCAGCAATTTACAGGTTTGCCCATCTAGATGGGTTGTAGATGACCGCCGCACACTCGTAACGATGTTTGACTTCGAAAACGACGTCTGCTCACGGTTGCGTCGTAAAGCAAAAAGAAAGCAAAATCGAACTCGCTTCCATGCCACGCACTACCTCTCATGACGTAATATCCTGTGACGTAATTATAACTCAAATCTGTTAACTTCGAATGGAATTTTCAACGACTGTAACCTAAACATAGAAATATAAACGTTTATACAGACAATATTCAAGCGAAACGTGTTAATCAGTTCAGATAAAAATGATCTCATCGGTAATAATTGTTGTTCGACGATTTGAAATCATAATTAAAAATGTGTTGAGGAAAAATGTTAATTAATGAAGGTACACTTCTGTTTTTAAAATATGAATATATTAGTCTAATGGATACAATGGCGACTTATGGTCGTGTACGCGCTAATACCCGTAGTCATGGTATTAAACCACAATTTCCTCAACGCTATGTGTAATCTAGCGAATCGTATTCAGGTATACAAAAGTATCGTTTAAAATAGATACTATGTGACGGCATTAAATAATAAAAAAGTGTTCATATACAGTAAACAAACAAACAAAACCTTTAAATGATTCAGATTTTTTTAAAGATGAGGATTGATATTTTGATTATTCGGACTTCTGTTCTCATCTTAAATGTTACTCTCACAACGTTCTGGCCGATGTAAGCACATAGATCCCTGGTGCAACGTATACAATGCTAAGTATAATCAGTTCAAGAGTTTGAAGATTCAATCCGATAGAATGTCTGGCGGAATGAGAACAATCTATACCCGTGGATGAAATAAAGGTTCAGTTTAAAATTTCTTACAGATTCCTGAGTTCGATAGGATGCACCTGAAGAAGGTCGAAGGTAACATAGACGAGAACATTGTGAAAATAACATTCAAGATAGGTACAGTAGTCCTACTAACACAAATAATACAATCGTTTAAAAGTGCGTTTGTATATACTTGTGTTTGAATCAAAATGTAAAGACGTAAATGTAAAAGAAGAAAGGAACAGTGGGTAAACGTTTCAGAGAAGTGAAAGAGGCGCGAAATGAGAGAAAGATGACGCGGGGAAATGATTAGCACGATTGAAGAAAAGCAGAGAAATAAAGGAAAAGAGACAGCGAAAAGGAGCGAAAGAGTAAAAAACTGAAGCGAGAAAGGCTTATTTGTTTAAAGAAAAACGAAGAAACTAATATATAAAGGAAAGGAAAGACAAAATTGGTTGGCAAAGAAATATTTCCAAAATGGAATTTTGTTTGTTAATCTGAAGAGTGTTAAATCCATGAAATTAATGAGGAATGCGATTGGAGTTTTTTTTTCAGGAATCTTCCTGCATCCAACAAACACTGCATCCAATTAACAGCGAAAGAAATACCAATATTCACGAAACAGGCAATAACATTTCTTCTCCTTTTTTTGCGCCGTCAGTGAATTCAATTTTAAAGTCGACATCGGCAAGAAGAAAAGGAACAAACTCAAAACCATCATCATCATCATCATCGGTATTATCATCATTAATAACAACAACAAAAGCAATGGGTGTTTCTTGCTTTGATTGGATCAACAATATTGGATTTAGCAACGAAATTATCATCAGCCGCATGACCATCTTATTAACTTATACCCCATCATCCTTATAAATGGAAGCATTGCTAGTATTATAAGAATTAACATTACTATATAAATAGTCGCTGTTAAACTGATATTAACATTGTAAATTCATTTCAAAACATCCAATTACCTTTTTTAATAGAGTAATATCTTTTGGAACAAATTGTCTAATCAAACTTAGATTAGTGTGGAACATTAGAACATTGTCAGAAATAATGATAAAATATTGAAATTACAAAGACATTTCTGATGAAATATTTAATTAAACGTATCATGTATTTTTCTCTTCTCTTGTGCATTCTGTTATTTTGTATGCATATGTTTTTAATGGTTATTCATTCAGATTTGACATATGATTATTCATTAAAAAACAGAGATGTGCACATAGGTATAGCTTGCACTTGTCAACAACCCCAATTCTTTTTCGGCATGAATTTTACAGCAAATAATATTTTTCTTGACTGTATATTATCATATGTAGAGCGAACAATTTTTAATATGTTGAATACATGTTATGTTTTCGCGAAAGTAGACAAACAAGCAGTTGATTCACAGAGGAAACTCAGTTGGGCGAGTAAGTTACTGTATAATATATTATATAAAATGTAAAAATATTTGTTATATATAGAATTCATTTATGCGTTCATAGTAGACTATGAAATAACTAAGAGTACCCATTGATATGTTTTTATTTAGATATTACTTTCTGGTTCTATTCAGGAAGGGTTTTAGGTATTATTACTTGATTCTAGCCAAGAGCTGATTCAGATATTACTTCATGATATTTACTAAATAATAATATTAGATTACTTCCTGATTAACAGCTAATCAGAATTGTTCACATATTCTTTTTAAAGAATATCTCAAAGAGGGGAGTCCTGTAATTATTCTGATAACTTTTACTATATGTGTGGAAACTACATTTTGCAGTATCAAGCACGTACCATTAAGTATTTTGTCAAGAGGTGTATTCTGCTTATTTAAAAGACCATTTGGAAATCAACATAAAATGTGTAACACCGGTGTAGAAGTTTTGCCTTCATGGACTCAATAGAAAAATGTCAAGCTCAAGTTTTGTCTGCCAATGATTTGGAGATAACCAACCATTTGGACAAATGTTACTTCTGCATTGTAAATAAGAAAGCTAAAAAACACTTGAAATACACAAATAGTCCATTTCCATTCGACCAGTTGAAAACTGTGAGGAAATATCAGTGCTTGTATTTTCTGATCTGTTAGATATTAATATTCAATTCTCAAGTCTATTTCTAGAGACGAAGATTATCAGAAATTTTCAATCGTCCTTCATGAATATTCAGATCCCTGCGAATCTTGTGAAATTTTAACAATAGATATTAAACATCAATTAATAAATATTCTGCACCTTTGAGTTTCTTTGGAGTATTTCAAATAGTTTTAGAGGCTAAAGGTTAGGGTGATGGTTATGGTTAGGGTTAGGGTTACTTTTATATTTTAGATTTACATTAAATTGGATCTACAGTCATAAGACACCAAATAAGATTTCCTGAATTCCAATTTCTTCTTAAGACCCCTTAAGCTTAAGCTTTAAATTTTAAACATTTACTAGAATCAAAATCATGTAATGGATTTTCATGAAAATTGGAATAAGAATTTTAGGCATAAGTTTTAGTATAATAATATCTTAAGTTTAATCTTTGTAAGGGGGACATAAAAGTGATTCCAAACTGTTCTGTTCGGAGAATTTATGTTTCCCGTCCTAGGGCTGGTATTCTTTTAGTATTTTCATAAGATCCTTACATACAAAATAAACGCTCCATATACACCATTGGTAACCTCTATAGAAATTGAATACTTTTCTTATGTAATACCAATATTTATTGTGTATTGCCATTAGATTATTTTTATAGCTGTGACGGTTATAAGTCATATTTTATTGAAAGAGAACATTAATGTCCAACTAAATTAGCTTTTGATTTATCTTGTGAATTCTTCTTCATTGCACTCACATTGGTATTTTCCAAACTTTACTTTTCTTTATGCGACCGTCGTGGGTATCATCATCATAAACATCTGAATTGACCGTTTACTATGATGTCTTCACTAACATTTCCACAATGATTACAACCGTATAATAATATCAACTCGGGCAATGATAGGCTCAATAATAGCGACATTTGACATAATTATCAACAATGGCCGAAGTGATGGCCTGGAAATGGAGAGGATAGTCAGGGGAGACTTCAATCGGGAGTTATCAAAGAATACGGCCTGAAGGGAAAAGCGGCGAATTGTTATAGGAAGCGGAGAAGTAGTGGAAAGAGAGGCAACCAATGCTAAGATGGATAAGAGAGAAAGAAATTGCAGACATTACAATAACAATAATACAGGGGGGGGATCTTCTATAACAAGGGGGAAATAATTATTGATGTGGTGACTTTGACAAACGTGTGGAAGACAGAAGGAAGCCATACAAGAACCCGTTTTAATATCATCATCAACAGCAGCAGCAGGAACAAATAGTAAAATTCAAGTAACACCACGTTGCAATACTCTCGGACTCTTCAGAATTACGATTCCAGTCACTTTCTCATTCGGATTATTTCCGAAGTAAAACTTTCACTTTTTAAGCTCATTGCGACTCTTTTGTTTATACCATGTTTTTAGGGTATTGAATGCTGAATTACAATACATAATGTAAGCGATATATTGTCTACGACTAATCAAGCATACATTTCTCTTTTATCCGGAATGAAAGGACATTGTAGTTATTAGATAAAATTTCAGGAATATAAATCAGTAGATGTTTTCTGGAAAATCTTTAAATCAATAAAATATTACCTTAAAATGACACATTTTTACGCTTTTCATATACCATTATCATTATTCGTATGGACTCACATTAATCTCTCTACTCGAATTTATCCTGAAAAAAAACTTCACAATGTATAAAATCAATTTTATTCGTTAGTTGTCTATAGATTGAGATGTTTAGACTGTTTATACATTCATACTCCGACCATAACAACAGTATAAAATTCGGAATAATCATATACTCGTTCCACAAAGCTCTTTGCAACCACGATGACCTCCGCAATAAAGAAACCCATATGAAGAACACTTACAAACCTTTAAAATATCCTCAAATTTTCATCTAAAACGCTAAACATAAAGCCTTTACTATCCACAACAGAAACATACTAACGCAACCAAAAATGTCCCCTCATAACAACATCAGCAGCACAAAAAGCACCAAAATGATTGATAAAAATAAATTTTGCATAGTTCTCTTAAATAATCTCATATCTATTTCCTTACAAAACAATCCAAATCTGACATAAAAATAGTAAAATCAACCTCTGAAAATATTAAGAATGAAATAAATTAACGAGTTAGTCTCAATAATTCAAGCATATGATATGTATATTTTAAATTCTTAAATTTCTATTGGGTTTATTGAATTACCATTTTTTTTGGTTTTATCATTTTTATTTTTATTATTATATTAGTACTATTTTATTTCATTTTATTATTATTATTATTTTATAGAAGTAATTATATTATTATTATTATTATTATTACTATCATTATTATTACTAGCAAATATATGGTCGCATATTTTTGCTAGTTGTTTTATTCAATTGTTCAGTAAAATGTGTGTGTTTGTATTTCACAAAGAAAAGAAAGAAAATCACCCCATCCTTTATTTTAATAAATAAAATACGAAATAATAAAAACAGTTTGTAAACAAAATTTACCTTTTACGGCGTAAAATGTAAAACAATAAATCCTAAACTCACTTAAGGTCATAAAAAAATAATATTTGAAGTTTTTCAAATCGAAAAGAAAGGTATACCTGAAATAAAATCAACAATTAAAAAAATAAGATACAGTTATTTAATTGCTCAGTTAAATGTGTTTGGTTTTTCTTACAATAAATATTAATTTTTAATCAATTATTTTTTAAATTTAATAATTTGATTCAATAAATGTGTGCTTTAATAAATAATTTCTAATAATATAAAAAGAAATAAAACCCAAAACGTTTTAATAAAAGCGTCACAGTAAATATATCATTTTTGAGCGACTCGTACGATAAATTTCAGAGAATGTGTTGTTTACATGTTATTAATAAAATAACGCTCCCCTGTCGTGTGTCCTCTCTCTCTCTCTCTCTCTCTCTCTCTCTCTCTCTCTCTCTCTCTCTATCTATCTATCTATCTATCTATCTCTCTTTCTTGAAATATAATTTTCTGTGCGTTCGAAATATAACATTATACTTAATAATCAAAGGGAGGGTAAGACATATTACCCCCCCCCCATCAAGAAAGGAGGATATATTGCCTGGGAGGATAGTATCATGACAACAGAACATATACTGCACTAGCCCCCGCTTCAAAAAAGTAACGTAGAATGTAATCCTGGAGAGGATAGTATCATGACCACAAAACAAATACTACATCCCCTCCCCCAAAAAGGAGGTAATGCCTGGGAAGAGTGTATCATGACAACTAAACAAATACTACACTACTTCAACACCTCTCAAAAAGAGTGGAGGTAATGCCTGTGAATAAGCTATAATTACAACAGAACAGCTACTACACTACCTCCACACCTATCATAAAAAGGAGGAGGTAATGCCTGGGAAATTGGTATCATAAACACAGAACAGATACTACACTACCTCCACACCATAAAAAGAGGAGGTAATGCCTGAAAGGATGGTATCATGACAACAACACAGATACTACTCTACCTCCACACCTCTGAAAAAAGAGGGGGTAATTCCTGGGAGGACGGTATCATAACAGCAGAACAGATACTACACTACCTCCAAACCTCTGAAAAAAGAGGGGGTAATTCCTGGGTAGTGTATCAGAACAGATGCCACCTTACCTCCACATCTATCAAAAAAGGAGGTTGTAATGCCTGGGAGGATGGTATCATGACAGCAAACAAAATTAATTAATTTTGTTATCATTTAAAATCGGACGATTTTTGTTTTTCAAATTTCACAATATATATATATATATATATATATATGCAAACATTGTTAAAAAATAACAGAATTCGTTTGTTTAATTATACCTTTTTTATTTTTTCAATTTTTCTGATAGTTTTTTTTGTATTTAAATCAAAACAATAATAAATGTTCCATAGGTTTCACATGTTTCACGAACGTTTTCGATTCTTCGTCGAATCATCCTCAGGTGTCAAAAGCAAATGAACAAAAAAGCATGAGAAAGAGGAGAATTTTAAAAAGACAGTGGAGAAATGCGCAGAGAACGTTTCCGCATTGTTACAGGAAGTCGTTGGCGATTTTAAATTCAGCTCAGCTGATGCAATCCATATATGTATGAAAAATAAAAAGAGGAAGACTGCGATGAAACGGATGTTTTTATTTATTTATTTATTTATTCATTTTATTTTGTTTCATTTATACGTATATATATATATATATATATATATATATATATATATATATATATATATATATTATTTCAATTAAATTTATTGTAGATATTATGTGTGAAGTGTGGTATGAAGACTGGATCTAAATTTAACTATTTTTTCGGATAAAATAAGTTTGCTGATTAAAGGAGATCAATTGTAGAAGCCATTACACTGTTTAATCATGTTAGAGTGTTTAATGTGTGCTGATTCAAGAAGTCCTCCCCGAGATTTATTTAAAATAAATTCAGCAATTCTAGCCTGCTATGAACTAAAAGAATGATACTGTTGTAATACATATCAGAAAAGGGCGTCTAGAGAATTGCTATTTATAAGATCGCTTTCATGTTAACCAAGCCTTTTCTTCAGTTCACGTTGAGTTTCCCCTACGTATATATGATAACAATTACTGAATGGGGCAGTGTATAATATGTGTAGGGCTTTGTTCTTTGCATTTAATATGAAATGTGTGGGGTATTGGCATGTTTTTAATTAATCTGTGATGTATTTTATTTTGTCGTCTAGATAATGTTTACTACAGATTCTGAAAGCACGTAGGAACAAAATATTTATCATGCCTGTTTGTATTTATTTTGTTGTTGTTGTTGTGTAAATTAAAATGACGCAAGTATATATCTTCCTCCCTTGTATCTTAAAAAACTCCGACCGCTACCAATGTTGTCCCCATACCTTCCAGAGTTAATTTAATGTCTCCCACTGATACCATCTTTTTGAGCCCATTACTTATCTTTTCATAAGCGACCCTTTTCGGCTTACATCACACAAAGTTTACTCCTACCGCTACCATTTTCCACACACACTTTCCACAGTAAACTCAACTTCTCCCACTGCTACCACCTATTTGTAGCTTCTAATTTATTATGTTTAAGCTTTTTTTCCGACTACTACTATTGTAACAAATATGTTGTACTTTGTGTGTTATTTTCTATAGACTAATAATCCTGATTAAGTCTTGAAATCGTGACAAAACGTTAATGAGTACATAAATAATATTTTTGTTTATTTTACTTTTGTCATTTTCCATTGTTTTTTAATAATAGTTCCATTTTTATCATATATATATCTATATATATATATATATATATATATATATATATATAGGTAGCATTTTCTCTGTTATACAAATGTGGAACATGACAGACAAATTATGTCTAGATATTTAACAACATTTGTGTATATATATATATATATATATATATATATATATGTGTGATAATTTTTATTTACACAGACATGTACAAAATCTGCGACACATGTCTGTGTAAATAAAAATTATCATATATCAAGCTCTATTATGATATTGTAAACTCTTTATAAACCCGGTTGAAATTATTTTGATTACCACCCTGTGGATGTTTTTACCTGGATTATTACCATTATATATATATATATATATATATATATATATATATATATATATATATATATATATTGTATTTTATTAGAGAGTCGGATATTTTATTTTATATTAATCAGGAAACTATATAAAACTACAAGTTAGTATCTTTCGACTTCCTTTTGTTATTGTCTTGTGTGTTACTTTCTCCTGAATCATGCTGAAATTTGTTATAGTTTCACCATACGAATATTTTGTGACATATTCATTCCCATATGTGTGATCGATTTTCAATAGATTTTCCTCCGAAGTTCTTTGTTGTATGTTGTAAATAAAATAATAATAATAATAATAGCCCCTAACAAAATCGAAAAATATCAACTACATTCTTTTAACAATAGATATTGATTTTCAAATGCCAATTGATTACCAATAAAGACTACTTGTTATAAACAATACATTTTTAGTTGATCTATACATAAATGTAAAAGGAAATATCACTGAAATATTTATGTACTACAATGTTTTTATTATTTGATTTACGGAATAATTCATACAATTTCGACGGATAGTGTTGTATTATTGAAAGCATCCCTGCCATGGCCGTGTTTACATAAAATTTGTAAATATCTCCACTCATCCTTTTTGCCCTGCATTAAACGTCTATCTACGGTTAGGGTGTCAAGGTTAAGGGTTACGGTTCGCGTTCTGGGTAGGGGCAGGGATAGGGTTAGCATGAGGTGTATAGGTAGGGGTTAGGGTTATTGTTAGGGGCTAGGGTTAGTCATGGCCAAGAATAACAACTAAGGTCATTTCTTACATCTCAGTTTCATTTTTGCGTGCAAATGTTTTGCAAAATGTTTTATTAAACTTTAGCGGAATTTGAATTCTTCATTCGACCTGCATAATTATCTGCTTCGTCATGAATCCATTTCTTTTACAGCGTAACTAAAATTCTGATTTCATTCAGATTAAGTATTTTTCCATTGTCATAGTACTTTTAATTACGCATTTGCTAATTTTCTGGACTCGGGATTTAATAATATGGCTCGAATTTAGGCTGAACTTTAAAAAAAACGCTCAAACAACTAATTGAAATGAGTATACTATTTACAGGTATTGCTTACCTCCACAAGGTGGGATATTGTTGTTTCTGGTCTCTAATAGTAAGGGTTAAAACTGTTCTTTTCGATATTATTCCGGGACAGGTAAATTGGAGAAAGTGTATTATTAATTATTTGGATATCAAATTCCTTAAATGAGAGTTTCTCTAGACTGAACACATTTCCGCAGTTATCAACAACTAATTTTCGTGACACAATTTCTGACTAATTTCATGAAACATCTCTCTGGACATCTAACTTAAAATGTTTTTACGTCACTTTATAAAACTAACCAATCTGATATATACTGCAGTATCGAGAATAATCTGTTAATCATGATTATTTACCACGACACACCCGACGAATAAGATCTCACTTAATTTTAAAAAGATATTACAGCATAGTAACATTGGACGACAGAGATAAGCATATAAAAACTAGTCGTAGTTACGCTTTCAAAGATAAGTTAAAAAAATAAGTCAAGTGTTGTACTTTCAAATTATTACATAATCTAGACAATTAGCAAACACACACGAAGTATATTTATATATCTACCTATCTCTGTATTTGTTTCATTATTTATTTCATGTTATTATTATTATTATATTTACTCACTAGGAGTTCTCACACAGGCAGTCATCAGTGGTGTTCCCTTGAGTCTGAGTGACAACAAGTGACCTTAGATTTCCAGTGCTCTCCACCTCTTTCGATAACTACTGTAAATTAATTTGCGTTATCAAAACAGACGTTTACCATCGATTTCTCGTTGGCAACGACCATTGGCCTTCTCTGGAATTTTGGATGGTAATAAGCCTCTTCAATGTCCAGGTGCTCTCCGTACTCTTCGAGCGGAGGTCTGGTTAGTGTTATCTCTCCTCGGTCTTTCTATCCTTCTTGACACTTCACGACTATTTTATGTGGTATCAGCCGGGGCTAGTGCCATCACTTTTTTGGAAGGAGTTAGTTTATGAAATTTCGTGCAGTTTCTATTCCTTGTGTTCTTGAGGTGCTCTTTGTGGGATTTGGTTTTCTTCCTATTGCACCTTGCATGTAATTGGTTCGTCTTCGTAGCTTTTGATGAAAAGTTTCCACATTCAAGGATTCTCATTAAGATGTCATCTGTTTTTATAATTGCCGTCCGTTGTATGGTCTCAGTCTTTCCTTTGATTGCAATTTCTCCCATCTTTTTTTCCACGTTCTTCGAAACTGTTCCCAGTGATTCTACTACGATTATCTGTACTACATTTACTTTCTTCATGGTCCAGATCCCGTTCAATTCTCTGACGAGTTTAGTGTATATGCTTCGTTTTTCTGTCTCATTACAAATATAAAGTATATATTTATAAAAAAAGTTATTGCATTCAATGCGGAGTTTATTTTTAAAAATAAATTATTCTAGATAATCAAAATTCGTGCAAAACATACACAAGCTAAAAAGTGATCAGAAGGTATCATTCCAATTTCAAAATTGCACATTGTTAATCGATGTCTAATTGATTATGAAAAAACAAAGGAACATAACTCTAAGTTTATAATTAATGATAGCCAAACAGTAATATTCGTATGTATATCTATGAGTGTTACAGTACTTCAGTTGTTGTTATTTATTTTTTAATTTAATTAAATCAATGTTTTTATTTATTTGGTCAATTTATTTTATAGAAATTCCATCTTCATGACAAAACAAAGACGTCGATCGGGAAAAACTTAAGACTGATTTTATATAGGAATGGAAGAGAGAGTATGTATGTGTGTGTGTTAGAGAGAAAGACACACATATGGAGAGAGAGAGAGAGAGTTTACAAAAACGGTGTTAGACATTTATAAAAACTTTTCAACCCTAACCTTAACCCTAACGCCAGGTAGATCTGCTGTTTATCTAGAAATGTATTACTTAAACATGAAATAAATGTAATAATAATAACAAAAATAATTTATTTCTATTTTGTCACTTTTCAAATCGAGACCAATAAAATAGTAATAAAAATATGCATAATAATAATAATTAAAAAGAAGAAAATAACTTTTTCGACATAACATTAACAGAACACCAGTTCATAGTTTCTTATTTTTATTAAGTTATTAGTTACACAATAACATTTCTATAGTAATCATGTGATTTAATTCCATACTTTTCGCAATAAGACCGATCGATCGTATTACGAATTTGCTGAAAAGATACTTGGGAAAATTAAAGAAGTTACTTCGAATATAAGCTTACTTTTAGTAATAACAGTCACAGAGGCACAAATAATGTTATAGGTTGTGCGTTTACTATTCGTCAATTTTAGGAACAAATGTATACACCCAGGCATCCATGGGTAGGGCAACAAGGATATCTCTTTCTTTCTCTCTTTTTGTCAATCTGCCTGTCTGTCTGTCTGATTGTCTGTCTCTCTATCTCTCTCTCTCTCTCTCTCTCTCTCTGTCTCTGTCTCTCTCTCTCTCTCTCTCTCTCTCTCTATATATATATATATATATATATATATATATATATATATATAGTAGAAATTGGTAGTTTGCTGGAAGCATTGCTAATAATAAAAGTTTTAAAAAGTTTGAAGGCAATGCGAAGTTCCGGATCGCTGGAATTTGTGAAGAACAAAAACAAAACAAAACCGAAATAAGTCGGATATAGATCGAAAAGGTTTGTTTATTTTTCTAGACAAACTTACAAGACAGCAAGTGTGTTAGTTTGTAATAGTCCGGATGATCAGGGATCAATTTGATATATTTCGAGAGATTTCTTTTCCTCTCCTTGTCAATAATAAATCCCGGATTCCGAGAAAATGCCAGGAGCGCTGGGGGGTTAAACCGGAAGTGTTCAGGATAAAGTGTTCAGAGAAAAATAAAATAGATCGTAATAAGTTTTGGATGAGTGTTATGTAACTGTTAATTAGATATTATATCCAATATTATTATTCTTATATATATATATATATATATATATATATATATATATATATATATATATATATATATATATATATATATATGTAATTGTATGTTGTTTCTATTTATTTAATTTTTTTATATATTTACTATTATTATTTTTAAAAAAATGTTATCGTATATTTTATATACGATAAAAGTTTTTTACTTATAATATATTATAATATATTATATATTTTACTTATAATATATATGTTTGTCAACAGGCTGGTTCCGGCATTAGATGTTATATATGTTGCATATAGTTATTTAGTTTGTTACCGGTACAGTATATTATAATTTAGTTATGTCTGGTTAAGTTTAATCCTTATTTATTGGTTTTAATTTACCTCTTAGTTGTCTTTTGTTTTGGGTAGGGAGATTGATTGGGGTAGCCGTTGGTAATTAAGGTTTGATGGAAATCTTTGGTGGGTTTAATTTTATTGGCAGTAGATGAGCATTTATTCTGTATGCGGGTAATTTCATGTCTTCGGGTGTTAACCCGAAGAGTTCTATGTTATCGGAGGAAGAGATGTGGTCGGAGATGAGGTCTATGGCTGGGTGTGCGGGTATTGATGTGTATAGGGAAACAACATCGAGGCTAAATATGTATTTCTTAGAGCTTACCTGCTGTTGTTGGAGTAGGTTTAGTCTACTAATGACTTGGTCAGAGCTGCTGACATGTGCGGTGAAGGTAGGGAGTAGTGGTTTCAGGAGTTTAGAAAGTAGCCAGATTTTGTATAATAGTCCTTCGACGCTGGAGACGATGGGTCTAATTTGAGTGTGATGGCTGGTCTTATGGGTTTTGATAAGGTGGTAGAAGGTAGGGAGCTTGCTATTTTTAATTACCAACGGCTACCCCAATTCCACAATGACCCACCTCAGCAAGACCAGATCACGCCGATCCAACACACTCTCCAACACATGCTTCCTAAAACTACCTTTCTTTAATGACAGAATCACTAATGCCATCCGTAGTGCAATACATAAAGAAAAACTAGACATTCAACTCACCCACACCGGCACCACCTTACGTCAACACCTTTCCAAAAAACGCACTACACGCACCCAAGAACCATGCTCCCTAGCCAATAGTCCCATTCCTACCACTGGACTATGCCACCGCACTAACTGTGTATACAATATATTAGGCACTATTTGTAACCACTCCAATATTGGATATACTACAAGACAACTACACCAGCGCGTCAAAGAACACATGAATACCAATATATATTCTTTCTTTAAACATACTTCCTCATTCAATACTACACAACAAGACATAAACGTTTCCATTCTAGCCTCGACCAGGAACCTAGGCAGCCTAAGACTGATAGAAGCTATTCTCATTTCCAAACATAATCCAGTTTTAAACCAGAGACGCGAATTAAATTCTACCTTCATCATATAACCTACTTCCCCCAGAACCCATCCCTAGATAATAACCCCCACCCCCTATAATAAACACTATTTGCCCAAATAATACCTATTATATTACAACTTACAGCTTACCCCTACCACAAAAGAATTGACCATTACATTAGTACCTGACATCCACACTATTTGATCTCAAACTCCACACCACGCCCTACCTCATCTGAATATATAAATAAACAAACATTATACAAATAAAAAATAAACAAATAAAACATACAAACAATTGAATAAAGAAATCTGAGATTAGTTAAATAAATTCAACAAACAAAGCCAATTAACAGAATTTTCTTTATAAATTAATATCAAAGATAATAGATTTGTCTCCCTTTGACCATTAAATCCATCAATCTCCCTACCCAAAACAAAAGACACCTACGAGGTAAATTAAAACCAATAAATAAGGATAAAACTTAACCAGACATAACTAAATTATAATATACTACACCGGTAACAAACTAAATAACTATCTAAAACATATATAATATCTAATGCCGGAACCAGCCTGTTGACAAACATATATATTATAAGTAAAATCAACGGTTTATATGCGATAAAAAAAATGTTTTAAATAATAATAGTAAATATATAAAAAAAATAATTAAATAAATAGAAACAACATACAAGTACATATGTATATATATAGTCTCGGAAGTTTGTCAACCATTAAAACTATATTTTAAAAAAAACTTTAAAAAAACTTATAGTCCCAAGTCTTCCCGTGGAACATCACTCATGTAAGTCAATTTATGTTTTACAGTTATTATATTAGTTTATTTCTAACACTATTTTAAGGGATCATCAGTTGTTTACCATGAAAAACTGTTTCGAGAATTTAAATATATATATATATATATATATATATATATATATATATATATATATATATATATATATATATAAGAATAATAATATTGGATATAATATCTAATTAACAGTTACATAACACTCATCCAAAACTTATTACGATCTATTTTATTTTCCTCTGAACACTTTATCCTGAACACTTCCGGTTTAATCCCCCAGCGCTCCTGGCATTTTCTCGGAATCCGGGATTTTTTTTTTACTCATTTTTGACAAGGAGAGGAAAAAAAATCTCTCGAAATATATCAAATTGATCCCTGATCACCCGGACTATTACAAACTAACACTCTTGCTGTCTTGTAAGTTTGTCTAGAAAAATAAAAAATAAACAAACCTTTTCGATCTATATCCGACTTATTTTGGTTTTGTTTAGTTTTTGTTCTTCACAACTTCCAGCGATCCGGAACTTCGCATTGCCTTCAAACTTTTTAAAACTTTTCTTATATATATATATATATATATATATATATATATATATATATATATATATATATATATATCTTACTCTGTATCGGAGGAAGAACATTCACTTGCAATCATTGCGAGAAAGTTTGTAGGCCCCCTCTTCTGTAAAGGAGCTGAATATGTTAGGCTGAAAATATTACAGAGACAGACATATGAATGTGCATTTACAAATTAAAACGAGTCCTTGCATTGAAAACAATCGTATTAATTGTGTCTCAGATCTAGGTTTCACATGTTCTTCTTGTGCATGGATCTTTTTGAAATAACAAAGTCGATCAAGCCAGATCGTAATAATTAAGTAAATTCTATGATCAATTAAGTCATTTTTTATGTCAATTTGATATTTTCTCAGTTCGTATTCAGGGAGTGTTTCTAACCCATCATCATTAATTTCGATTTTGTTGATTCAAATTCTTCCTCAAATTATCTGCCATTTTTATTGCATTCAATTCCATTCTTCTTTTTTTCAGAGTTGTTTTCAATGGGGTTCTACTATTCTTTCCTTTATTGTTAAAATTCTTTTCACTAATATCTTTAATTATATTCACATGATCTAAATTAAAATGTTATTTTTAATGTTGCTTTCTTGCGTCCTATTTCGAGTTCTTCTCTTGGACTTTTTCAACTGATATTTAAAATAACACAGAAACACTGAGTTTTTAAAAGATGTTATCAAAATACACAGGACACCAGGTATTACATTAGAGTGAAAAGATTGGGGCGATACAGATATCGGTATTAATCTCATATTGACTAATCATCGTTGATATTTATATTTATATTACGTTTAGGTTGAAGTTTTTCCGGTCTTCTTGTATAATTCATTTATTATAGTGTTGTATTCTATATAAGAATTAGTGATGAAAGTAAAACAGCACAAAATATTTAACAGTGTTTGTATGAATGTTTCTGTCAATCTCTACGTGTTTGTTAATGTCACGCTATGCAGCATTCTACTTTAAAAATAAATGTCATAATCACCAGGTCGTCGAACTTGTATAGATTGTGTATGCTGAGTTTTTCAGTGGAATCATGTTGTAGGTGTACCTGACATTGGATGTGTTTTCTGTGGCACTTATGTATACTTTTGTTGTTGCTGCTGTTACGCGTAGTTCTTATTAGTGTTAGTCGTGTTTACGCCAGTGTCGTTGATTTTGCTATAGACTTTTAATATTTTAAGTTGTGTTATTTTAATTATAGCTCGCATGTTATCAATGTAGCATCACTTGATATTTTCTATGTATAATTTTGTGAAGTGTAATTGCCCTGGAGAAAATCTATCTATTAGTTGTTTCACAAACATACTAGGTATGGAATATCTGGCAATTTCTTTACAACTATCGAATCCTTTATATCTGATAGGCCAATAAAGTAGTTGTTGGTGTGTATTATACGGTATAATCAGGTTAGTCATTGCGCAACCTTTGCTTTACAATAGACGTCAAACGCAGGGGTAATCTATTGTTTATCGCTTCCAGTATGCGTGTTGGGGGATTTGTGTATTTTATTACAATGTAGAATGCTAAATTTAGTAGTCAGTGCTCAACTGCATGATCGGTTGAGCTACAAATAAATAAACTGGCTAAAACACTTAAACCCCGGGTTACATTAAACTTGGGATGTTCCATAATGATCACATAGGCAAGTCCATTTTATTAATTCGGATTGCCTGCTAGTTCATGAGTGAATAATCGATTTCAGAAAATTTCCCGCTCGAATTAAGCAATATTTGTATATTAAACATTGGGGCATTTTATGTCGGTAAATCAATTGGATTCAATACCCCTCTCACCAATACGCGATAACGATGGTTCATGGAGAAGAATCAGTTTCTTATGGCCTGTTGATTGTGAAGGAGTTACGTAGTCAATGTCAAGCGGATTTTGCTGACATTGACTTAGCGGTGCTTGTTGATGTTTAGAGCCTGAGTTATATCATTACGCGCTCTCTGGTGTGCAGTACTGGTGTATTAGGTGTATGAGAATCCAAAAGTGCTGTTTTAGGGGAGTTGGGCAAAGCACTAGTAATGGGGACTGGAATTGCATGTTTTTAAAAGGAATTTGCGGTTGTATCCTTCATTTCTTGTATCCTTTATATGTTGTATTCTTCATGTTATTTTATTCTTCATCTGTTGTATCCTTCATCTGTTATATTTTCTATATGTTGTATCCTTTATCTGTTGTATTTTTCATCTGTTATATATTTCATATGTTGTATCCTTCATCTGTTGTATTCTTCATCTGTTGTATACTGTTGCGACACTTAAAGCTATTGCAATTATATGCACGTCCGCACGAACGTAGACCCCACGATATTATTACCTCACAATTGTTTAAGCTGTAAAAATACTTATCTAAGTATTCTGGTTAATTCAATTTTAGAATATATCTCGTTATGGGAGTATATCTCCAAAGCTATAGTAGGGGGTTGTAACATATTTTCTGTTTATGGGCGTACGGCTAGAACGCAGATCTCTCACTATTATTGTAACATCTTTAGACAGAAAAGAAATCACATTTTGATCCTAGCCTGAAGACCAATATAGTTTATTATGGTTAGAGTTTTACGTTCATACACTAGTAACATCAAACGCTATTTTTAAAATACATTTTTGTATTGCCTTTTTGGCGATCGGGCGATCCCATCTTTTCAAAAGAGGTGGAGCGTAATAACGTAGGTACGAACATGAAATTGCCGTCGCTTATTATTATATAGATAGATAGATAGATATATATATAGATAGATAGATAGATAGATAGATAGATAGAAATCTAATTGTCGACACACAAAAATACTCATGTTGAACAACAGTGTTCTACTCAAAATGATCGTCATAATTAATCACGGTATATAATAATGTCTATGAAATGACTTTTTAAGCATCGCCTATTGCAAGAGAAGGGAATCTAATTTTTAAATGGTTTGCCCTTAGCCGAAAGTGATTGTTGTCTCATTCGGCAATTATTACTGCACAGACGTCGCGCTAAACACGCTGAAGGTCGTCACCTTTTCAATTGAATACTTCGCATTGTTTCAGGCATTAAATGAATTATTACATCTTACCCTTTTCCAGCTCGTTGACTTACGCTGCAAGTTGGTAAAGTGCACAATAAGCGACAAATGTCACGACTTGGACATATACATCTTAAGTGTTCATTCACTTTAGCTTTGAGGGCTGATTTAAGTGGCGGAAATTGTGTGTCAGTGTCATGCGTTCTATGTTGATCTTTCATTGCGAAATTCAAAGCTTTCTCGTATTTGTCGCAATTTTTGCTGGCGCATCACGAATTCCCGCTATTGTTAGCAAGTAAAAGCCATTGTATTTGGCAACGCTGTATTCCAAATCCAAAATCGAATAATTGAAAAAAAACCTTCAAATTAATTTCTTTATTATAGAGTATTTTGTAAGTAATTGCGTACTTCGATTAGATCATTTTCTGAATAAACAAGCTAAACTAAGAAAGAATGGTTCGAAAATAAATTTAGGAAAAATATCTCTCGTGAAATATTCAAAATAATTGATCTGCATATCTATATTACATATTTTGGAATATTGCAAGTGATTTATATATATATATATATATATATATATATATATATATATATATATATAATTATTTATGAATAATAATTTTAAATTAACCTATATACACATGTGTCACAGGGTTCGAAACCCAATACGAAAGACTTATTTAACTCAGTAGTTAGAGCGCGTACTGAATTGCCCACCACGTATTGTCTGGAAATTAGAGAGTAAATAAAGGGTTTAATGGAGAATTCGGCAACTATAAGCAGGCTGTCGAAAGAACTGAACAGGCAGGCCTATTGTGTTGCATTACACTGTAGTTGACGGCCTTTTGCGAAAGATCTGAATAATTATTTATAAATGATATTTTTAAATTAACCCATATACACATATATATATATATATATGTGTGTGTGTGTGTGTGTGTGTATATATATATATATATATACATATAAATATGGAAAATGAAAAAAGTAAAACCTTAACCTATATATATATATATATATATATATATATATATATGTGACACAAATAAGAATTTGAAGATTAGTGATGTATCCTTAAATAATAATCTATCGTGATAATATAAAGCACAATATATTGAATAGAGCAATAAATTCAGAAGATGAAAGGTGAAAATAAAAAATTCTATAACAACAATATTAATTAAAACATCAGTTTGAACTTCCGATGTTCTTCATAAATATTGTATTTATACATTTTTTTTATTTTCATCTTTCATCTTTATATATATATATATATATATATATATATATATATATATACGTATTGTTTGCGGGATTTGGGAGGTGTCTGTTTTGATCTCGTGTTTTTTCTTTAAGTTTTTAACCTGAATTCGATAGCATTTTACCCCCAGATTGTAAACAGATATTTATAAAGACACAGACAAAATTAGAAACTTCCCACTATATTATCTTTAGATAGATTACGAGCTACAGTTGGTATATAATCGATAAGTGCTGAGACAGGAAACCAATACTATAACATAATGCAATATGTAAATATTTTATAACCAGATATTACAATCACAACAGAACATTTAAAAACAAAAAAACGCTGAATAAAAACAGCAGTTGCGAACCATTACTGGGAGATGAAATGGAAAATAGTACGACAAGACAGTACATGTAGAAATCAATCCGACCCGTGTAGATTATGTCTGAATGATAAATTTGAAATCTTAAACTTTAAAGACCCGCCAAACCTATTAAACTGTAGAAGTGAAATAGCAAATAACATTTACTTTAGTATAACAATACATAATAAATAAATACATAAATAAATAAATAAATAAACTAAACTAACACTTAAGAATAGAAAAAAAGCACGCACGAGTTAAAATAAGGTCACCTATTAATTCGACACAACAAATAAATAGGGAGCGGCACGGCTATGCAATACAGAACAAAACAATGAAAGTAAAATCGACCCTAGGAAGCCATACTAAGGGCTAATGGAAACATTAACCCGTTGGAGGGAATAACAAAGAATATGATTGGTTAACTAGCTCGAATAAACACCACATGTATTTATAAAAACACTCGGCAACACAAACTCCATGATTTTAGCCTGACAATTCCCTACGGGGATGAAATGCGGAAGCATCTGTGTAGCTTTATTACCATATATATTTTCATAACTTTGTATCTAGTTCTACTCACGTATTGAGAACTGTTGAAGTAAATACTGAAAATCGGTACATAAAATATTATATCTCGTTATAACATTTTATGTGGATACATGAAATAATAATCTGGCGTATGTAGCTAAAACTAATTTAATGTTATTTACTTAAAATTAATATTGTTATAAGCCTCTTAAATGAGATTGAAGTTGAGCCCTGTTTGGGGAAGTTAAAAATAGACTGACACGTAGCTATAAGATATATTCTGACAACGTTCGTTGAATCTCTAGTCAGGCTTTCCATATGTGTCTCTCTTCACATACATATAACTTAACTTCCTTTCTTCACGTGGGAATGCCTTGTGGCCAATAGGTTATGGCTCTTGCTTTCAGAGTCTAGATTGATTATGTAGCAGGGGTTCGAACTTTGCGACCATCTGGGATTATAATTTCCTACAATTACGAAAGCGAAAGCTTGAAACGCTGGCGTATGCAGGTAAAAATAATTTAATATTTATTTACTTACAATTAATATATATATATATATATATATATATATATATATATATATATATATATATGCAAACATTGTTAGATATAACAGAATTCGTCTGTTTAATTATACCTTTTTCAATTTTTCTGATGGTCTTTTTTGTATTTAAATTTTACAAAGTTATAAATGTTCCATTGGTTTCACAGGTTTCACGTACGATTTCGATTTTTTGTCGAATCATCCTCAGGTGCCAAAAGGAAAATGAACAAAAGAAGCTGGAGGAGGAAGATAATTTTTTAAAATACGGCAGATAAACGCACATAGAACTTTAGTTTTGCATTGTTCCAGGAAATCGTTGAGGATTTAAATTGAGCAACGCTGGATGGCATCACAAAACAAAATCGCTTTACGTTAAGCATTTTAAAATGTTACCACTGGTTTTATATGCGATGTTGTTAATTTTAGGTTGTTGTTTTTTTATGTAGATAGCTTATGCCATTTGCTTTTGACACCTGAGGATTATTCGACAAAGAATCGAAAACGTTCGTGCAACCTGTGAAACCTATGGAACATTTATTATTTTTTTTGATTTGGGAATCTGGACGGAATTTTGAACGGAAACCTTTATTTAATCCACGGAGGTTGCATGCACTTGTTCGTCAGCCATGATTGGAAGAAGTCTTCAGTAATTCGCAATTCTTCGTATCGCCAGCACCGAGGATTAAACCTTCCACCTACAGATGACTATCACTTGAACTGAATTTAACTAAGTACTATATGCACGGGTCTATATGGGACGAAGTAAACATTATAGATAGAGAAGAAGGGTGGAGAGTAAGACGACTCAAAGAAGCAGCGCATATGCTGGGCAATAATGACTTACTATGCAGACCTAGTATAGAATGTAATGCAATATAAGAACCATTAATTATAAAAAAGATAAGGTTATAATATATATATATATATATATATATATATATATATATATATATATATATATATATATATATATATATATGTATGTATGTAAAGAAGTAAGGCTACTAACATTTGTAAAATATGTTTTTCAAAATTTATTTATTATTTCGTTATTTTATCATGTTATCATTTTATATAACGCGTTTCAAGCGGTGATCCGCTTTCATAAGATATGTAAATCCATTTGAAGAAATGTCTTTCGATTTGAAAGAGTGTTGTTTCATTTAAGGAAATGTGTTATTGTTAGTGTTTTTTCGCATGTGTGGTTTACGAACCCACACATGGATTTACATATCTGATGAAAGCGGATATACGCTTTAAACGCGTTATATAAAATGATTAAATGATAAAATAACAAAATAAAAAATAAATGTTGAAAAAAAAACATTTTACAAATATTAGTAGCCTTACTCCTCTCGTTGGAACTGCACTAATACTGCACTACCATCTTCTCTCTCTCTCTCTATATATATATATATATATATATAAATATATATATATATATATATATATATATATATATATATATATATATATATATATATATATATATATATACTGAGTTGTAGTAATAGTAATACTGATATATAGCGATAAGTAGTAAGGCTACACATTAAAAAAACAAGAATAGGTTTAAGGCTCTCAAAATTCACAGTAGAACTGTCCGCAAAGACCCTTGGCCCAGTGGATATAGTACTAAGTGTAATTCAGTTCCCGAGTTTGAAGAGATACACCGGAAGAAGGTCGGAGGTCACAGCGGCCGAAATGTTGTGATGATATTTTAATTATTTCACGTTAGTTCTAGTGTTTAATTCTATTTATTTTTTTTAAGATAAAACTTCATTCTTCCAACTTCATTTGCCCCTATTCCACTCCTTATTTTTGTCCCAGACTTGTGCCACTATTTACCTACTTCTCCACAAGAGAATTGTAAGACACAATACCAAGTTTTAATGTGAGTAAAAATCCAACTCCCCATAAAAAGGGCACTTTAGATTGGAAAATAAATAAAAGTTCACGTAATCTATATTTTTTGTCGCGAATTCATTTCCAACCGAAAACATATGATTAAAATCTTAAAATGAGTCGCATGTGATACACTCAGCACAGAAAAAAGGCGAAGGGATGTTAGAAAATGTTGTTGTTATCCTTTTTTGTTTTGTTTATTATTCTAATATTATAAAAGTTCAGGAGTATACGTGACTCTTTTATGTGAATATGATGTATTATATATATATATATATATATATATATATATATATATATATATGTATGTACTGTTGTTGTTTTTGTTGCAAGAAGCTTAGTTGTTGACACACACCTTGTTGGTTCAAACAGTGTGAGGTATCCCCTAAAACTCTGGCTGACGAAATGAATTCGACTTCCTGCCGATGTTAAGCTGCGTTTTCTAAGGTGTTCGTTTGGTTCCGACGCAGCGTTTCTGACAGCCTCACGGCGCATTGTCCCTCCGTCAGGGTAGCAGAAAATCCGGACACGAAAACCGCTGCGGCGAAAATTATAAAACGATGTAAATAGCTAACGGCGCTGGTGGCAAAAGCAAACAGACCGGCAATGTATACGCGTACCATCGCCATACACTAGCACACACGTTAGGTACGTACACTTATGACACGTACATTAGATTCAATGTTTTCTGAGGAAAACACAATAAGTTGTAAAGCTTAGATGTAATATATATATATATATATATATATATATATATATATATATATATATAACGGATTAAATGAAAGAATAAAATGAGAAATTAACTAAACTTTATTATATATTAAAGTTAAAACAAAAAGTACTGTAAAGTCCTTAATCCATGGATTTTCAAATAAAATATTCTCCTCAGAGGACTGTTACCGCAATGACATAACTTACTCGCAGTGATGTCATTGCAGTAATAGTCCTCTACAATACTTTTTGCTTTAACGTTGGATCAGTTTCTCATTTTATTCGTTTTTTATTCATTATTATTAATGCGTTAGCCAATATTGTGAGCTTTGTCTTTATCCTGATAGTTCACTAATTAAATATATAAGATATTATTTATATCTTTGAAGTATCATTACGCTAATAAAACATACTTATACGAACAGAGGTATCTGGCTACACTGGGTTATATAAGTATCACAAGGACTGACGAGACTGAAAAGTTTCACAAAATATGTGTACGGTTATGAAAATAATGTTTTATTGAAATTAGATACACGTGTAATTATTACGTGTAGTTTTCACTATTTTTAAAAAATTATTTTCATTTCACTAACAGTGATACCCGGCGTTGCTCGGGGTCATAAAATATAAAATAGAAGAAACTTATTCAAACTTCTCTCCCTCTCTCTATAGCTGTCTCTTTATCTTTCTACTTTTCTTTTTTCTGGTCGCCCCATTTCACCGCTACTTTCTCATTTTGTCTTTTGCGAAAGCTGTTTCTTCCCCACGATTCCTCTTACGTTGCCCAAGGCAAAAGTATGAGATATTTATATAAAAAGTATAACCTCTGTCTGCGCCTTCTATATAGGTACATATCTCCGCCCCGGTGTTCATACTATATAGGTACTTATCTCCGGTCCGGTATTCATACTATATACGTACCTATCCCCGCCCCGGTGCGCACACTATATACGTACCTATTGCCGCCCAGTGCACATAATATATAAGTACCTATCGCCACCCCGGTGCAGATACTATATAAGTACCTATCGCCGCCCCGGTGCGAATGCTTAATATGTACCTATCGCCGCCCCAGTGCGAATGCTAAATACGTACCTATCGCCGCCCCGGTGCGAATGCTAAATACGTACCTATCGCCGCCCCGGTGTGAATGCTAAATACGTACCTATTCCGCCCCGGTGCAGATACTATATGAGTACCTATTGCCGCCCCGGTGTGCATACTACATAAGTGCCTATTGCCGCCCAGGTGTGCATACTACATAAGTACCTATCGCTGCCCCAGTGCGAATACTAAATATGTACATATCGCCGCCCCGGTGCGAATTCTATATACGTACCTATCGCCGCCGCGGTGCGCGTACTATATACGTACTTATCGCCGCCCCGGAGCTCATGCTAAATATATACCTATCACCGCCCCGGTGCGTATGCTATATACATACTTATTGCCGCCCCTGTTCATATGCTATATACGTATCTATCGCGACCCCTATGCACTTCTATATACGTACCTATTACCACCCCGGTGCATATTCTATATATATACCTATCGCTGCCCCGGTGCGCATACTATATTCGTACCTATCGCCGCCCCGGTGCGCATACTATGTACTTACCTATCTCTGCAAGGGTGCACATACTATATATGTACCTATCTCCAGCCCAGTTGGAATACCTAAGAACTCATATTAATGCGCCCCTGTTGTGTCAACAATAAAATAGTGTTTGTTCATGTTTTGTCACTATCCTAAAAAAATAACTCATATTAATGCGCCCCTGTCGTACTTAAGAACAAAAATCAAGTTCATGCATGCAGTGTCTCTATCACGAAAAAGAACTCATTTTAAAGAGCCCCGATTAAGTTCAAGTAAAAAATATTTCCCCGACACCCCCCCCAAAAAAAAAATTTGTTACTCTCCACCCCGAACCGCCCCAACAATTTGTTTACTCTCCCCAACCCTCAGAAATATTTTAAGTTAAAAAAAAAATTGTGACCCCCCAAAAAAAATGTTCCCCGATCCCCCATTTTTTCTCCTCCACCACCACACCCCTCAAAAATGTTTTTCTCTCCCTCAACCCTGAGAAATATTTTAAGTTAAAAAAAAAATTGGCTCGACCTCCTAGAAAATTTGGCCACATCACCAATGAATTTTCCCCGACGCCCTCCCCCCAATCTCTCCAAGCTCCCCCCCCCTGCCAATTTTTTTTATTCTCCTCCAACCCTGAGAAATAATTTAAGTTAAAAAAAATAATAATTTGGTCCGATCCTTTAAAATATTTGGCCCCACCTCCTCCCCAAAAATGTTTACCCTCCACCCCCACTCACCCCTCAATTTTTTTAGTCTGCCCAAAAGTTGAAAACAAACAAAATTTGTCCTAACCCCTGAAAAGTTTGGCTGCACTCCTAAAATTTTCTCTGAGCCCCCCCCCCATTTCTCCAGCCCACCGCCCCTAATTTTTTTTACTCTCCCCCAACCCTGAGAAATATTTAAAGTTCAAAAAAATAAAAAATTTGGCCCGACCCCTTGATAAATTTTGCCCTACCCCGCAAAAAAATGTTTACACTCCACCGCCACCCAGCACTCAAAGTTTTTACTTTCCCCCAAACCTGAGAAATATTTTAAGTTCAAAAAAAAAAATTTGGCGTTACCCCCTAAAAAGTTTGGCCCGACCCCTAAGATTTTCCCCGACCCCCCATCTCTCCAACCCCACCCTCAAAAATCTTTGTTTACTCTCCCCCAACCCTAAGTAATATTTTTAGTTCAAGAAAAAAAAGTAGAAAGTGTGGGAGTGTGAGGGAAAGAAAAAAGAAAGGAAATAATCCCTTCCTCTGACGCCATTTTCTGTTAAAATCGTGACTTGCATTATTTCTCAACTCATACATGATAGCATTGATTTCTTCTCAAATTAGTACTAAATAACGTTGAAAAATGGAGGTAAAAGCCCCCCCCCCCCCATTGGAGAAAAGTTCTCAGTTGAGACCCGAAGAGTCAATTTTTTTTCCGATTCCGAGATATTACACAACCCTGGGCTGGCCGGTCGGAATGATGTCAACCGTGTGACTGTTTGTTGAGTACCCTCGGAGGAGAAGCTTCATATACATACATACATACATACATACATACATACATACATACATACATACATACATACAGACAGACAGACAGACAACTGGGATTTATATAAGAGACTAGCCAACTTAAAAATAGCATATTAAGAATGTACTGTGTGAATTCAAAAAATAGTACGAAATGTTATTTATAGTGACATATTGGTGTATATTAAATTACATATTAAAGAGAATCTCATATGTAAATGCCACTTGTATGTATGTGTGTATGTATGTATGTATGTATGTATGTATGTAATGATACTTGTCAAAAACTACTCAACAAAGTGTCACAAAGTTGATATTTTTCTAACCGGAGAACCCTCGGACGAATAACATGTCAAAATTAGAAGAGACCATCGACTTATTCATGTGGAACGGACAAGAAACATGTCATGGGTGTTCTTAGATTTAATCGTTTTTTAACTATCTGTTTGATCTACGCATGCGCAAATATTTAGGCAACTTCCGCTTTTCTAGATTTCATCAAAACATTTTATTACTTAATACCTTTTGTTTGCTAAAGAATAAAAACCTTCTCTCTCACTCACATACAAGTCACAAAAAACAAAACTTTTTGTTTCAAAATCGTCAAAACCTTTCCTGTCAACGATCAATGAGGTAGAAATCATTTTTGATTTTCTTACTTAGCGAAGAGAATTTGGGGCGCGAAAGTCTTACTAAGCGAAGAGAATGTTTTTGTTTTTTAATAACACAAATATTTACGTGCGTGTACGATACCCAAAAATTATTGCCTCAGTCCAGACGGATTTCTTCTTTACTTTAATGTTTACACTTATTTACAAAACATCAGTTTTACCTACTTCAAAAACAGTGGATTCCTTAAAATTGCCTAGAAAACAAAAAAAAAACACTTGCTGAAATTCTGAAATTATCAATGTATTTAGTGATTTCAAAAGTACTTAATTATTTTGTTTGCGACTGTCTTTAGTCATTTAAAAAGTGTTTATATTTTTTTTACATAACACGTAATGCTAAATTCATTTTACGCAAGCTTTAAGAGAATTTGAACAGAATCTAAATACACTTACTTCGCAAACAAAATAATCATCACAAACTACATAAACAATAGATGGAATTCTTTATTTGTAAAATCAAAATTATTATACACAAAATTATCATTTGGTTTTAATTATTAATACAAAATATAATCTTTCTTCTACTTCTTTTTCTTCTTCTTTTTCTTCTTCTTCTTTTTTTCTCATTTCCAATTTATGAAAAAAAATTGCTCTTTTCTTGGAAGGACAACACGTAGCGCCCTACAGTGGCAGCATCGGAAGCATTCTACAGTAGGGACGCCTCAAGCGATTAGCAATAAACTAACCCCTTCTTAACGGGTGAGAAAGCAAAGCCTGGAAGGATGAACCTCCTAGTACTGCACAGGACAAACCCTGACCAATACGGTACCGGTCGTAGGGGGTAGCATCCATCCGAACTGATACTACTCTTTGATTTCTTTATTTGCAGAAAATGTATAAGAATTTACATTCAGGACAAATCTAGCACAAGGCCATCAAAAGTGTGGGAAATAAGATTCATTTGGAATCCTTTGTTTAAAGTAGTAAAATTGTATACTCTACTCTATGCTAGAATCATCTAAATCACCAAAATACCACATTTTCTCTTGGTGTCTTCTACACAATTAAATAAACACATTGCTTATATTAATAAACAGTATAAACTTTTACAATATTTGTTTGGTTAATAATTAGGATGGTTTGTTTGATGGATGGTAAAACACATTATTATTTTACTTACAATACTTTGTAACAGAAAACAATCGCTTATAACAAAACAATCATTTTGTTTACATTAATAAGAAATGTTCATTGTTTTCACACTTTGTTTAATTCACTTATTTTTCGTAATATTTTATACCGTGTTCTGTTGGCGGATAGTTATAGATGCTTTGTCAAGTATCTAAAATTTTAGCGTACGATCCCAGTCGACTTTAGGATTTTTTTTAACAGTCACCGAAATATACATCTAAAGGAGAAGGGGGAGATATGGATAGTACTTACTTTTGCCCCGGGCAATGGGGAGAGGGGTGCTGAAAAGAAAGGCGGGAAGAGCCAAAAGTGCGAAAAAAAACTTTTTTTCTACTTTTCATTTGTTGTTTTTAACATCCATTCTACAGCGATGCGATGTGACACAAGGTCGTGTTCTTTCAAATTATAAACAAAACAAACTTGCACCTTTCTTGCAAGGACTACACCCAGCGCCCTACAGTGGCAGCCTCGGGAGAGAGAGCCCTGGGAAACGCCGTATACCCCTACTAGTATCATATAAAATCGATTCTCAGTTATCGGTAAGAGTATAATTTTTACAATCGACAGATTCGAAAGGAAAACATCCAGTGCGGTTCCCCCTTTACACGGATAAACGCAGAAGTAAAGGAATATTTTATATTATGTGAGATTATATGTATTATATATATATATATATATATATATATATATACATATATATATACACACATATATATATATACATATATATGCATATATATATATACATATATACACATATATATATAAATATATATACATAGATATACATATACATACGTATATATATACATATATATACACATATATATACATATATATATACATATATATATACATATATATATATGATAAGTAAGTCAGGTTTACTTTATATTTCAACTATCAGGGCTACCCGGCGTTGCACGAGGTTTTCTCTTCCGTGATCGCCCAACCATCTCCCCGTTGCCACTTTCTTCCTTGGCTACAGCCGTGTCTTCTCCATCCTTCTTCTACCGTTACTGAGGGCAAAAGTATGACATTTGTGTATTAAAAGTACCACCTCTGTCTGCGCCTTCTATATACGTAATTATGTCCGACCTGGTGTGCATACTATATACGTACATATCTTTGTCTCCAGTGATCATACTATACATGTACCTATCTCTACCCTGGTGCGGATACTATATACATACCTATCACCACCCCGGTGCGCATACATAAGAATCATATTAATGCGCCTGTGTAGTATCAAACAACCAAAATTATGTTCGTTCATGTTGTGTCATGTTCGTTCATGTTGTGTAACTCATATTAATGCGTCCCTGTCGTATCAAAGAATAACAATCATGTTCATTCATGTAGCGTCACTATCATAAAAAAACTTATATTAATGAGCCCCTGTCATATCAGCGAACCGATGTTGTGCCTTTGTGCCTTTGTTCATGAAGAAGAAGAAAAGAAGAAGAAGAAGAAGAAGAAGTAAACGTATTCAATAGAAGCGCAATGCTGCACAAGCCCCCTAAAAACGTATTCCATAGGGGCGGTATACTGCAGAAGCCCCAGGTCGCATATTTTTGCTAGTTGGAAGCAGAACAGATACTACATCACCTCCAAATCTCTCAAAAAGAAGGATGTAAAGCCAACTTTCCTAAAAATATTTATCTTTTGTAAGAAAATAAAATTACCCCATACAAATATTTTCTTTTACCCTCCCCAACCCAAAGAAATATGTTTAGTTAAAAAAAAAATTTCCAGCCCCCCATTTTTTTTTCTTCTACTCAACCCAAAAAATATTTTTAGTTAAAAAGTAATACCCCCAATTGTTTTAGTCTCCTATACCCAATAAAATATTTTTAGTTAGAAAAAAATAATTCCCCCCACAAATTGTTTACTCTCTCCCTCCCAAAGTAATATTTTAAGTTAACAAAAATTCCTTTCCACCCCCCAAAAATGTTTCACTCTCTCCCACCCAAAGAAATAAATTAGGTTAAAAATAAGAAAAAGCACCGGAATTTCATATGTACCCTATACTGCAGAAGCACCGGTATTTTCTATGTACCCTATACTTTAGAAGCACAGATATGTCCTATGTATCCTATACTGTAGAAGCACAGGTATTCCTGTGTACCCATTACTACAGAAGCACCGATATTTCCTATGTACCCTATACTGAAGAAGCACCGGTATTTCCAAAGTACTCTCTACTACAGAAGCACCGGTATTTCCTATGTACCATAAACTGCAGAAGCAGTTTTATTTCTTATGTACCCTATACTGCAGAAGCACCGGCATTTCCTATTGACCCTATACTGAAGAAGAACGGGTATTTCCTATGCACCCCATATTGCAGAAACACTGATATTTTTTATGTACCACATACTGCAGAAGCAGTGATATTTTCTATGTACGCTATACTGCAGAAACACCGATATTTCCTATGTACCCTATACTGCAGAAGAACTTGTATTTCCTATGTACCCTATACTGCAAAAGCACCAGTATTTCATATGTACACGTTAGTGAAAACAGTGGCGGAGCATAATTATTTCTTCCTGTAACTTTACTGATTGAGACGTTATTTTATATGAATACAAATATTAGTTCAAACAATGGCGGAGCATAATTATTTCTTCCTTTAACTTTACTGATTGAGACGTTATTTTATATGAATACAAATAGTAGTGAAAACAATGGTGGAGCATAATTCTTTCGTCATTTAACTTTACTGATTGAGACGTTATTTTATATAGGAATAATTTATTCCTTTAACTTCCTGATTGAGTCATCTATTTAGTACTTGCCAGGATACACGTTGCTTAACTTCTATTTTACAGCACCTGGTCGTCTTAAATCGTCACCCATTTTATACTGTCCAGGTGATGCATTTCTTAACTTCTTCTTGAATTGAAATGTCTTTAAAAAACCTACACTCAAAAGTTGTGCGGACATTTGTAAATTTAAATTCAGTAATATTCAGTAATATTCCCTAAAATTGTTAATTAATTTTATCATTTATTTATAAAGATTTGAATTTAATTGAGGGTAATTATTTTACTTGTCTAAAGTAACATAATTTAGATTGCAAATGCCTATTTCCGTATTCAAATGACCTTTTGGGTTTGCAAGCTCTGAACTGAAAAAATTCAAAATGGCGTCCTAGCAAGTTTTCGCACATGTGAGTTTGCTCTTTTCTTTCTTTTTCTTTGTTTTTCGCCTACACAAGTATTTATGTTGGATGCTGTCTGCATCAAAGGTGTGTCTATTTTTAGGGATACTTGTGTGGCATAGTTTATTGATTAGGTTCTGGATGTGATTTATTAAGATTTTATTTATTTATTCATTTGTTTGTTTATTTATTTATGTATTATTTTTGTTTGCTTATTTATTTATATTTTTTAATATTTTATTTGTTTCCTTTTTCAAAAATTATTTTATAATATTTTTTATATATGGGGGCTCTGTATTTGAGTTGATTAATTGTTATATAGTGGCTGAATGTTGACGGAGGGTATATTTTCTCAGTGAACGCATTTGTCTAAGGGATATCTAATGTTTTGATTATCTTTGTCATATGTATATATCTTATATGAATTAAGTTAATTCTGTTGGTTTTATCTAATGCAGTGTATGGGTCTATTATAGGGTTTGTGTGAGACGGAGGGGGTTTAGGTCTAAGACATCTATAATTCCTTTTATTCTTTCAGTCTGATAGTCATATTTCTCAGGTGTTTAATTAGGGGGATTCATGTATTTATCATGTTAGACATTTTAAAAGAGAAGGAGTATCTACTGATTATTGTTATATTTGTTGTGGATGGGGTTTAGGTGGATATGAGTTTAGGCTTGGGTGATGCAGTTGTGGCATTACAATATATCCGGGGGCTGTTATTCTGTATATAAAAAAATTAAAAAATAAAATAATTTAAGAAAAGTCTTTGGGTGGGTGGCTATGTTATATATTTTTTTTAAATTTTTAATTTAATTGATGGTGTAGAGATCATTGGTCTTAAGAAATAATTAGTGAGTTATGTTTCATCGTTGCCAGTCCATTGGGCTAGCAGAAAATTTCTTTTGTGAGGACATTTTTTAAGACTTCGGATTTAATATTAATAGTTTATGGAAGGGTTGCCTGTAGAAACCTAAATTTTGCATAGGGGGCATCTCCTGGAGGTAGGGCTATTAGACTTCGGTTGATCGATAATCCGCCATCTATTTAATAGGGGAGTTTAAGACCTCTTTAGTTGCCATATAGTGGTTGCTCGGGTTGTGATGTTGTCTTTTAGGTGGTATCTGAAGGTGGTGTTGTGAACGTAGAGTCTTTGTTTAAAGGGGCCTTGAGTTAGTCCGATATAAATGTCTTCCTTCTTGGTATCTACACTGGCTATGAGTTTGGCTTTGTATACAATGCACCCTCCTCCTAAGGGGTAATCTTCCCCTTGTTTGCATGAGCGTCAAGAGTAGGAATGATTGGTTGATGGTGTTAGTGTCGAGGCTAGAATAAATCCTATGGATGGAAATCAAGAATAACAAGTTTTGATCGGATTTGTATCAGCTCTCACTCTTCTGCGATCGAGAACTTTATTGACTTTTTTATACACCTTGGCTCACATTATAATTATATATATATATATATATATATATATATATATTTATTAATATTAAATAAAGTGTTACAACAACATCCGGACCAAGGTTTCAGATCCGAGAAAATCGGACCTTCATCAGCGGAGTCGTATAGCTTAATGAGTGAGAACAACCGCCAGGAATTTCAAAATATTGTCCGTTGGAAAGATGGAACACTTTCAGATTTAAAATTGTCACGTGCGTGGAATATTCGTAGTCAGTTATGGATCAAAACAACAGCAACGCTGTACATCGAAAAAGCAAGAAATTAAATGGGAATAACGTTAACAGTTGGACAGATGGCATGTTTAAATTGTCACGTGCGTACCATTACGTGGCCGTTATGGAAAGTATTTAAATTAAACTAATAGAGACGCTATATATCTTATCGAAAGTAAATGGAGATAACGTTAAAAATAAAAATAAAAATAAAAATAAAATTATATTAAGTTAAAAAATATATAAATTATAAAATTATAAAATTAAAAATTATATTGAAATAATATGCTAATGTAATAAATTATTTCTAAAAATATTAAATATTAAATAATAAATCATTAAAAATAAAACTTATAATTAAATAAATTGTAAATATCATGCTCTTATTAATTATTTAGTTAATTTTACTTTTGCATTAATAATTGAGCACTGTGCTGGGAAACTCTCCCAATTAAGAAATACGGTATATATATATATATATTATATATATGTATATATATCTCATATACATATTATATATATTACATATATTAAATATATGTTATATTATATTAATATGACGAGCCGTCATGAACATCATTACCATGCCAGGGATGGAACTGTCGAACTTATATATATATATATATATCATACATCTAATATATATATATATATATATATATATATATTAAGTAGAGGGTTTTTGTTCGTGTAACTTCGGCGAGAGTAAGAAAATAACCCTATAACTATCCTGATCCGCTCGGCAATATACCCGGTTCACACTGCGTGTTACTACAAAATTACTATAAATCCATTCTCAGATTATTACATTTAATCTATGAAAATATACTCGCACAACAATAACTTACCCTTTTACCAGTTCTTAGTTGGCTTCTAATCTTTCTACCCACGACACTGTGTTATTTCTTGACATAGGCTAACCTTTTACACATCATCGGTAATTTACAGAATAACAAAATAGCCTGCTTTTATTCCTACTCTATTTCATTACTACATTCATTACTATACAAAGACATAGGTTGAAAACGAACACACATCCAAGTATAATCTAGTTTGTTAACTATTTCTTCATATAATATATATGTATACATATATATTTAATATATATGTATATATATATTATATATAATATATACATATATTCGTAAAAATGAATATATTTATATAGTATATATATACATGATTTATATATTAATTAATCAAGTCAAAATATATTGATAAAATTAGCATAAAACTAATATTTTCAAAAGTGCTCAATTACAAGTAGAGCGTTTATACTTCGCTTATTTTAAAAGTGCTTATTGTAATGCGAGGTTGGGGCACACACTCTTAATAGTGAAGTATACAAAAAATAAGTACCCCACATTACTCCCCGTGTTGTTTTGTTTACCTATTTTATAAATCATAATTTATTATCAGTTGATTAGTTTTAGAATGAATCCTATAAATGGAAATATATATATATATATGTATATTTCTATCAAGTTTCAATTTACTTGTTTACCGACTATACTTAATATGAAATAATAACGAATGTTCTATTCATATAATGGCAATTGGTGTTATCCAACAGATAACAGGTAATATACTATATATATATATATATATATATATATATATATATATATATATATATATATTTATATATATATATATATATATATATATATATATATATATATATATATATATATATATATATATATATATATATCTTCGTCCTGAATGTTAGTCTTTTCATTTTTAATCGTAAATAATTAATCGTGAACGCTCGAATCTTTACCAATTAAGTAAAACACCAACTGTTAAATAAACCGTTTTTAAATGTCGCTAAACTTTAATTCCGTAGTGTAGATCATCTCGAATCTTGACGTTATACCAATTAAGTTTTTAATATGTTCTAATATAAACCGAAATCTTCGTCCTGCATTTTCGTCTTTTAATTTTTAATCGTAAATAATTAAACGGTGTTTTTAATCGTGAACGCTCGAATCTTTCATCATATATTTTTACCTATAAAACTCACATTCGAAATTTTAACTGAGATAATTTATTTATTTCAATAGCAAAAACGAATTCTCTTATATATATTTTTATATTTCTGCATATGTAAAAAAATAGATTCAAATTAATATTTTACTTCTGTCACCCCTCCTCGATTATTTTAACATTTACCCCCTTTTTTACATCGACCAATTAAAAAAATGAATTTATCTTTTTAAGACGATGATCAATTTCTCTCATTATTTGTTTTTTTGACGTGGTTGTTTATATGTCTGAGGAGACCTAATTAAGGGGTCGAAATAATTTATAATGTATACAACCTTAATGTGTGTATAGTTTTTTCCTTTTAATAATTCTGTTTTGCTCTGTTTAAGTTACATTGAGCTCTGTTATTCTGATTCGCAACATAAAATTGAAATATACACACACTATATATATATATATATATATATATATATATATATATATATATATATATATATATATATATATTCCATATATACCATCGTTTCATTGACACGTGTAGGTTATTCTTTAAAAAAGGTCCGTACAACCCATATTAAATCATAAGCGTCTCAAGGAAAGGAGACAGTCAGAAAAATGGAACAGGTGGTGGTAATTACCGTTTTTATCGTCCGGTGTATTTTCTCAGGTTGTTTCTATAGTGGAGAATTAACATGTTTACGGGGGACGGTTTTTGAGTCTTAATTGTAACTTAGTATAATATAAATCATTTAAATACACATAATTACTGATTACGGAAGTTGCATGTTTATCTGTTTCTATTGTGTATTCATATTTAAGGGTGAGTGTGATTTATTTTTAGATCAGCGTGTGGCTTCAATTCGGACGTGGTTGATTGTTATTAATTTACATAATTATAGGAATTATGTGTTATATTTATATATTTATTCTTGGGAGGTGCTTATTGAAAAGGGTGTATTATATTGTAGTTTATTTTCACGGTAGAGGAGGTGTATAGGTCGGGTTTGGTATCTAATGGAAGAGGGGGTTATCCTTTTCACCGTAAGGTTTTTTTTTATCACGCAAATGGGTCATTATAGGTTTGTTATCTCCATAATATTTATATAGTGGTTTCTTGTATTAAGGCCCGGGGCCAGCCACGGATATGGGTTGGATGAAACAGTCAGTATAATGGGCAGTAGATTACTTAAGAGGACTTGATTATCCAAGAGAATGACTCAGCAATTATTTGTTTGTTTTAGACTTGAAGACGGCCATGTTTTCGTTTGCTGTGAAGCAGCCTCGCAGTAATGTGTTCCACAGATGATATGTTATAGAAAATACATTTTGTTCATGGAAGTGTTATTTGGTTTTTGGTACAGATAGAGAAAGAGAGAGAAGGAGAGAGAGAGAGGGGGAAGTTCTTTGGGTATTTTATAGGGGGGGGTGCAGGTGAAGCTCAGTCGAGTACTTACCATGTACATAACGATAAAGTAGAAAGAGGCAACATCTTTTCTGTGTTGACGAAGTGTCAAGGTATAGCAGAAGTTAATCTCCCACGATGTTGCGATGTCTGTGTGATACTATATGAAGACAAAAAAAAGGTCTGTGTGACACCTTCCCATATATGGCGTCCGTACTACATCTTGGCTCGTATACAGGTAAAGGATTGCGTCAGGAGCCGCAGAATGATCCAACCATTTTCCAGCGACTTAAGCCAAAGATTTGATGTAAGTTTTTAATTTTGAGTCCTGGAATGTAAGTCAGTCCTCAGAGCTTATACGTATAGAACATGTGTAATTATTTCAGATTAAGTAAAGTCGGTTAATTAAAATAGATGCTATAATTCAAAATATTGTTTGCGGGGAAAACGTGTAATATAAAAAATGCTAATCACTTTCTTATGATAGAACTTAGAATCACTAACAAGTGTTAACAAGTAAATATTACTAGAGATCACCCAGTAACCTTGCTATTCTTAATCCTTTCTTATTGGCTACAAACTATTTAAGGAATATGATGATTCATATTTTATTTATAAATTTGGGTTTGTAATGAAGAAGAAAAACTAGAAACCCGGAAAGAAAACGGAGAGGCGGAAACAAATACATATTCTTTGTTTAGTTTGTTTTACGCATGTCAAACATGTAAGTTATTCGATACTGAAATAATACTTATTGTAATTGCTGTCTTACCAAACTTGAAGCGCCCATTCCATTTTTCAGTGGTGTTGGTGCATATTTGAACGGAGCACATCTGACTGGACTGGAAATCTTCCGATTCTATGATTAGCATTATCTACCATTAGCACACCTGCATCCTCAATTATAGATTGTATCTAAACACATATGCACACACATGAGCGCACACACACAGACCACACACACACGCCAAATACACACACACACACATACATATATATATATATATATATATATATATATATATATATATATATATATATATGTGTGTGTGGGGGGTATGTATGTATGTATGTATGTATGTATGTATGTATGTATGTATGTATGTATGTATGTATGTATGTATGTATGTATGTATGTAGGTATAATATACTACCCGTGATCCGTCGGGTCACAACAGCTACACTTATTATTTTCAATTTTGATTTCATTCGAAAATGCATAAGCTGTGATATACCTGTAGAGAATTTGTTCTTGCATGATGAAGAAAAGACCTTTTACTTCTACATTATCATGATTCATAATATAGAAGTAAAGAGCTTTCTTATTTTGCGATCTAATTTACATACGTTTTTCCGGTATGTAGGAAAACAATATGTAAATTAATATGAAAGACAGTCACTTTTTCTATGAACTGAGAATATTAAAAACTATTTTGATCTAAGAAAGTATCTAAAATTCAATGGTTTAAGCTTAAAAATTCTTCATGTGAAATTTAAATTCAGGAAATCTTATTCAATTGGTTTCTAATGACTATTGATGAGATTTTTTGCAAATCTGAAATATTAAAATATTCAGCGGAAGAGGACGAGAGAAATGCAACTAAATGAAAGATGTGTGACTTGTTCAGTTAATGACGATTTACGACAAATTAACAGAATTAATATGGATTTTTTTAACGTAACTCTATCGGAGAACTAATGAATATTTTAGCATGTACTTTATGCGATTTAATAATATTCGAAAACAAAAGTTGGAGAACTCAGTATTTGTATAATATATATATATATATATATATATATATATATATATATATATATATGGGTGTGTGTGTGTGCTATTAATTTCTTATCACAATGCGATTAAATATCTGGCAATATGAGTACGCTTAAATGAAGAGAGAATGTCGTTTTAAATAAGGAAGATCTCATTAATTTTTGTTATCGTCGATGTATCGCTCATTCTGGGCTGCTTCTTTAATCTGAGGAAGACATCTAATACAAACAGAAATACTATGAGATATAGTCATTTTACATTTGTATGAACAACTGGGAGTATTAGGTGCCAATATACGAGTATAGTTCATCCTGATGCATCTAAACTTTCGCGAAACATCAATAATAAAGACAAATAAATAAGACGTGATTTTGAAAAACAAGGTTCGTTTTCCGTGTTGCTTCTGTAAATATATATATATATATATATATATATATATATATATACATATATATATATATATATATATACATATATATATATATATATATATATATATATATATATATATATATATATATATATATATATATATATATATATATATATATATTGGCAGCGTTTTCTCTTGTAGGCAAGTATTGTTGAATATAAGAGACAACTTATGCCTGGATATACTGTGGTAGATCCTTTCAATAGTCCGAAATAAGGATCTTAGTTTCATAGAATTAGCTGATGAATTTGCCATACTTTTGATTTGTGTCCCAAGTACTTTAAGACCAAACCGGGTTCATCGTCAGGGGAATAAGAGTAATCAGGTACATACCATGTGTTAGTATTATAGATGGTTTCAACGGGAATTATATAATAAGTACGAAACTATAGTTGGAATTATAGACATTTTAGTACATAATTACTGCTATTAGAGTAAATTCTGTTAATTAGTTTTTTTTTTTTATATATATGGCTTCTCATATACGGAGTTTTTGTTTGTTTGTACTATACTATTCCATGATTTTTGTATTTTCTACTATGAGTTTTCTGAATTACGATCGGGGGCAGGAATGGTCGTTAGTTAAGTGTTTGGTTATAGCGCTAGTATCAGACAAATGCATCGCTAATCTTCTCGACAAAGTAGTGGTAGTCAAACATATGTATATGTTTTTTACTTGGTTATATATATATAAATATATATATATATATAAATATATATATATATATATATATATATATATATATATATATATATATATATATACTAGATGAATGAATTCCCCAAACAGAAAAGAGTTGCACCATTTTTGTTCTCTTACGAGAATTAAAATCAATATATAAATCTACTAAACCTTATATATAGAATCTTTATCCGAATTTTCATCAAAATCCATTACATTATTTTGATCCTAGGTTAAAGCTTAAGAGGACCTAAAAGGGAAATTGAAATTCAGGAATCTTGTTTAATAAGTGTCTAATGACTATGGATGAGATTTAATGCAGATCTTAAATATTAAAATTGAAGCTTGTACCAATATTTGGTTCTCTAAAACCCGTTAAAATAGTCCAGAGAAACTTAATTTAAGGGAATATTCGTTAATTTATGTCTCATACCTATTATTTAAAGGTCACAAAAATCGGAGGAATCTTAATTCTTTCGTAAGATTTCCACCCCTCTTTGTACTCCTTGCATAAAGCTAAATCAAAATAAATATAGCCCACATTACATAGCTTTACGACTAGAAGTTTTGTTCCAAAAATCATAATAACTGGTTAATTACTTTGGGAGTGAATCTCTTACATACATAAACATATACGCATACTAAATTTTCGTATATATATATATACATACGTATATGTTTATGTGTGTGTAATTGAGATGCCATTTTGAAAATGGTATTTAAAACATTCTTAACAAATTGCTTAGACGATTCTGTGAAAACAAAGATTTTTTTTAGATATTACATCATATACTTTTGCATGCTACACTAATCTTTTAGCGCACCAACTTCTATCAAAAACTTAAAATGTATTTCCATTGCCAGTTTAAGCTCCACTCGAATGAATAAAGTATAATGAGTGACAATTAGGTAAAAGTAAAATCATCCACTCTTCACCAGGAAGACAATATTCTGTGTTCAATTAGCTGAACATTATATGCTGGCAAGACAGCTGTGCACACAGCCGCTGTGAATTTAAAATGAAAAGCACTGTGATTTTCATAACACGGGAAGCAGTAACTGCTAAAGTAAAGCAATACAAAGAATTATCAATTAATAAAGTGCATTTCCATTAGTTCTTGCCAGATGCTTCACACGGGTATGACAAATATATAAATACTTGCTGTGGATCACAGGTTCACAGCGTCTAAAATTACAGTTTGATTTAGTATAATTTTAAACAGCGTGCAAATAATGTCTAACAAATGTCATGAAATCAAAACAGTATAGTTCTTAATACATTTGAAACAATAGCAACATCGAAACAACGTCGCATAACCTCCAAACGAAAATATAATACATGTGTAAGGTTGCAATAACGTTGCAACAATGTTTCATAACCTCCAAACAGAAAATATAATATATTTGTGAGGTTGCAATAACGTTACAACAATGTTTCATAACCTCCAAACGAAAATATAATATATTTGTAAGGTTGCCATAACGTTACAACAATGTTTGATAACCTCCAAACGAAAATGTAATACATTTGTAAGGTTGCAATAACGTTACAACAATGTTTCATAACCTCCAAACGAAAATATAATACATTTGTAAGGTTGCCATAACGTTGCAACAATGTTTCATAACCTCCAAACGAAAATATAATACATTTGTAAGGTTGCCATAACGTTGCAACAATGTTTCATAACCTCCAAACGAAAATATAATACATTTGTAAGGTTGCCATAACGTTACAACAATGTTTCATAACCTCCAAACGAAAATATAATACATTTGTAATGTTGCCATAACGTTACAACAATGTTTTATAACCTCTAAACGAAAAAATAATACATGTGTAACGTTGCAATAAGGGGTCAGGCCAAATTTTTTTGTTTTTTTTTTGTTTTAGAGTCAAAATATATCTCATGGTTGTGGGAGAGTGAAAAATGAGGGGGCTGGAGAGATTTAGAGGTCGGGGAAAATTTTAGGGGTCAGGACGAACTTTTTAGGGGTCAGGCCAAATTTTTTTGTTTTTTTTTGTTTTGAAGTCAAAATATTTCTCATGGTTGGAGGAGAGTGAAAAATTAGGGGGCTCTAGAGATTTAGGGGTCGGGGAAAATTTTAGGGGTCAGGTCGCACTTTTTAGGGGTCAGGACAAATTTTTTTGTTTTTTTTTGTTTTGAAGTCAAAATATTTCTCATGGTTGGAGGAGAGTGAAAAATTAGGGGGCTGGAGAGATTTAGGGGTCGGGGCAAATTTTAGGGGTCAGGACGAACTTTTTAGGGGTCAGGCCAAATTTTTTTGTTTTTTTTTGTTTTGAAGTCAAATGATTTCTCATGGTTGGGGGAGAGTGAAAAATTAGGGGGCTGGAGAGATTTAGGGGTCGGGGAAAAGTTTAGGGGTCAGGCCGAACTTTTTAGGGTCTGCCCACATTTAGGGGCGGCGATATGTACGTATTTAGCTTCCACACCGGGGCGGCGATAGGTACTTATTTAGCATTCAGCGGTGGTGATAGGTACTTATATAGCATGTGCACATGGGCGGTAATAAGTACGTATATAGTATGCACACCGGGGTAGTGATAGGTATGTATTTAGCATGCGCACTGAGGCAGCGATCGGTTCATATGTAGCACGCGCACCGGGGCGGCGATAGGTACGTATATAGCACGCGCACAGGGGCGGCGAAAGGTACATATTTAAAATTCACACTGGGCGGCGAAAGGTACATATTTAGAATTCCCACCGGGGCGGCGATAGGTACGTATTTAGCATTCACGCCGGGGCGGCGATAGGTATGTATTTAGCATTCACACCGGGGCAGCGATAGGTATGTATTTAGCATTCGCACCGGGGCAGCGATATGTACGTATTTAGCTTCCGCACCGGGGCGGGGATAGGTACGTATTTAGAATTCACACCGGGGCAGCAACAGGTACGTATTTAGAATTCACACCGGGGCGGCGATAGGTATGTATTTAGCATTCGCACCGGGGCGGCGATATGTACGTATTTAGCTTCCACACCAGGGCGGCGATAGGTACGTATTCAGAATTCAGGGGTGGCGATAGCTACGTATATAGCATGTACACATGGGCAGCAATAAGTACGTACATAGCATGCGCTCTGCGGCGGCGATCAGTATATATATTGCACGCGCACCGGGGCGGCGAAAGGTATGTATTTCACATTCGCACCGTAGTGGTGATAGGTACGTATTTAGCATTCGCACTGGGGCGGCTATAGGTACGTATTTAGCATTCGCACTGGGCCGGCGATAGGTACGTATTTAGCATTCACACCAAAGCGGCAATATGTACATATTAATTATTCGCACTAGGGCAGCGATAGGTACTTATGTAGCATGCACACCGGGGCGCAATAGGTATGTATTTAGCATTCACACCGGGGCAACGATAGGTACTATTTAGCATTCGCAACGGGGCGGCGATAGGTACTTAAATAGTATCTGCACCGGGGCGGCGATAGGTACGTATATAGTATGTGCACTGGGGCGGCGATAGGTACGTATATAGTATGCGCACCGGGGTGATGATAGATACGTATATAGTATGAACACCGGGGTGGAGATATAGAAGGCGCAGATAGAGGTGTTACTTTTTATAGAAATATGTCATACTATTACCCTGGGCAATAGGAGAAATGGTGGGGAAGAAACAGCTTTTGCAAAAGGCAAAATTAGAAAGTAGCGGCGAAATGGGGCGACCAGGAAAGAGAAAGGTAGCAGATAAAGAAACGGCTATAGAGAGAGGGGGCGGACATAGAAGTTTGAATATAAAGATGTTACACACACGATCTTTCTTCAAATATATGTTTTTATGACCCCGAGCAACGCCGGGTAGCCCCGCTAGTCTCCTATATAAAGGGCAGTTGTCTGTATGTTTGTCTGTCGGTTTGTCTGTTTGTTTGTATGTCCAGATACTCCTCCGAGTGGACCCAACAAACAGTCACACGGTTGACATCATTATAACCGGCCAGCCCCGGGACGTATAATATCTCAGAACCGGAAAAAAAAATGGACTCTTCGAGGGTCGACTGAGTACTTTTCTCCAATGGGGGGGTGCCTTTTTCCTCGATTTTCAACGTTGTTTAGTACTAATTTGAGAAAAAAACAAAGAATTTGAGAAATAATGCACCGTCATGATTTTAACAGGAAATGACGTCAGAGGAAATCCCTAACGGCTCTTTTTTGAACATGAGTTTATAGTGAAGCAAGTGTTGCTTAATCTCAAACGGCACTTTTTTTGAACACGAGTCCATAGTCAAGCATGGGTTGCTTACTTACTAACGGCACTTTTTTGAACATGAGTCCATAGTAATGCAAGGGTTGCTTAACTCCTAACGGCACTTTTTGATACATGCGTTTATAGTGACGCAAGTGTTGTTTAATCAATAACGGCACTTTTTTTAACATAAGTTCATAGTGAAGCAAGGGTTGCTTAATCCTAACCACATTTTTTCTGTTGACATGATAACATCCTCCTAGGTATTACCTCCTCCTTTTTGAGAGGTGTGAAGTTAGTGTAGTATCAGTAAAATTAAAGTAATAAATAATTATGCTCCCCCACTGTTTTCACTAATATTTGTATGCTCCCCCATTGTTTTCACTAATATTTCTATACATATTGTATACATATTGAAAATTTGGGGTGGGTGTGGGGGTGTCGACATTCACCGGTGTGAGCGCCTCAGGAGAAATTTGGGGAAGAGGGGGGGGGTATCGGCATTCGGCGGTGGGGCGCCTCAGGCCAAATCTGGGGAGGGTGAGTGTCGGCATACGGCGGTGGGGCGCCTCAGGCGAAATTCGGGGAGGAGTGTCGGCATTCGCCAGTATGAGCGCCTCAGGCCGAATTTGGGGGAGTGTCGGCATTCGCCGGTGTGAGCGACTCAGGCCGAATTATGGGGGATTGTCGGCATAATGCAAAGTCACGATTTCAGCAGGAAATGACGTCAGAGGAAATCCCTAACGGCTCTTTTTTGAACATGAGTTTATTGTGAAGCACGGGTTGCCTTATCCCAACGAAACATAAGTTTTTATTGAAGCAACTGTTGCTTAATCCCTAACGGCATTTTTTTGAACATGAGTCCATAGTGAAGCAAGGGTTGCTTAATTCCTAACGGCACTTTTTTGAACATGAATCCACAGTGAAGCCAGGGTTGGTTAATCAATAACGGCACTTTTTTGAACACGAGTTTGTAGTGAAGCCAGGGTTGCTTAATCCTAACTGCATTTCTTCTGTTGACATGATACCATCCTCCCAGGTATAACCTCCTTCTTTTTGAGAGGTGTGAAGTTAGTGTAGTATCAGTAAAATTAAAGTAATAAATAATTATGCTCCACCATTGTTTTCACTAATATTTGTATACATATTAAATAACGTCTCAATAAGTAAAGTAAGAAGAAAAATAATTATGCTCCACGACTGTTTTCACTAATATTTGTATACATATTAAATAACGTCTCAATAAGTAAAGTAAGAAGAAAAATAATTATGCTCCACCATTGTTTTCACTAATATTTGTATACATATGATATAACGTCTAAATAAGTAAAGTAAGAAGAAAAATAATTATGCTCCACCACTGTTTTCACTAAAATGTGTATACATATTAAATAACGTCTCAATATGTAAAGTAAGAAGAAATATAATTATGCTCCGCCATTGTTTTCACTAATATTTGAATACATGTTAAATAACGTCTCAATAAGTAAAGTAAAAAGAGAAATAATTATGCTCCGCCACTGTTTTCACTAATATTTGTATACATATTAAATAACGTCTCAATAAGTAAAGAAAGAAGAAAAATAATTATGCTCCACCATTGTGTTCACTTATATTTTTTATACATGTTAAATAACGTCTCAATAAGTAAAGTAAAAAGAGAAATAATTATGCTCCACCATTGTTTTCACTAATATTTGTATACATGTTAAATAACATTTTTTTGTTTTGAACTCAAAATATATCTTAGGGTTGGGGGAGAGTTAAAAATTAGGGGGCTGGAGAGATTGAGGGCTCGGGAAAAATTTTAGGGCTCAGGCCGAACTTTTTAGGGGTCAAGCCAAATTTGTTTGTTTTTTTTTGTTTTGAAGTCAAAATATTTCTCAGGGTTGGGGAGAATGAAAATATAAGGGGCTAGAGATATTGAAGGGTCGAGGAAAATTTTAGGGGTCAGGCCGAACTTTTTAGGGGTCAGGCCAAATTTTTTTGTTTTTTTTTGTTTTGAAGTCAAAATATATCTCATGGTTGGGGGAGAGTGAAAAATTAGGGGGCTAGAGAGATTTAGGGGTCGGGGAAAATTTTAGGGGTCAGGACGAACTTTTTAGGGGTCAGGCCAAATTTTTTTTTTTTTTTTGTTTTTTTTTTTTTGAAGTCAAAATATTTCTCAGAGTTGGGGGAGAGTGAAAAATAGGGGGCTGGAGAGATTTAGGGGTCGGGGAAAATTTTAGGGGTCAGGACGAACTTTTTAGGGGTCAGGCCAAATTTTTTTGTTTTTTTTTGTTTTGAAGTCAAAATATATCTCATGGTTGGGGGAGAGTGAAAAATTAGGGGGCTGGAGAGATTCAGGGGTCGAGGAAAATTTTAGGGGTCAGGACGAACTTTTAAGGGGTCAGGCCAAATTTTTTTGTTTTTTTTTGTTTTGAAGTCAAAATCGTTCTCATAGTTGGGGGAGAGTGAAAAATTAGGGGGCTAGAGAGATTTAGGGTTCGGGGAAAATTTTAGGGGTCAAGCGGAACTTTTTAGGGGTCAGGCCAAATTTTTTTGTTTTTTTTTGGTTTTGAACTCAAAATATTTCTCAGGGTTGGGGGAGAGTGAACAATTAGGGGGCTGGAGAGATTTAGGGGTCGGGGAAAATTTTAGGGGTCAAGACGAACTTTTTAGGGGTCAGGCCAAATTTTTTTTGTTTTTTTTTGTTTTGAAGTCAAAATATTTCTCATGGTTGGGGGAGAGTGAAAAATTAGGGGGCTGGAGAGATTTAGTGGTCGGGAAAAATTTTAGGGGTCAGGCCGAACTTTTTAGGGTCTGCCCAAATTTAGGGGCGGCGATATGTACGTATTTAGCTTCCACACCGGGGCGGCGATAGGTACTTATTTAGCATTCAGTGGTGGTGATAGGTACTTATATAGCATGTGCACATGGGCGGTAATAAGTACGTATATAGTATGCACACCGGGGCAGTGATAGGTATGTATTTAGCATGCGCACTGAGGCAGCGATCGGTTCATATGTAGCACGCGCACCGGGGCGGCGATAGGTACGTATATAGCACGCGCACAGGGGCGGCGAAAGGTACATATTTAAAATTCACACTGGGCAGCGAAAGGTACATATTTAAAATTCACACCGGGGCGGCGATAGGTACGTATTTAGCATTCACGCCGGGGCGGCGATAGGTATGTATTTAGCATGCACACCGGGGCAGCGATAGGTATGTATTTAGCATTCACACCGGGGCAGCGATAGGTACGTATTTAGCTTCCGCACCGGGGCGGCGAAAGGTGTGTATTTCGCATTCGCACCGTAGTGGTGATAGGTACGTATTTAGCATTCGCACTGGGGCGGCTATAGGTACGTATTTAGCATTCGCACCAGGGCGGCTATAGGTACGTATTTAGCATTCGCACTGGGCCGGCGACAGGTACGTATTTAGCATTCACACCAAAGCGGCAATATGTACATATTAATTATTCGCACTAGGGCAGCGATAGGTACTTATGTAGCATGCATACCGGGGCGCAATTGGTATGTCCTTAGTATTCGCACTAGGGCAGCGATAGGTACTTATGTAGCATGCACACCAGGGCGCAATAGGTATGTATTTAGCATTCACACCGGGGCAACGATAGGTACTATTTAGCATTCGCAACGGGGCGGCGATAGGTACTTAAATAGTATCTGCACCGGGGCGGCGATAGGTACGTATATAGTATGTGCACTGGGGCGGCGATAGGTACGTATATAGTATGCGCACCGGGGTGATGATAGATACGTATATAGTATGAACACCGGGGTGGAGATAAGTACCTATATAGAAGGCGCAGATAGAGGTGTTACTTTTTATAGAAATATGTCATACTATTACCCTGGGCAATAGGAGAAATGGTGGGGAAGAAACAGCTTTTGCAAAAGGCAAAATTAGAAAGTAGCGGCGAAATGGGGCGACCAGGAAAGAGAAAGGTAGCAGATAAAGAGACGGCTATAGAGAGAGGGGGCGGACATAGAAGTTTGAATATAAAGATGTTACACACACGATCTTTCTTCAAATATATGTTTTTATGACCCCGAGCAACGCCGGGTAGCCCCGCTAGTATAATATATTTGTAAGGTTGCAATAACGTTACAACAATGTTTCATAACCTCCAAACGAAAATGTAATACATTGGTAATGGTTGCAATAACGTTACAACAATGTTTCATAACCTCCAAACGAAAATATAATACATTTGTTAGGTTGCCATAACGTTGCAACAATGTTTCATAACCTCCAAACGAAAATATAATATATTTGTAAGGTTGCAATAATGTTACAACAATGTTTCATAACCCCCAAACGGAAATATAATACATTTGTAAGGTTGCCATAACGTTGCAACAATGTTTCATAACCCCCAAACGAAAATATAATACATTTGTAAGGTTGCCATAACGTTGCAACAATGTTTCATAACCCCCAAACGGAAATATAATACATTTGTAAGGTTGCCATAACGTTGCAACAATGTTTCATGACCTCCAAACGGAAATATAATACATTTGTTAGGTTGCCATAACGTTGCAACAATGTTTCATAACCTCTAAACGAAAATATAATATATTTGTAAGGTTGCAATAACGTTACAACAATGTTTCATAACCTCCAAACGAAAATATAATATATTTGTAAGGTTGCAATAACGTTGCAACAATGTTTCGTAACCTCCAAACAAAAATATAATATATTTGTAAGGTTGCAATAACGTTGCAACAATGTTTCACAGCATCCAAACGAAAATATAATATATTTGTAAGGTTGCAATAACGTTACAACAATGTTTCATAACCTCCAAACGAAAATATAATACATTTGTAATGTTTCCATAACGTTGCAACAATGTTTCGTAACCTCCAAACGAAAATATAATATATTTGTAAGGTTTCAATAACGTTGCAACAATGTTTCGTAACCTCCAAACAAAAATATAATATATTTGTAAGGTTGCAATAACGTTGCAACAATGTTTCACAGCATCCCAACGAAAATATAATATATTTGTAAGGTTGCAATAACGTTGCAACAATGTTTCATAGCATCCAAACCAAAATAAAAAAGAGTATAAACCATGATCAAGCGTTCCATATTAAATTATATTTTAAAGGTAGCATGCTGTTATACATAACATAGAATACAAAAGATTTTGAATAAATTTTCAAATAAATTCCGAATATTTCATAAATTCGTGAAAAGTTATGTTCTCAAACGAATCAACTCTGCCATAAGTTATATTGCAAAATATTTTTTCAAATTTCGACCATATAACCATGTATTATACCGCTTTTATTATTCAATAATTAAATGTAAACCTTTTAAAAACAGATTATATTTAAAGGAATATATAATATACGTATAGATGTGAAATCCTTCAGAATATTTAATTACGAAAATACTCATCAAAGCGAATGGTTTAGTCTGTCTTATCAAAAGCTTGTCTCTATTTCTTGCGTTTTTGTAAAATGATGAATGACTCTATATGGGTTTTCTATAGGAAAACGGGAAATATATTTGCATATGCATATCTAATCTATTTTCATGCATGGCAAGGCTCAATGTAACCGTGAGAGGGGTGTGTCAAAAATAAAAAGCACAAAAACAAACCATATTTTGATCTAAGTAATATGTATCATAAACAGTAAAGAACAAAGAAAGCAGCCTTTTAAACATTGTACGAATCAGTACAAACTTGTTTATGAAAGAAAATTTCTCGGAAATTCCCGCCGTAAAACAAATATACACAAATAGTATAGTTTGAAAAAGAAGCAGATATATCTTAAAGAAAGAGTATAGTGAATAGTCGAGAACAACTGAAAGTAAAAAGTGTTAAATCATTGAAAGCAGTCATTATAGAAATGGCGATGGAAAAAGATGTCTTGTTGCATATAAAAGCAAACAGATAGCAGTTTACAAGTGGGAACAAAAATCGGAACTTATGTTGCTATAGGGCATAGGAAGTTTAGAAAAGTAACCTCCATTAAAGAAGTATGAATGAAGTAGATTGCATGGTTGCCCCGTCGCACCAAAGTCCTAATCAAGAGCAAAATAAGGAAACAATGTTTTTATTAGATTATCTGATTGACAACATCTTGAATAAAAACACATACTTAATCCTTTCATTTGTAGCTTCAATAATGTATTTCGACTTAAGTGGGTAAAAATGCATTGTGTATTGTTATATGTTAGTAAAAGGGTTAAATGTAACTACGTCACATAAACCAATTCCGTGAATCAGAGCATGATACCGCATATGTCTTACTGATAATGAGTATGGATTTAAGTAAGCACGATCTACTGCGCATATCCTAACGGTCATCTCCGAACGCATATACCATACACTTGATATATCCAAAGCCTTTGACAAGGTCTGGCATAAAGGTATTCTCATAAAAATTAATGCATATAATATTACTGGACTAATATTCAATATAATAAGATCCTTCCTATCCAAAAGAAAGATTCAGGTTGCTCTCGATTGCGGTTCATATAACCAACATGACATAAATGCAGGTGTACCGCAGGGATCGATCTTTGGACTTTTATTTTTCCTAATTTTCATAAACAACATCCCTGATGACATTGTGTATGTGATGGGTATATTTGCTGACGACACCACGCTCTACTCCTGCCAGACGCTTTTATTGTTGTACAATTTTAGTCACAACAATTTACTTACGTAGTGCGGTGGAAATGATGCAGATATGAATCATTTTAAAATTATCAGAGATAACGCGGTTAAAATTTAATAATATCAAAGGAGTTGTCAACCTTACGTAAATAATATGCAAACAAAACAATAAAAACAAGAATGAATTTAGTGTATCCAGGCAACGCAAGATACGTACAGCTAGTTGATCATAAAACAATACATCGAGCAGCACATTGATTTGAATAAGTTGGTTTAAAAACACTAGTACTTATTAAGCGGGGCGTACAATGGGGAGGGTTAGGGTTAGGGTTAGGGTTACATTTTGACAAAATACACATCATTTGTTAGCACAGTACAATGGTAATATAGGCGCTACATACACACGATATTAAAGCCTTATCATTGATCAATTCAATAGGTTATGCGTAAAATAATGATTTATTTTTAACTAATCGTGTACAAATAATTGTTAAGAATAACTATTGTGTTTCAGGCATGTGATCGCCCAAAAAGGATTGATATTCCGTGAAACTGAAAAATGAAACGATACTAGCAGAAAATGCACACCTTGGGACAAATAAGAGGCACATGAGATTAGGAAATTTCAAAGCAAGAAAAAAAGTGACAGTAATCAGACCATAGCAATTTCTGCAATGTTCTAACTTTCCGATTTTGACCAAATCCGATTATAATGTGAAAAAAATGTTCTTTTTTATATTTTCATCTTTTCTGGTACAGTGTTTTCTAATATTTCAATATTAAAAAAATTGGTTTTAAATGTATTCATAAAAGCAAACAGTTTTGATGGTCAAATGAAAAAGAAAACACCCATAAAAATGTAGGGTAATATCACTCTTTATTGCTGTTCTTTGAAGAACGAAGACCCCAGCGCCCCCAAATAATAATAATAATAATAATAATAATAATAATAATAATAATAATAATAATAATAATAATTCACCGAAGACTACTTAATATCACGAACGTTAAACAACACAATTACTGCCTCAGCTAAAGACCCATAGTATTTTTTATTAATGTCTGGCTTTTGTTTTTGTATGGCATTTGATGTTTTCTTCCTTAAAGAATTGACCGGATAAAAAGGACGATAAAAACATAAGAATCAAAAAGAATGGTCTGGGAATAATGAAATAAAAGAAATAAGCGATGATAAAAAAAGCGATCGCATGCCAAGACAACATTCATATAATAACATATCACTCAATGGAGGTAACTAAAATGCATTGTATTCTCTAGTCTTTTTTTACTATTTTTATGTTTCCTTTGTTTTTAGTTAAACTGCAGTTTTCACCATAACTATTAACCTCTCGTTTGATGTTGTCTTCCTTGTCTGAGTTTTGCTTTATCTCGACACAATGCATAAATATACAAAGGCAGGCAAAACAGCGCCATATGAAGTGCTATCATTTGCTGAAATATCTTCCGACTAAAAAGCACACACGCCAACCAAACCACACGCTTTCGTGACAAACCAAAAATCCTAAAATTATTTAATTGATAAGAATTTTGTTAAAATTTGACAAAGGTTACATATTTTTGTTAAAATTTGACAAAGGTTACATATTTTTGTTAAAATTTGACAAAGGTTACATATCTGTGTGAAATCTTTTGTGTTGATTATAGTTATGTAACAACGAATTGAATGAAGAGTATCGATATGACTAAGAATGATTTCATGTGAACTCGTTTAAAAGATTATGCGTATGTAAATATCCATTGAAATTCTGTTGGAATGTTCAGATATATCGCCATCTTTATCTTGTAATATATTTTTGTTATTACAATGTTGATATATTTTAGATTTTCTTAACATTCTGGGGTTTATACAAAAGTAAAGTTCTCAGAATATATTTATATCTAACATATAATGTCATCCTGCCAGATTTTCAAAGTCAGATTGAAATAGCATTCCGTTTGACATATAAATACTTGATTAAGCTTAGCTTATTTTATTTTGCGTCCGTGTTTGTTTTTTACTGAAAATACTTACTCTGGTCAAAGAAACTTGTAAAATAACATAAAGATTCGGCTAGTAAGGTCCTCTTAACCCATTGTTTTTCGGTTTGTTCAGAACCGAAAACAAGCAGGTCAATCCCTAAGTGGGAGTGAGATCTAATCGAGAGAAAAAGAAAACGGGGATGGAGTTTGGGTATGGGTCGTGTCCTTCCAAGGTAAATGTAACTTGGGAGAGGCTTAGAATAACAACTAAAAGCAGAGGTTGGGCCCCTTGGATGGTTTCTATTACGAAGTCGGTAACTCATTTACTTGAGTATCTAGGATGCTAACATTACCCGTAGGGCTGAGATTCAACAGAACCAGGAATAGCGTGCACCATGCCCAGGCCGGGCACACGTACACTTTAATCGTAGCCAAACTCATACTAATCATGAATAATGATTTATATGCCTTGTTTGATACTCTAATATATACTTTTAAAAACATTAAATAATTATTTTCGATTTCGCCGGGCAACGCCTAGACACGGTTCTTGCTAGTATCTCTCTCTCTCTCTCTCTCTATATATATATATATATATATATATATATATATTTTTTTTTTTTTTTTTTTTGTATATACGTATACGTTTATAATCGGGACTCATCAGCAGAGAGATATGACTATTCATTACTGATCATGCGATTTGAACACCCGGATTCCGAGTAGTTAGCAACTCAAATCCCGACATCTAGACCTACTTGGCCAACGCTGAATAGCGAATGAACAGTGATAATTTTAACACTCTATCCGGCAGCTTGACGTCATAAGATCGTTCTACTTAATGAAAGGAGCGATGCACATATAGCTAGCGATGTCATGCTGTGTTAATACTACACTTACACCGTATATATATATATATATATAAGTAAATTTCGCGTACAACATTTTTTTAATCAATGAAACGGGCGGGTGGAAAAGATAAAGAAAAGTGCTAAAATTGTCCTTAAGGCATTATCGTCTGACCCTCTAAGAGGAAACGTCAGAATGATAAATTAAAAACTAAGGAAATCGAATGAGAAATGAGGGGAAAAATTGTTTTAGTTGGAGAAAAAGATTATATGTGTGTATATATATATATGTGTGTGTGTGTGTGTGCGTGTGTGTGAAATCCGGCGACCTGTGTGAATAATTCTTCTCTTCACTGATGAGTTTCCGTAAAAATGAAACGTATACGTATGTAGATAAAAACAAATATTTGTAATTAATTATTTGTCGCCCTTAAACTAGGCTATGCTCTGTAGCGAGTAGTATTAACACACCTGTCATCGTTGCTTCATCGCCTTATTCATGTATATATATATATATATATATATATATATATATATATATATATACATATATGTGTGTCTGCGTGTGTCTGTGTGTTTGTGGTGGGTTTCTATGCGATTTCGAGTAAGACTACTTTGTGCGTACTGAAATGATATTAGAGTAAAACCTCCCAGTAAGCGGCTCGGATATGACTCTTTAGGCCTGCTAGATTTTCACAGACAATACCACATAAGTGGCAGGTGTTGTGATCTGAAGAGATGCTATAATTGAAGCCACCTCTTGTATGTGCTTGATTTTACAGAACATGCACACGTTGGTGGTTCTACAGACTGGTACGTGGCATAGTTACTAAATTGCAAGTTTGGCATGTTCGCTGTTCCAGATTTCCTCCATGTGTGTGAGATGGCAGTTCATTCTCTTCTTCGTTGCTCTCTTCAGCTGCTGATGTTTCGTCCTATTCTTTTGAAAAAGCTTGTTGCCTTCAAAAATCACTTTCCTCCATCTTGACCTATCTACAGCTATCCCCTCCCATCTTCTAACATCAATTCAAAAGCAATTGAAATTGTCTTTAAAACAATATTTGAATTGCTTACGCGGTTTGTGCTGTGGTCTTGTATTCTAAATTAGTTCTCAATAAATCACCAGCTTGGGCAATCTATCATCAGTAGGACGAACAAGATGGCCAGCCTAACGAAGTCTGTGTTTTCTTAGACAAGACTCAATACTTGGAACAGCAGCTCGCTCTAGCACTTCGGTGTCAGGGATAAAGCTATCCCAACTGATATTAAGAAAGTGCATAAGGCAATTCTGATGGAAACGCTCTAGCTGGGGAATATAAGCTCTGTAAGTGGCCCATGTCTCATAAACATATAACAAAGTTGATACAACACAGGCCTCATACACAGAGATTTTGGTTTTCAGCCTGATCTCAAGTGGTGCCGAAACCCGCTTTTCCAACAAACCAAACGTCTCACCAGCCTGTTCAATACGTCTACTTATCTCAGCATTCAACGACCCGTTCCTTGAAATACCCAGATACATAAACAGATCTACTACAGACAGTTTGTGGTCGGATGCAGGTTGTCAGGGAGCGGAGCAAACATAGCCTTTATTTTACTCAGGCGTATGGTGAGACCAATTGGTCTACGCACTCATTACAAACCATTTATGATATCCTGCTTATCACTCTGCGAGTGAGCTACGACATCCACATCGTCTGCATGAAGCAAATCCTGAACAACAGTGTAGAATGTCCTTCACGAAGTCTTAAAACGCTGTAAGTAATACAGCCGACCCGATGTGCGAAATCGACGATACATACCTTCGTCACAATTATTGAAAGGCAATGACAGAGTTACAGTACAACAGATAGAAAGAAAAGTAGGTGCGCGTATATCACCCTGTTGTACACCATTGTCAACTGCAACAGGTTCAGATAGACAACCATTGCAGTTGAGACGTGATTTATTATTGTCGTGCAGCTCATGAAGGCGTCTGACAAAGTTAGGAGAGCATCCAAATATACCCAGTACTTTCCACACTATATTCGTCAAATTACCAAAGACCTGATATAGGTCTAGAAGATGTCTAATACACTTTTCCTGCATTTGACGTGTCATGAAGATAATATCAGTGGTATCCCTATTTTTTCTGAAGCCACAGTGACTCCCAGGATGCACAAAATGGCAGATGCATGCATTACGACGATTCAATAGGATTCTGGTAAATACCGTTCATGTCCCATTCAAGAGAGAGGTGTCCTGATAGTTGCCGTACTCATATTTCTTATATGTTGTCTTGTACACCATAATAGAGTCCCGCCAATCTTTTTTAAAAATTTATTTTATTATTTCATTTTTTTAATTTATTTATTGTTTTTAATTATTGATTTATTTTTCATTTTTTTAATTAATTTATTTATTTTCTTTAAATGTGTCTTCATGTCTGTATAACAGTGCACCTTGAACTCCATGAACATGAGAGAAACACTATCCCTGTGACAGGATCACAGGTAAACCAAGCCTGGGCCTGGTGTTGTCACAAACACCAAACCATTATACATGTCTATAAATACAAATAAACGCCGTGGGACTCAGAAGAAAAATTTGAGTGTCATTATGGGCAGGTGCCCCCTCGATAGCCAACATGGGGGATCCGGTCCGCATCTTGCGAATGTTGGCTCCTTTAATTTCAGGAACAAGACCACGAACAAAAAACAAATAAGTAACCCATCAAATCTCAGGTATGATAAGGACACTGACCAAACACAAGAAAGCAAGAATGAAAAGAACACCAAAAAGCCATAGAAAGAAATGGACCACAAAAGTGAAAAGACTAGTAATGGAATGCTACTACAAAAGCCGTTACCCCACAGGAAGAGAATACCGGAAATGAATGAATAGTCTGTGGGACATTTCTACTGACTTCCATACAACGGAACAAAGGATAGCGCCTCAAGCAAGGTAGATACTGAAGAGAGGGTGGTTCCCGGAGATGGAATTAACGGAAATCAAACAAATGATAAATGGCGTGACAGATCAAGACACATTACTTGACGAAAACTCTCAGGAAGAAGACGGGAAAAACATAAACACAGAAACTGAAGAGGGTGGGGACGACGAACCCATAAAACTATACGAGGAAGAAGCAAGAGAAGTGGAAAACATCAAACGATTAATGTCCGAGAACTAACAAAACCTCCATCCTTAAGAGAAAAAAAGTGGAAGAAGTTAAAAGTTGAAACAGAGAAAGTTAACAGAGTAATCATGTACATCCCAACATACACTAGCATGGACCTAAACAACTTGATATATCCGGGGGTAAAATCAATGAGTATGAAACTAAAAAGAGAAAAGAAGACTGGCCAAAAGAATGGACAGACGAAATCTGGATGGGAGATCAGACTGGAAACCCAGATCACCAAACTTCAAAAGGAAGCTAAAACTGTAAACAGGATGAAAAAGAACAGTAAACGATGGAAGAGCAGAAATCCGATTCGCAGAGAAAGACTAAATAAGAAACATGACGAACTAAAACAAAAGATAGCAGAAAAAGAAGGAAGATTGAGACGATACAGATAAATATCAGATCAGTACAAGAAGAACAGGACCTTTGAAAACAATGAAAACCACTTTTACAAAAACGTAAACGGAGAAAGAACAACAACAAAACAACCAGACCCGACAGAAACAAAACATTTCTGGAGCAAGATATGGAAAAAAGGCTGAAGATCAAAACGAAAATGCTAAATGGCTGAAAGACATGAAAAATAAACTACTAGAAATTGAAGAAAGAACAGAAACAGAAATTAATGAAGAAACTATTAAGACAACACTAAAGAAAATGGCAAACAGGAAAGCACCAGGTCACGATGGAATACATAGGTACTGGTTAAAAACATCATGACATTACATGAAAAGCAAGCACATTAACTGAGAGCATTAATTCATAAAACAGAAGTACCAGAGTGGATGACCAAATGAAGGATAACGCTCATATAAACAGACGCCAAGAAGGGAACGACCCCAAGCAATTACAGGCCAATGACCTGTTTACCAACAATGTGGAAAATCCTAAAAGCACAACTGAGAGAGCAAATTTAACATTCCCTGAACAGCCGTTGGCTACTTCCCGGAGAACAGAAAAGAGAACAGGAAGGGAAAAGAGGGAGGCATGATCAGTTATACATAGATCAAAAGATCATGAAAGAAGTTTAACGCCAGAAAAAGAATATGTCTATTTCACCAGAAATGAAAGAAAAGATTGGTAAAGAATATCTGAGAAGAACAAGAAAGCTTACGACAGAATCCCTCAGCCATGGATAATTGAATGCTTGACAATGTACAAGATACCCGACAGGATTATTAATCTCATCAAGAAATCAATGGGAACATGAAGATTAGAACTGATAGCTGGAGGACAACATTTGATGGAGATTAAAATACAGAGAGGCATTTTCGAAGGATACTCACTATCACCACGACTGTTTATCATAGGCATGATGTCACCTAACTACATACTGGAGACGACCGAAGGCATTGAACTACCCAACCAAGAGTAGATTATGGCGCTAGGCGGACAAACAGCTATAAATATTTGGAAGTTTTGGAAGCAGACACGATAAATTCACCAGACATGAAAGAAAAGATTGGTAAAGAATATCTGAGAAGAACAAGAAAGATTTTAGCAACGAAATTATACAGCAGAAACCTAATCAAAAGAATAAATACTTGGGAAGTTTCACTAATGAGATACTCTGGACCATTCATGAGCTGGACTAAAGAAGTACTCAGGCACTTTGACCAGAGGACTAGAAAATTAATGACCATGAACAACGCACTACATCCAAAAGACGATACAGACAGACTCTACATGAAAAGAAACGAAGGGGACGAGGACTAGTAAATATAGAAGACTGTGTGGACGACACTAAAAAAGAACTGGGGAAATACATAAACCAGAACAAAGAAATGCTGATCACCGCAGCAATAGACACCATCCCAACGAACAACGCAGTAAGCATTGAAACCGGACACAAACAGACAAGAAAAGAAAAGTGGAAAGAAAAACAACTAAATGGACGCTTCATAAGACTGACAAAATAAGAAACCAACGAAAATAGCTGGACATGGCTAAGAAAAGGAAACTTGAACAGTGAAACGGATTCCTTACTGATGGCTGCACAGAACAATGCGATTAGGACAAACTACATTAAAGCTAAAATGGATAAAACCCAGGAAAACAGTAAATGCAGACTGTGGACAAAGAGACGAAACAGTAAATCATATAATAAGTGAATGTAATAAACTTACACAAAAAGAATACAAAAACAGACATGACTCTGTAGGAAAAGCAATACATTGGGAACTGTGCAAACAATTGAATTTCGAATACGCAGACAAATGGTACACACATAAACTCTAAACAGTATTGGAAAACGAAAAACACAACATTCTCTGGGATATAGATATACAAACAGCCAAACTCATACAAGCAAGGAGACCTATGTTATTATAATCGACAAGATGGAAAGATTTTGTAAAATCGTAGACTTCGCCGTTTCAGTAAACAACAGAGTGAAGATCAAAGACACGGAATAAAGAAGCAAATACACAGAACTAGCCAGAAAACTGAAAGGAATATGGAGCATGAAGAAAGTATGTATAATACCAATAATCATAGGAACACTAGGAACAATAAAAACACCTGGACTGGGAGAAATTGGAATCAAATGGATCATCGAAACCATACAAAGGACAGCAATGATTAAAAGAGCTACCATCTTTAGAAACATTCTTGAATGCGGAAACCAACCCGCATAAGCCACAAAGAGTAACCAGTCACAAGAAATTTACAACAGGGAGAAAACGAACTCACACGAACACCACAACACGAACCAAAGAACAGAAACTGCAAAAAACACCACTTCATAATCCTCCAAATAAATTACACCGGCCTCATCTGAGACCACACAAAAATGAACCAAAAAACAGAAATTACGAGAAACACTATAAGCTCTACTCCTTCTATCCCCCCCCCCCCCAAAATGGTTCTGACCAAGGCTGACACCTGAAAAAATATTTGTAGAGGTTCGAATAGGATGAGAAGATCGAGGAGGGAGAGCACTAACCAGACCTCCACTAGAAAAGTGCGAAGAATGCTGGGATCTCGGGGAGGCTTATTGCCACCCACATCCCAGAGAAGACCAATTGTCCTTACCAGCGAGAAATCAATGGTAAGAGGCGGTTGCGATACCGCAAGGTTATTGGCGGTGGTTATCAAAAAGAGGTTAAGAATACTTGAAATCTGGGAAGGCTTGTTGTCACTCAGGCTCCAGGAAATACCACTAGTTGTTGTCGGTGAGCAATCACTAACGATGGTTTGCGTGAGAACTAGTGAGTAAAATTATAAAATGACGTTAAGCGCCTGTAATCAAGATTGAGTAGGGTTATCATTTATTACTGGGTGACGGAGAAGGTGCTTGCTAGTAACTTACGCGGTTCGTTATAAATAACTATATTTTTTCTTTTTGTTTGTAACTTCGTCGATATTTAAGCATTTCGTCAAAAGTGGGCATCGTATATTTTCATTTCATAAACATGTTATTTAATGTTCTATCTTTATTTCACATAACATTATGACCACACGTTACATGTCAATGTGGCATTTATTATGTTGAAATCAAATTATATAGTTACTTATAGCGGGTCTTATATACATGCACACATATTTTCTTGTTGCAATTTGTTTTGTAAATTTTACTTGTTGACCAAATTTTATGCAATTAATGTTGATTTCTTGATGGGATTATACATGAAAATTTTCTTGATCAATTCACTTCAAAGAATCAATCAAGAGTAATTCATATAACCGTCGATATCGATTAAACTCCCACGGAGAATGGTTAGCGAATATGAAAAACTAGTGACATCAGTGCATGGGGTTTCCCGGTAAAATAGAAAAACCCAAGAAACTAACGCTCTCACAACTGAACCCCATATAAATATTTTATTTCATTTTTTAAAACTATCTATATTCATTTTAGTGTTCTGTATTTCTTAAAATTCTAAATATTAATGAACATCTAAATGTTTGTATTATTTCATAACTACAAAAGAGCATCCTCGTAGCAAAGTCCGGATGTAGGGGCGAAGAATTTTTTATCATTTAGGGGTGTCCATGCACAAACATTAGAAGGAAGATAGTGTTCGATAAGAATAAGAGAATTTATAAAGAAAATAATTGTTGTAGTATTATTTTTAAGAGGTACAGATTTAAAATTAAGAGGATGTAATTTACATAGTAAGCGCATACTTTTTCACTCCAGGTTTTAATTTACTAAGCCAAAGAGAAAACGGCTATGCAGAGAAAATATAAAAATCGGTGAATTCGAACGAAATAAATTATGTTTTTGAAAGTATGTTCCATCGCCGTAATGTAGCATCCTTGCGCTTGTTTTACAAATACTTCAACGGATTATACTCCGATGAATTGGCTACTCTGGTGCCCCCTCGACGAAAATTCACTAGACTAACTCGACACGCAACTAAATCTCATTCGTTCACTGTGGAGGTCCCCAGATGTCGGTGAGCCTTCTACTCAAATAGCTTCTTTCTTCGTGCTTCTTCTTTTTTCTCAGTAGCCCCTTACGTCTACAGTGGCGGCCTGCCTTGTTTGGGGTGAACTATGTTAAAAAATAAAGAATAAATAAGCGACTAAAGTGCACATGAAGAAGAATTTTATATGAAGAGTTATATGAAGAGTTATACCGGTCAATTCAATAGGGGAAACTTTTATTTTACTTTAGATATACAATACGTTATTATCTCGGTGAAAGAATGACGCTAAGTTAGAATCAATTAATAGAAACTAAGTTCGGGCAGCAATGAAAGAAGTATAATCTCCGGGGTCGACACAACGAAACGGTTGTTAGCTGATAGACAGAGAAATGGGCTTCATGACGTTAATTACACACAAACAGGCAGATGACAACCAAGCAAAGAAAAGGACTGGCAGATGTGCGATGCCCGCAGGTGGATGTTTTATTTATCGCATAAGCGTGAAAACATGACCGTTTGACGGCAAAAAATATCGCAGCGAGTATTAAGTAGACAATTGGTAATCATTGCGATCTAGATGATTGATACAGTTTCATACAGCGTAACATAATTGATTGATTATAATATTGATCTGGTTTATGACAGACTATAACGTATTATGTAGGTAATTACTATTGGAATCTTCTAAGATGGTTTCATTGATACTGTTCTTCTGATAAAGCATTGCTTCCATGACATCAACCCGTTGCTTTTTACAATTATAGCACGGCTCTATTTATCTGTTTTTCTTCATATATATATATATATATATATATATATATATATATATATATATACATACATGTATGTATATATATATATACATATATATATACATGTATGTATATATACATATATATATATACATATATTATAGTTCTTGTGAGTTTTGTTCACAGATATTAATCACATTATTCTACTGTGTTTATATGATTGTGCTCAACAGAAGTAGAGGTTTATTTTGGTATAGATTTTATTTATGCAAAAATGTTGACTACATATGTGCAGACATGTTTCGGTCGATGCCATTTTCAAGGAAGAAGTGGTGTCAGGCCGAACTGGTTATCTTCGATCTAACAATTTTGTCTACATATGTACAGACATATTTTGGCTAATGTATTTTTTAATGCAGAAGCTTCGTTAGGCCGAACTTATTTTCTTCAAGCTCACCACGACCGGATTACGCTTCTGCCTTGAAAAAGGCATTAGCCGAGATATGTCTGAACATATGTAGACAAATTATTTGTATAAATAATAAATATATACAGTTAAAAACAGATAAATAAAAATATTATTCAAATTTTACAAACTTTGCTCTGCATCGTTGTATATTTCGCACGAGTCTAATGGCTTTAATATCTCCACAACTCAAAGTAATATATATATATATATAAATGAATAAATGCGAAAAATGTTTTTCATCCATCCTTACTTTATTAACATCATAACATGTTATTCTTATTTTATTCTATGATACAAACCAGACTTTTTAAATACCATATATATAGGAAACTGCAAATACTTTAGAACATATTTAGACATTTTTAATTTGCATATTTATTATATAGACAGCTTCTAATAAATTAATATTCTGTAATATATAGTTGTAATTTTTCATTGTTATATTTTCTTATATATATACGCAATATTTACATCAATAGTAAAACGTCTAATGTTTATGGATTCTGAAAACAGATATTAAGCACAGATAGCACGCTTTGATCCCAGCCAAAAGGCTAAATAACTATAATAATTTATTTGATGGCAAGGCAATTTTTAATCAAAGAAAAAAAACGATTTAATCAATTATTGTATAATATTTTAATAGGGGTTAGTATAGTATGCGTCCTTCTTTTTAAATTGGTGGGGTATTCCTATGTAATCTCTGTAATATGATATTTTTTCTTGTTTCATGAGATCTTTTACCGAGGGACTACCTTTTCCTTTTTGGGAAGGTAGTGGTTATTGTAGTATCTCTTCTGTTTCCATGATACAATACTCACACGTATTACCTTCTTTAATGGGGGCGATCTTTCCAGCAATTACTTCCTTTTATCGGGGGAGCAGTATAGTATATGTTCTTTTCTCATGATACCATCCTTTCATGATTATCTTATCCGTTGAGAAAGGGGGAGTTACTATCTGTTTTGTTGTCATGATATTATCATCTTCTCAGGCATGAACCCCTTCTTTGGGGTCATCCCTCATGATACTATCATTTCAGTCATTACTTCCTCCTTTTGTGGTCAGTGTAGAAGATGTTCGTTCAGCATGATATTATCCTCCCAGGCTGGCATAAATATGCGACCAGATACATAATTTTCACATTATAATTGAAAATTCGTTTACTAAATTTTTGAAAAACTTTGTAGTAATTTCCAAGAATGTGTCTCTATTTTTTCTTCTGATAAATAATAAAATTATTATTATTATTAATTTCTGGAAATAAGGAAGTTGGACAACATTATTTTACTGTAGCTTCAAATTAAACGAATCTCTGTTCACATTTTAATCATATTTTTGTTTGCATCACACGTAGTATTGGGATATACTTATTTGTATTCCCATACACACAGAGGCACACGCATTGTATTTGATCAGATAATGCTATTAATAACAAGCACATATCCAAGAATTATTTTTAACTTTCATTAATAATTTACGTGACTGAAATGTTAAAAAATATTTGTCGTTTTAATTAAAAAGTGAAAACTAGACCAAACAAAACGACGTAACTGTCTTAAAGCATATATATCTATAAAGTTTTCTTGCACACATACCACATTTATTTATAATTGAATGTGTGTATATGTATATGCATAGGTCATTCTCTCTTTCACTTTTTCTTTCTCTTTCTCTTTCTCTTTCTCTGTTTATGAACAATCACAGGTAATAAAACAGTTCTTCTGCTCACAGAGTATTTTTCTATATTGACGAAGAGGTACAGCGATAAGAGGACGGCACATGTTTAACTTACTGCTACCTTTACTGTGTCAATTTCTCTTTCACTTTCTCTCTGGCACCGGTTCCTTTAACCTTTCTCAACCTTCTCTTTCTATGTTGACGAAGAGACCGAGAAACAAGATGAAAGAGTGCCGACGACGAAAGTGTCGACTACTGATAGTCTCACTTTTCATTCGTAGTCCCTCTTTCCTTGCTCTGTATTGAAGATGAGAGACAAGGAACAGATACCTTACTACATCTGGCTCTTTCTGACGAATCGAAATTTATGTTACACTAGCAAATTAATCGAGGATAGGTGTGGTTTATAGTTGACATGTTTACAGTTTTAAATATTAACTTTTAAGTTTGTGTTACCATTGTTAGAAACTACTGGATTTAAAAAATAAAGTATGTAATTTAGTGTTACAGAAATATGATGTTTAAAGAAATATATTAAAAGAAATAAAGAAATACATAATTTTTAGTAGAAATCTTATTTAATAAGTGTTCAATTCCATCCAGGAGGAAAGAAAAAAGCTAACACTATACGGATTTTATATGCGTTTTTAGAAAAAATATTTTGTGAGGGAACTGAGTGAATTTTTAAAAATAAAATAAAGCTAAATATGACAAAAATTTTAAGATTAAATCAAATTTAACCTCCTTTTGAAAACTGTATTGTTATTCAATGAATATATATATATATATATATATATATATATATATATATATATATATATATAACACAACTATTTACAACAAAGCGTAGTATCTGTTCTGATGTTATACTTTGTCTATTTTGTCCTCGGTCAATGAAGAAAATCTTTTTAGCCTTAGGCAAGTTTAATGTGTGTTCCAATCCAGAGTCCTCGTTTTCAAGAGCCGTATAACATAAAATCGACCTTGCATCTTACTTTGCCCTCGTGGAGAGACAAGTAAATAGGAATATCTTTTTATGGGCGTTTTCTTTTACATTGTGTACGCGTTCAGCGTCCGAAATTCTATTTTCAAAAAAACAACATTCGATTTGTAGTTTTAAACTTGCATTGCAATTAAAGATATTAATAAAGATTTAATTAAATATTGATTGACTTTTTGAGAGACCTTATTATTTTGTTTTCCTAACTTTAATATTAGGGAAAAACAGTCTAAAATGACATGCAGGAAAAATAAAATAAAAATATCTCTTTAAAAAGAATCGATATCAAATTCTTCATGGATATTTTTATTTTGGTACTACATATTAAATTGAAATGTAATTTTAAAACTAGAAATCCAATAATCGTATAGAATGACGTTTTTTAGAATTTAGGACACTGAACACGTACACAAATTTAAAAATGAATAAATAAAATCAAAGGAATTTTAATGTGCAAATTACTCGACAAATTTTAATGTTACGATTAAGACTTAGTTTAAATATTTCCATTTTTAGACTTTATCTGTGGCAGTATTTTAGTCGGTGTACTCCTACTGTCAAATATCATTGCGAAAATAGCCAGTATATTTACATTCCTTGAAAATAATTCAAAACTTTTGATAATTTATGCTTTTTATTATCAAATCACTTTAAGTAATTACTGTTAATATCGACAAAACCATTGCATATATATATATATATATATATATATATATATATATATATATATATATATATATATATATATATATGGAAATAGCGAACCAAAATTAGAAGTATATAACATCAAACAGTAATTGAATATAAACAGTATAAAAATAATTATGCAAATTCGACGTACAGAAACTACCGTTTGGATCTTAAATCTCTAGTATATATATATATATATATATATATATATATATATATATATATATATATATATATTGATTTTATTCCATTAGTTGCGACAAAACAAGTTTTGTTTCATTGGTGCAAATAGCGACCAACTCATCGGGCTGGCGATTGAATTCAAATGGCATAAGTTTTAACTTCACTTTAACGGGAGATTGAAAATTGAAAATACATTGGAGGGGAGGGGGACAGAGTTTGGGCTTTGTCTATAACGGTGACATGGGACATGAGAGGGGAGGGGGGAGGACCCCAACAAGTCGTGTTTCAAATTATTACGTGGGAGGTTTTCACGTGCTTGTGCTGTGATGATCTCAATTTCGGCCGGGGTAGGAGGAAGGGAGATGGGGCGACGGCCAGAGTGAGTTAAATTTTAAAATGAGAATAAAATTATGATTATAACCGTCATTCCTATTTTATTTTAATTCTAATAAGTAATTATCATGTGGATAAAAATCTTTGATAATTTTAATTTAGGGTATTAATTGCTACTTCTGCATTTTATTTATTTTATTTTAAATTTTTGTTTATTATTTGTAGTGAATTTTGTTGTGATTATATATTTTTTTTAAAATTGTGATTATATTATACCGAGACTAATACTAGTTGAATCATTTTATAAGAGAAGTTTTCTGGTGTTACTAGTTTTAGCATTAACAAAACCGATTATGATAACAATGATAACGCCTGCCAATCATACCTACGATAGTCGCAGTGATAATAGCCTTAATAAAAGCCTTAATAAAAATAAAATTAAAATAAAAATAAAAAATAAAAAATAAAAAATAAAATATAAAAAATATAAAAATATAAAAAATAAAACATAAAAAATAAAATATAAAAAATACTATTATTAAAAATACTATTATTAATACTATTATTAATACTATTATCATTATTATTATTATTATTATTATTATTATTATTATTATTATTATTATTATTATTATTATTGTTATTATCATTAATATTCTTACAAACTTGTTATTTCTATTTTCATTCTAATTTTATTTATATTTATCTTTATCTTTATTTTTATTTTTATATTTTATTTATTATTTTTTATTTTTTATTTTTTATTTTTATTTTATTTTTATTTTTATTAAGGCTTTTATTAAGGCTATTATCACTGCGACTATCGTAGGTATGAAAGCGGGGTGCCGGATTATTTAAATATCAGCAGCAGTAGTAGTTCTCTTTTCCTCTCTTCACCACAAACAATAAAAAACAAGAGATAAACGACACCCGTCCAAATCACACGCGAACGACATAACGTCCGAAACAAAACTGACTTCTCGAGCAAAACATTTCTCTTCTTTTATTTAGTTATTTTGAACTGTTAAGCTATTTTGCATAATTACGACCCTCGCCTCGTAATCAAACGGTACTAGTTTTCTCACGCGTGCGGTCACTGTTTCCTTGCAGCGGTCTTGTACTAGCTTTAGTCGTTTATCCCTCGATCTCTCTGCACCATCACCACAATTAATTAATCACTTCTGCCATGTGAGTTTTGTTTAACAAAGATATCGAATAAACCACGCAACAATAGCATGTCTCCATAACAAGACGACACACACAAATACAGAGATATAAAAAATGTCCTCTCAATATGGGGGTGATTGACTCACACAGACATCTATCGTAAGATCAAACAGGAAATTTAATGGAGTAATTTCATTCCAGACCTGCACTAACCTATAACGCCACTTGTATAATTTCTTTATTTTACAATTTTGAAATCGTGCGTCAATTTTTATAACTATAACCTACATTCATAAATCTAATAGTTATATTTAGACATATCCGAGCTGTCACCCACTACTGCAACGCGTCAATCTTTTTACTTAAAACTCTGAGTCTATCGATATAGCTGCATGTTATTGAATATTTCTATGTGACAAATACGCCATTAAACATTTAAAATTACAAATACATGCATGTATAAATTATAACAAAATACCTCGTGTCTATGGCACAAAAAAGCAAGAGGTAAATCATCGTCTGTTCCACTAACCCTAACCATAACCCTAACCCTAACCCTAACCATAACCTTTTATTATTTCTTTAACCAAAATGAAAAAAAAAACATTGTTCTTAGTTTCATTTTCATGTCCTGAAAGTTTCGCAATGAAGACAAATATATGACTAATTATTGTTTGTTCGCAATTACAATACGAGTCATTTTATCTTTCTTAACTTAGGGTTGTGATAATCAAAAACAATAACATACATTATTAGGCCCTGGATAAAAAAAAGTATTGTTTATTTTTATGAAGTTTCGAACATACATAGTTGACTTGTAGTTTACTCTAATGATTATAGTTGTTTTATTTTTAAGGGATAAAAGAGGGGGTAATGTACATATGGATTCAAAACCACTGGACAGATTTTCATGAAATTTGAGAGGATAGTGTGCATCGCCTCTCCGCCATATGTTATGGTCCGACACCATCTTTATTTTGTCACTATGCTGGTTCCTGCAAAAAAGATTTTACAACACCAGAACTACACTTTATTGCTGGACATTATTAATTAACCGTGCTGCTAATTTGGCATCATTTGCGTACCCAAGAACGTCCTCCCGCCCCCGACTTGGTTGGCAGGCTGGGACCCACAGCTTTCGCGACAAATCTTAGATACATCCGCTCTTTTCGAAGATAGCAGTAAAAGTGAGTTTCACTACTACTTCTCGCTCATGATGTACCATCCACAGAAGACGTGATCTCCTTAACACATACACACACACACACACGCACACACAAACACACATATATATATATGATTATTATTTCATGTATCCACATAAAATGTTATAAGCAGATATACTTTTTATGCATCAATTTTCAGTATTTACTTCAACAGTGATGGAACGTTAGTAGAGCTAGGTAGTAAGGTAGGAAAATATATTTATAGCAATATAATGCATTTTAGCCTGACGATTCCCTCCGGGGATGAAACGCAGAAGCCTCTGTGTTGCTTAATTACCATATATATATTTTCATAACTTACTATATATATATAAATATATATATATATATATATATATATATATATATATATACTATTTTATCTACATACGACGTCGTTTCGAGCTTTCCGCTCTCATCAGTGCATGGAATGGCAATCTCAAACGGCCAAATAGGCGAACTCGGTTCAAAGAGACACCTTGAATCTGTAAGCGATCGCCTCATCACCTTAGCCATGGGAGTTTACTACGTGATACGGAAAAGTTAAGTTATATTTACGCTGAAAGCATCGAGCATAAACATCTAGACAGTCTGATAGAACTCTACAACAGAGTCGGAGTATCGCACTGAAGCTTATGATGATGTCTGTGTTTTTAATCTATCCAACAGTGCTTTACTTTAAATTACTTGAAGAGGCTTTTTACAATATTAAATTATTTTTTTAAATATTTTACATACATACGACGTCGTTTCGAGCTTTCGGCTCTCATCTATACGATATTTAATTATATTGGATGATGTATTGTTGCTAACAATAACCAATCATTCTACCAGGCACCTGTACACGTGTACACGTGTCAGATACCTACTTAGTCGTTTGTATAATTTTCGGGTTTTCTTTTTATTTAACTGGTTGTTTACGTCTGCTATATTATATTTAAGAACATTAAATAGAACAATTAAAATAGGAATGAGAAAAATGAAACATAATTGTATACTGCTACAGTAATTATGCATACATATTTGTGTATGATTGTAAACAAAGTAATGCCTATCATCGTATTTTTTAATCAAATAAACACCAAGTCCTTCCTAAAATGTTATCAAACCAAAATCCTGAGGGGTAAAATCACACACGCGTTATCCTACACGCTTGTTAATAATCATCTGTTGTGTTCAGTAACGATATTAAATATTCTTTAAACAATAGATTTTCTGGGAAATAAGTCAAATGTGAAAATTAATGATCGCTTGACTGACTTGTCCGAACGGATTTATGTCCATCTAAAAGGAAAGTCATTATAACATTTAAGCAAATCCAATCAAATACATTGACTTGTCTTGGAGATTATACGATTAGGGATTAATAAATAGATACACCCACCTAATTATACAAAATGTGCATTATATATATATATATATATATATATATATATATATATATATATACAACTGCACTATCCGACTAAAAATCTTCGAAGCCCTACAAATAAAAGAATTACAACCCACAATTAATAAAATAGCATTCAACATGGTACCAACGCCCTATCAGCCTTTAACAATTAATATTAATAGTAACAAAATCATAAACAAACGATTAATAAATGACCAAATAGATAAATATACTTTGCTTGAACTTTGAATTCTAATAAAATTTGATTGGCACCTTATTTTATTATTTCATTTTATATTATGATATATATATATATATATATATATATATATACATATGTAAATTAATAGATATATTAGCGTAATAATAAAACTATAAACAATGAATTATTAAAATTGAAAATAGAAGCCATTATCGATGCAAGATGTTTTTTTTTAAATCTTATTAATTTCGAAATAATATTCCATAATCAGATTTGACCAGTATTGTGTATTTTTTTCAAAAAATAAAAATAAAAAACTTTGTTTAGTTTTTTTTCATATGAACCTTTAACAATAAGACCTCAAATAAAATAGTGTACCTAAGTCTAGCCACTAGTATTATTGGGAGACACTATTATAAATTAGAACGTTTAAAAATACAGTTAGAAAACTTATAATCAGAATAAATATCCCCACTATAAAAATATATTGAAATCCTTAGGTGTAACTACATTACCAGAAAGAAAAATGAGGGGTGAATTAAGTGATACATTCAAATTGCATCATGTGATTACTAAATATGGAACATAGTTTGTTAATATCTGTCCTGGTACTGGCACATTATTGGCAAGAAAAATTCCAAAA
>OY744523.1:76790944-76798444 GCA_963556195.1 Sepiola atlantica
TTCTGTGGACATGTACACGTTTAATAGCATTTCTCATACACGGCTAATATTTAATTATGGTTAGTAACAAATAAGTGGGATACATCAGTTATCGAAACCATACCTAATCCGCTTAGACATGTTATTTTTCCATAGACTGAGTAGAAGGGATTTTTTCTCCACAGGAAACTGCACTACCACCATCACTCATTCCGAAATGGAGCAATTTTACTTCATGATTTCAAAACCCAGTACTACAAAACTATCGATCGAGATATATATATATATATATATATATATATATATATATATATATATATAGTAATCAAGATAAAGCTGGTATTCACAAGGTAAAACATCCGGAGAATCTTTACTGTGTTTATGAAATAGTACTCAATAATAAAGAGAGCTATTAATAAGAAGTTTTATTTGTATAAACATAGTTTTGCTCTACATTCAAAAACATGTGTAAGTCACAGCTTGAAGAAGTCTGGCATCTTTAGGCCACTATGTCCTTTCTTCATACTTTTTTGTGAAAATTCCCACAAAATAAAAACGCTTTGGCGATGTCAAGCTTCGTAACGCTGTGACTGAGACATGTTTTTACATGTGTAGCCAAATTATGATTGTATCAATAAAATTGTTTTTATTACAAGTATATTGTTTTTATTTAGGCTGCATTCTTTCATTTTAGCACACATTGTCAAACATAAAAGAATTTTCTGCTTTATTATACCTTAATTTATATTTTCACTTTTTCTAATATTCTTTTTGTGTCAAAAATCCAAAACATTAACGGATGGTTTATGATCATCCCTGGGACTGTCGATTCTTCAGGTTACAAAAACAAATGAGCAAAATGCTAGAGAAAATAAGAGAATTAAAAAAAACAGCCGAGAACGCCATATGTGAAATAATTAGAGGAAAAAACAACGAACCGGTGCAGTTAAAAAAGAACGTGTATGATTTAAATTCGGAGACGCTAGAATTAGCGTCCCAAAATAAATTATATTTATGTTGAATATTTTAAAATGTTGTGTCTCGTTTCAAACTAATCTAATTTATTGTAATTTGCTAGGTTTTAATAAAGATAGCTACTAATATTTTCAATTTTTAAAAATTAATTTGAGAATGTCTAACCACGCACCTGGTACACTCTAGCTCAATTTACCAGAATTAACCAAAAACATAACTACACCCAGTCATATTTGAGACAAATTTTAGTTAATAAGAATTTGGGATTTACACTTTTTGGTATCCGGAAGGGGTTTATTAGCATTCAAATTTCACAGAAAGCCAAACATCTGTATCACCTAGAAATAAATGGTAAACGGAGGTTGTAAGAACGTAAAAAAAGATTTACTACAATGATCGAAAGAAGTGGGAGTGCTGGAAATCTTGGAAAACACTTAGTGAGGAAATAATAATTATATATATATATATATATATATATATATATATATATGTGTGTGTGTGTGTGTGTGTGTGTGTGTGTTTATGTATATGTATAATTATTATTCCCCCATAATGTTAACCCTTCAAACCAAATAACGTATCCAACTGTGGTTGATACGAGACCGTCGCTTTTCTCTACCAAGTGACAACAAAGCTGAAGAGAGCCAGCAGGTTAACGCTTTCTGAGCTTGAAACTAATTGTACTGACATTCTGTACATAATAATAAATAAATATTACGCTCTTAATTTTTATTTTTAAATTATTATTATTATTATTATTATTATTATTATTATTATTATTATTATTATTATTATTATTATAATATGTCTCGTAAAGTCTACGAACTGCATAAAAAATATTAACTTAATCACAGCAGAAGCAACATGACACAATAGTATCTTAGGGGCATGGAACCTTGTTTAATGTTGAGATATTTGAGTGGGGTGTAACATTATGAATTAATTATATATATATATATATATATATATATATATATATATATATATATATATATATTTATATATATATATATATATATATATATTTATATATATATATATAAATATATTTATATATATATATATGATGAGAGCAATAAGCTTGAAACGCTAGCGTCTGTAGGTATAAATAATTTAATATTTATTTATAAATATTATACTAAGCCCCTTTAAGAAATTAAAGTTGAGCACTCTCGGGGAAGTTAAAAATAGACTGTCAAAAAGCTCTAATGCAAAGTTCCGAATACGTTCGTCGAACACTCTCGACTAGTCTTCTATCTGTGCCCGCTTCTACGTACATATAGATCTTAATTTCCCTAAATTACGTGACAGTGTCCGTGGGCCGAGTGGATATGGCTGACTCTGTGTACCGGGTTCGCGCCTCCCGACCGTCTGAAATTGTTACTTCCCTGCACTGATGAGAGCAATAAGCTTGAAACGCTAGCGTCTGTAGGTATAAATAATTTAATATTTATTTATAAATATTATACTAAGCCCCTTTAAGAAATTAAAGTTGAGCACTCTCGGGGAAGTTAAAAATAGACTGTCAAAAAGCTCTAATGCAAAGTTCCGAATACGTTCGTCGAACACTCTCGACTAGTCTTCTATCTGTGACCGCTTCTACGTACATATAGATCTTAATTTCCCTAAATTACGTGACAGTTTCCGTGGGCCGAGTGTATATGGCTGACTCTGTGTACCGGGTTCGCGCCTCCCGACCGTCTGAAATTGTTACTTCCCTGCACTGATGAGAGCAATAAGCTTGAAACGCTAGCGTCTGTAGGTATAAATAATTTAATATTTATTTATAAATATTATATATATATATATATATATATATATATATATATATATATATATATATATATATATATGCGTGTGTGCGTGTGTCATTTTTCTGTATGTAATGAGCCAGATGAAGAATATCTACGCATTGAATCTGTTCATAATCGATATATTATAAAAGATGTTGAAATTTGAGGTTTTAAAATATGCTAAATACACAGTATGGAAGGCAAATATTTTCAGTTTTTCCTGGATATCTATTTTAATCGTTTCTCGTTGTGTAAGCTTTTGATGGATCAACACATTTTATTAGTTCGTGATTACAATTGAAAATCAATGAATATCCCACTCAAGAGAAATTGATGAAAAACTATCATTATCAGAAATGCAGACAGATTTCAAAATCGATAGCTCTGCAAATTCTCAATCAATCCACTAATATCAGATTTCTTTCATATGCAAGTTTACGTATGTTAAATCTCGTTTCAGACTTTGTGTTCAAATGCGTGGGTAGAAACCTGAGTGGTTCTACCCAAGCTTTGGAAGAGTAAGAAAATAATCAACAATGACAATTGATCAGTCAGCGTAATCAATACTCAATCGTAATCTCTAAATAAATAATATTTGTTCGATTCATTTTCAATATTACTATTTATTCCTTGTCTTAGTCGATGACTTTCATTTGTAACTTTCTAATTTGAGTTGGTATTGTCACGAATAAGTACTATTTAGCACACAATTTGTAACAGGTCATGTGCTACCTTTTGTAATCCGCCCATAGATTAACCGTTTATATAATTAGGGGTACATGGGAAAATGCAATAATGTATATTGATTAGGGATGCCAAAGTTTATTTGATTCACAAAGGATCAGCCATATATACTGTTCCACGATCGTGATGTACTTTCTCTTGTGTTACATTTAAAGAGGAATACTTTATAAGAATTAATTTTATTGGCTGTTTCTGAAAAGAAAACAAAATTGAGATTACCTTTCTATGTTAATATTATGTTGAATCTAAGTTGTAAATTGGTAAGTAAAATGTATAAAAAGCAGAGGTATTAAAAGGCTATTCATTACCTCTAATTTTATACATGTTTTGCACATTATAAATAAATAAGAAGTTTGTGTGTCGGTATCTGTAATACATACTTTTTTGATATATGTACAGGGTTTCAATAAGATGTATACGCATTTCGAACAATTGTACAATGGTACAATTATATATTAACGAGAATAATACCCATTCCAGGGCTGGTAAAACTAAGTCATTAAATACAACAGCCTTGCATCATTTTTCTGCCCCCTTACGAATATTTAAAAAAAATTAAAGATATACTACAACATAATTATAGAACCTTATTCCATTTTTTATCAAAATCCAATACATTACATTTTTTTACGTTGAGCACCTATTTTCAAAAATTCATAATGATAGGTTAATTAATTTAAGAGAGTTTCATGTACATACAAATGTATAAACATATACACATACCTAACTTTAAGAAACATACCTAACTTTAAGAAAAGGACATTTTCTTAACACGCAACGCAACGGTAATTTAGGAGTAAGTGAAAGAAAAATACAAACAACCAACGCAAAAAAAAAATACAAACCACCAACGCAAGTTATCATCACTCGAATTTGAGACATTTTAAGCCGATAGAAATGTTCAGAACGCCATCAAAAGGCATTCCGAAAGATCACGGACATTGACATGCCCCAAAGAAGAAAGAGTACTGTAAATGTTTTAGCGATGTCTTTGCGACAAGTAAATCGTGCGAATGGCATTTCAAAACCGTCTATCGATCGAAATATCAAACATTGTCGATGGAAACGTTACCTTCCACGTTTAGTGCATGCCCTTAATACCTTGATGATAATGATGATGATGATGATGATGATGATGATGATGATGATGATGATGATGATCACTACCGAAGATCATAGTTGTGTGGGTGTTGTACATGAAACAATCCAACGAAAGTGAACACTTACAACAAACAATGTGTACAGAGTAGCAAGGCCACTAATTAAATGGTTAACAAACATCGCTAAAATCATGCCTACTGGAGAACTCGAACTCCGCATGTTACTGTCGGGTAATATGTACATTTACAACAAATTAGAATGTGTTACGGAATCCCACAATTACCATCGCGATGGTAGCTCTTTCATTGATGCGATCTTAGGAAACACGTGCATAAAAAGCATGAGTTACATTAAATACCCTTGCTTAACCAGACCTAACACACCTGGACATTATATTGACATATCTAAAAAACGCTATAAAACCTGAAACTGTGGCCGCGAATTGAAACAGTAATTGAATGTGTTACGGAATCCCCACATTACCACTGCGATGGTAGCTCTTTCATTGATGCGATCTTAGGAAACAAGTGCATTAAAAGCATCAGGTGCATTAAATACCATTTGCTTAACCAGACCTAACACACCTTGACATTTTATTGACATATTTAAAAGAAAAGGTCAACGCTATAAAACCTGCGACTGTTGCCGCGAATTGAAACAGTAATTGAATGTAAATGAACGCATAAAACCACATGAATTGTTTTGTGAAATATGCATTTCTACTTTTTACTGTTGTCAGTAGTGCTTAGACAGAAAACGAATTTAAGAACATAGCATATGTCATACAATTACGTGATGGAATTAATTGTAACAGATATCTATTTTTAAAATCGTTAAATTTTATATAATCTTTTAAGACACCCTATATATTATAAATATACACATTTACATATATACATGTATATATATATATATATATATATATATATATATATATGTATCATATGTGTTATATATGAATTATATATATATATTTATTAATTATATATATTATATATATAATATATATTACATTATATATCATATTATTATATGTATCATAAATATATTATATAATTATATTATTATGTTAAATATATTATATATATTATATATATAAATATGTGTTATATATATTCTGTATACAATTTATATAGTATATACATTATATATATATTATATACACCTATAAATATTTTATATTTATATCTATAAATATTCCATATACAATATATTGTATACAATAATATATATTATATATAATATATATTATATATATTTTAAATAAATCATATATATTATATATATATATATATATATATATATATATATATTATAGGTGTTCTCTATATCATAAATTTAGTATATATATTGTATATATATATTATATATTTTAGATATGATATATTATATATATATATATATTAAAGCTAGTTGAGATAAACAAGATTATAACATTGTATCAGTTACAAGAATATAAACACAACGAGTATTATATATATATATATATATATATATATATATATATATATATATATATATATACATTATGTATACGTTATATGTATGGATAATATATATATATATATATATATATATATATATATATATATATATATATATAGATATAGATATATTAGTATAGATATTATATATATATTATTATATATATTATATTAATATCATCAAACTGTGTTGTTATTCATTTTACATTGGGAAATACATTTTTTAGTTTTTTTTAAATTTCAAATGGGGGTCTTTTTTATACTAAATTTAGCGACCACTTGCCAAAAAACATGATTGAAAATATTTGTTTGACTCAGTAAAGTTACAATAACTAATAGTAACGAACTTCACCGAACAACATACACAATACGAACTGAACGGTTTCATATTTAAATTCTTTTTATCCGAACCGTAAACTATGTTTTAATTTTTGTTTGTCACGCTAGTTTACTTTCGGAAAATCGTCACGAATAATAAAAAATCTGTAAATTTTTACTATTACACCTGTGTAGTTTGCCCACTCTAAATATTCAAATTCTACTTTTTATTTGCACGTGCATGTAAACAGCCTGAAAACATATCTCCAAAAAATAAATTAAAAACAATTACTAAAATATTTACCTTTTAACGTGGGGGATCACTTTCCTATGTAAATTTAACGTAAAATGAACATCCACTTCCTGATCAGCTGACGGTAAATCGAGACGTATAACTAAATGGTTTCTCAATTTCGAGACGGGAAAAGTGGAGTGGGCGAATTTTTTTCATTTTGATTATACATGGTAGTGTATTTTTTACACATTTTTAGATTACTATTTGAAGAGGTTGAATTTTTTTTAATTCAGCGACCACTTGCCAAAATAATACAAAACAACATGATGGAAAATATTTGACTAAGTAAAGGTGACAGTAACGCACTCTACCTTACAAATTACCTCATACGAACTCTACTGTTTCTTTTTTTAATATTCCACCTTAACCCTAACTCACCCCTAAACTAATCCTAACACTAACTCAACCCTAAACTAATCCTACTCTAACCATAAACTAAGTCTTATTTTTAGATTGCGAAGTAAGTTGACTTCGGTTCATTATCTGTAGAAGCACTGGAACTTCGTTCGATTTTCTCCGGTAAATACGAACTGATTACCTCACGAATGCCATTTTGCTGGATACCTATTCCTAAAAAGTATACTAAATACAAAAACTGCTGATTTGTCTGGACGCTGAAATGAAGTATTCCACCAGTAAAACAACCGAGGAAATGTATATATATATATATATATATATATATATATATATATATATATATATATATATATATATATATATATACCAGCCCACAAGGTAAGCTGTTTGCTCCAAACAACAATATCTTCTGTGTTATCAGCTTATGTTTGCTTCTCACCTAATGACTCATAAG
>OY744523.1:76803444-77053444 GCA_963556195.1 Sepiola atlantica
ACACGGAAGTTGCCAGAGAACTGAAAGCAATATGGAGCATGAAGAAAGTAAATATAAGACCAATAATCGTACGAGCAGTAAGAACAGAGTAACAACACTTTGAGAAAAGACTGTTAGAAATTGGAACCAAAGGGCTTACTGAAACCATACAAAAGACGGCAATGATCAAAACAGCTGCAACTTAAATAAAATTCTTCGAATGCGGAAACCAACCCGCATATGCTACGAATGGTAACCAGTCACATGGAAGTTACAACAGGAAGAAAACAAAATCACTAGAAGATCACCACGTCACGAACCAAGGGACAGAAACTGCAAGAAACATCATTAGCTGCCTCACACAAAAATAAAAAGGCACCGGCCTCGGCTAACACCACAGAAAATAGTCGTAGAAGGTCAAGGAGGATGGGAAGACCTCCACTAGAAGAGTGCGGAGACTGCTCGGGCGTTAGGGGCTTATTGTCACCCAACTCCCAGAGGAGACCAATGGTTGTTGCCAGCGAAAAATCAATGGTAGGCGGCTATTGCAATACTGCAATGTCATTTGCGGTGGTAATATCTATTTTCTTATATGAACATTCTGTTCCAATGAACGTCATTGGACCAGAGATTGACATTACATCTTGACAATTGCTATCAGGTTAGGAATAATTATTTACATTTGTTTGGCGCGAAAGGGGTCAGTATTAACATATGCACTGCATGTACTTTTCATAAAACTACTAGCACACGTTTGCTATTTATTTTGTTCTAGTCTGATACGTATCACATGCAGTTAAAAATATTTATTTTTCTAAATCTTAGTATTGTTTTATTGTAGAATGTATCTGTATTAATGTCCGAATTAAAAAGGATATCAAACATCCAATAAAAGTGTCGAAAAAGATTTAACAAGACGTGTCGTGCATAAGATTTTATAAGCTTTTATGATAGAAAGAGTGAATGGGAAATCCTACTTCATCGCAGTCTCTATTGTACATAACACATAACTAGATCGCAAACTCAGCGAAATTTTTATTGCTCATTCTTTACTTGGACAAAAGCTTGACTGTAGTAGTACGATAGTTTTTCAATTCAATAAAAATAGGATTTATTAAAATTAATAACATTTTTCTAGCGATCCAGTAATGACAAAATTCTGAATGAATACCAATCTTTACATGTAATTATCAGAATGTCAATAACTGAATTAATTATCTTCCTTTCTATTGCTAACATAGTTGGTTTGGTTGTTTGTTTTATGGCATATCAACCCTTTTCTGGTTATGTAATGCCAAATCCGGTCATTTTAGTGAAAGATTTATGATTCAAGTTATTATATGCTCAAGTATTTATTCATGGTGTTTGAATGTGTTGTTTTGTTTTACGGCATATAACCCCTTTTCAGGTTATTTAATGCTGAATTTACTATTTTTGGTGAAAGTTTTATACTTCAAGTTCTTTATATATTCAAATATGTGTTCATGGTGTTTGGTTGATTGAAAGGGTGGGAAGGGCTAAGTAAGGGAGAATGGGGAAGGGGGAAATTGTTGTTTTTTGATCGCATTTTGCAGAACATGATTTAGTTTTGCAAAGAAAAATAAAAGAAAAGAAAACATAAATGTTTTGTGCATTTTGAGTCAGAAATTCAATAAGTTCAGAAAGCCTGATCTGGTAGCGCCAGTAGGTTCTATTTTACCCGTAAATGGGGTCTTTACAGGTACAACCACTCCGGGCCAAAGTGGGGCTGGGAGCAATGTCAACTAAGATGCAACTCCACATTCCCCACAGCTCCCAAATGGAACCGTAACCACTGAATGTATTTTAAGGTCATACCCAGGACTGCTAACCATGTTGTTGCGAATGTAAAGCGTATAAGGGTTAAGTAACTGGTAATCAGCTCGGAAAATATCTGGAGAATATGGCGTTTGCTGTAAAACTAAATATCCCAATTCCCGATTTTTAATCACAGTGTTATTCTTAGAAGTGAACAAATATCAAGAGGTTACGGCTTCTGTACTTCACAGTATTCACATGTGACTTATTATTTCAGTTACTTTGCCGTACCTATTGATTAGAGATGACGAAATATGTCGATGTGAAAAAATAATTTCTCGGAGTTATAGATTGAAAGCCACTGATTTCGATATTTTATTATCATTAAGACTTGATTGGGACTTTGATCTTTATTCAATATTCATATTCATAAATCCAGATTTAAACGTAATGAATAAAAGCTAAAGGGTTCGCACTCTTTCTGTTGTGAGAAATTGAGTTTAATTATGTCAACGCTGGATTCTATTTGAAAATATTCATTACTATTTTACTGTATTTGGATTTTACAATTTATACATGACGTTGAATTATCAATACATGATGATAATATCTGCATATAAACACAAAGTCATTATTAAAACGATAAGTTTCAGGTTTTTAATTGACATACTTGCAATACTGTAACGATCTCATGGATTTGTTGTTGCTTTGTGCTTGTAAATGTTGTGCGAGATCGAATGAGGAAGTGCTGGCAATTGATAATCCAAAACGTAAATAGATATACTAGACAAATAGATACGTATACATACAGATAATTATTAATTATAGAAATATGCCGTATAATATTAAAATACGAATGAGAAGAAAAACAAATCCAGAAAATAAGAGAGATTAGCTGAGAGTAACCTAAGGCAAATTTACTGCTTTTCTGGATTTGTTTTTCTTCTTTTTGTTATTTTCATATTATACAACATATTGCCATAATAAATAATTACTTCGACAGTTATATATATATATATATATATATATATATATATATATATATATATATATATATATATATATATATATATATATATATATATATATATATATCCAAGCAATCGTCGTTGAACGTCACGGAACTTTCTTGTTTGTAATTCTTCTTCGTGAGGTTCTCAAACCGTCGAGCTATCCTTCTGATTTCGGGTAGCAATCTATAGAGTATTTCTCCGATTGTTCTTAATTCGGACATTTTTTCTTAATGGCTTTCGACTTTCTTAGTCGTCTTCAGGATTAGGTTTCTTAAAATAAGAAGACTGGTTTTAATGTGTTATAGGTATCGTTAAGGGCGAAAGAAAGAGAAGAGAGAGTGTGTGGTTGAGTTCATTTTATTCTGTCGTTTGTGTGTTTGGTTTTATTGTTTACTTATTTATTTTATTAATTCTTATTTTTACTATTATTTATTTATTATTTTTTATTACTTTATTTTCATTTAATTATGGAATAATTTTAATACGTTAGTGCTTGTGTTGAAAGCTATTTTGTTAATATTAGACTGTTTAGTTTCAATGAATATTGCTTTTAGTATTTTAAGTCTGTTTATGCAGTTATTTTTGTGTATTATTTTGGTGTTATTTTTAATAATTAGGTTATTTGTTTTAAATTTTGTATAGTAAATTATTAGTTTGATCTTTTTTGTTGGTCGTTGGGTTAAGTGTATCGTTTTATTACGTGAAGTATTGCTTTTTCGTCGAGTTTGTAGTTAGGATGCATCTGGTTTTTGTAATAAAGGTTGATCGTGTCTTCCTTGTTATGTGTTTTATCTTTGTTTTTATCGTGTATGGAGTGTATATATGCTTTTATTTGTTGGTCGACTATTTTATTGGGGAAGTTGTTGTTAATTAATGTGTGTTTAATATTGGTTAATTCTTTATAGAATATTTGTTTGGATGAGGATATAGTGTGTGCGCGATAAACAAGATTTTTAATAAGTGTTATTTTATATTTTTGTGGGCATTCACTATGATAGTTGAGGAGGCTTTATTATCATTTTTGTTTTTTTTACATGTTGATGTCGTGTATTCCGTAGGATTTCTGGAGTCGATTAATACGTCAAGAAAGGGGTTTTTATTGTTGATGTTGAATTCGGTTGTGAATGTAAGTACCGAGTGGGTTTCGAGTGTTTGCTTGAGTTTTTTAATATTTTCTTGGGATTCTGTAGCGATGAAGATTTACAAACGAGAAAGTTCCGTTACGTTCAACAACGCTTGCTTGGATAATAACTTGCTGCCTAAGTATATATATATACATAGATGTATATATATATATATATATATATATATATATATATATATATATATATATATATATATATATATTTTCACCTGAGTTAATCTCAAACAAGGCAAGTTGCCACTGTAGACGTAAGGGGTTACTAAGAATTAGGATAACATTTTAAGGGTTTATCATAAACTTAGAGATGTGCAGCTAGATGTTTGTTCACTTTAGTTCTAAAGTTATGCATGCCGGTACAGTCGGGAAAACAGGAAGCGGGGAGGGGTTTCCAAAGGCCAGCAGCTCGAGGAAAGAAGCTATTTGAGTAGAAGGCTATCCGGCATCTGGACACCTCCACAGTAAATGGATGAGAGTTAGCTTATTTTCAGCTTGGTCGAGTGTATTGACGTCGAAGGGGCACTAGAGCAGTAAGTTCAACGGAGCACATTTTATTAAAGTACTTGTTAAAGAAGCACAAGGATGCAACATTGCGGCGATGGGACTTGGGCTGGAGCTTGGTGAATAGTGAGGAAACTATCATATTACGGACTTCTTTGGTCCTTGTCTAAAACAGGCCCCATCCATTCACTGTAGAAATCCCCTAGATTTCAGAGAATATTCTACTCCAATAGCTTATTTCTTTGTGATGCTGGCCGCTGGAACTCTCTCCCCGACTCTACGGACAGACATAAATGTAAGACTTATGTAAACAGACATCTTACTGCACAGAGCACAATTTAAGATGACCCCCAAAACAAACTTACACCCTAAATCTCAGTAGCCCCTTACGTCTACAGTGGCGCCTTGCTTTTATTTATGTGAACTATGTTAATAAAAAAGAGACTAGTGGATGGTGCACAAGCCAAAATATGACAATAATACTCCATGCATGCGCGAATGGCGGTTTTGCAGAAATATAGGATAATGTAAGGTGTTTTTAAGGAGGGTAGGGGAGCCCGCCTTCCTTGCAGCAGCATTGGCTATGACTTCTCTGTATTTGTTTTATTCGTGTAACCTGTGAATGTTAAGTCGAGAAGTTTGAACGTTGGACCTTCAGGTAGGGTGTTATTCGCGATGGCGAATAATGTATATATATATATATATATATATATATATATATATATATATATATATATATATATATACATATGGATATATGCATATATATGTATATATACTTATAAATGTATATATATATGCTTATATATATACATATATATATGTATATATACATATATAGGTCTATATACATATAAATGTATATATATGCATATATATACATATATATGTATATATATACATATAAATGTATATATATATATATATATATATAAATGCATATATATATATAAATGCATATATATATATGCATATCTATGCATATATATATACATATATATATATAAATATATATATATATATATATCCATATATATATATATAAATATATATATATATATATATATATCCATATATAAATATATATATATATATATATCCATATATATATATATATATATATATATATATATATATATATATATATATATATATATATATATATATAAGAAGATCCGTTGGTGGCAATCTTATGAGCATCAACTAGTAATAAAGCAATCGGATTAAAAAAAGATAAAGCGATGAGAGAATTTTAATAAATGAAACATTTATTATTATTATTATTATTATTATTATTATTATTTTAATCTTAGATTTCCATTTGCACATGTCTTCCTCAGCATTTACAGTTATTTGTGTGTTTTTTTTTTCTTTTTTTTCTCCGTTATCGCCATCCAACGTCGGCAAAGCCGACGGCGGTGCCCGAGATTCTGATGTAAATAAGACAGTTATTTTTTGTTTGTCACATTAGTTGTAGAAGCAAGCGTGTTGGTTCGCGGTAGTTAAAGAAAGTTCGTTGGGTGATATTTCATGATGCATCGACTAGTTATAAAGCAATCAGATGTAGCTTTCAACAGACCTTAAACTACCTCGAACCAGCGCGCCTGCTACTACTACTACTCTGACTTACAAGAAATAACTCTCTATTGAAGTAAATACTGACAATTGATACATAAAAAATTATATCTCCTTATAAAATTTTATGTGGGTACATGAAATACTAATATTTAGCTCCTCAGGCAGTTGAGCACTTTCACAAGTATTTATTTCACCACTGAAACATAATATGGAAAGAATTAACTTAGAAACATCACTCGAAAATATCCCAACACCTAGCAAGCATGGATAAACTATGAAATTAATAAAAAAACGGACGAACTAATACGCCGAATGCGATGGCGAGCACACTTCTTCCTGAACAATACCGATAAACACCTAGGTACAAAAGAATCCTACGGACTCAAAAGCCTAAGAAACGCTAAACAAATAGATCTCATGACTAGCTTTGAAAATGCCATCTTAAATGTAATTAAAAACTTAGAATTTCACAACAACATAATAATTTCCAAAACAAATTACTCACAATCATAAAAATATAAACAACACAAACAAAATCTTCGTAATAGCGGACAAAACGAGACATTTTTACAAAATAGATAAACAAGAGTATAACAAACTACTAATAGAAAGCATCACGAAAAACTACAAAAAACTAGATACAAGCGAAAATAACTACATAGATATAATAAACACTAAAAGTAAAGAAATCACCGATAAACTAAAAAATTAGCGACAAAGTTAGTAAATTAAAACCTAAGGAAGCCTATATCCTATTCAAAGACCAGAAAAGTAACTTTAACAATAACCCAAGCACTCGCTAAATTAATCCGACCAAACCAGAAATACGAAGAATCAGCAAAACAATTCAATCTAGAATCAACAAACAAATAAAAAAAAGACCTAGAATTAAATCAATGGGTGAATACTGCCGAAGCAATCGCTTGGTTTAACAATATCGAAAATAAGAAAAAATGTACCTTCCTACAATTCGACATAGTGGACTTCTGCCATCTATATCAGAAGAACTCTTCAACATTGCCCTAGAATTTGCCGAGATGTATACCGATATATCCAAGGATGAGATCCACATCATTAAAAAATGTTGGAGATCAGTTTTAATCAATACTGAGGACCAATGGATTAAAACGAATATGACAAACTCCTTTGATTTGCGGAGACATCAGATCTTGGGGGTATTCATTTTATATACACTCACAAATATATTCGATAATACAGATATCGGTCTTCATAGAGATGATGGATTAGCGATAATAAGAGATTCCAACAAAGTCAAGGGAGAAAACTTCAAGAAAATTATACATATGGAAATGAAAAAACTAAGCCTAAAAGTAGAAGTAATGACTAACATAAAAACAACTAACTTTCTAAACGTCACGTAAAACTTAAATAAAAATAATTACGAACCATACCTAAAAGATAACGCCAATCCAATATACGTAAACCCAAAGTCTAATCACCCCCATCAATCATAAAACATATCCCGAATTCTATCGAACGTAAGCTTATCAACAATTCTAGCAACGAAAGTTTTTTAGAAAATCAATCAACATTTACAATACAGTCCTAAAAAGTAGTGGTTACCATAATACCGAAATGAAATATAAAAAACAGGACACTAATAATTACAACAAAATTAAAAAGAAAAAAAAAAGAAATATAATCTACTATGCCCCGCCTTATAACTAGATGCTAAAAACTAAACTGGGCAAAAAATTCTAAATCTGATTGAAAAACACTACCACATAACCAATCCCTTGCATAAAATACTCAATAAAAATCACCTAAAACTATCCTACAGCTGCTGTGAAAACCTAGAAATGATAATTAAGGCACACAATAACAAAATACTAAAAGAGAACAACAGAGAGGAAAAAATAAACAAATTACATAAAAAAGTGGAAAATATAACAAAAAAAACACTAAGAAGAACAAAAATATAAACAATACAAATAGAAATAAGCAACACACTAATAAATTTACCTTAGGCTAACGACGAATAAATAAATAAATAAACAAATAGGGGAAAAACATACAAAAATATAACAATTTAAAAATTAAAATCTAAAATAGAAATACAAAGAACCACATATCAAAATAAATTCACCCATTATACTGACACAACAAAGAAAACAGGATATAAGCCAATCAATAGAAAACAGAACAATAGAACAGGATATAGGAAGTAACACCAACAAGACCTTTGTTCGCGGGAAGCCCAACGATTGGTTGAGAGAACAACAAAGAATCTGATTGGTTAACTAGCTAGCCGTGTATATAAAAACACCCGGCAAAAATAACTCCATGCATTTTCGCCTGAAGATTCCCCCGGGGATAAAACGCAGGAGTCTCTGTGTAGCTTAATTGTCATAAATACATTTTCATAGCTTACTACCTAGCTCTACTTACGTATCGATCACTGTTGAAGTAAATACTGAAAATAATGCATAAAAAGTATATCTCCTTATAAAAATTTATGTGGATACATTAAATACTAATTTATATATATATATATATATATATATATATATATATATATATATATATATATATATATATATAGAGAGAGAGAGAGAGAGAGAGAGAGAGAGAGAGAATTGAATAGAATGAGAAAACTTGTGGAATATTTAGTACTTTTCGGTATGTTTTTTTTTGTGTGGATACACATCAAAGATATACCTTGTCCCTATAGGTTACAAAGAATGATAACTGCTGAACATGTATACTTCAAAGGGTTACTGCATTTTAAGATGACAAAAAAGTACGTATTTCTTAGTGTCTTTTTATCGTTCGCAACCAATTTGTTCCGTTTTCGACTCGCACAAACAACACAGAATGAGTAGAAATCATTTGAGTTTACCGACAGGAAAAGGAAATGGAAACGCTTATCGTTTTATCTTCAACTGCGCTGATTTCAGCGCTGGTAAGTTTGTTTCTTTGAATGTTTCGTAAACATTTTTCCAAACGCAGTGAAACCTTTCCACTATAAATACAAAGTAATACTCTTACTGATAATTGTTGACCGATATTTTATGAAACTCTCAATGAAACTTTCCCCAGTCTTGGGATCAGGTAATACATATGCTATCTTATATATAAAGTAAAGTAAGCGTTCCCTTTTTCTTTGACTAATATAGCACCGTACACCAAAGATACATATCGAATTCTGCTTTGTTTTTGTCACTTATTTATTCCGGCTAAGAAAACTGGTAGAATGGAGACATTTACTTTACTACTGAAGCAGAATACTGAGTTATCTTCCTTGTTTCCATCAAAAATAAATATATTTATTAAATTATGTGACTCCAAACTTGCTGTGTATATGTGTATTTTCTTTGCCCCACATCAATTACAGATTATAGTTATTTATTCTTTGTTATTAATCGATTAGCGTCATTCTTTCTCTTACTTCCGGGTAACGCTGAGTAAGTAAGCTTATATATATATATATATATATATATATATATATATATATATATATATATATATTATCTTATAGTCCTGGAAGCTATACATATTAAGTCATTCAAACCCTCTCTTTGTAAACAAAAGGAGTGGCTTCTAGGACTCAATGTTATCAAGTTATGACCCTTACCTCCATTTTTCTCCTAAACTTGTCACTGGTCTTCGTTCTACTTTTTAAAAGTGTTTAGTCGTAATTGCTTGAATTATTTCTACGTAGACACTCTGATGAGTGTGGACGAACGCCGGCTTAGTATACTCATGATTTAAAAAAAAATATTTCCCCTCGTTTTTTTACTTTTTCAATTTCATTCCACCCCTAAAAATGTCACAAACGTCTGTATTCCTTGCTGTAATAAAATTTTGTACCACTAAAAATTATGTATATATATATATATATATATATATATATATATATATATATATATAACAATGTTAAGATTATTCAATTGACATCTATTTGAAATCACTTTTCTTTCTTTACACATTATGTACCTTATTCTGTGAACATGTCTTCAACGTTCCCATGTAGGAACATTCGATTATGTAAACAATAGTCAATAGTATAAGCATGACATTTGCAGGAGAGTTATTCTAGCACAAAAGACTAACATTTTTTAAATATCAAACTCTACCCTAAATCAGATTACGAAATGGAAAAAGTGAACATCATTTACGATTGTCATAATAGCTAATCTTGACTGCCGTCTCTACTCTAAGTTTTTCGTCGAGTGAGAAATATTATTGCTCGTATAAAGAATAAAACTAGAATATCGCTAACGATAAAATAGTAGGTATTAAAAGACAATGTATGTCAACTTGTAACGATAATATGGTGTAAGATGTGTTAAAAGGACGGGACACTTAATTTTCTGTGATTAGTTGTCGTTGTTTGAACAAAAGCACGTGAATACAAATAGTATTTTTAATAAATAGAAGAGCGTCTATGATCGGAAAGAAACAAAAATAGTAACTAAAATCACTCGCTTAGAAGTATGTTAACTTTCAACAATAATGTTGAATAAATAATACAAAAGTCCATTTAAAAAAAGTCTCCTGTTAGCATTTGTCCAACCACGAACGGGGAACGTTTTTACCTCGTCTGTAATTTGTCCTTTCAATATCTGTAATCTAATTACATTTGTTTCATATAACAGATTCCTTTATTTAATTACACAGTACATTAGCTGTTGTCGATAAATGTCCAACTTTTAAAACGTCTAAGTGTGCACTTTTAAGCTATTCAGTTCTATTAAAGTTGCTTTGAATCAAAATGTTCATCTTTTAGAAATAGTTACAGTTTCTTCATTCTTTAGATGTTTTCTGATTTTGGCGAACTGATCTGCAGTTCTGGGATTGACAGCAGATTTCACAATTCTAGACAGTGTTAAATGCTCGGAGCTAGTGGCGTCCCATATTAGTGGCTTTCCAGCTCTAAAAGCAAAGAGTGACATGTCGTCATTAAATGACCGTTTCATTTTCCCGCCTGTCTCAGTCGAAACGTTAGGGGTTCTCGGTCCCGATCCTTCACAATTTATACGAGACATTAGATGGATGATAGGAACTGGTAGTAACAAGCTCCGATACCTCTTGGATGTTCCAACGAATCTCATCAACATCCGAGGCAACGCCATGTCTATTATAACGACATCCCGTAACGTCTGATCATTGACGAAGAAAACAGAAACTTTGCCCTCGCAAGTAAATAGGGACTTATAAACTTTTATTTACAACATTTTAATTTTTTAATGACGTATTTATTGATTTGTTTTCTGGTTTTGCATATTAAAATATAAAATCTTATATAATATTTCCCAATTCTCTATTTTATCTTTTACATTTTCTGTTTTGGAATATTAAAAACTAAAATCTTATTTAATATTTCCTTATTCTCTATTTTTTACTTTTTTCTGTTTTTGAATATTAAAAAATAAAATCTTATTCAATATTTCCTTATTCTCTATTTTTTACTTTTTTCTGTTTTTGAATATTAAAAAATAAAATCTTATTTCATATTTGTTAATTCTCTATTTTATTTTTTTTTATTTTCTGTTTTTGAATATTAAAAACTAAAATCTTATTTAATATTTCCTTATTCTCTATTTTTTACTTTTTTCTGTTTTTTAATATTAAAAAATAAAATCTTAATTCATATTTGTTAATTCTCTATTTTTTTTTAATTTTCTGTTTCGAATATTAAAAACTAAAATCTTATTTAATATTTCCTTATTCTCTATTTTTTACTTTTTTCTGTTTTTGAATATTAAAAAATAAAATCTTATTTCATATTTGTTAATTCTCTATTTTATTTTTTTTATTTTCTGTTTTTGAATATTAAAAACTAAAATCTTATTTAACATTGCCTAATTCTCTATTTTGTAAAACTTTTTTTCTGTTTTTGAATATTAAAAAATAAAATCTTATTTAATATTTTCTAATTCTCTATTTTATTTTTTACATTTTATTTTTTTTTAATATTAAAAACTAAAATCTTATTTAATATTTCCTTATTCTCTATTTTTTTACTTTTTTCTGTTTTTGAATATTAAAAAATAAAATCTTATTTCATATTTGTTAATTCTCTATTTTATTTTTTTTATTTTCTGTTTTTGAATATTAAAAACTAAAATCTTATTTAACATTGCCTAATTCTCTATTTTGTAAAACTTTTTTTCTGTTTTTGAATATTAAAAAATAAAATCTTATTTATTATTTTCTAATTCTCTATTTTATTTTTTACATTTTCTGTTTTTGAATATTAAAAACTAAAATCTTATTTAATATTTCCTTATTCTCTATTTTTTTACTTTTTTCTGTTTTTGTATATTAAAAAATAAAATCTTATTTAATATTTCCTATTTCTCTTTTTTTATTTTGTACATTTTCTGTTTTTGAATATTAAAAACTAAAATCTTATTTAATATTTCCTATTTCTCTTTTTTTATTTTGTACATTTTCTGTTTTTGAATATTAAAAAATAAAATCTTATTTAATATTTCCTATTTCTCTTTTTTTTATGTTGTACATTTTCTGTGTTTGAATATTAAAAAATTAAATCTTATTTAATATTTCCTAATTCTCTTTTTTATTTTTTACATTTTCTGTTTTTTAATATGCAAAACTAAAATCATATTTAATACGTCCTTATTCTCTATTTTTAACTTTTTTCGGTTTTTGAACATTAAAAACTAAAATCTTATTTAATATTTCCTAATTCTCTACTTTTTAAAACTGTTTTCTGTTTTTTAATATAAAAACAAATTCTTATTTCATATTTCTTAATTCTGTATTTTATTTTTACTTTTACAGAGCGTATTTTAAAGTGTTATTATAGTGTAATTCGTGTTGTTACAATATTCGCGTAATGTATACTTACATATATGAACATTGAAATTTTTTAGTCCCCTTTAAAACGCTCCTCAACAAATGAATGAAATCAAAATCGTAAACTCGTTTCGGTCCAGCATTAACGTTCTCATTGCGAACATTTTATAAAACTAAGTCCACAAACATTCTGACAAACAACTTTATAGGTTAAAATGCTATTTTTTACCTTTACTCAGCTGAATAAGTAAGTATTTATTCAATAAATTCATAAGTTAGCATTTGAGAAAATAATAATATTAGATTGAAATTTAGCAGTTCATGTAAATATTTTCAAGCAAAAATCTAAACATCTAATCGGAACATCAGGAAGTTTTATCGGATTTCTGTTTGATTTTTCAGGCTGAGAGAAAGGGCAAGATGTTCCCTGGAATAATAGTGGTCGAGAAATGCTTGTGTAACAAGTCAATTTATGATGGGCCCTCGGGGTAGTGCGCCATCAGTAGACAACGGCGATCGCTACAATTATCTCCACAGCAATCGGTTGGAATATAAGTCTTTCGAGAATACCGACGGATTTTTGTGGCTTGCCGTCTTCCAATGGCACTGATGCATGTCTAGAGTCTTTCCGCCGATTTCGTTACTGACGAGGATGCAAACGTGCCGACACAAGTCTAATAACATATTAGCGCTTTTCCGTTTGCAAACTAGTTCGAAAATTGATGGAAAACAAGCGATATCCAGGACCCATCGGACGATATCATTTAGAGCGCTGTGTCTAAGGAATCTGCATGATAGGGTGTGGAGTCCGTATACGTCGACTGGCTGACCACAATGGAACCTGCGAACGCTGCACACTCTCGAACTTCTGCGCAGGGCGACGACGAATCTGAGGACAATCGGCGGACATGTAATGGATCAGGTGGTTCAGAGAGGATTTCGATGTTCTGTGTTCCTAATTACGTCATCCAACCATCTCATGTCGACAAGAAACTGTAAACATGGCGTACTACGAAGATAGAATATAAACTTCGGAATACAGAAGCAGTTTCGCAAGAGGAAGAGTGATAGATGTTTATCGATCAGTAAGAGCCAGGATTACGTGTTCAATAAGCTTATAAGCTTTTTGGCAATTAAACTTGTTGGTAACTACATATAAAATAAGGGATAAAAGATATGTCGAACACAGTCGGTCGATAACGTAACACTCCTATTTCATGCCAAAGCCTGCTTCGTGATAGCGATATTTATTGAACATCGCACACATCCTCGATAATAATGAAGAGAAGCGGTCCATCCCATGTACGACCAAAACGATCGTAATCGTCAGAGAATGTAAGAAATTTACTTTACTAATCAATAAATAATGTAACTGCCAATACAAGTATATCATTCACGTCAGTTGTTTTTCTGCATTCTTGAAATCGAAAAGTGGGAAAACTAACAAATAACTATCGATATTTCTGCACTTCAGATTCTGGAAATCGATAAGTGGGAAAACTAACAAAGACCTATCGATATTTCTGCACTTCAGATTCTGGGAATCGGAAAGTGGGAAAACTAACGAAGAACTATCGATATTTCTGAACTTAAGATTCTGGAAATCGGAAAATCTAAAAGCTAACGAAGAACTATCGATATTTCTGCACTTAAGATTCAGGAAATCGATAAGTGGGAAAACTAACGAAGAACTATCGATATTTCTGCACTTCAGATTCTGGAAATCGATAAGTGGGAAAACTAACGAAGAACGATCGATATTACTGCACTTCAGATTCTGGAAATCGGAAAGTTGGAAAACTAACAGAAAACTATGGATATTTCTGCACTTCAGATTCTGGAAATCGGAGAGTGGGAACAATAACGAAGAACTATCGATATTTCTGCACTTCAGATTCTGGAAATCGGAATGTGGGAAAACTAACGAAGAACAAACGATTTTTCTGCACTTCAGATTCTGGAAATCGGAAAGTGGGAAAACTCACAGAAAACTATCGATATTTCTGCACTACTAATTCTGGAAATGGGAAAGTGGGAAAACTAACGAAGAACTATCGATATTTCTGCACTTCAGATTCTAGAAATCAGAAAGTAGGAAAACTAACGAAGAACTATCGCTATTTCGGTACTTCAGATTCTGGAAATAGATAAGTGCGAAAACTAACGAAGAACTATAAATATTTCTGCACTTCAGATTCTGTAAATCGGAAAGTGGGTAAACTAACACAGAACTATCGATATTTCTGCACTTCAGATTCTGTAAATCGGAAAGTGGGAAAACTAATGAAGAACTACCGATTTTTCTGCACTTCAGATTCTGGAAATCGGAATGTGGGAAAACTAACAGAAAACTATCGATATTTCTGCACTTAAGATTCTGGAAATCGGAGAGTGGGAACACTAACGAAGAACTCTCGATATTTCTGCACTTCAGATTCTGGAAATCGGAAAGTGGGAAAACTAACCGAAAGCTATCGATATTTCTGCACTTCTAATTCTGGATATCGGAAAGTGGGAAAACTAACAAAGAACTATCATATTTCTGCACTTCAGATTCTAGAAATCAGAAAGTTGGAAAACTAACGATTAACTATCGCTATGTCGGTACTTCAGATTCTGGAAATAGATAAGTGGGAAAACTAACGAAGACCTATCGATATTTCTGCACTTCAGATTCTGGAAATCGGAAAGTGGGAAAACTAACGAAGAACTATCGATATTTCTGCACTTTAGATTCTGAAAATCTGAAAGTAGAAAACTAACGAAGAACTATCGCTATTTCTGCACTTCAGATTCTGAAAATCGGAAAGTGCGAAAACTAACGAAGAACTATCAAGATTTCTGCACTTCAGATTCTGGAAATCGGAAAGTGGGAAATCTAACGAAGAACTATCGATATTTCTGCACTTCAGATTCTGGAAATCGGAAAATCTAAAAGCTAACGAAGACTTATCGATATTTCTGCACTTAAGATTCAGGAAATCGATAAGTGGGAAAACTAACGAAGAACTATCGATATTTCTGCACTTCAGATTCTGGAAATCGATAAGTGGGAAAACTAACAAAGACCTATCGATATTTCTGCACTTCAGATTCTGGGAATCGGAAAGTTGGAAAACTAACACAGAACTATCGATATTTCTGCACTTCATATTCTGGAAATAGATAAGTGGGAAAACTAACGAAGAACGATCGATATTACTGCACTTCAGATTCTGGAAATCGGAAAGTGCGAAAACTAACAGAAAACTATCGATATTTCTGCACTTAAGATTCTGGAAATCGGAGAGTGGGAACAATAACGAAGAACTATCGATATTTCGGCACTTCAGATTCTGGAAATCGGAATGTGGGAAAACTAACGAAGAACAAACGATTTTTCTGCACTTCAGATTCTGGAAATCGGAAAGTGGGAAAACTAACAGAAAACTATCGATATTTCTGCACTTCTAATTCTGGAAATGGGAAAGTGGGAAAACTAACAAAGAACTATCGATATTTCTGCACTTAAGATTCTAGAAATCAGAAAGTGGGAAAACTAACGAAGAACTATCGCTATTTCGGTACTTCAGATTCTGGAAATAGATAAGTGCGAAAACTAACGAAGAACTATAAATATTTCTGCACTTCAGATTCTGTAAATCGGAAAGTGGGTAAACTAACACAGAACTATCGATATTTCTGCACTTCAGATTCTGTAAATCGGAAAGTGGGCAAACTAATGAAGAACTACCGATTTTTCTGCACTTCAGATTCTGGAAATCGGAATGTGGGAAAACTAACAGAAAACTATCGATATTTCTGCACTTAAGATTCTGGAAATCGGAGAGTGGGAACACTAACGAAGAACTATCGATATTTCTGCACTTCAGATTCTGGAAATCGGAATGTGGGAAAACTAACGAAGAACTAACGATATTTCTGCACTTCAGATTCTGGAAATCGGAAAGTGGGAAAACTAACCGAAAGCTATCGATATTTCTGCACTTCTAATTCTGGATATCGGAAAGTGGGAAAACTAACAAAGAACTATCGATATTTCTGCACTTCAGATTCTAGAAATCAGAAAGTTGGAAAACTAACGAAGAACTATCGCTATGTCGGTACTTCAGATTCTGGAAATAGATAAGTGGGAAAACTAATGAAGACCTATCGATATTTCTGCACTTCAGATTCTGGAAATCGGAAAGTGGGAAAACTAACGAAGAACTATCGATATTTCTGCACTTTAGATTCTGAAAATCTGAAAGTAGAAAACTAACGAAGAACTATCGATATTTCTGCACTTCAGATTCTGAAAATCGGAAAGTGCGAAAACTAACGAAGAACTATCGATATTTCTGCACTTCAGATTCTGGAAATCGGAGAGTGGGAAAACTAACGAAGAACTATCGATATTTCTGCACTTCAGATTCTGAAAATCGGAAAGTGCGAAAACTAACGAAGAACTATCGATATTTCTGCACTTCAGATTCTGGAAATAAGAAAGTGGGAAATCTAACGAAGAACTATCGATATTTCTGCACTTCAGATTCTGGAAATCGGAAAATCTAAAGGCTAACGAAGACTTATCGATATTTCTGCACTTAAGATTCAGGAAATCGATAAGTGGGAAAACTAACGAAGAACTATAAATATTTCTGCACTTCAGATTCTGGAAATCGATAAGTGGGAAAACTAACAAAGACCTATCGATATTTCTGCACTTCAGATTCTGGGAATCGGAAAGTTGGAAAACTAACGAAGAACTATCGATATTTCTTCACTTCATATTCTGGAAATAGATAAGTGGGAAAACTAACGAAGAACGATCGATATTACTGCACTTCAGATTCTGGAAATCGGAAAGTGCGAAAACTAACAGAAAACTATCGATATTTCTGCACTTAAGATTCTGGAAATCGGAGAGTGGGAACAATAACGAAGAACTATCGATATTTCGGTCCTTCAGATTCTGGAAATCGGAATGTGGGAAAACTAACGAAGAACAAACGATTTTTCTGCACTTCAGATTCTGGAAATCGGAAAGTGGGAAAACTAACAGAAAACTATCGATATTTCTGCACTTCTAATTCTGGAAATGGGAAAGTGGGAAAACTAACGAAGAACTATCGATATTTCTGCACTTAAGATTCTAGAAATCAGAAAGTGGGAAAACTAAGGAAGAACTATCGCTATTTCGGTACTTCAGATTCTGGAAATAGATAAGTGCGAAAACTAACGAAGAACTATAAATATTTCTGCACTTCAGATTCTGTAAATCGGAAAGTGGGTAAACTAACACAGAACTATCGATATTTCTGCACTTCAGATTCTGTAAATCGGAAAGTGGGCAAACTAATGAAGAACTACCGATTTTTCTGCACTTCAGATTCTGGAAATCGGAATGTGGGAACACTAACGAAGAACTATCGATATTTCTGCACTTCAGATTCTGGAAATCGGAAAGTGGGAAAACTAACGAAGAACTATCGATATTTCTGCACTTTAGATTCTGAAAATCTGAAAGTAGAAAACTAACGAAGAACTATCGATATTTCTGCACTTCTAATTCTGGATATCGGAAAGTGGGAAAACTAACAAAGAACTATCGATATTTCTGCACTTCAGATTCTAGAAATCAGAAAGTTGGAAAACTAACGAAGAACTATCGCTATGTCGGTACTTCAGATTCTGGAAATAGATAAGTGGGAAAACTAACGAAGACCTATCGATATTTCTGCACTTCAGATTCTGGAAATCGGAAAGTGGGAAAACTAACGAAGAACTATCGATATTTCTGCACTTTAGATTCTGAAAATCTGAAAGTAGAAAACTAACGAAGAACTATCGATATTTCTGCACTTCAGATTCTGAAAATCGGAAAGTGCGAAAACTAACGAAGAACTATCGATATTCCTGCACTTCAGATTCTAAGACTCAGAAAGTGGGCAAACTAACAAATAACTATCGATTTTTCTGCACTTCACATTCTGGAAATAGGAATGTGGGAAAACTAACAGAAAACTATCGATATTTCTGCACTTCTAATTCTAGAAATACAAAAAGTGAGTAAAAACTGACGATGAACTATCGATATTTCTGCGCTTCAGATTCTGAAAATCAGAAAGTGGGAAAACTAAGTAAGAACTATCGATATTACGGCACTTCAGATTCTGGAAATCAGACAGTGAGAAAACTAACAAAGAACTATCGATATTTCTGCATTTCAGATTCTGGAAATAGGAAAGTGGGAAAACTGACAAAGAACTATCGATATTTCTGCACTTCAGATTCTGGAAATCGGAAAGTAGGAACACTAACGAAGAACTATCGATATTTCTGCAGTTCAGATTCTGGGAATCGGAAAGAGGGAAAACTAACGAAGTACTATCGAGATATCTGCAGTTCAGATTCTGGAAATAAGAAAATGAGAAAACTAACAGTAAACTATCGATATTTCTGCACTTCAGATTCTGGAAATCGGAAAGTGGGAAAACTAACGAAGAACTATCGATATTTCTGCAGGTCAGATTCTGGAAATCGGAAAGTGGGAAAACTAACGAAGAACTATCGAGATATCTGCAGTTCAGATTCTGGAAATCGGAAAATGAGAAAACTAACAGAAAACTATCGATATGTTTTCACTTCAAATTCTGGAAATCGGAAAGTGAGAAAACTAACGAAGAACCATCGATATTACTGCATTTCCGATTCTGTAAATCGGAAAGAGGGAAAACTAACGAAGAACTATCGATATTTCTGCACTTCAGATTCTTGAAATCAGAAAGTGCTAAAACTAACAAAGAACTATCGATATTTCGGCATTACAGTTTCTGTAAATAAGAAAAGTTAGAACACTAACGAAGAACTATCGATATTTCTGAAGTTCAGATGCTGGTCATCGGAAAGTGGGAACACTAACGAAGAACTATCGATATTTCTGCACTTCAGATTCTTGAAATAAGAGAAGTGGGAAAATTAACGAAGAACTATCGATATTTCTGCACTTCAGATTCTGGAAATCGGAAAGTGGAAAAACTAACGAAGAACTATCGATATTTCTGCACTTCAGGTTCTGTCAATCGGTAGCCTGGAAAAATAACGAAGAACTATCGATATTTCTGCACTTCAGATTCTAGACATCAGAAACTGGGAAAACTAAGGAAGAACTATCGATATTTTTGCACTTCAGATTCTGAAAATCGGAAAGTGGGAAAACAAACGAAGAACTATCGAGATATCTGCAGTTCAGATTCGTGAAATCGGAAAGTGGGAAAACTTACAGAAAACTATCGATATTTCTGCACTTCAGATTCTGAAAATCGGAAAGTGGGAAAACAAACGAAGAACTATCGAGATATCTGCAGTTCAGATTCAGGAAATCGGAAAGTGGGTAAACTAACAGAAAACTATCGATATTTCTGCACTTCAGATTCTGATAATCGGAAAGTTGGAAAACTAAATAAAAAAACTATCGATATTTCTGCACTTCAGATTCTGGAAATCGGAAAGTGGGAAAACATACGAAGAACTATCGATATTACTGCACTTCAGATTCTGTAAATCGGTAAGTGAGAAAAATTAACGAAGAACTATCGATATTTCTGCGCTTCAGATTCTGGAAATCGGAATATGGGGAAACTAACGAAGAACTATCGATATTTATGCGCTTCAGTTTCTGGAAATCAGAAAGTGGGGAAACTAACGAAGAACTATCGATATTTCTGCACTTCAGATTCTGGAAATCGGTAAGTGGGAAAACTAACGAAGAACTATCGATATTTCTGCACTTCAGATTCTGTAAATCGGTAAGTGGGAAAACTAACGAAGAACTATCGATATTTCTGCACTTCAGATTCTGGAAATCGGAAAGTGGGGAAACTAACGAAGAACTATCGACATTTCTTACTTTCCGTTTCCGGAAATCGGAAAGTAGGAAATCTACCGAAGACCTATCGATATTTCTGCACTTAAGATTCTGGGAATTGGAAAGTGGGAAAACTAACGAAGAACTATCGCTATTTCTGCACTTCAGATTCTTGAAATAGGAAAGTGGGAAAACTAACTAAGAACTATCGATATTTCTGCACTTCAGATTCTGGATATCGGAAAGTAGGAAAACTAACGACGAACTATCGATATTTCTGCAGTTCAGATTCTGGAAATCGGAAAGTGGGAAAACTAACGAAGAACTATCGATATTTCTGCACTTAAGATTCTGGGAATTGGAAAGAGGAAAAACTAACGAAGAACTATCGATATTTCTGCACTTCAGATTCTTTAAATAGGAAAGTAGGAAAACTAACAAAGAAATATCGATATTTCTGCACTTCAGATTCTGGATATCGGAAAGTAGGAAAACTAACGAAGAACAATCGAGATATCTGCAGTTCAGATTCTGGAAAACGGAAAATTAGAAAACTAACAGAAAACTATCGATATGTCTGCACTTCAGATGCTGGAAATCGGAAAGTGCGAAAACTAACGAAGAACTATCGATATTTCTGCACTTCAGATTCTGGAAATCAGAAAGTGCTAAAACTAACAAAGAACTATCGATATTTCTGCACTTCAGATTCTGGAAATAAGAAAAGTGGGAAAACAAACGAAGAAGTATCGATATCTCTGCACTTCAGATTCTGGAAATCAGAAAGTTGGAAAACTAACGAAGAACTATCGATATTTCTGCACTTCAGATTCTGGAAATCGGAAAGTGGGAAAACTAACGAAGAACTATCGATATTACTGCACTTCAGATTCTGGAAATCGGAAGCCTGGAAAACTAACGAAGAACCATCGAGATTTCTGCACTTCAGGTTCTGGAAATCGGAAGCCTGGAAAACTAACGAAGAAGTATCGATATTTCTGCACTTTAGATTCTAGAAATCTGAAATTGGAAAAACTAACGAAGAACTATCGATATTTCTGCACTTCTAATTCTGGAAATACAAAAAGTGAGTAAAACTAACAGAAATCCATCGATATTTCAGCACTTCAGATTCTGGAAATCGGAAAGTGGGAAAACTAACAAAGAACTATCGATATTACTGCCCTTCAGATTCTGGAAATCAGAAAGTGGGAAAACTAACGAAGAACTATCGATATTTCTGCACTTCAGATTCTGGGAATCAGAAAAGGGGGAAAACTAACGAAGAACTATCGAGATATCTGCAGTTAAGATTCTGGAAACCGGAAAATGAGAAAACTAACAGTAAACTATCGATATTTCTGCACTTCAGATTCTTGAAATCAGAAAGTGAGAAAACTAACGAAGAACTATCGATATTTCTGCACTTTAGATTCTGAAAATCGGAAAGTGCGAAAACTAACGAAGAACTATCGATATTTCTGCACTTCAGATTCTGGAAATAAGAAAGTGGGAAATCTAACGAAGAACTATCGATATTTCTGCACTTCAGATTCTGGAAATCGGAAAATCTAAAGGCTAACGAAGACTTATCGATATTTCTGCACTTAAGATTCAGGAAATCGATAAGTGGGAAAACTAACGAAGAACTATAAATATTTCTGCACTTCAGATTCTGGAAATCGATAAGTGGGAAAACTAACAAAGACCTATCGATATTTCTGCACTTCAGATTCTGGGAATCGGAAAGTAGGAAAACTAACGAAGAACTATCGATATTTCTGCACTTCATATTCTGGAAATAGATAAGTGGGAAAACTAACGAAGAACGATCGATATTACTGCACTTCAGATTCTGGAAATCGGAAAGTGCAGAAAACTAACAGAAAACTATCGATATTTCTGCACTTAAGATTCTGGAAATCGGAGAGTGGGAACAATAACGAAGAACTATCGATATTTCGGCACTTCAGATTCTGGAAATCGGAATGTGGGAAAACTAACGAAGAACAAACGATTTTTCTGCACTTCAGATTCTGGAAATCGGAAAGTGGGAAAACTAACAGAAAACTATCGATATTTCTGCACTTCTAATTCTGGAAATGGGAAAGTGGGAAAACTAACGAAGAACTATCGATATTTCTGCACTTAAGATTCTAGAAATCAGAAAGTGGGAAAACTAACGAAGAACTATCGCTATTTCGGTACTTCAGATTCTGGAAATAGATAAGTGCGAAAACTAACGAAGAACTATAAATATTTCTGCACTTCAGATTCTGTAAATCGGAAAGTGGGTAAACTAACACAGAACTATCGATATTTCTGCACTTCAGATTCTGTAAATCGGAAAGTGGGCAAACTAATGAAGAACTACCGATTTTTCTGCACTTCAGATTCTGGAAATCGGAATGTGGGAACACTAACGAAGAACTATCGATATTTCTGCACTTCAGATTCTGGAAATCGGAAAGTGGGAAAACTAACGAAGAACTATCGATATTTCTGCACTTTAGATTCTGAAAATCTGAAAGTAGAAAACTAACGAAGAACTATCGATATTTCTGCACTTCTAATTCTGGATATCGGAAAGTGGGAAAACTAACAAAGAACTATCGATATTTCTGCACTTCAGATTCTAGAAATCAGAAAGTTGGAAAACTAACGAAGAACTATCGCTATGTCGGTACTTCAGATTCTGGAAATAGATAAGTGGGAAAACTAACGAAGACCTATCGATATTTCTGCACTTCAGATTCTGGAAATCGGAAAGTGGGAAAACTAACGAAGAACTATCGATATTTCTGCACTTTAGATTCTGAAAATCTGAAAGTAGAAAACTAACGAAGAACTATCGATATTTCTGCACTTCAGATTCTGAAAATCGGAAAGTGCGAAAACTAACGAAGAACTATCGATATTCCTGCACTTCAGATTCTAAGACTCAGAAAGTGGGCAAACTAACAAATAACTATCGATTTTTCTGCACTTCACATTCTGGAAATAGGAATGTGGGAAAACTAACAGAAAACTATCGATATTTCTGCACTTCTAATTCTAGAAATACAAAAAGTGAGTAAAAACTGACGATGAACTATCGATATTTCTGCGCTTCAGATTCTTAAAATCAGAAAGTGGGAAAACTAAGTAAGAACTATCGATATTACGGCACTTCAGATTCTGGAAATCAGACAGTGAGAAAACTAACAAAGAACTATCGATATTTCTGCATTTCAGATTCTGGAAATAGGAAAGTGGGAAAACTGACAAAGAACTATCGATATTTCTGCACTTAAGATTCTGGAAATCGGAAAGTAGGAACACTAACGAAGAACTATCGATATTTCTGCAGTTCAGATTCTGGGAATCGGAAAGAGGGAAAACAAACGAAGTACTATCGAGATATCTGCAGTTCAGATTCTGGAAATAAGAAAATGAGAAAACTAACAGTAAACTATCGATATTTCTGCACTTCAGATTCTGGAAATCGGAAAGTGGGAAAACTAACGAAGAACTATCGATATTTCTGCAGGTCAGATTCTGGAAATCGGAAAGTGGGAAAACTAACGAAGAACTATCGAGATATCTGCAGTTCAGATTCTGGAAATCGGAAAATGAGAAAACTAACAGAAAACTATCGATATGTTTTCACTTCAAATTCTGGAAATCGGAAAGTGGGAAAACTAACGAAGAACCATCGATATTACTGCATTTCCGATTCTGTAAATCGGAAAGAGGGAAAACTAACGAAGAACTATCGATATTTCTGCACTTCAGATTCTTGAAATCAGAAAGTGCTAAAACTAACAAAGAACTATCGATATTTCGGCATTACAGTTTCTGTAAATAAGAAAAGTTAGAACACTAACGAAGAACTATCGATATTTCTGAAGTTCAGATGCTGGTCATCGGAAAGTGGGAACACTAACGAAGAACTATCGATATTTCTGCACTTCAGATTCTTGAAATAAGAGAAGTGGGAAAATTAACGAAGAACTATCGATATTTCTGCACTTCAGATTCTGGAAATCGGAAAGTGGAAAAACTAACGAAGAACTATCGATATTTCTGCACTTCAGGTTCTGTCAATCGGTAGCCTGGAAAAATAACGAAGAACTATCGATATTTCTGCACTTCAGATTCTAGACATCAGAAACTGGGAAAACTAAGGAAGAACTATCGATATTTTTGCACTTCAGATTCTGAAAATCGGAAAGTGGGAAAACAAACGAAGAACTATCGAGATATCTGCAGTTCAGATTCGTGAAATCGGAAAGTGGGAAAACTTACAGAAAACTATCGATATTTCTGCACTTCAGATTCTGAAAATCGGAAAGTGGGAAAACAAACGAAGAACTATCGAGATATCTGCAGTTCAGATTCAGGAAATCGGAAAGTGGGTAAACTAACAGAAAACTATCGATATTTCTGCACTTCAGATTCTGATAATCGGAAAGTTGGAAAACTAAATAAAAAAACTATCGATATTTCTGCACTTCAGATCCTGGAAATCGGAAAGTGGGAAAACATACGAAGAACTATCGATATTACTGCACTTCAGATTCTGTAAATCGGTAAGTGAGAAAAATTAACGAAGAACTATCGATATTTCTGCGCTTCAGATTCTGGAAATCGGAATATGGGGAAACTAACGAAGAACTATCGATATTTATGCGCTTCAGTTTCTGGAAATCAGAAAGTGGGGAAACTAACGAAGAACTATCGATATTTCTGCGCTTCAGATTCTGGAAATCGGTAAGTGGGAAAACTAACGAAGAACTATCGATATTTCTGCACTTCAGATTCTGTAAATCGGTAAGTGGGAAAACTAACGAAGAACTATCGATATTTCTGCACTTCAGATTCTGGAAATCGGAAAGTGGGGAAACTAACGAAGAACTATCGACATTTCTTACTTTCCGTTTCCGGAAATCGGAAAGTAGGAAATCTACCGAAGACCTATCGATATTTCTGCACTTAAGATTCTGGGAATTGGAAAGTGGGAAAACTAACGAAGAACTATCGCTATTTCTGCACTTCAGATTCTTGAAATAGGAAAGTGGGAAAACTAACAGAAAACTATCGATATTTCTGCACTTCAGATTCTGGATATCGGAAAGTAGGAAAACTAACGACGAACTATCGATATTTCTGCAGTTCAGATTCTGGAAATCGGAAAGTGGGAAAACTAACGAAGAACTATCGATATTTCTGCACTTAAGATTCTGGGAATTGGAAAGAGGAAAAACTAACGAAGAACTATCGATATTTCTGCACTTCAGATTCTTTAAATAGGAAAGTAGGAAAACTAACAAAGAAATATCGATATTTCTGCACTTCAGATTCTGGATATCGGAAAGTAGGAAAACTAACGAAGAACAATCGAGATATCTGCAGTTCAGATTCTGGAAAACGGAAAATTAGAAAACTAACAGAAAACTATCGATATGTCTGCACTTCAGATGCTGGAAATCGGAAAGTGCGAAAACTAACGAAGAACTATCGATATTTCTGCACTTCAGATTCTGGAAATCAGAAAGTGCTAAAACTAACAAAGAACTATCGATATTTCTGCACTTCAGATTCTGGAAATAAGAAAAGTGGGAAAACAAACGAAGAAGTATCGATATCTCTGCACTTCAGATTCTGGAAATCAGAAAGTTGGAAAACTAACGAAGAACTATCGATATTTCTGCACTTCAGATTCTGGAAATCGGAAAGTGGGAAAACTAACGAAGAACTATCGATATTACTGCACTTCAGATTCTGGAAATCGGAAGCCTGGAAAACTAACGAAGAACCATCGAGATTTCTGCACTTCAGGTTCTGGAAATCGGAAGCCTGGAAAACTAACGAAGAAGTATCGATATTTCTGCACTTTAGATTCTGGAAATCTGAAATTGGGAAAACTAACGAAGAACTATCGATATTTCTGCACTTCTAATTCTGGAAATACAAAAAGTGAGTAAAACTAACAGAAATCCATCGATATTTCTGCACTTCAGATTCTGGAAATCGGAAAGTGGGAAAACTAACAAAGAACTATCGATATTACTGCCCTTCAGATTCTGGAAATCAGAAAGTGGGAAAACTAACGAAGAACTATCGATATTTCTGCACTTCAGATTCTGGGAATCAGAAAAGGGGGAAAACTAACGAAGAACTATCGAGATATCTGCAGTTAAGATTCTGGAAACCAGAAAATGAGAAAACTAACAGTAAACTATCGATATTTCTGCACTTCAGATTCTTGAAATCAGAAAGTGAGAAAACTAACGAAGAACTATCGATATTTCTGCAGGTAAGATTATGGAAATCGGAAAGTGGGAAAACAAACGAAGAACTATCGATATTTCTGCAGTTCAGATTCTGGGAATCAGAAAAGGGGGAAAACTAACGAAGAACTATCGAGATATCTGCAGTTGAGATTCTGGAAATCGGAAAATGAGAAAACTAACAGAAAACTATCGATATGTCTGCACTTCAGATTCTGGAAATCGGAAAGTGGGAAAACTAACGAAGAACTATCGATATTTCTTCACTTCAGATTCTGGAAATCAGAAAGTGCGAAAACTAACAAAGAACTATCGATATTTCTCTCATTTCAGATTCTGGAAATAAGAAAAGTAGGAAAAATAACGAAGAACTATCGATATTTCTGAAGTTCAGATGCTGGCAATCGGAAAGTGGGAAAACTAACGAAGAACTATCGATATTTCTGAAGTTCAGATGCTGGCAATCGGAAAGTGGGAAAACTAACGAAGAACTATCGATATTTCTGCACTTCAGATTCTGGAAATCGGAAAGTGGGAAAACTAACGAAGAACTATCGATATTTCTGCACTTCAGATTCTGGAAACTGGAAAGTGGGAAAACTAACGAAGAACCATCGAGATTTCTGCACTTCAGGTTCTGGAAATCGGAAGCCTGGAAAACTTACGAAGAAGTATCGATATTTCTGCACTTTAGATTCTGGAAATCGGAAATTGCGAAAACCAACGAAGAACTATCGATATTTCTGCACTTCAGATTCTAGAAATAGGAAAATGAGTAAAACTAACAGAAATCCATCGATATTTCTGCACTTCAGATTCTGGAAATCGGAAAGTGGGAAAACTAACGAAGAACTATCGATATTTCTGCACTTCAGATTCTGGAAATCAGAAAGTGGGAAAACTAAGTAAGAACTATCGATATTTCTGCACTTCAGATTCTGGAAATCGGAAAGTGGGGAAACTAACGAAGAACTATCGATATTTCTGCACTTCAGATTCTGTCGTCTACTTTCATGAAATTTAGTAGCAATTTAAAAAATGTATAGTAATTCTATGCCAGAAAAATGCCGAAAGAGTTGAAAAGGCATCAAAGCAGAAGATTTATTTGTGATTGATTCATGAACAAAGGCCAATTTTCTTCAAAACAAAAACATTAGAAGCAGTCGAGACATATGTTAAACCTTTTTCTTTCGGTTGCATGTCTGCATCTTCTCTACATCCGAAATGTTTTCTCGTAAAATGTTCTCTTTTAAAAAGAGAAAACAGTACGCTTCGATCAGTTAAATACATATATGCTTCCATCAATAAATATAAAAACACAATAATGAATAACTTCAATTAATATGTGTTTTGATGGGAAAATATCAACTAATTTCTTTTTGGATGTTTGCGTTAGTCAAAATTGATCAGGATCGTCTGTTCATCCATACGCACGAGTGTGCCCGTTTGTCGACATTTGCCCATTTATTAAGTGTGCCCGTTTGTCGACATTTGCTCATTTATTAAGTGTGCCTGTTTGTCGACATTTGCCCTATTATTAAGTGTGCTCGTTAATCGACATTTGCTCATTTATTAAGTGTGCTCGTTAATCGACATTTGCTCATTTATTAAGTGTGCTCGTTAATCGACATTTGCTCATTTATTAAGTGTGCTCGTTAATCGACATTTGCTCATTTATTAAGTGTGCCCGTTTGTCGACATTTGCTAATTTATTAAGTGTGCCCGTTTTTGGACATTTGCTCATTGATTAAGTGCGCCCGTTTGTCGACATTTTCTCATTTATTAAGTGTACCCGTTTGTCGACATTTGCCCATTTATTAAGTGTGCCCGTTTGTCAACATTTGCTCATTTATTAAGTGTGCCCGTTTGTCGACTTTTGCCCTATTATTAAGTGGGTCCGTTTGTCGACATTTGCCCATTAATTAAGTGTGCCCCGTTTGTCGACATTTGCCCATTTATTAAGTGTGCCCGTAAATCGACATTTGCCTATTTATTAAGTGTGCCCGTTTGTCGACATTTATTGAATGTGCCTATTATTCTGGAAAGAACTCGACTAATTCTTATACCGAACTTAATATTCACCCTCTACGTGTTTAAGGGGCCATACTTACAGGGATATCTTAAATAGGGACTTTTCTAGCGGGGCATTTGTTCACATTACATTTAAACGTGTGCATGCCGCTGCATTCAGTGTAACAGGAAGCAAGGGAGGAATTCCAAAGGCTAGCAGTTCAAAGAAAGAAGCTATTAGAGTAGAAAGCCTTCCGGCATCTGGACATCCACTGGTGGGAGTTGGCTGATTGTCGGTCCGGTGTATTAACGTTGAGGGGGGCAATAGGGCCTCAATTTCGTCGGAGCACATTCCGTTTAGCTACTTGTAAAACAAGCACAAGGGTATGACATTGCGGTGATCGGATAGGGGTTGGAGCTTGGTTGACAGTGGTTGACCTATTAGAAAAGAGGCCTTTTGGGACCCGGTTTAAGGTGGGGAAACTAGTGGTTGATGCATCAGCGCAGATGTGACTACCATACTGCATGCTTTCTAGAGAAACAGGATATTGGCAGATATAAGACATTTTCTAGCATAATGGAGGGATCCCAACTTATTTGCAGCAGCCTTAGCAATATATTTTATGAATTTGTTCTAATTCATGTTGCCTGTTAATCGCCTTAAGGTGTTTCATCATTGACTCTCAGGTAGGGTGCTATTAGCCGTGGCAATCTGTTGAAAAAAGTGTGTTACAATTGTTAAGGGACAGTAGCTCTAAATGTTACCAAATATTGACGTCCCAATTTAACAACATACTAGGGGTATTTTTAAGGATTCAGACATTGCCTTGTGTATGTGCGCGTTCGTTTTGTCCATATCTCTAGAATAGAGCCTGTTGTCATCAGCAAATATACCTTTCTCAAACACAATTGCATCAGGGAAGTTGTGTATGAACATCAGGAATAATAACGGTCCAAGGATCGACACATGGAGCACACTCGCATTAATATTATATTGTTTGAGAGTTACTGTATAATTTCAATTCGTCTGTTCAGCTGAAGAATAATAGAAACATTCTTGGATGACATTTCTTTTTGTAAATATTGTTTGGCTGACTCATGAACAATATATTTGTAATTAAAAGTCACGTTTATAATTAAAACTCAATATTGAGGAAATGTGTTTCCTCTGGTCGATTGCGGAAGAAGCTTTGCATATTTAAATATATATTAAGTAACTTCCGATGCTTTCTGATATAGTAAATAGATCACTAGATCTTTCTCTATCTAACACGTTTATAGGGTGTGATTTGCTGAACCAAATCACGTGTTAAGTAAGAGAGGGATAGTTGTCAATTGGTGAAAGATGCATGGGGATTCAGTGTCTCCGTGACTGTCAGGACACTAATAATTAAAGGTCTGAAGAAATGATACAGCAACCAATAAACCAGGGGAGATAATTTCCAGGTTTTATACACTAATATTATATATATTCTTTATTTTTAAATTTTCATTTACGCAGTCTGGACACTACGAATAACGAAATACAAGATGACGTTCGGCCACATGTCGAGTGGAGACAAAATCATCGACCCTAACGAAGTAGGAATCTCTAATACTTTAATTTATTAACAAAATATCCATATTTAAATATGATTAAAAATTGTTTTGTAGAAACATGTATTTCTCCTATTCAAAATGTTTAGTTCTAAAATAAACGGTAAAAAATAGGAGAATTATGTTTTAATATTTACATGATGTTAATATATTCGATTATAATATTATCAGTCAGTATGTAACCTGTATGTAAGCATCATTGTTTTTTTCTAATTGTCAGCAATGATGAGTTCAAACATTGTCACAGTTTTATACTTATTTATCAGGAAATATTTACCAAAATGGCTGTTCCAGTTGTAAAGTAAATCAGAATTACATTTGACAACTTGATGCATAAATCGGTCAAAATGTTAAATCTCTTTTAGAATGGAAGAAAAGTGAGCTATTTTATTAATATAAATGTAGTATGGTTTATTTAGCACAATGATTTTATGTGTTTAAGTATCCGCTAATGGTCCGGGAGTCCGGGGTTCAATCCTATGTCGAATCATACCAAAGACTTAACAAGTGGTACTCGATATGTTTGAACACTCAGCATTATAAGGTGAGGGTTATAGGTAAAGGGATTGATCCTGCTCTCTTGCTTAAATACCCAACCTTTGTTGATCAAGGGTAAGTGGAGTAATCCTGGGAAACGGAGTGCCCCTTAGATTTCACTATAGTAACTAATGAAAATGGAGCCTTCGGGTCGCCCTTAACTATGTTCTACCACTTTATTTCTTTTTTAAATAGAGTATTTCTAAAGGTATACTTATCCATCTGTTTTAAAAAGGAAGGATTTTGAACTATAAAATAGAGATGAACAGATAATCAAAGTTGGTTTAGGTGTATATCATTTAAAAGTTGTTTTACTATTTTAATTTCAAAACGTTTATTGAGTTAATCAAATAAGAAGCCGGCTTAAAAATATATCTCCATCAATCATCAACCTTATTATCGGCGAATATGTAAAGCATGATCAACGAAATACAAATAAAATGATGGAATAACTGTATATAACAATAACATAACGAATATGATATTTAGAAATAAAATAAGATGGCTTCAATGAGTTCACTTTTTTCAAAAAATTTGCATGGAAGAATGAAGAATTATTTTTGATAAAAATAATATATCTTCTATTCGATGAATTATTTCATATGTGCTACACAAATTTATGGAATTCGTTTATTCTAGTAATAAGTGTAATTAGCAACATAAAAACAGCGTCGAAAATATCACAAATGCATACATCTGGTCTGTACCTACGTATTATTCGTATTTAAAAAAAGGATTTAATATTTGCGGACCCGCCGTAACTCGGAAGTAACGCATAAGAACAAGAAGAGGAACGGGGATGTAATATACAGAGAGAGAGAGAGAGAGAGAGAGAGTTTAATATAAGACTATAAAAGTGCGGGAATATAGCGGAGTCGTAAGTAGTTATTACAATAATTTCTTCGGAATCACGACATGCCGTAGTTTTTTTCGTCCTTTCGTCATTATCTCTAAAGATGATGGAAGCAGGCTTCCTTAGATAGGGCACATATACTCATTCATTCTGAATACATCTACATGGATATATTACAACAGATTGTTCCTAACATACACCAATGGACATATTGATACCTATCTATCTCTCATTTCTAAGGGGTTTTCATGAAGTGGAGAAAAAAACTTAGTATTAAAGTGGTTAGTATTTTTTCTGAAATTATTATTTAAGAGTGTAAAGCATTCAGAGACTCACGTCTTCCTGACTTGTTTGTTGACATCAGTTTTTACTACTGGTTGCTTAAGTTTTGATTAAGTTTTGTTCTGTTCATCTCATGGAGTGTTCAGTCTGTTTGCAATGGTTCTTTCTAGGTTTTTTTAATATCTGGTTGTGATTCAAGCGCAGGCGTATCTGCTACTATTAAAGGTCCCTTGATTGTATAGGTTCAATTTCCCTAACATTTTTTTGATTGTGTGTGTCTAGAGGAGGGTTAGTCAGCGTTGTAGCTGTTCTTGTGTTGATCTGTTCTCTGATCAGTACTATTCGTGGAATATTTTTTCTTTGGTGTAAAATAGGGAGAATTTTCGCAGATGTCTCTTATTTCTTAAAGTTATTCGTTGTCTGCCATCTATTCTGATCATATATTGTTAGAATGGTTTCAATTTCAATCACTGTTCCAGTTCTATCCCATTTCCTGTAAGGTTTTGGAGATAAACAGATCTAGTAGTTTGAGTTAGTTGATTTCCTCTTCCTACTTTTCTCGCTCTCTGTTGTGTCTTTTTGCTAGGGCTTTCAGTGTTAATCATCATTTCTCCTCAGGTTTGCTGGGGGTAGTATCTTCCGAGTGGTGTAGGGATTGGATCTCTGATTAGGCGTTCGAATTGTATCACGGTCGGTATTGATTTTTATTTTTATTATTATATTCTGCATCCTCTGTGCTTGTAGGCGTTTGCCTCAATTTTATGCTAAATTTCTTAAAAGATGCTTTAAAAGAATATGAACTTCCCAATTTATATATATATATATAAATGTATATATATATATATATATATATATATATATATATATATATATACTATTGACATTAATCCGAAAATATGCTCTCCTGAGAAGAATCTATTGATATAAATGAAGAATGGGCGCTCACCTTTGAAATTACGTTATTTGAACGGCGACATTATGTTAATATGGTAAAACCGTTAAAGTTATCAAAGGAAGCTAATGTACGTGTTTTTTCTCTATAGTGAGGATGGCGCTCGGACTTACCTCTCTTCATGTTTTAATTTTCATGATGATAACGTTTCTTGGGTTTGTGGTAAAACCGCATAACATTTTTTTTGTATTTTCCTTTCGATCATTTGTCTACTGTGAGTAGGCAATCGTATTGTTTGTATTGTTAGTGTGGTTTTATGAACATAGTAAGTGCGCAATGATTGTGCTGAGTAAATTTAATGGCTTCAGATTTCGAGTTGAGTTAACTTTTGGAAAGGGAAAATGCTTGCAAGAAAAGCACATTCCATGGGGTTCTGTGAAAAAAGCAGGTTCAAACTTTCAAGAAAAAGTATTAAATCGTCGTTGCTGGCGTCAATACTTTCACTGTCTGGTTGTTTGTGCCTTTTATGGCGGTTAGCATAGTTGCTATGCAAATTATCCCTCCCTCCTACGTATCTCGTTAATTTCGAGAACTCCATGCATACTACAGGCGATGCAATGTTGCTTACGACGATGCTAACCTCTGACATTGCGGTTTCATAATGATTAGGGGTTGTTTTTTTATTATTATTATTCCATTTATGTATTATGTAGATGTTTCTAGAATTCTCCATATATTTCATAAAGTATGCCAAGATTTTGAAAATGACAAGACCCAACTTTAGAACGCGGTGATTTTGCGTTTTTCTGGGTACCTTAATGAGATTCAGACATAATTCCGACCCGATCCTAAACGCAATGCCTAGAACATTCTCAAACGGTGAAGTATTTATTTAATATGTGTATATTTATTGCCAATTGGCGATTTTGACTATGCTTTGACCAAATTACATTTTCGCTAGTAACATTTTCAAAAAAAATTTTTAAGATTATCGATAATAATGATAATTGGATGAATTAATCTGTTTATCGTTCATATAAATATTATTTCACTTAATTTTAAAAGTCGCTAGTTATGTGTAATTCACGGTCGGCATCCTATCATTTATCGTATTAATTAAATTGGAGATCACCAACTTTGTTAAATTAGTTTTGACACTTGTGCTCTACATATGTGTAGCCTCTGAATCAACACAATTATCCAAGTGTGTCTGTATTAGATCGACTCTTTTTAATCAATAGTATTGGCGCGTCTAAATAAATTTATGCTGATTTAATAGAATATCTCAAACATTAAAGTAAACAGGTGTAAGACATTAAAGATTATTTGACTGTGTTTTCAAATATATTGTGTTCGTAGAAAAGATATTGTAACTATAAGTCAAATTGTGTTCAAGAAGATTAAGTAACAATGTATGCTTATAGTTTTTACGACTGTTCAACTTCTGGACAATGACCAAACAAAGACAACCATCATATTTATTCAAAACAAGCTCTCCCCCACCCAATACTTATGATAAACAATTAACTGATTGTGAAATAATCAAATCAATTAGATGAGCAGTCACGTTACTTACGGATAAACAATAACATTCTGATTATTGAAAGAGTCGACTGCACAGAAAGACAACTTGACAGGACAGTGGAAAATCGTGTACCGCCTATAAATCATCCAATTTTAACCCGAATCAAGTTAAAAACCCAAGAGAAACGATTGTTACATTGTACGAGTGTGTTCACTTATTTGTTCGCAAAATGATTGGAAAGATATAATTAGTAATCATTTTATTTTATTTAATTACCTCCGTCAAGGAGGTTTTTCCCAATTGAGTTTGTTTCTTTAGTTGTCGCTATATGTTTGTTTTTTTGTGTACAACCTAGCGTCAACAGCGCCTGACCAATCGTCAACAAACTTGATTAAAATATCGGTCATGGTCTAACTTGAAACTGATTATATATTTTGGCATATAGGTCAAAAGTCAAAGGCAAGCTCACAGAAAAAGTGAAAGTCACGCTTTAGGCGATAACTTCAGTTCTGCCCATCGTAGAGAATAGCTACTTGGCCCATATTGCAGCGAATGAAGCCTGCCATCTTAGATGGCTTTTCTCTTCATCTTTGAGCTTGAACCTGAAATTTTCGTTAACGTAAAATTTTTACGGAATTTGAACTTCCGATCTTATCAAAATTTGATGTATAGATCTGATGGTCTTTGATAACAGTAACCACCATGCAAAATTTCAGGAGGAGTAGATAAAAAGTGTTTTAGTTGTCAATGTTTCCATAGCATTACTTCTGGAATGTGTCATAAAATATGGAGAAGGAAGCAAAGATAATACTTTGGTCCATCCTTATGTTGCCAGGCGGAATTATGCTGTCTCACGACTGACTTATGTTGTTGTTTTACGAATCCATGTACCCACTTATTTTCTCCCGCAATACTTACATAGTAAAAAAAAGTTTATAATATGATCTAGACTCACTCCGTTTCTGACAGTTCCATTTTCTAGCAGCATTAAATTGTGACTTAACGTCTGCTACTTGCGCGTTACAGATCACTTTCGGTTTGAAGTGAAAAAATGCCCAGGCAAAAAAAAATGATTATTTTTATCAGCGTCTATACTATGACGTAAGGAAACGTTTTCTATTTGGTGATATCCACTGTGTATTATACAAACAGTAAAATTCATCTTTGAAGCCTCAGCCCACGAATCTTTCACGCTTATTACATTGTAAAAATACTGTTTTAAAATTGCAAGCGTGTTTTACTATTATTAATTATGCCTTTCGATTTAATCGTGCATTATAACACTTTATATTTCACATGATAAAATTAAACATGGAAACAAAATATGTTAAATTCAAAAAGAAAAAAAAACACATGACTTAATGATGTATATTTTGTCAAGAAATATTTAAAATGTTTTATTATACGAAACAGCAGACGCTTATTTTTTTTAATCGTAATTAGAATTGAAACTAAAGGACCCATAAAACACTTATGTAAGTAACTTGTCGATTGAAATAAGTTTATATGTATGCCAAATACATGCCGGTTATGGAAAGAAAATCCAAATAGAACGTTTTCATTGGCTGATTGCATAATAACCATTAATATCGCAAACCCTAAACAAATGAAAGCAAAACACTCATGAAACGAAACAGTTATAGCCTCACATATACTCATCTTTTATCGGGTAAAGCTGGTCAAATGTGTATTATGTTGAAAACATCGTAACACACCATTACATTAATGCAAATTTATCTTGGTAAATGTGAATGCATGTTCAAAATGTTAACAAGATAACAAAGACAAACTAATCCAACAAACCCTGCATATTTAATACTAAAACAAATCGAAGAATATACGTTACAAGTCCAGTAAAATTAATTCTTCGGGTTTTGCACTACTTTTATGTCTCATTACGAAGATTAAAATACTACCAAGCCTTACGAATAGAATACTTATTCCAATTTTGATCAAACTCCATAACAAGATTTAAGGTAAGTAATTGGAATCTAGTGAATCTTGCTTAATGAGTGTCTAATTACTATTAATCAAATTTAATGCAAATCTGAAATATCTGAATTTAGTAATTAGAGGTCGATCCCATATTATGCCGTCTAAATCACTTTATAATATAAAAAAATGAAATTTGGGGAATATTTGTGAATTTATGCTAAATATATATTGTTAAATATTTACCCTCTATTATCCCCTTTTGTATAAAACTAAATCAAATTAAATATAACCCAAATTACCAACTCTTTCGCCTAGAAACTGTGTTCCTAAATTCATAATTAGCAGTTATTTAGATTTAGATAGAATCTTATTCATACAAATTTCTAAAAACATTATTCACTTTACATAAATAGAGATTTCGTAATAATCTTGCCAGGTTTTTATTTCTCAAATGAATAGGTCTACTGCAGGTAATATTTAATATAAGAAATGTTCAGATTAAAAAAATCAAATCTCATCTTAAATCGTCTGCTTTGTTTTTCTTTGTTGGTTTTAGGTTATTTAATTCGCAAACGCAACATGTTATGAATGATTCATTCTATACAATTTATCGAACGCAGTTCTATTTTGCCAACAGCTGGAAGGAAAGTGTGGCTTTATTAGATTCCCAACGGTTTTGTTCTGTAAATGAGCACAACATTTCACTGCGATTTCAACTCGACGTAGACAATTCTATAGGCCGTTGCATTAGGCCAATCATGAATCCCCTGTAAACTTAGAAACTACGAACATATGCTTTGCTATCAACCAATAATATACGATATAATCACGTTGGCACACCGGTGCTCGTTAGATCGCCGAAGTTAAACGACGTTCAACCTGGTCTGTAACAGATGGGAGAACATTTGAAATATAAGGTGCTGTATGTCATAACCCCTGACCGGGATATACATGCGGCTGGGGACTGCAAGTGAAGTTGATATTCACTAGAAATTTCCTCCTTCGGTGGAAGCCGGCTCAGCTTGCTCAGAACGAATACCACACACAGTATTACCGAATGTATACGATCATAATTGTATTTATTTTCTAATCTCCACAACATAAACATTGAAACATTGTTAACACTAAACATTTGACCGTCTTCCATCCCATTATTTTAACATTAAATTACGATGGCCGTAAGAAAAGTTAAATGTGATACCATAGAGTTACCAGTATGCCACACATGTGTGATGCGCTGACGCATAATGCATAAAAATTAACGTTTATCCTTTTTCTAAACGGGATCCAAACGGTAAAAGAGCCTGACTGTATTGTCCACATCATATGCAGAATACAAATGGACACGGCATTTATATGCGACTTATTCTTTTTGTTATTTATATTTGTTAGGGTGAATTTTGTTGCCCTTTGTCGCCTTCAAACTACACAACTCCATCTAATCAGTTCTGCCGGCATCGATGGTTCGCCTTTATCGCAAACACTAATGTCGGCTCTTGTCTGTACCCAAAGTGCAGTGAACTGTCTCATCAAGCAGACATAATTAACAAGAACAAACGAAATACATGAATCGCATTGATTGTTATATCCACGATTAGCATTTATCATTTGACTATTTTTTTTCATTAGTTATGCGCTTTGTACTTGTAAAAACGGAAAAGGGAAATCATGATGAATCAGCAAGAAATAGCCCTATTACAAAACTTTTTCTCAGTCGAATCCCATGGTATGTGATTAAATCACAACTATTTCATGTCGAGCAAGCGACTTTAGTGCATTGTTTGTGGTTTCAGAAATGTTGTTAATATACTTTAGACAGATTCGTTAAAAACAGAAACTAAACTACCGCAGAATCTAACCTCCTCCTGTTAAATATAATATTTAGACGCTAGTACCATTAGTCACGAAGTATTTTCAACACTCGAAATTATTGGAAGTCTTAAATCCAAATTATATCAAATTAAATATATGCTAGTTTTAAAATTGGCAAAAGTAATAATATGTACGCCATTATTTTATTGGCAGTCGTAATTGAAAAGACAGAAAAATTGAATCTTTAAAATATAAAGATAACAGTTATATTTGTATTAATTTATTGACTTTACTTTCGGATTCTGCCTAAAAGATAGTGAAACTAGCTTTATTTAAACAACAGGTAAGCAATTTTGATGAAATATCAATTTAGCAATTGATATGTTGGTCGTCAATGCTTGACTCTGAAAATTCGTGTTCAACTGAGTAATATAAGATTCTCACAATAGTATTTGATTTATTGTACAAAAGAAATAGTCATTACTTTTGAGACATTTTAGTAAATTAATATGTTTTTTTCAAATAAGAAACGGTGGCTTATAACATCTTAGTATTGTAGACTTTTCTTCGTCTAAAGTTGAAGAATTCAAAATGCACTACTGCAATATATTATGTCAAACAGATCGTCAACGAACTGAAAGCAAAAGCTATTTTTTAACGTAGTTACCCCCAAACAAGGCAGGCCACCACTGTAGACGTAAGGGGCTACTGAGAAGAAAGAAAAGGGGAGATGGTTGGGGGGTCAATCTAAACTGGGATCTGCGCAGCGAGATGTCTGTTTACATTAATTTTAAATTTCTGCATATCAGTACTGTCGGGAAACAGGGGGCAGGGAGGGAGTACCAGAGGCCAGCAGCACGAGGAAAGAAGCTATTTGAGTAGAAAGCTCTCCGGCATATGGGGATCTCCATAGTGAATGGATGGGAGTTAGTTGATTGTCGAGTTGGTATAGTGAATTTACGTCGAGGGGGCACCAGAGTATCAAATTCATCGGAGCATAATTTATTGAAGTATTTGTAAAACAAGCACAAGGAAGCTACATTGCGGCGATGGGACAGGAACTGGAGCTTGGTTGACAGTGAGGGACCCATTAGGTTGGCGACTCTTTTTTGGACCTTGTCAAGGAGGGAGAAAGTAGTAGATGATGCACCAGCCAAGATGTGGCAACAATACTCCATGCATGGGCGGATGGTGGCTTTGTGTAGATAGAGGATAATGTCAGGGGTGAGGAGTTTACTACCACGGTAGAGGGAGCCAACCTTCTTTGACTTTATAATTTAAATAGAACCAGTCTATCCGTGTCCCGTTGTGTCACAACCACTACTACTATTTGTTCACTTTAATTTGATTTGAAAATTCATGAACTATAATATATCTGTTAAGAAATTCTCCTTACATAATTAAAACAATAAACATCAGTATTATCATTATGTATTATTGTACATAATGATAATATTGATGCTTATAGGATAACTATTATTTTATAGAGATTGCTTATTAGACGATTTTTACAAGGTGCGTGTACACCGGGGGTTGTAAGTAGGAAAACCTACAAACAAGGGAAGTATTTGTTTTTATTATTTTTGTTTTAAATGAAACTTTATTTGCTGTTTACTTCCGTCCTAGATCACTAGTATCTTATGTGACGTCGGAATTTCACGATATTTCGTGGATAAACCGCTATGTCAAGTGCTTCTATTTTATGTCTCGGTTGTCTTACGTGTATGATCTATTGTACAGAAGATTCTAATCTCGTTATTCATGGATTTAATTTACGTTAAATTTAACCAACAACTATTGTAATAGTTTAACATTTGTCATCTAATTTCCATATGTGTATATGGTGTGTACAATGACACTATGTAATATAACTGAATATAGTGAGTACCTCTTTTCTAAATGCTTACAGAGATATTAAAAACTATTACAGTATGAGAGGGCGATAAAGCTGCATAAACACGTGAGAGTTGTGCGATTGGGTCTTTAACTTACAGTTAATTAGAAAAATTAAAATCATTTTTTTAAATGAGACAATAAAAAACTAAGGGTTTTTAGCATATATTTTTGTCATCAAGGTTGAGTAAAAAACTAAGGGTTTTTAGCATATATTTTTGTCATCAAGGTTGAGTAAAAAGCCTCGTGAACAGAAACGTTGTTTTACTCCTCGGTGTGTAATTTCACAAGGCGTGTTATTTAGAAAATTTCACATAATTTATGTCATTACTTTCTGCACATCCCATACGTAAGTTAACTAGTATTTAATGCTGAATATGAATCAGAAGATATAATATTTTAAAGTGATACATTATATTAATGTATCACTCAAAAAAATATGAATGCAAATAGGTCGTATAAGAACGACAAAAAGAATAGAACAGAATAAAGCGTAGGAATATGTGTAATCTTCATGCTTAAATAAAGATTTGGTCACGTTATTATTGAAAAGGCATTTGCGAGCCTCTTTTCATTAAAGTCTCGGCTACCAACCAGGTTCGCCTTCTATTCCTTGATGTACTCCACGTTGATTTTCTTAATACAGACTAATTAGAAAAAATTAAGGTGTGCCCTAGAGTAACATCTCCGAATCCTTTAGCGAACAACAAAGTCAACGATTGAATACATGAGCAACAAGATTAGAATCTCGTGTTCAATAGATAATACGTTGTATTACAGTCACGATTAACTTCCTTTTTCCAATCATGGCATAGAATATGTGGTTAAATAATTAGCTACGGAAAGGATGAATTATCTTATATATAAAGTAGAGACGTTTTTTCCCCTGTACCTTCGCGTCAAATAGGAAAATAAGCTCGATCTTAATAGGTTACTACACTCACTACAACATCAATCTTATTCGCTCGCGCGTGTTCTTAGCAAACTCTAGACTCTTACATCCACCTCGGGCAAATCATTACTTTCGTTCCTCCATCATTCGCTCTCCCCCAAACATACACCATACAGGTAGTAGCAAGAACATTTCTCTCTAACATTTTACTCCTCCCACGCTACCAGTCTACACTGAGAACAACTACACAACGGATACTTTCACACAATTTACAGCTTATTATTTACGTTACGTATGCCTTCACCTCACCACACAGTAGCATACGTTGCACAGAAAATATAACAGACGCTCCCTTCAATACATCTGACTACGTCACTTCCGCCAATTAAGATTACGCAATCTCCGACTCTCAGCCTTGACCAGCTACTATAGTTCACGAAACGCCTGCCACATTCACTACGCTTAAACAATTAAACCGATTCCCCTTACCGATCTAACTTTTCTTCAGGTAATACACCGTTCCTGTTCTGCTATTTCCGTTATACATTCATCTACTTCAGTTCTTATCATTGCTGCTACAATACTAACGTAATATGTTCAGAAAAAAAACGATTACAGATTAAGCGATTGACATTCCCTTATTCTTCCTTCGTAGCATTTACAAGTTAGCGAATAACAGATTACATTAAACTGAACACAATGACAATCAAAAACACGATATGAAATACACGAACACAAACATTTTGAACCGAACTGATCATTTCTTCTTCTTTAACCTATACGGTTACGAAATATACAAATCAAGAAGCTATATATACCAATAATTATACCTTTCACTTATTTTAAAAACAAACAAATATGTGACTTCTACACTATTTGAACCGAACTAGTTTTTTTTTTATTTCGCTTATAAACTAAGTAAATACTTTTTTAAAATAGGATTTCAATTATCGACTACGATAAAAAATATTTACGAAATACACGCACACAAACATTTTGAACCAAACTGATCATTTCTTCTTTTTTAACCTATACGGTTACGAAATATACAAATCAAGAATCAATATATACCAATAATTATACCTTTCACTTACTTAAAAAACAAATAAATATGTGACTTCTACACTATTTGAACATAACTGTTTTTTTATTTCGCTTATAAACTAAGCAAATACCTTTGAAAAATGGTATTTCAATTATCGACTACGAGAAAAAAATATTCAAAAAACTACATCCTTGCATTTCTCTGTAATAAATAAGGATACTTCTGCATTTCAAAATTTGAACCGATACATAACTATATTTACATTTTTTCGTTACTTCGCGCTTCACAAGCCTCAGTCAGATAACTTTACGTTATATATAAACAAAATTCCAAAAAATGTATATATATATCGCGGGTGGGGGGTGGACATGTATTCAATTTACACGGATTTTATATTTTCTTCATTACAAACGTCACTAGGACTTAATAATTGAAGAGTTCCATTCATTCCACCGAGTCAACCTGAAATGCCAGACTGAATTTTTCATTTTAAATTATAAATTTCCGTTTTAAACAATGCCTATTCTGATAGAATTTTAATTCATACAATAAAACAAATCAATGACTACTCATTTAAATGATAAATTTGCACTTCAGAAATCACTGTTGACTAATTTGAGAAAGTTTTCATTCATACAATAAGAAAATCACTGACTTTACATTAAAATAATAGATTTTCGTTTTAAAAATCACTGTTGACTACTGGTGATACCAGATCAGGCTGCCCTGTGGCTCCCTGAGACGAAATTCACCTACATTGACGTTTTTTTTTTTTTTTTTTTTTTTTTGTAAAACTTAATTATGTTCTACAAAACCAAAAACAAAAACAAAAACAAAAACAACAGCCCCTCTCCCTTTCTCCCTCCCCTTTTTTATTTTATTTTTAGAACTTGAAGCATAAATCTTTTACTATAATGACCAGATTCGGCATTAAATAACCCAAAAAGGGTTGATATGCCGTAAAACAAAACTACCAAACCAAAAACGATGATTAAACATTTGAAGATATAAAGAACTTGAAGCATAAAAACTTTTACTATAATGACCAGATTCGGCATTAAATAACCCAAAAAGGGTTGCTATGCCGTAAAACAAAACTACCAAACCAAAAACGATGATTAAACATTTGAAGATATAAAGAACTTGAAGCATAAAAACTTTTACTATAATGACCAGATTCGGCATTAAATAACCCAAAAAGGGTTGATATGCCGTAAAACAAAACTACCAAACTACCAAACTGTTGACTATTCTGAGTTTTTAATTTAATACAATAAAAAAAATAACTGACTATTCATTAACAAGATAAATTTTAGTTTTAAAAATCACTGTTGACTATTCTGAGTTTTTAATTTAATACAATAAAAAAAATCACTGACTATTCATTAACAAGATAAATTTGAGTTTTAATAATCACTGTTGACATTTCTAAGAAAGTTTTAATTCATACAAAGTTACTAAATAAAATAAAATTACTATTGTTGCAATCGATTAACTTCTTTGGGAAAAATTCCTTCAACGTTAAATACTTAGAGAAAAGTAACAAGACATAAACAAACCTATTAGTCCCCCAATCCCCTCTGGTACCGTGTTGACAAATGTTTAACATTTAAAAAAAAATTCGTTTTAGTAGAATGGGATCGAACGCCAAAAACTGTAACGTCGTAACCACTAACCCACGGATGGGGAATATAATATTAATATGAAAATTAATATAGTTAAACGAAGCCTGTTCGATATATGATGAAAGCAATGTCCTTTGGTTTCCCCAGAAATTTTATTTTTATTTTATAATAAACACCTGCTCTGCCTGTAATAAGGGGCCCTTGGAAAATCAAAGAGCTCTACAGAGCCCCATTAAAATCACCCCCTGTTATCTTTGCATATAAATTCCATTTTATTTGGCTGAAAATAAATATGGAAAATGAGCACCATTGAAACACACAAATATAATTAATGTAGCCTGCAGAGTATTACAAATTGTATTCGGATGGGGGAGGGGCAATAAAATTACGATTATATGCTTATTTTTAATAATGAAGACTATTCTCTACTTTTTTTGAATGACTGTGATGGAGTCACGTAGGCCAAATGCCGATGGCGACCGGGAAAAGTGCTGCCCGTTTTATGTTACGATTCACCTTCTGGCGAGCAAATGTACGGTCCACCATGTGTAAGGGGGGCATAAGGGGGGCATAACAATAAGTACAAAAAATATTTCTTAGAACATTACATGCAGACAATCCTCTTTGATTTTAATTGCTTGCTATTGTTTAATTTGAGTCGGGTAAACCAAATTCTTGATTGTGCTTGGTTGCAGTAAGTGGCGGCGACAGAAACTGCTGCCCTTATGTCATAGCATACATGTACACTGTTGAGTGGCATAAAAGAGGATATACATTGAGATCCTCTGATATAGATTCAGTTATCAGTGCGGAAATTCCAGATCCAGTGGCAGATCCGGTTTTACATGATATCATTAGGCACCATATGATTCATGGACTATGTGGAAACAAACAGATGTTCACTCTGTCTCAAAGATGGACACTGCAGTAAGAGATATCACAGACACTTCTTGAGTGAAACTCAATCGGATACAAATGGCTACCCACAATATTGACGACTATCTCCTTTAGCTGGAGGTTTTGAGACGACAGTTACCCTACCTGGCAACATAACAGTTCCTGTAGATAACCGATGGGTTGTATCACATAATAAACGGCTTTGTAAGATGTTTGATGCACATATCAATGTTGAATATTGCAACAGCATGAAATCAATAAAATACATTTGTAAATATGTTAATAAATGTAGTGATCAAGCTATCTTCACAATTGAAAGTAATGCTCATGATGAAGTTAAGAGATACGAAACGGGGCGTTACATATCAACCAATGAAGCCATTTGGAGAATACTTAACTTTCACATACATATACATCATCCTCCAGTGATTCACCTATCAGTTCAGCTAGAAAATGGACAGCGTATATACTTTACTGAAAGTAATGCAACAGACTTTTTTGCACGTACACTTTTGTACTGAGAAGTTCCACTTTATTATACCTGGGACACTAAAACTAAGGTCTTCAAGCGACGATTACAGGGTAAGCCAGTTCCAGGCTATCCGTGCGTTAAAAGAACAGAACTTTTGGGCAGGGTATACACCGTGCATCCAAATCAATTTGACTGCTTCTGTTTGAGACTGCTTCTACACAATGTTAGAGATCCACAGAGCTTTAATGACCTAAAAACGATCAATGATCAAATTATGACTACATTCAGGGATGCATGTAGTGCACATGGACTACTTGAAGATGATAACCACATTACAGGAAGCATCTATATCTGAATCTGCAGACAATTTGAGACATTTGTTTGCCATCATGTGGACATCATGAGCAGTGTCTCATCCAAAACGACTTTGGGATGCACACAAAGAAGCTTTTAGTGAAGATTTCCTTCTTAGGAAACACAATCATCGAATACGTTAATATGTTATATATATATATATATATATATATATATATATATATATATGTGTGTGTGTGTGTAAATATATGCATATATAGAGAGAGATAGCGATATGTATATATATATATATATATAGAGAGAGAGAGAGAGAGAGAGAAAGATATACATATATATATATATATAGAGAGAGAGAGAGAGAGAGAAAGATATACATATATATATATATATAGAGAGAGAGAGATAAATAGATAGATAGATAGATAGATAGATAGATAGATAGATAGATAGATAGATAGAGAATTGTATAATTTGAGAATTGACTGACTGAAGTGAAGAGTTGATTGTCACTTTCACGCATGTTTATCTATAATCAATTCATACTGTGTCGTAAAAACGCCTTGCAATCTATAATGCATGTCTTTATGTATCTGTATAAAACGTGTGAATTCAAATAATTAACTTTGAAACCTAAAATCGAGATTGGATGTGTGGCTGTTACTAATGAATATGTATTTGTCTATTTTGCAGGACAAGGGACGTGGGATGAGGTCTAAGAATCGATTAATACATTTGCTATTCCGTTTAACTGGCGTTCGTGCCTTTGAGAAAAGCAATAATAAAATGCCTCTCTTCATCACAAATTTTAATCACATCCCATCGTAGCCGACGTTTGGAAAACTGTGCTATTTTTGTCCCCACACTCCCACCATTATTCTAATCAACGCAGGTCGCAGTAAAAATCGGTAACTGCTACTCCGTAGTCGACATTAATAGAATGGGCCAAACATGTCGCGCATTTCACTCAATTTGCCACTCCTTCAGGGCAGTTAGTCTTAATCAGAAACGATGATCGCAATCTTTAACCAGACCTTCCGCTATGTGAGTCGAATTAAGTAGATTAATCCTCCGATTCAAATAAGAAATGGCAGTTCATAACATTTTAACATTGGAGATAGTTCCCGCCAAAAGTAGAGACATCTAAAATGTACCCTTGTCTGACAATGGTGAACATTTTTATACCTTTTACACACAGGACAAGAAAGCAAAACCTTATAAGACCGATAATACTGTCACATACACATTACTTTACAAGAATCTACTTCGTTAGATATGATGAAACAATGGGAACCCATACTATGTGCGGGAAGAGAGCGAGAGAGAGAGAGAGAGAGAGATTACAAAATGAAAAATCACTAGGTTTAGAATTTTAGAGACAATCTTTGTTATACAAAACCTGAAAAGAAAAAGGTCATCTCTTAACATTTCAATGTAGAACAAATGTATGAGAACTGACAAAGTTAGTTTTAATTTGTATTATTTGGATTATTCGAACTACTGTTTTTCTCTTGGGTGTTATTCTCACAACGTTTCGGCCGATGTAACCTTCTACATTCATAAGGTGCGTCTTGTCGAACTCGGGAATCTGAACAGAATTTCGAACGGAACTTTATTTAATCAATAGGGGTAGACTGTTTTCGTTCCGTCAGCCATGCCCGGGTAGAAGTCTAAAGTAATTCTTAATATTACCTGTACTCAGCTTCCCTTTATTAACTTCTATTATTACGACTAATGTAGCTTGTATGTCAATCGAATAAACTACTTGAATAGCAAATAGTCATAGTAGACAAGACTGGTTTTATTTGATTTTTACAAGCGTTGGGTTGTAAGAGAATGCGACCTTATCTCATCTGGCGATTGTAAAAAGTCATGACGCTACAAACCTTGGTGAGTGACCATGACATTTTCCCCTTTAGTAGAATTGAAAACATGCGGTCCGAGAATAGAAAAATCTAGGAGAATAGAATAGACAATTAGTCATCTAGAAACAGTTTTAAAAACTGAATATTATAATCAAACGATTGACTATTTTAAAATAATTAAAACGGGAAATGAATGCAAGCAACGACGTGTTGTTAAATTATATAATAAAAAAGCCTCTTCCCATAAATGTTCTTTAAGTTGATCGTGAACTAATGAGAACACTATCAACTCTATCCACCAGGAAAGTGATGATTGGCAAAAATACAGAGTGCTACGCAACAGAGATATACATAGTCGCAGATTTATAACGTGACATATGTCATAATCAACAATGGGTTCGAAGGAGAAATAATATGTCAGTGAGTATAACTTGTTTCTAAAAATAGGAAGTGAAGACATACGACCAGGGAACACCAGCAGGTGGAAAACAACGTGACAGAGCCAGACCGGCTGTCCTTTGACAACCATTTCTTTCTCACGCTCGTTACCAGTCCTTAATCTGAAGACGCCGAACTATGCATTTATTAAAGATATACAGGCACACTTTACTTTATGCATAGGCAAATATCTAATATATCAAATAATGTCGGCCGGAATTTAAAAGTTGAATCTAAATATATTTAAGCTGAAAAATGAAATGTTGATCATTTGTAATTGTCATTGTTGTACAATTTTATAAACAATAAACTAAAGTACTTCGTTACAATTTATTTAAAAACATACTTAATATGGTTCGGCAATGTGTTTATATGGAGACTTTTTGAAAGAAACACGTTAAAGGAGAAATCATCGGACCGGAATAATTCTTATTCTTTTAGTATGTGCTCCTTAACTTTGATACTGAACCTAACAAAAAGCCGTGGTTATAGAACAGAAATATTCACAAAACAAATTTAAACGTAATTGATTCTGGGCAACGCCGGGTCGGTACAGCTAGTTAATTATAAGGAAATACGTATATTCGTGTATGAATCTATGCTGTGTTTGTTTCTTCGTTATAGATAAATTGGTATATAAGAAAAGTATAGAATAAATCCAGTCTAAATAGGAAAACAAATAATAGATTAAACAATAACAATTAATTATAAGTCCGAAATGGTGAACTCAGATAAGAGATGTGTGCAATAAAGGGGTGTTTACAACAGAGAGGGCAAGCGATGGGGAGAGAAGAGGGAGAGAAACAATTTTTAGTAGCATCAATGAAAAACCGCGTTTGAAATGAGGCCAATAAGAATTGAGAAATTAAAGCAAAACCAATCAGTAAAGGCAAATTAAATTAGACCGATACAAAAACAAAATGGACGGTGTGGAAACAAAGAAAATCAACGAAATGGGTGAGTCAAGGTAAACAACAACCATCGGCTTCAAATCAATATTTGTGATTAGGAAAATATCCGCTGTAAATAAGTGCCTGGAGAATAATTATATCGAAAAATGTATATGAGAAGAATTAAAGATTAGATGGAGAAAGTTAACTAAATAAAAATGTAAGTAATTTTCGAAAAACCAAAACAAAGACATTCCGTCATATTCCGTTTTTGAAATGCAGCTTTTCTGTCATTCTTCGACTAATTACAAGTTCTTTTTTTTTTCATTTATCTTAAGTAATTAATTAATCCATTTTGTAGATGTAACAAGACGCTTTTCCGTTTATGAATGTTTTAAGATTTTATCAAATGTTATGAATTAAACATTTAGTCAAACCATAAGATATTTATAAAGTATCGGCAATTGAAAATTTAAATACTTTATAAGTTGTCTTTTAGGGATATTTTGGCTAATTTTTAAAAGAAGCAAACTAATTTTCATCATCTAAATTTTAAATAGATAGAAAAAGTGAGCATTTCACATTTTTTAAAGTGACGATAAAATACTTTTAAAATCATTTTAAATTGAATATCGTCCAATGGGAGTTATTTTGATGATAATTAAGGATAAATAAAATAGTTCTTTATAATATTTCTTCCATTTTGAGTAAAACACCAGTAAAAAATCTGATTAAAACCCCGCCATTTTTTTTTGAAATAGCAGTGAAACAATAGATTTTTTAAAATATGGACGCAAATAAAAGTTCAAATATACTTCCCAGGTGGGTTTGGTTACAATTTTTTTTCTATTGTTTTTCTATATTTTATAAGAACTAATTGTGACGCTAAATCTGTCAGAAATTACTTAATACCCCATAATAGATGTTTTGTTGGTAACCTACCTGCAAGTTGGTAACCTACTTTTCAGGTCATTTTCTTTTAAATGGCTGAAGTTGTGACACTTGGACATCTGACTGTGATTGTAAAGCTTTTAACAAACCGACGAAGAAATGGTGACTTCTGGTGTGAATAAAGATACGTTAAAGTTAAACAGAAAACTGCTCCCGTCTAAAAAAATTAGGGTATTTCTACTGTTTGAGATCCATGAGCGGCTACAATACTCACGGAAAAAGGTTACCTTAAAAATCACATACGTGTTCTGCCCCCACCATGACTTAGAGTTCATGTTTAAAATCAATTAACACCCCTCCCTTTTTTTTATAAATGTCTTTCCAAGGTACATTTATTCTCAAGGTAGGGTGTCCTTTCCCTTTGCTCCTCTCATAATAAATTTTGGCGTATGTATTGTCTGTTGCCTGAAGCTCCATCGTTCGGGAGGGAGTGCTGACGGAACTCTACATGCATTTTCGTTCTCATCCAGAGTGTTACATTTGGGGAAATTCAATTGCCCCCACTTTGAAACTAGTCATCTGCAAGTGAATAAGAACTATATCTTACTCCGAGGCGAGCTTCAAAGGATGAACAACCGGTCTAGGCGAAACAATTTCTTCGAAATGTACTTCATGTTCTAGCTTCTCTAACATTCTTGCAGCAACTGAATATAATGTTATGGCTCTCATAAGCTACAAAATTAAGCTAACTAATCACATATCTATGTTTTCTATAGAATTCTAACTAAATGCAAGGTTATCTTCGCACATTGTACTGGTAACAATCTCTGCAAATGCAAAAGTATATTACTGCCATTGAATATGCAAAGGTTTTTTAAACACAGATTATATTTTGAAAGAACAATTAGCCACACTCTTTGACGATGGTGGTTAATTTTTCTATAAAAATATATATTTGTTTTAAAAAAACCCTTTGCATATTCAATAGCAATAATATACTTTTGCGTGACTTGCTTGATAGCATTCTCATTCTAAACATGCTAATAATTGAAAATTATGCAATTATGTTAAAAACAGAAGTTTTAGACGCCTTGAAAACATTTTGGAACTGATCCATAATACGACCCAATCTCTGCAAACTTCGCGTCGGGAACTTGCGGGCAGGTTACGTAAGCAGTCGGAAGATGCCGAAGGGATTAGCTAATTAGCCAACAAGTTTTTAAAAAATCGTAACATGAATTGAATGAAGAAAATCTAAAATAAACTCAAATTAATTTCAACACGCTATGTCAGCAGATTCAATCTCCCGAAGGGGTTATCGCTTTCTGTCAAGAAATATATCTTATATAAAAAAAATGTAATAAGTGCGACTATGGCAACCGTAAAGCCAGTAATGTGGCATTTGATCGCAAACCATTCTAACTGACTACAAGAATTTTCTGCGGAAGGTCTGCGCCCAACACTGGTTAAGGTTAGAGGTGATGGTAGGATTACGGTTTAGAGTGAACTTTAAGGATTAGGGTTAGTCACAACAGAAACCCTTCAGAACTAAACAAAAAAAAGCCGCCCTCCCTCCAAAAAAAAGATTTTTAACCAATTGACTAGTTTTATTTTATTCGTAAAATAAAGATGGCTTATTTAAACCTTTTCTTGAAAAAAATTGAATAATAACAGTTGTGTACATACGTGTTGTCCGTGTTATATTAACATACTTTTACAGGTTGTTTACTTTTATTCATTCGTCTAAAACAAAATTATTTATTTAAAACTTTTCTGGAAAAATTAATCAAAAACAGTTGTTTACCAATGTTTTGTTAGTTTTATATAAAAAATACTTTGACAGGTTGTTTACTTTTATTTCGTCGTCTAAAACGAAATCATTTATTTAAAACTTTTCTTGAAAAAAGATTTATAACAGTTGTGTACCTATGTTTTGTTCGTGTTATATAAAGCATACTTTAACAAGTCATTTACCTTTATTTTCTTCGTCTAAAACGAATTCATCTATTTGACACTTTTCTTGAAAATAAAACTGATTAATAACAGTTGTTTACTTATGTTTCGTTTGTTTTATATAAAAAAATACGTTGACTGGTTGTTTACTTTAATTTTCTTTGTCTAAAACCAAATTATTTATTTGAAACTTTTCTTGAAAAAAATAACAAAAGAAAAACCCGCCAGAACGCTGTCGACGTGAAGTTGTCGAAGATTGAGTCGTATTCTGAATCAGTTCCACATTTTACACTATAAAAATTCCACAGTTTTTTCTGTGTTTCTTTTTTACGACGGATCAACGTGTTTTGTCTTGAAACGAGTAGTTTAATGCAAACCATTATTTGATCATAGTTGGGAGGAATGATGTGTTCCTGATATGATTGGATTAGTTTAATCAATAATGAACGGCAACTATTCATTTCGACGTAGCTGATTTCGTGTCTGAGATTGTATCCATTGTACCAATCACACATCCGCTAAAGTGATGATAGAAATACGAGGCATGTCTAAAAGTTATTCGACCTTAGGTCAGAAAAATATTTTAAATACGTGACGCCGTCGCGTTAGATTTAGCAGGTGGTTTGAGAAGATGCGATGTGTAACACAAATTAAGGAATTGTTCAACCGATTCAAAAATGGCCGCACATCAGCGGAAAGTGACCAACGTTCTGGTAGGCCCCATCCTTTACGGAGTGCAGCAATTGTTGAGAGGGTGCGAAAAAAGAGATAATGCGAAAAGCGACGGCGGGGATGAACACCATTCTAAATGAAGACTTCCCGATGTGTTTCCGGTAATAGATAGATCGGTGGGCTAAGTGTGTGCAGGCACAAGGGAGCTGATTTGAAGGGAATTAAGGTCCCAACCCCGTCACGTATTTTAAATATTTTGTCTTGCTTAAGGTCAGATACGTTTTAAACAGGCTTCGTACATACAAATACTGAGCGGTAACTTCTTGTCCCGAGGAGCACGCTTATAATGTCAATCTTCAAATCAAAATGCATCCAATGTACCAACGTTTGTTTACAGGCGTGTCAGCTTGTATCTTTATGGGTCTGTCAATTTTACATGTGGATAATTGACATACACAAACTAACCTTTCCACGTACACACACGTATACGAAGGGACATCTTACAGATCATGTATATGTATCTTATGAATGACTTTTTGAAACAAGGTATCCACGTTTTAGATAATGATTAACTGCAGAAACATTTACAATCAATAACGGCATAATATGTGGTATATTATCTGTCATAGGTAACACGTAACGCGGGACTCATTCATGGCCGTCTTCAAATGCAATATCAGCTGATTGCTTTAATGAACCATAATTACTAGTAATTGGAGCTCGCTCAATTCAATGAATTACTCAACTGATAATCATACCATCTCATTATGCTTTATTCTCGAGTGGATTTATGTCTCGATAAGTGGTGATACATTTAGTAAAAAAGGTAAGTAATAAATACACATGCATTTAAATACAATTGAAATCCAATGTAAATATTTTAATTCGCAAACTTTGAATGTTATTGTATTGCTATAAGTATAAGCATTCGCGAATGACAGCACATGTTCTAGCAATTCGATTAAAACTAGTTTACACAAGCATGAAAATAATTGTTCCAACTAGGTATGGAGTGCTGATTTCAAATTCGATATCCTTTTTATTATCACTTTAGATATACATGTATGTAGATGTATATATATTGGCGTCATATTAAAATGTTTCATTAATAAACTTCATTAATATGTAGCGAAGACTGATTTATTGATGCTGGATTCAAAGTAATACTTTGACAGACTGCTGGCATGCGTAAATGTCCGTTTATGAAAAATTAGTTATCTACCTTAAAGTTTTCTATAATGTGCATTTTTAAATATGCTATAGAATAAATATTAGATAACATATAAAGTTATATTGTGAGATTTTAAAGGTTACACTTAACTAACATTTAAGCTGACATTTCATACTTTTATTCTGATTAACAAATGTTCATTTGTTATTGTTGTACTATGTTATAGGTACATAATTACTTTATAATAACGTACTTCGTGGCAGTTTACATTTTTAAAAGTTATTTAATCATTCGCGGTAAAACGGCAATATTTGAACATATTTAATTATGAACGAAAAATCAAAATCAACAAAGGGAATAACTCATATTTTAATTGGAAATAAAATGACTTCACTGTATCCCGGGCAACACCAAGTAGGCACAGTTAGTTCATATATCAATTATAGTAAAAGGAGAAATTTCAAATACATATAAACGAGATGTGATCGAGAACAACTCTTTGCAATTTGAAGTCTACACATCAAAATAAATTGTTTGGCGTAAACAAGTATAATCTAGCATACTTACGAAGTCTGACAAAATTATGCTATTTGATTCAGTGTGCAGTGATTCTAACGATATACAGTTTTTTAAGAACTGTTTCATTTGTTTCAATTGTAGAATCAATGTGACACTTACCGACATAAAATTATCCAAGTTTTAATGTGCAAATATTCTTAATTCAAGCTAGAAGTTTCCGTTAGATTATCCACATATGGACAAGCAGCCAATCAGAACTCAGAGAATAGAACACAATGGAACATCCCAGCATTTACTTAAACCGTCTTTTTAGTATTTTTGTTTCAGTTTATGTGTTTGCATCTTAACTGGTCACATAGTTCAACACTGCCTACAAGTCTAGAAACTATTATTAGATCAAATCAAATGTTACAAATAGACTTAATCCGAAATCTGACCTGCATTGTGGGCTTTTTTGTATTTCTCCAAATCTAATGTTTTAATATCGATGGATTTGAATGACACGATCTTTTTGTGCTTCGCAGCTGACAGCTCCGCTACCGGATTCAGCACTACACAATCATCAGGAGGATCCACTTTGCAGTTTCGGCCCCTATCCATCGACTGTTTTTCTGGAGTGGCGGGGCCCTCTGTCAGTGGGTCGTTATGTAGCACTGATGTGATCTGCCCATAAATGTCACTAAGCCAGATACAACTTTTCAGTCATCATCAACATGAACAACTGATTTTGATTGCAAATGGCGTCAGTACTATCTCCTTCGTCTTCCGATCTTTTACAATCGTATCATTCTTCTTCAGCCGGATCCAATAAGATGCTTTCTCTGCTGTTTCCTGAAGATCTTTAATCATTTTTTTCAATTCTGAGTTGTTAAAATAAAAGCGATGTCCAGTTTACAAACGTTCGCTCTACATTTACTCTTGCCCCTATGGCCAAATGATGGAAATCGACATTCCATCCTTTATCTTGATACTCTTGAACCAACTTCGTATACGAACTCTTTCCTATTTTCTGCAGCAGCAAAGTTTTCTTTCCATTGTACTGCATAATTCTTTCTTTTCTTAACACCACACGACAATATCTAGTCGTTGTCCAAATGATACCAACGGGAACACAAAAATGTTTCCCAGATCTACACTTAACTACCAGTTTCCAGTTCATTTTTATAGTCGTTGGATGACTACTCAGATTACTTTTGGTGCCTTATATCCTTCTACAATGTATGCAAAACAGTTTTAGTTGATTATTTTTCAAATATTGCAGTATTATTGAGCGAGTTCGGCAATCCCAGCTATTGTCTTATATATATGCTGCATCGCTGTTGCATTCTTTAAACTCGGGTCAATGATAAATCTGTTTTATTTCTGCAAGTAGGTAATTATCCGATTTGCTATGATACCAAACATTATCTTGCCATCCATATTAAGCAATGATATCGGACGGAATTCTCACAGTATTTCTGAGCTTTTTTTTCTTTCGGCAGATAGCTGCCTTCTGCAATACACCAACTATATGTTACATCTTTACTTCGCCACAGAACACCTATCAATAAAAGAGCCGCAAGCGTCGTCGTGAACATTATTTGTGTATTATGTAGCTAACCCTATCATTTCCAAGGGAACTCTTTGCTCTAGCCGTCTTCACAAAATCATCTCATTTATTCTTCTTTATATCACTGATATAAAATGGTACTCCTGTCTGTTGGTTTTTTCAATCCTTCTAAATACGATGATTCTCTATCTTTATTCTGATCGCTGTATGTATTCTTTAGATGCATTTCCAATTCTTCTCTTGGCATCCCAGTCTTATTCTCTGTAAAGCGTCCTTTTGGAAACTTATATGTTTTTTTTTCTACAAAATTCTTCCGATAACTTTCCCTCTTCTTCCGGTGTAATCTCGTATTTTATCCTCCTTTCATCTCGTAAACCTTCTCTATATATCTTCATATATCTGTTTGAATCTATATTTCTCTTCTACTACTGCACGTAACCATTTTGTCCGCAGATTCTTTTTCTCCATCTACAGATCGGTATTTTTCTCTTCTAGATTGTTTTTGGATTCTAATATATTTCAATTCGTTATTTTTCAAACCAAATCTCTCTTTTTTTACTCGTAGATCGTCTCTGCTAACTTTTCCAATTCTCTTCTGTACTTCCTTTATATCGAGATACTATCTTAACTAGGTTGCCATCAAACTTTTCATAAGTAGCAGTATTATTGGATTTTGCTCACTTTGTCTTGGACTTTTTATTATTATATTCTTTTGCTGACTTAATTTTCTCAACGGTAAAGTGTTTCCCATAGTCTTATGCTCCATCGACTCGCGCTGTTGAGAATCTCTCTTCTTACATACTTTTCCTTGATGTATTCGTAGTCCTTGGAAATATAAAAATCTTTTCCACAGCAAATACATTTCCATTGTTTATTTTCTTTGTCTTATTTTCATACCAAGTTCATTTCCATGTCATCCGATTTTGTTGATCTGTTATCCTTCCTCCTTTCCCACAGATCTTGAGGGGCTTTTTCATCATCTTGGCTTATTGCGATTAATTATCCTGACTCATGGGCTGCAAACCCGTTTGATCCGTTGGCGCCCTGTCGCGGGGGTCAAGTGTCTTTCCGTTTTGCCATGGCTCTGTCACCAAAGTAAAACGCCCATCTTTCTGGGTGGTCAACAATTATTTCCCTGAAGGAATAGTAAGGATTTCAATCACCCAATCTTTTTGTTCTTCGCAGCTGACAGCTCCGCGACAGGATTCAGCACTACATCATCAGCAGGAGGAACCACTTCGCAGTTTCCGCTTCTACTCCTCGACTGCTTTTCTGAAGTGGTGGGGCCCCTTCTGTCAGGAGATGGTTATGAAGCACTGGTCTCATCTGCACATGAATGCCATCAAGTCAAATATACCTTTTAGCCATCATCAACATCAACAACTGATTTGGATTACATTGTGACGTCATAAACTACCCTGCATATGGCGTCATCACTATCCTTTTAATCTCTCTTCTTTCACCATCACTGTGCTTCTTTATCAGTATAAGATGTTTAAATGACGATCATTGCAGATGTATATTTATAATATAATACATGAATCGTTCCCTACAGTTATGTTACTTTCTTGCATACGTGTATGTTACTTCATAGTTTTCCAATAGTATTGCAGTGCAAGTGAGTCTACTGAATGCAACTTTATTTAAACTTAGCTTAGCCGATTCCATAGTTTTAGTTGATATCAATTACTCCACTCATACCTTACAATATACACGCACACATATTATGTTTATGTGTAAAAACATCTTACACTAAGAATAAATGGCATTTATTCAATAATATAAATATTAGTATATTAATGAGCTGATAAGTTAAATTACCATTTTGTTTGTTTTTCTTCTTTTTTCGGTTTTTCTTCAGATCTTAAAGTTGATGGACAGCAAAGAACCCATTAAATTTTAGCACATTTGCAAACTCATTGAAAATTATTTGTGTAACTAGCAGGCTGTAAATCCTCGCCAAATCCGAATTGTCGTTACCTGGTCAGGCGTAGTCAGCCGGAATACTTAATTGCCTTATTTCGAATGAGAATCCCTAAAATGAACAAGCATGTGCAGTGAAACGATGTTAACGGGCTAGATGCTCTCTTATCGGGCGAGTTAAAGTCTTCGTTTCTTTTTATCCCCAATAGAATTCTCGTTGTTGCCATGACGATAGACGGTCCGGATAGAAAACTGTTAGTCCTGAGGATCGAACATGATTTTTTTTTCATTTTTGAAGTATGAAGTAATTTTTCTTCTTTTTTCATCACGATTTTTGTCTTTGAAGTTCAATTTAGTCAATCCCGAGCTAATGACAGATTTGTAAAATTATTTTGGTTTTATATGGTCTATATTTCAATTTACTATTTAGCTGAAATGTTTACTTTTTTGCATAGAATTTATTCGTATAACATTTTAACTATTATTATAATTTGCTAACATGGATAGTGAATACAACACATACGCAGATAAATTGATCGCCGTTGATTTAAGTACATCTATTGTATGTGTTTAATTTTTTATTTCTCTTTTTTCCTTCATCTCGTTTTTTTTGTGTGTTATCAATCCGTGCGATGTTGAAACGAATTTGGGATGAGAGTCTTATTAGTTAAGAAAAGTACGTTGCTATGGAAATTGTAATAATAAATGTTGTTCTTGTTTGGAAAGCATTGTTTATATGGTAATGAGAATTATTAAAAATAATAATGAGCCGTTAAAACGCCATGCATTAAGTTATTTTAACTTTTTTTTTTAAAAATTGAAGATATACTTCATCGTCAGAATGTCAATAAAGATATATAAAAATACTTTTTTTATTTCTCTTTTTTCCTTCATCTCGTTTTTTTTTGTGTGTTATCAATCCGTGCGATGTTGATGATATTTTTGATAACTTACTAAAAGTCATCTAAATAAAAAGAAAAGTAGAAAAAATAAAATAATTAAACAATAATTTAAGATTAAGACATATATATATATATATATATATATATATCAGTCACTTTGATTGACAAGAACAAAACTTGTACGAATTCATAGTAATTATTTATCTAGAAAAATATATATAATACATATATAAATATATATGTATATCTTATATATATACATGTATATCTTATATATATACATGTATATCTTATATTTATTAATAATGGAGATTATGTACCACTGAAGCCGAAGCAATATTATTAGTTTTGTTTACTCTCTTTTATATCTACTCATCAGCTTCTATATATACCCATTCCAAAACTATCCAAAACATCAAGCGTCTTTCAAATTAACATAATTAATTTGTTTTAAAGCTTCTAATAAATTAATATTCGCAAATATACACCCATGATTGTTTTTTTTCAGATTCCCAGATGTATTTAAACTATTTCCCTCGGTAATAATAATCTTAATAAAAATTATAAATAGAATTAATTAAATACATTGTTTTTTTTAATCTATATAATTGAAATATGTAATCAAATTAGATCGTAATAGAACATGATGGAACGACCGGAGTTCACTCTAATATTTGGTTACCCGCCGTTTGATTATTAAGTATGACGTTCTATTTCAAACGCACAGAAAGTATCATTTCAAAAGAGAGAGAAAGATAGAGGGAGAGAGAGGGAGAATGAGAAAAGAGATAGAGAGAGAGTGGGTGATGGACACAAGACAGTGGTGCGTTATTTGATTAATAACATGTAAACAACATATACTATGAGATTTATTGTACGTGTCGCTCAAAAACGATATATTTACTTTGATTATTTATGAAAACCTTTTTTTTAATAATCTCATAAAAAATTATGTTTTCAAGCATAAATGTATGTAATCAAATTGTTTTATTTAAAAAACAATTGATTTAAAAATTACTATTTTTTTGTAAAATAAAACAAGCACATTTAAAATACCTGAATCATGTTCACTGTATTTTATTTTTTTAATTGTTGATTTTATTTTACGTACATCTTTTTTTCGATTTGAAAAACATCAAATATTATTATCTTTTTACGACCTTAAGTGAGTTGAGGATTTGTTGTTTAACATTTTAGGCCGTAATGGGTAAATTTTGTTTAAAAACTATGTTTTTATTATTCCGTGTGTGTGTGTGTGTGTGTGTGTGTATGTGTGTGTATGTGTTTAGGTACCTTACCTGATAGACGATACTAACTATTTTGCTCAATATAAATACCGGGAGTACATGCCCCTCAGTGTTGCAATCACACCAGTCCGATAGAAACTGGACCATTTCGGTGGCCTTTTATCTGTCGGGGTGAGAAGTTTGTCATGGTTAATCCTAGGAGGTCAACCTTCCGAAGCATTGCCTCCCCTCTTTCGAGTGCAGTAAGTTTATTGGTTTCTGCATGATACGCCCCCACCGGGGAATGCTGACTTTATGGGTGCTGGCTTGACTAACACAACTATCTGGTTTTGTGCTACATCTTACCATATAGTAAATAGCTGTCTGACGGAGTCTGGGCCATTTCCGTGGCTTTTTGTTCGTCGAGCTGGAGTGTTGGTTCTGGGTGGTCCGCCCATCCACGCCTTGTCTCCCCTCTTTGCGGTGGAGTATATCTGTTGATTGTTGCCTGGCGAACTCCGCCAGGGAATGCCGACAGGGCAGCCAAGGCATTTTTTTAAGACATGAGTGCTCAGTTTTAGGGGCACTGGCTTGTGGCTTTGAGACACATCTTCCTGTGGTGAGAAGAAAGTAGATACTTGTAACCATCCCACTCCGACGGGAGCTAGGTCTTATCGGTTATCTTTTATCTGTCAGGCTGATGTATTGGTCCTGGTTAGTCCTAGGAGATTCACCCTCCCATGCCTTGCCTTCCCTCTTTGGGATGGAGTAAGTTTATTGCGTACTGCTTGGGGCGCCCTTACCAGGGAATGTCGACGTGGCTCCCCAGGAATTTTTACAAGGCCAGAGTTTATTCTTATTTAAGGGCTGCTTGCTTGTCTCTCCCAAACTCCCGGTCTTATGACACATCTTACTGCGGTGGGAAGAATGTAGATACTTGTACCCATCCCAGTCACGACAGACGTACAACCACTCTTGTTCTCTGTTGTCTTATACTTTTTTCAATAGACTTGTTTATCTAAACACCGAGTTCATGTTTTCTTTCCGGGCCATTTACAGGGCCACAACAACTGGCGACGAGGTATAATAAGGGTATATTTGAGAACATAAAAAATACGTGGAGAAATCAACGACAAATTAACCCGACAACCTCCTCGTTCTAAAAACTGACTTTACCGGCGGAACAATTTTTTAACCAAAGTAAGTTATTTTGTGTTTTTATTACGAAGAAACCAACTTATTTTCTCTCAACGGTAAGTGATTTCCCTACTGCTATTCCGGCACAGTGTTGTTTTTAACAAGAAAGAAATATGCCGAAACAAAAAAAAACTTATTTTCCTGTTGATTAAAGTGATAACCGTAAAATGTACTGTTACGTGAAAAACTTACTAAAAAAGGGTATTTTTTGTCGACAAAAACTTAAAAAACACTAGTACAAATAATAATAATAATAATAATAATAATAATAATAATAATAATAATAATAATAATAATAATAATAATATTCAACATCACAACTAAAACTATATAAATTACTATTGTAATCAAATGCCACCCAACTTCAGATTAGAAGTAAAGTACATGAAAAATATTATACACAGATATATATGCCCAATTGACAATAACAATGAAAGTAGACTCATTATTTACTATAAGTAATATTAAACCCAAAATCTTGTAGTAAGAAACAACTCCCCCTAACTCAAAAAAGTACTAGAAAGAACAAATGTTATTTATAAGTTTAAATGTCCTTTGAGAGAATGTAACTCCTACATTGGTTTTACAGGCACTACCCTATCCCGCCACCTCACCATGCATCTTGTAAACTCTAGCTCAATTTACCAACATCTACAAAAACATAACTGCTCTCCCTCTGATTTATGACAAATTCTAGTTAATAACCCTAAAATTATACATTCCTAAACCAATTTAAACATATTGAAAATACTGGAAGCCATCTACATAAAATCACAACATAAAATTAATAACATCATATATAAAACCAGTGGTAACATTTTTAAATGCTTAACGCAATGCGATTTTGTTCTACGATGCCATCCAGCGTTACAGGATTTAAATGGTCAACGACTTCCTGAAACAATACGAACACGTTCTCTGCGCATTTCGCCGCTGTCGTTTTAAAATTATTTTCTTTCTCCAGCTTTTTTGTTCATTTGCTTTTGACACCTGAGGATGCTTCGACGAAGAATCGAAAAGTTCGTGAAACCTGTGAAACCTGTGAAACCTATGGAATATTTATTAATTTTTTGGATTTTTATACAAAAAAGACAATCAGAAAAAATTGAAAAAATAAAGAAGGTATAATTAAACAGACGAATTCTGTTATTTTTTAACAATGTTTGCATAAATATATATATATATATATATATATATATATATATATATGAATAAATGCGACAGTTGTGCCTATTTTCAGCACTAACGGGGTCGTTAAAACGCAGCATTTCAAGTTAATTACACAATAGAAGGACCATATTTTTTAATATATTGCTTATGTATATGCGATATCAGTTGCAAGATTATCTTATTTGCATATTACTTTTGAAAAGGAGCATTTTGTTAATTAACTATTATATGTTATCATTTTACTTAAATGATTGTTTGAATTTTAATATAAGGAATAGTTTTGTTTTGTTATATTGTTTTATTTCCTAGATAAATATTTAGAATATTTGTTCAAATTTTCCTCCCTTTAAAAGTACTGTTTTTATTTTAAACAAAGTCTGATCTATGTCTTAATAGCGAGTGAAAATAAAAAATGTATTTCTTCTTTCTTCATCTTTCTTTACTGCCACAGTGAAAAGATAAATAAATATGTATCGAAATCACTAAAATGTTAATGGTGATCTGTTTATTTGAATACAGATTTTATTTCTTGTTTACAACAAAGGTATGAATGATTTTTTTTAATTTTCAGTTGAACTTTCAAGTGTTTCAAGACGTTAATTTTTTTAAGCGTTACTTAGATGGCAAAACACGGTAGTTCACACACACACGCATATATAACACCTTTTTCTTGTGAAGAGAACTTTGAAAGTTAACATGCTAACATACACCGGGGAGTTTAAATTACCAACTATAAACTATCCTTGAATGTCTTCGATTTCTCTGTACAAGGGTTTGTCAATATCAGATGGCATGATGATACTTCACCCTACAAGTAAATCCTGACCAAATATTCAAAATAACATAGTATTCGAAGCCGAAATAAGATCCCCTCGACATGTCTATATACTGGCTCATACGAGGAATGTTGAATCTTCTCCAAATCATGTTACCTCAAGTAACATCACTTAGCTGGATACTCCACCAGACTAGATAGATTATTTTCTTAGAATCCGGTAAGACAAAAAGACCACAATAGATATATACTATAACATAATTGACTGGTCAACTGAGGAAAGGAAAATTAATGTTCTTAATTCTTTACTAACTCAACATTTGACAGGTAAAGGATAGCTTTAATGGGATATCTATTTATCTCATATATATATCAAGTGTTTCCTTCAGGAAGGGTCCCTTGACTTCTGAGAATTTCGACTGAACTAAATTTAAACAATATATATGTATTACTAGTAAACAATACTAAAATAATATACCACGATATCAACATCAAAATATTAAAAATTCTTGAAGCCCTCTACAAAAAAATTAACATCCCAAAGTCAATAATGTGAATTACGAAACTAGTCCCATTTTAAAGTGTATAACATAGTAATTAACGTTTCCAAATTCTGAGCCATTAAGCAAATATACGTTTGAATCTTGAACGCGCTTAGAACGTAATAAAATTCTTAGCGGTTAAGCAATCAAACTTTTGAATCTTGCACGCTCTTAGAACGTAATCACGCTTTCATGTAATACCTCACTATTATAGACGTCTTTAAAAGTTGTAAATTACTAGCCGTCATAATGATAAAAAAACTCAACAGTAAATACATATTTAAAAGACACCAAAACCAAACCAGCATGAAGATGATTTGATGAATCAAATCGAAAGTACTCGCAAAAACGGAAAGTAAATGGAACAAGAAACCCACGGAACTTAAATAAAGCAATTTGACCGAAACACTAAATCGATTATTCGGAAAATTGTAAAAAATAAAAAAAGTCTTATCAAGCAAAAACATTCCGCGTTATTTAATAATGTTTTCCTAAATTAAATTATGCTGCTTATATAGACACAATATACATATATATATATATATATAATTGCTCTAACTCGTATATTAAGCTAATCCTCTTCACAATAGGTTCCATCTACTAAAAGTTTTACTTTGGTTTATATTTGATCCTATATATATATATGAATATGTTTTTTATTCAAACATGTACAAAGTTTTCTACACTGGCGTGTTGATGTTATCGATCTACAGCTATGGATTTTTATACCACCTAGATTACTATACATTTTTTAATAAGCCCAAAAGGAGGACAAAACTCGAGTCTATGACTTCCGGTTTGTGGCTTTCATTGGTTGTGGGCTGCGGCTTTGGCTGATTGTGGAAATAATATATATATATATATATATATATATATATATATATATATATATATATATATATATATATATCATCTCACATTCAAAAATGTAATATTTATTTGCTCGCTGTGTTTGATGAAATCGTTCTAGCGAGTATAAAAATGATCCTACTTGTGAGAGATCGGCCTGGGTTCTAAGGAGTTGGATGACTTGTTGAGAAGAGTAGGTACATTCCATAGATGGCCTTTGCCGCGGTGATCTTAATCTGTGTTAGTTAATAGACTTTCTTGTATGTAGCGAGATAGCTCAGTGGCAGAGTACTCGCCTCGCATGCAAGTTACTCGGGTGTTCTACTGATTAGTCCAAAGGGAGGGCGAAACTTAAGTCTAGGCCTTCCGGTTTGTGGCTTTTATGGGTTGTGGGCTGCGGTGTGGTCTGATTGTGGATATATATATATATATATATATATATATATATATATATATATATATATATATATATATATATATACGTATTTAGTTAGTATCCCAAGGATGTAAGCCCCTAGCAGGGCGCATATTACTGTTATGATAGTATCGCTTTTACTAATTGAGACTGTTTTTTCATGGTTTATTGACTTGATTTTTTTTATTGATGTTGACTATATATGCACACACACACGCACACACACACACACACACACACACACATATATATATATATATATATATATATATATATATATATATATATAAATTTAGATTTTTCACTTATAAAATAGATCATTCAGTGAAGACCGGGGTTGTTCCAATAAAAAACAAGCTCGATGATACTCGATTACAGAGTACAGAGCATTTATATGTGATTTTATGAAGGCTTACCAAAGCATTCCTTTCAGGACACCAATGATCACTATTAAAGATATTTTTTCTTACAAATACTATTTATTCAAATTAAATGTTTTTTCCTACACGTGTTTCACTACCAAGCAGTTACTTGCTTGGCAGATCATCAGGGAAATTAAATGTCTGGAATACTGGTTTCAACTGCCGACAAAACACAATGTGGCGTTGTAATAGTTGAGGTCACTTAATAAGAGAAGAGGAAAAAAATAAAAATAAAAGTCAAACTTAAAAAGCAAGGAAGAACAACGATAAAAAAGAAAGTCCTAGAAAAGTCTTAGAAAAGTAGCTCGTGCATTATTTCTTCCACCAAGCCAACAAGCAAACAATCGGTCCCAAATACATTCAATAAAACCATAAAACCGGAACAATGTGCGATAATACACTATATATATATATATATATATATATATATATATATATATATATATATATATATATATATATATATATGCAAACATTATTAAATAACACAGAGTGTTTTTGCTTGATAATACCTTTTTTTTTCAAATTTCCGAATGGTCAATTTAGTGTTTCGTTCAAATTGCTGTATGTAAGTTCCGTGAGTTGTGTGTTCTATTTTCTTTCATTTTGCGCGAGTACTTTCGATGTGATTCGTCAAATCATCTTAACGTGGTGTTAGTCTTGGTGTGTTTAAAAAAAGATGTCTTTACTGTTGAGTTTTTTGTTATAACAGCTAGTAATTTAAAACTTAAAAAGAGACACTATAGTATTGAGTTGTTACATGAGAGCGTGATTATATATATATATATATATATATATATATATATATATATATATATATATATATATATATATAAATTAATTAAGTTCAAGTATATTGATAACATTATAACCAATTATTATACAAAGTATAGCTTTTTATGAATACAATTATATAAACATTAGTTGGTTGATCCGCGTAGATTGTTTCTAATGTTCATATAATAATATTTATATGTATATATAATATATATATATATGTGTGTGTGTGCGTGTGTGTGTGTGTGTGCATATATTCACTTGTGTATGAATGAGTAAAACTCTTTTTTACAAGTTGTTTCCTGTAGAAAAATATTTGAAAACCACATTTGCTCACATAGAATGACCTTATGAGACCGCATATAAAAAACAGCACGCGCGATTTAATGCAAAACAACCTTAATTATCATAGTAATGCATTTGAAATTGTCCAACAGATAAATTTCTTTATCTCTTAACGAAACGAATGGCTCACTTAACGGAATGAAGGTAATTTGAACCTATTTACACATCATGGTTACCCCGTTTCATTACAGAGAATTCGTTTTTCTTTCCATTTTTTAGGATATTTAAACAAGTTCCTTATATTCCAGATGTACCCAACTTAGGTAACCTAGGTTCCATGTAGGTAACTTCATCAGTCTTAACACCGAATGAGTAACAATTTTTATTGTTAGACCTTTTTGTTCCAATTAATATCATCTATAGTTTCGCATGACAAGTATTTCTTTGATATTATTCAATCAAGTTATTCAAATAAGAATGCATTCGACTTAATATAGGTATCTTTGTTTCAAGTAATGAAACCTCATCATCAGAAAATAAAACTTATATTTACATAAAGGGTTATGATTGCTGTAAACTCGTGTGTGAGCATTGCCATTTCGCTTGTGCGTTAAGTTTTTTTTCAAGTGAGAAAAGACTTTGCACCAAACTATACCCATTTTCTAAATAACTTCTACCATACCCCTCCATAAATATTAAGTCTACATCCTTGAAAGCGAGAGTTGCCGCAGGTTTTATATTAGTTTTTCCCTTTTAGTTGACGCTTGCCTTAATGGAGGCTGAAGCGTACATTCATATGGTATTACTGGAGGAATATTTAATATAATTAGATCCTTCCTATCCAAAAGAAAGATCCAGATTGTTCTCGATGGCCGTTCATCCGAACATCATGACATAAATGTAAGTGTACGCCAGAGATCGATCTTTGGACCTTTATTGTTCCTGATTTTCATAAACGACCTCCCTGATTGCATTGTGTCTGAGATGGGTAAATTTACTGACGACACTACGCTTTACTCTCGTCATATGAGTAAAACGGGCGCGGACATATCCGAGGCAATGGCTGGATCCTTATAAAGTGACCTCCAGCCTGTAGTGGAATGAGGTTATAAATAGATGGTAACACAATACTGCTAAGACAAAGCTTGTTTTCCTTTAACAACTGCAAGAAACCTCTTCAACCACCGATTGCCATGGCAAATAATACTATACCTGAGAGTCTAACGTACAAACTCTTCGGCCTAACATTCTACAGGTTATGAATTAGAACAAATGCATAGAAGACATTGCAAAAGCTGCTGCAAAGAAAGTGGGCTCCCCTTATCGCACTAGAAAATGTCTCACACCTAACAGTATTCTATATCTCTTCAAAGCAACCATCAGCCTATGCATGGAATATTGTTGTCAAATCTAGGCTGGTGCCAATATCATCTCCCTCCAAGACAAGGTCTAAAAAGAGTCTCTAATCTAATAAGTCCCTCATTATCAACTACGCTTCAGCCCCTGTCCCAACAGCACAATGTTGCATCCTTGTGCTTTTTTAACAAGTACTTCAATAGAATGTGCTCCGATGAACTTGCTGTTCTAGTGTCCCTCAACGCAAATACACTCGACCAACCCGACAATAAGCTAAACCCCATTCATTCACTGTTGAGGTCCCCAGATGCCAAAGAGCGTTCTACTCCAATAGCTTCTTTCCTCGTGCCTTTGGGCCGTCTCCCCCGTTTCCTGTTTCCCAGAATGTACCGACATGTCAAAATTTAAAACTGCCATGAACAAGCATCTCGCTGCACAGCTTCGAATTTAGGATGATCCCAAAAACTTTCGCCCTTATTCTAAGTATCCCCTAACGTCTACAGTAACAACTTGTTTGGGGTGAACTATGTTGACAAAAAAAACCATCTATTCCGGTGGTTTTACCTCCCCCTTAGACCCTAGCCTGTAGATTTTTATGTCTCGACACAAATATATATTGATATAGTGTCCTAAAAAATGTGTATAATACACTTTCTTAAAGGCGTTCATATTAAAATACATGTGTAGTTTGTTTATGCTTAATATACTCATAATCATCTGAGGATTTGATATATTTAAAGACGCAGATGTTGGTGCATGGGAAGGCATTGACTCACATATCTGCGCATGTGTATAAGTGTTTTAAGACACGGGGGTGCATGTACGTGTATGTATATATGTTGATCTATTCATTTGTATATGGTTATAAGAATATCATTTTACATGCATGCGTATTCTTAAATTAACGAACTCGTATTTTATATTTTCATATTCTGAATTTAATAATTTACCCTCTATAAAAATTTATAATATTCTTTTCCCTTCACTAGATATCAGTGAATTTTCTTTTGTAAATAAGAATATTTTCTAAAAAAAGGTTTTAAAATTATATTTCAAATATGATATTTTTTAAATACACATCAATTTCGTACATTACAAACGGGGTATAATAAATGAAACAATAGTAAATCGATTGTTTATTTCTTTCCCAAGGGATTTAAACTATATATGTATATATATATATATATATATATATATATATATATATATATATATATATATATATATATATATATATAGATATAAATATAAATATATATATATATATATATATATAAACATAGAGATATATGAATATAAATATATACATAGAGATATATGAATATAAATATATACATATATATATAAATATATTTATATAAATATATATATATATGTTAATAAATATATATATATATATATATGTTAATAAATATATATATATATATATATATATATATATATATATATATATATATATATATATATATATATATATATAAATATATATATTGTGTGTATTTAGGCAGCATATTTTCATTTAGACAAACATTATTTGTTTGATGCGATTTTTTAAAATTTTTTCAATTTTCCGAATTGTCCATCTAATGTTTCGGTCAAATTGATGTAAATATGATCCATGGGTTTCTTGTTCCATTCTTTTTTCTTTTTTGCAAGTACTTTCGATTTGAATCGTCAAATCATCTTCAGGCGGTATTAGTTTTAGTGTCTTTACAAATTATGACTTCACTGCTGTGCTCATTTTTTAATTATAACGGCAAGTAGTTTATAACTTGAAAAAGCGTCTGTAAAGTTGAAATGTACATGGGAGCGTGATGGCGTTCTACACATATGAGAGATTTAAAAGTTTGACTGTTTAAACCGTTAAGAAATTGATATATATCAGATAATGATGATGATAAAACTTTTATATAGCGCTATTGAAATTAAGAAATAATTAATAAGTATTGAAAGGTTTGAATTTTGAATCTTGAGCTTTAAATTGATTCTCATAAGAATCGACCTTGACTATGTCAAATAATTGTGTTTTGTATACATGGTCCTGTGGCTCCAATGCAGGAAAATTCTATATTAATAAAAGGGAGGCAACCAACATTTGTTATTTTTTAAAATTGTTTATTATTTAATATTTTCAATTATAAAACATGTTTCTGCTCTCTTAAATGTCTGAAGAAGGCAAATCATTATTGAAACACGTGGCACATAGACATTTAAACACCAGACTAAAAAAATGTAAATGTTAAATAATAAACAAATTTAAAAAAATAATAATTGTCGGTAGATTCACTACTGTTAATATACACCAATATATATATATATATATATATATATATATATATATATATATATATATATATATATATGTATGTGTATATATATTTATTTATATATATATGTATACATATATATTTATTTATATATATATATATGTATATATATATATGTATATATATGTATATATCTATGTATATATATCTGTGTATATATATATATATGTATATATCTATGTATATATATATATATGTATATATGTATGTATATATATGTATATATATATGTATATATATATATATATATATACATATATATATATATATAGTAATCAACAGAGAGATGTTTCGTCATTTCACAACTTTTACATAAAGTACATACATTAACATGTGCAGCATTTTATCAACCAATTAAATCTCAACGAGCATATATGTCGATTTGCAGCTGGAACTATAAGATATTGACTTTAGGTTCGTTCAGCTAATCTTTATTGCGAAAATGCAGGATTATCGCTTGTATCTACCATCATTTCTAATAGAGTTGCAGTTGGCAACCGACCAGAAGATTTTGGCAATGGGCCTTAACTTTCCAACTTGATTTCATTGCGGCTACAAATTCACCACCACTAACCTGTAAATTTCCTACTTTTTCTTTGCTTTGATTTTTATCTTTCCCACTTCACACTGCATCGTTCTGAATGCTTATGCGATGTCGCACATGTTAAAGGTAATCATCTCTAACACGCCGATGCAGTTTGTCCAAATAAAAGCAAATGCTGTACAGTTTTCTCTTGATGTCAAATGTATTCGAAATATTCGAAATGTTCACAAAATTCCCTTTAACATCGAGGCTGATCACAAAGTTGTCTATCAAGTAAACTCATGAACCTCTTATTAGGCCCGAAAGAGCAGACATTGAGTGACCATATTTTAACCGCTGAAATCGAAGTAATCATTGTGTCTATTTTGTATGAGTAAATTTGCAGAATTTACAATTATTTCCACTAACAATTCAGTATATCCGGAAAAGTTTAATTTGATTTATCTACATTTATCATTTGTCATCAACATAACTAAAGGTGCGTGCATGTTATTCAATTGAATTGAGTGTTCAGGTCTGTCTATGGTAAGTTTTTGCTCGAGAAAAATAGAAAATAATCAGGATTGAAAAGAAGAAATTAAAAGAGTTGTAACAACTTATGAATACTATTGGTGTGTGACGGATATAATCGATTATTATACTAAATGTGAATTCATCAATGTTTGTTTTCCTAAAGCTATTTCCTATACACTTTAATAATACAAAACTTATGCAAAAATATACATTAGTTCTGGTATTGAGTTATGTTAAAAGAATGTTTTAATTGTAAGTAATCTTTCTCTTACTTGTCTATAAGAATAATAAATAATAATATTGTTTCTATATCATAATTAAGAAGGAAATATCCGACCTAATCGTAGATTTTGCAATATCAGTAGACCACAGGGTGAAGATTAAGAGGGCATAACAACGAAGCAAATATACGGAACTTGCCAGAGAATTGAAAGTAATATGGAGTATGAAGAAAGTCAATATAATACCAATAATTGAAGGAGCATAAGAAACAGCGACGAAAAACCTGGAAATAGCACTGGGAGAAATTGGAATCAAAGGGAACTGAGACCATACAACGGACAGCAGTGATGAAACCGGCTGACACATTAAGAAAAATCCTTGAATGCAGAAACCAACCCACATGAGCTACAAATGGTAACCAGTCACATGGAAGTTGCAATAGGAATACAACAAAAACACAGAAAGAACACCATCGCACGAAACCAAGGAACCGAAAATGCAAAGAAATTCATAAACTTCCCCTCCCACCAAAAAAGTGATAGAACCAGCCTCAGCTAATACTACACAAAATAGTCGTGAAGGGTCAATGAGGATGAAAAGACTGAGAATGGAGGACACTAACCAGAGATGCACTTGAAGAGCGACCAGTGAACTGGGGCATTGGGGAGGCGTATTGCCATCTAAATTCCAGAGAAGACCAATGGTCATTGCCAGCGAGAAATCAATAGTAAGCAGCTGTAGCGATAACGCCAACTAATGTGCAATAGTCATCAAAATAGGTTATATACATTATGAGTAGAATAAATGAAAGTAGTAGTTGTGACCCTGTGAGTCACGAGTGCGTCTTGTATTATATAACACGCAATGAGACCTACTTATTAGTTATGAAATAAACAATAAGTAATAATGTAAGATTGATCAATCGTAATATTTGAATACAATATAAGAGCAAATGAACACACAAAATGTAACGAGTGAATCGAGCTGAAAATATAATACATTTCTGATAATTGTATATCATAAAAATATTAATATATGAAAAGCGTTGATTAACAAAAATATTACATTTTCTTTTATGTGTCTTAGCTATTGTTATGCAAGAAGATTACATACATTTATATTCCGTAATGGAAATGTGTACATAATATCTTTTTCAACATGATTTTATAACATTCTTTGTTGTTGTAGCGTTTTTTTTTTTGTTACCAGAGACAACGGAACCCCTGCAAAGATGCCTGTTCCACGAGTAGTTTTTATTGAAGCAAAGATTGCACAATCTCCGTCATCACTTCTGACGTAGTATTGCTTATGTTGTGTGACAAAGAGAAATCCAATACGACCGGAAGCAGGGAGGAGATAAGCTGCGATTGGCTGGGGTTAGTTTTCCATTCTAATAAACTAGATGCTCTACGAAGAATTTAGGGTCTAGTTTACTCTATTATTTCAGCTACAGAGAAAGAAATGGCTCATGCCCATCACAACGATGTTAGGAAACGTGAGTGTACAGCCACTTCCCACCTTACAGCACCTGCTATTCTAAAATGGTCACTCATATAAGTACTGACTAGGCTCAACGTTGCCTAACTTAGCTGATCCGACGCGAAACCGAAACAGTGTGTCAAATAATGTAAGTGTTAGATTATGTATCAGTGCAACTGTAGATATCTTATGAACGCTTGATTGTATTTCATATGAACAAATATATGTGGCTCAAGTAAAGCCACAAACGATGAAACAAAATTGTTTAAGTTCAGCCTAACTACAAGGCTGAACCTTTTAGGAAAACAGGTATTGAACTTATGCTATACAAATTAATGTTTCAGAATATTTTAGATCAAGATAGATAATTTGTAGTTTTTGGATTATTCGGGCTACTGTTCTTGTATTAGACGTTATTCTCATAACGTTTCAGATGCGTCTTGTCGAACTGGCGATTGTTTATGTCAAACTATACGGAATTTCGAACCGAATCATTTATTTAATTCACGGTGGTATACTGCTCTCATTTCGTCAGCCATGACCAAGTACAAGTCTTAAGTAATGCTTTAATTATATTCTCAGTATCGCCCGTACTGAGGATTGAACTTTTAACCTCCAGAAGACTGTCATTTAGAGCTGATAATTACTAAGCAACTTATCTGTTGTGTCACAGGTCTATCTTGAATTTACAAATCGATGTGGATATTGTTAAAAAAAACTGTCACTCGAACGAGTGGCCCGGATAAACGCTATAAAATCAAATTCTATAAAAGCTTGGATTACAAAGCACACACTTAGTTAAAATACATCATGCGAAAACAAAGAATCGCTCCACCATTATTGAGTTCATGTAGAAAATTAACACAGCGCTGCAAGAAGCAGACATGTCTTGAAGGAAATTGGGGAACAAGTGAGCATTGTGAAAGCAATTACAATAACATGTTTGAATGAATTCTTCAGATTGGGAGTTTTTCATTATTTGTATTGATTTTTGTGGCTTTATCATAAATTTGCATATGCCAACCGTTGATTAGAAAAATAACACCAAATAAGATGCAAGTTGTTATAAGACGTTTATGTCACGTTATACAGGTTTGCTTATGTTACACTATGCATGGTTAATTCATTTATTTAAAAATAAACGTCAAAGTTAGCAATTCATTGGAATCAAGTAGGTAAGGAATAGCAACATATACAAATAATTAACAGCAATCATCTTTACTCATGTGGAAACATCACCAACATCATATAAATACACATACAATGGTCCGAGAGACAACGGTGAAATAAAAGTATAAATACAATACAAATATTATCGATAGCAAGAATAATACTTTAGAACATTACAATGTAAATACGCAAATAGCATATGTGAAACTTGTAATAAGTTCAAAAGACCGAAACAAAAACTTTTGGAACTCAGAGATTCATCATGATCCAAAAATCCAGGCCACGTCATCAATCATAGAGAGAGTGAACTTTTTGGTTGGGAGCAATCTTTAATATCTGTTCTGATACTACACTTTATCATTTCTGTCTACTATCAGTAAAGAATAAGTTCTTCTAGACTGAGGCAATTTTTATTTAGTACAAATCTAGTTGGCACCTTTTGCGGGAGGTGGATTTTCCTTATATTAAAAACCGACTTTGTGTTTTACTCTGCCGTCGTAAATAAGAAGACATTTTTTTAGCAGATTCAAAGTGAAATTAAAAATAAGTTAAAGATTTGATCTCATTAGAGTATTAGAAAGTAAGAATAGGAATGGGACCAGGAGGGGCAATATTGCTAATCATAATCCTATCTGGAAACGGTCTCGAAGGGCTCAGAATAGATGAGCTTGATATCCTAAGGAGAATAGAGACGAATAGAACCAACTAATTTGGGAAATATGCTGTCACTGTGAAGGGGACTAATCATACTAACCGATGATATGAAAAGAAATACGGATAACAATAAATATTACTACAATGAAGATTATGTGTGTGTCTGTAACCGAAACCACGTAACTGCATATGAAACTTCATTTAAGTGTTTTGTAACTCTTCTTTCATATGATTTTAGTGTTACATTTTTATCATGAAAAAATATTGATATCTTATATCATACTTATCTATTTCAGTTAGATACCGTTGTTAATTTATACATACAGAAACATCGTAGTTTTATTTAATACTCATGTTAATAATTCAATAAGCAGAATTAATGATTTCTTATCGTTTGTTTTATTTTAATAGAAATTATCAATAGTTTCGTAGACTAATCTTCATCGAAAAACAATTACAATTATTCTTTATTTTTATTAATATAAAAATAGAGAATAATTGTAATTGTATTATCTAATGGTTTAGTTAGTTAACTAGTTAAAATAAGTACAGTGTATATAATTTTGATTATTTGGGCTACATTTCTCATCTTGAGTGTTATCATCACAACGTTTAGGTCGCTGTAACCTGTGGACTTCTTCAGGTGTATCTCTTCGAACTCGGGAATATTTCTGTCGAACTCAAGAATCTGGACGGAATCTCGAACGAACCCCTTTATTTAATCATCAGGGTAGCATGCTCTTGTTCCGTCAGCCATGACTGGGAGAAGTATTCAGTAATTCGCAATTTTTCGTATAGCTCGCAGCGAGGATTGAACCTTCAACCTTCAGATAACTGTCACTTAGAACTAAATTTAACTTAGTACTATGTCCATTGCGTCACGGGTTCACTTCTTGTATGAACTTTGGGAGCCTAAAACCTATTTTTGTTTATTCTATGTGTAGTATTACTACTTATCACTATATATCATAGATTCCGTTCGAAATTCCGTCCAGATTCCCGAGGTCGACAGAAATATTCCCGAGTTCGAAGAGATACACCTGTCTTCTTAGACCGGAGGTTACAGAGGCCGAAACGTTGTGATCCAAACACTTAAGATGAGAAATGTAGTCCGAATAACCAAAATTATAAAAATTATAAATCCTCATCTAAAAAATTCAGAAATATAAGTACAGTTTACAATGAAATAACGACCGCGTCTTTTTTAATATATTTTGTTCACAACAATTACTACAACGGCTAATTACAAGTTCGACGCAGTAGTAATCGTTTTGTCGTTTTGTTTATCTGACATTCTTTATCGGTTCAGTTTGTCTGCCATTTCTTTATCGGGACATTTTTACTAGTTCGTATTTTTGGTGTTAATTAAAATAAATAGTATTTTTTTAATTATTTAGTTTTAATTTTTATTTAAAATGTGGAAACGTTATTAGTCACCTATTTGTGAAATACATGGAATGGGAAAGGTTCACGTGACTTGCATGTGTGACAAGGTATAAATAAACGTATGTATAATATTTAGATTTTTTAACATCATAAAGCAACGCAAAATAGTCTTGTCGTCTTATTTCTGAAAAAGGTTTATATATATATATATATATATATATATATATATATATATATATATATATATATATATATATATAAAGATAGAGGCAAAATGCTTTCAAAGAAACCATGTATTAGATGCAGATATTTTTATTAAATCAAAATAATTTTTTCCTTATCTTGATTTTTTAAAATCTAATATTTCGCTTGATAAAACAAGCCTCGACAAGGCTTAGACAAATAAAAGGTATAAACCTTCTTTTTATTTCGTAATAATCCTTCTTGGTCTTGTAGAAGTGTCTCGTCCGATGTTGTTGACTAACGGTGCAAATGTCTGTTTTAAATAGAACTTGATCGCGCATGGTCGCTGATAGTTATAAATTTGGGAAAGTTCATTTTTTTAGCAAATAAAGGAAAATATAAGGAAAGCCTACGTGTAACAGGGTCACGTGTCACGGACATACACAAACAGTTTACTTGTGTAAAAAATATTCTGAGTCATCCATGACAAACATCTTTGTCTCGTTCAAAACCGACGAAAATGTTTTTACCTGATTTTTTCCACGTTTTTTATTTTGATTGATTTATATCTTCTTTTTAGTATTATTACGTATATTTATTAAATATACATAGGTGTTTATGTTTCATGTTCCCGTCATTGCATATTTCTTGACAGCGCATTCCATTCACTCGGGTTAGGGTTTGTATATTTCATTCCTATCCAATTAGTCTAAACCTTTTTTGTTTCGTTTTAGAATTATCATAGAACGATATTGATTGATTTGACCGCGTATCCGAAGAGATACACCAGTCGAACTATTATTTACCGCCTACTTGTTTGCATTGATATTGAGAACAGGACAGTGTCAAATATATCACTACTTCAAAATAGTAGAAGTTCAGATACTATTTTGCTAAGAAGGGAATTAATGAAACAATGAAAGAAAAAGAGCAGATAAGAACCTGGTCATGAAAAGCAGACAAAGAAAAACAAGTGAAACAAAATAAACTTTAAAAGAAACTTGGAAAAAACCCAAAGTGAAATTAGAGATGAAAGAAGGAAATAGATTTGAGGTAGAAGTGAAATCAGAATTATCGATTTATGGTAAGAGGAAAGAAAGGTACGTAACGGACAAATAAGAATGATTTATTTTTAAAGTGATTTTTCAAAATAACGAGATAAAAGGAAACAGTTTGGAAAAGATACGTTTGCAAAGTGATTCGTCTTGAACGAATCGAAATTAAACGATTTACAAAATAAAATATAAAAATGTCGCTTCAGTTGTTAAGTCAAGAAAATGAAGTTGTTTTTGTTTTCTTTTTAACATGAAATACTATTAAAGTGTTCACTATAATTATACGAGAATATAAAATGGCGCCACAAGTATCATGTCTACATAGAAAAGTTAGAGAAAAGTTCGATCTGCTATTTAACTTAGGAATGAAAATAAGTTTCTTGTTTATATTCACTGATTACTAAATAAAAATCTCTAAAAATGAATCATTAAAGCTTTGAGATTTTAAACTTCGAAATAAAACGGAAAAATACTAACACGAAATAAACGAGGATGGTTTTATATAAGAATGTAAACGAATGTGTCTTCATTTTCATCTTGAATTTTTTTTTATTTGTTTAAAATTTTCATTATTTTCATTTTCATCTGTAATTGTCTAAAATAGATGTTTTCTTAAATAACACATTTAATGATATACGAAAAGAGAAGAGGATTTTGTGAGCAACCACAAGTGAAAATGGAACCATCAACTTACAATGAAACAACCAATTGTTACTATATTGTTGTTTACGTTGTTGTTGTTTTTCAGACTATTGTCTTCATCAATAGTGATGTGAGGTGATGGTGGTTAAGTGGATATCGACACGGACTGAAGACCTGGATGTTCCAAGTTCGAATCCAGTCGGTTCCAAGTACCACTTTCACTTAGTGATGTTGGCAACCTTCTCGTGGTCCTCCCAGAAAGAGTTTTAACTAGAAAAACATCGCGGAAACTAATGCTAACACCAGAATCATCTGATTCACACGAAAGAAGAAGATCAATGCTGATATTAATATTTAAACGACGTTTCGCATTGTGCACTATTTGTACACAATGCTATATGTCATCTTAAATCCGATGAAGATGTGAGACGTTTATTTGTAAAATAATGAACATTCGTACATAGAGTAGAATAAGCCCTTGCCTGGAGTGCGATATTAACGTTCTTATGAATCTTGGTATTTAGATTTATCATTTCATTTTAATTATTTCTGAATTAGGTTCGCTAAGAAGATGGGGAAAAACTCGCGTATGAACGGACTCCTTCAAATCTTCACTCCACATGAATAGGTTAGGACGTTTCTTTTCACTCGCTATATAAAAAATATATAACGACAATTATCCCCAATTATAACTAATGACGTTGTTTTAAATGTATTCCAAGAGGTCAACTGGTTCTTGGTTTAGATTCCCTGCCACAACTTCACGAAAGGTAACAAATACAGTGTGTGTCCATGTTGTTCTTGCTATTTCTTTTTTATGGAAACGCTCCAGACAAGAGTGACACCACTTGATCTAAGGAGCTAAAAATATAATATAAAAAAATATTTCACGGTTAAAATCTAGCCAACGAAAGCTGTTAGATGGATATATTCCGATCCAGAAAACAGCATGTTTCCCCCTTTGTCAGAAATATTGCTCATGGAATGTTAGGACTAAAGAACAAAATAAGGGAAGCGAAAGTTACGAGGCTGCCGAAAGTTAAGCCAAAGTCCACTTTCTACTCTCCTCAATTAGGTTTAACTTTTATTAAAGTTGAATTGCTTGTAAATTGATTTTGCGAGGCCCGTGGATATTTTGGTCGTTTTCAGACTACGCCTTCAATGTCATATTGCGGACCATCTGTAAACGGTACAAGATCTGCTGGAAACTAAATCAGGCTGTTATTCTTTTAGGCTGATTACACTTATTTTTACCTGGAATCCGTTAAAAAAAAATAGCTCTTTATTTTAGCAGATTATTCCCGTTCAATTCACGTAAAAGTCACCACAACCCAAAACAACGCAGGCATATCTAAGTGTAGTGCAAATCTGATACGCACGTGCTTAAAACTAAATGGGATGACTGTATGTGTCGTTGTTCGTCTCATTGTTGCTAAATATAGTACGAAATCAGAAAGAGGGGCGTATTTTACTGTTAGATATCGAGTCTGGTGTACCGGAAAAAACACATGGCAGGAATAAAGCCTATATGACGCAGACACGCGCCTGGCCGGAAAAAGGAAAACACGGTTGATTGACACGGAAACACAACTCTTCGTAAAATAAAATATTTTGTGATTGATTAAAAAAACTGTGAAAGTTATCTGCAAAGATGACCCACAGACGGCAATAAACCGTCGCTAACTAAACGCTCAATGCCATTGATAACAAAGTTAAAATCCCAGAATGGTTGTTGACGGTGGATGCATGGGCGTCAAAAATCGTCATATAAACTAGCATAAATTGAGATCGAGAGATTCGACTGGCTGTTGAGATTGAGAGATAAACCTTCATCAATTTCTGTGCTTCCTCAAACCCTCTCAATCGCCGCCACCGACTATAAATGTGTATCATTATATTTTTTATACATCAGTGTGTGTCGCATTCTGTTAAACATAGCAAAAATACAACATTGAATATTATATTATGTTTACAGCAATCTTTCGAACCGGACTATCGTTAGGTGCTACCATAGTCACTTTTTGAGACGTTTTCACTGTTCTTACAAATAGATTAAATACGAATCGTTAGATCGCTATTTTTGTAATGTAACGAACCAATCAAAATCAGTATCTCCGAGTACTGCTTCCTGGACATTGAGCAACATCTTCCTATGTGTATACTTTTCGCATGAAGACATTTCGAAGAAGACCAAGTTGATTTTATTTTAGATACTTAATATTTCACACACGTTTAATCACTTTTTAGACAACATGCAAATGGCGTGTCCGTTAGTATCGAGTAGATATTCATAAGCTTTTTCTTTAAACCTTGCAAGATTCCTTTACTTACACGACACACATTTGTATATAAGTATCTTTGACTTCACTTGCAAATGCCCTTGCAAATGCCATAATGTTTGAAACAAATGTTGATGAATAATGCAATGTAAGCCGATCGCGGTTGAGACCCATTTCATCTGCAAAACATATTCTCGCCGAAGCGGAGAAACGAAAGTGCATACGAATATTATTAAAATCACGCGTATTATGAATCCATTACGGACAATAACTGAGAGCAGATCAACTATATATAAACATTTTTTTTATTTTTCTATGAAATGCTTATATATATATATATACACATATATATATATATATATATATATATATATATATATATATATATATATGCTAGTCTCATGTCACAGAGCTCTTTCACATAAACAGCTGGAGATGAATTCAGACAACTATCAGCTAAGAAACAAGATAAATAAAAAAGTAAATGACGACTAAGAAAAACTATAAAACATAAAAGAAGACTAAAACATTATTCCGTCGTGAGACTGCATCCATCCATATAGACAACGTAAGGATGGACCAAAGTTTTATATTAGCCTTACTTCTTCTATATTGTATGCAATACATCTGAAGTTATTCCATAAAAACTAGTTATCTGATCGGGCTCAAATTGGGCATGATGCGTTTTTTTGTTATGAGAGATCAGATCATACATCAAATTAAAAAAAATTGACATTTGAAATTCCATCAAAATGTTGAGGGCATATAAGATCCGGTACTTAATTGGCTACAATGTGAACCAAGTATCGAGTAATTACGACAAACAGAACCGAAGTTATCGCCAAGTGTGACTTTTATTGTTTCCGTGACCCTAACCTTGGCCATGGAGTTAAATATCACAAAATTATATGAGGTTAAAGTTATATAATGACCGATATTTTGACCACATTTGGTGACTATTGGTCAAGCGATGTGGACGTTAAGCTGTACACAACATAGCGACAAAATCGACCAAAAACATAACCTCCGCATTAGTAAAACTTGCAAATATATCATTTTAGAGTGGGATACCTAAAAAGAAAGCAACGATAATTACATTTTTTTTTTAAATTGCAACCTGACGTCGATTTAGTAAAGACATATTTTGAAGAAACCAAAATTAAAAGCGCTTGAAGATGATTTAACAAATCAAATCGAAGGTACTCGCAAACATGAAAAAAATGGAACAAGAAACACATGGAACTTACATACAGCAATTTGACTGAAACACTAAATGGACCATTCAGAAAATTGAAGAAATAAAAAAAGTCTTATCAAGCAAAAACTATCCGTGTTATTTAATAATGTTTGCCTAAATGAAAATATGCTGCCTACATACACACACAATATATATATATATATATATATATATATATATATATATATATATATATGGTTTTAACTTCACACAAAAGTTTATGTAGTAGCTTAATAGTTTACAATAAAACAAGAGCTCATAATATATATATATATATATATATATATATATATATATATATATATATATATATTAGTTTATATATAGGTGTGTGGTCTTGTGAAATTGTAATAATAATTGTGAGACACAAATTAAAAAGTAGTCGCTAAATTTCAATTTGTTTAAAGTGTTATAAAAGGTTTGTAATGGGCATAATATTGGTACAACATCTTATTTGCCAATTCAAATATTTCAGATTTGCATTGAATTTCATCCATACTAATTAGATACCAATGAAGCCTAATTATCTAAATTACAATTGCTTTTCAAGTTCGAGCTTTAGATTTAGACATTTTCCAGAATCAAAATCATGTAATTGATTTCGATCAAAATTGAAATAGGGATTCTAGACACTAGGTTCAGTAGCATTATATCTTGAGTTTAATCATCGTAATGGGACATAAATGTGGTACAAAATGTTCTATACACAGAATGTAGAAAATAAAAGGGATAAGGAATACACAAATGTCAGATATAAGAAGAGAAATCACAACATTTATATATAATATGGGAAGTATCGAAATCGTACCTCCTAATTTATTGGACACTTATTCATGACTGGAGATACGACCTGGACAATTAGGTGTATTTATACAGAAGATATATGTAGACGTAAAAGAACAATGGAGGTGACGAGGATCCTGGGAGGAAGAAGAAGAGTCAAGCACAAAAGGAATGGGTGAATACATGTGTACAGAGAGTAGAATGATTATAAAGGTTAAGTTCTTCGGGAAGTCCTGATGAAAAAAAAAAGGTGGCTGAGATTGAATGGTGGTTGGTCAGTTGGAATGTGAGTCAGATAGAATATGGGGAGAAATATGAGTTATTGTAAATGTCTAACTTGGAGAAGGAAGTAAAGGGCTTAAAAGATGAATGGCGGAAAGTAAAAACTACAGGGAGAAAGGAAGTCTAGAATCAATTTGAAACTTACCAGCATAAAGCGCTGCAATAGTTGATATGTAGCTATTATGTTTTGTCAATCTATTTCTGAAATTCATTGTTAATATTATTATTATCATTATTAGTATTATTAGTAGTAGTAGTATTATGATTGTGATTATTGTGATTATTATTATGCTTATGATGATGATGATGATGATGATGATGATGATGATGATGATGATGATCGTCATCATCATCATCGTCATCATCATCATCATCATCATCATCATCATCATCATCATCATGTGTATATGTAAAATAATGATGCAGACATGTTGAGTAATAACGCATAATACGTCACTGGAAGGCTAAGGGCATGACCCCGCAATAATGAAGGAAAGCCGAATACTAGATAGATTGTCAATCAAGTTAAAAGAACAACGGAAATGAATCGGTGACCTTTGAACGAGCCCAGGTGTGTGAGGTCAACGAGTTCATTTCGGAGTATGACGTCATAAAAACGACTGTGTAACCTTTATAAGAGTCAGGTGCACGGGGCCAGAAAGAAGAAGGTACCCGGAGTGAAAAGTCAGAAGTTAAAACGGCGGTTTTAAACGAAGGAATAAGGAGCGCTTACGTAGCAAAGATCTAGTTGGGAGGATATAGATAAAACTTGTCGTGGGCAGCCCCGAAGAGTGGTACCCCCACCACGGCCGAATTGCCGTAAACAACTGGCGTGGTGATCACATCCCTTACCTAGATTCAGGGAGCAGACTGCTACAGAACGTATTGTCGTGTTTCCCTCTCGGTTGCAAGGTAAATCACTCTGCCTGGTTTTCGTTAAAATGACTTATGTGGGTAGATTCGAAAATCACCCACCGTCAAGGTAAAGAAAGACGTTTTATCGTAAGACAAGGGAAAGAACAAGAATGCCAAAGGAGTTTTGCTAACAAAGAAATATTCAATTATATATATATATAACTGGAACCGGTATTGCAACATATATTGCTTAATACAAGCAAAACTTTTAAGAAGCAATGCGCGGTGTTCTATTAATCTATTTATGAAATGAATTGTCAATATTATTATTATTATTATTATTATTATTATTATTATTATTATTATTATTATTATTATTATTATTATTATTATTATTATTATTATCATTATTATTATTATTATTATTATTATTATTATTATCTAAAATATAAAAGAAACCCCATCATGCTCTGTGTCCCTTGGTGTTATGTTCCGTAAACTTGTATATAAAGTCAGCTTGTTTATTTTCCCAAATAATAATTCATTTGTTTTTATATCAATTTGAAAGTTAACTTTATTTATTACAGTAGTGCGTAGTTATTCAAGTATTAATCTCACAAAATTGTTTCTGCTGTTTTCGTCGACAACATTTCGAATAAAAAACAATGAGGATTGATACGTTAGATTATTTGGATTATTCGTACTATTATCCTCATTTCAGTTGTTATTTTCACTACGTTTCGGCGTGTGTAAAACAGATTGAGCGTTAATTATCAGTCAGTTCTAACCAACAGTCAAAAGGTTCAATCCTCACTACAGGTGATAATAACTATGAATAAAATTGTGGAATACAAACACACTTTTATTCGGTTATGACTGACAAAACAAGAACAATCTACCCCGTGGATTAAATAAAGTGTTCATTTTGAAGCAAATATTCCCTAGTTCGAAAAGAAGATCGGAGGTTATATCAGCCGAAACATTGTTAAAATAACAACCAAGATGAGAATTGTAGTCTGCATTATCATATAAAGACAACATTCTAAATAGTTTAACCAAATAATATTATTGTAACACCTAATATTAATACAGGATATTATAAGAAATACATCGTTTCATATTTAATCTAAGAAAGCAAAGGTAATTTTGTATCCTTAAGTTACAAAAGATTTAGAAATTGAGATGTCGTAGTTTATTAATAACCTAAGTAGCAGCAGCTGTATCGGTGATCAGCGGAAAAAGTTTCCATTTTAACAATTTTCTTAACCACCGGAATAAGTATTGAAATGCATTAATTGATTGCATGATGAATAAACGTTGGCAAGGCAAAATAAAATATCGATTTGTAAAATGCAATTCTATAGCGATCTAAATTCGAGAATCCGATTGACTTTTCTTTATATATGTAAATATATACACTCCCAAATATATTTGAGGAATTAAAAATCGGAAAACGTATTTAAACGTTCGATACTCGGCTATTGCTCAAATAAGCCAAGAATTTAAGATGTTCTGTCACGTGATCTAAATAGAAAACAACCACGTACCAGTGGAAAGGAAAAAAAAAGCTAATTATAAATAGGAGTCCGGAAAAATTCAAAATTTAAATAAAATATACGTAGATAAGTGTGAAAATCAGCAGTTAGTGGGAAGTGTACTTACAGTTAGAAAGAAAATCATTAAAATGTTGAAATAGATTTCAAACTAAAGAAGATCGGTTGATGAGTGAAGGCAAATGTCATTTAAAAAAAATGTGGGTCTGAGTGAAATTGCTTATATTGATAAGTAATCAGAAGGTTAGATGTGTTAAAAAGTGAAACTTTTTGATGTTGCAAAAAGATGAAGAAAAAAAAATGTTCAAATGAGATACTGATGAGATTCGCGGAGTGAAATTGACAATGAACAAATAAAATAGAATGAGAAAAATAATATCAAAACTGAAGTCTCTCTCTCTCTCTCTTTCTCTCTCTCTCTTTCTCTCTCTCTAGAGAGAGAGAGAGAGAGTGATTACGTGGCCGTTGGTTCGATTTATACACGAATTGATCGTATAGATAGGTGCTCATCACATTTTGGGTGCGTGATTGGCTTATTGGATACCATTGTGGACTACGAAATTTGATCGAAGGCATTTTGTTCAATTATGCACTACTACTTTTTGGAAAAGTATGAACCCATTATCCCTCGCTCGCTATGGGTAAAATAGTGACTTGTCTTCTACTAAATACATATTATAAGTAATCGTTGACAGTAGGTATCGTTTTGCGGCATTAAATTATTCATAAATGTGTTATATGCCATGAAAATAGACAAACAAAAGTCACATTTCAAGAGATAATTGCAACCTTTAATAAATAAATAACCAAAACCTAATAATATTAAATGAAATGAATTGATATTTTAATCCAATAACTTATGAAAATTAAAAATCATTTTCATGCCAACCTTCTCTTTAATAATGCTTCCATATCACAAAACCTCAATTGTAAAAACATAATAATCAATTACTGATTAACATAAATCGCATAATGAAATTGGTATAATATACAAAAGAATGAAATGTGCATAACATACAAACTGATGAAATGTGTATAACATACAAAATAATAAAATGTGTATAATATACGAAAGAATGAAATATCAATTATATACAAAATTATGAAATGTGTATAATATAGAAAATAATGAAATGTGGATAATACAGAACATAATGAAATGTGTATAACGTACAAAATAATGAAATCTATTAATAATGGAGATTATGTATCTGTATGTCTGTCTGTCTGAAATCGAAACTCCATCAGAGTGATATTACTATTTACTTAGTCTGCCAGCCTCTTTATATACTACTACAAAACCCGCCGTAAACACTATGCGCAGTTCTCAATTTATATAATTAATAATTAATTAGTATTCGCAAATATACACTCATGATTGTTTTCTTCAGATTTCCACATGTTTTTACGCTATTTTGTCTCGCTAACAATCTTACTTATTAATTATAATTATTTATTTTATATATATATATATATATATATATATATATATATATATATATATATATATATATATATGAAATGAGTTACGTACTTCATCTATCTACTGCGAAACCGATTGAACAGCCAGCGTTACTCCATTGAAACGGTTACCTCCCTCTGATTAATCTGTATTGACGCAAGACGGGCGCGTTATTTAAAATGTAAACAGAACGCTGGCATTTACCGTGTTACTTCTACTATGATTTGTTTAATTAAAACGTTCTGAGTTTGTTTATTTTCTTAATCTTATTAGCCATTATGTTTTAAAAAACAATCTTTTAAAATCAAATTGTTTAATTAAAATAATAATTGATTTACAAATTACTATGTAAAAAACACACACACTCTATAAAGTAATTTAGTTTAAGTAAACTTTATTTCGAGAGCATTTAAACAACTATTCGTGTTTACAGTATTTGATTTTTTTAATAGTTTTATTTCAGGTACACTTTTTCTTCCGATTTGAAAACTTTCCAATATCATCATGTTCTTCTTTTGTTTATGATTTCGTTTTTACCTTTTACGCTGTTAACAGCTTTTATGTAAAAACTGTTTTTATTATTCCGTGTGTTACTTATTAAAATTAAAGATGTGTTTTTTTTTTTTTTTCGGTCAACAAAAAATTAACACATTGTTCTGGAAAACAATATCACTGGTTTTAGAATCAAATTGTTTAATTAAAAAAAGGTTATTTAACAAACACACACACATTCTAACCAATGTAATTTACGTAAACTTTCCTTCCGATAGCATTTAAATAACTAATCGTGTTCACTGTATTTGTTTTTTTGGGTGTTTTTTTACTGTAGGACCCGCGCTAACTTTGACCCCGTCGTTACGGTTAGGGTCAGGGTCCAAGTGGGGGTTAAGGTTAGGGTTTAGAGTTAGGGTTTAGAGTCATGGTCAAAGTTAGCGCTGGTCCTACAGTACAAGAGTTCCTATTTTTTTATCATTTTAGGTATACCTTCTTTTCAGATTTGAATAATAGTGTTCGCTGTATTTAGTTTTTTTTTAATTGTTGATTATAACAAATTCATTGAATCAAATTGTTTAATTAAAATAATAATTGATTTCAAAATTACTATTTAAAAAACACACAAATTCTAATAAATTTAATTGAGGTAAACTTTTTCTCAAGAGCATTTAAATAACTAATCGTGTTCGCTGTATTTGATTTTTTACTGTTTTATTTTAGGTACACCTTTTCTCCGATTTGAACACCTTACAATATCTTCATTTTTTTACGACCTTAAGTGTGTTTAGGATTTTGGCTTTACCTTTTACGCCGTAAAGCTTTTATTTACAAACTGTTTTTATTATTCCGTGTTTAATTTATTAAAATAGAAGATGTGATTTTCTTCTCTTTTCTTCTTTTGTCAACAACAAAAATTAACACAATTTTTTTTTCTTTTTTTCTTTTCTTAACTAAAACTATTTCTAAGTATGGGGGAAGGTAAAAAAAAATTGGAGGGGGCAAAAACATTTTTTATTTTTTTATTCTATGAATTAAAATATTTCTATTTATGGTGGAAGGTAAAAAATTAGGGTGGGGTCGAAATTCTTTTTAAATTCATTTTTAACTAAAAATATTCTTGGTCGGAAACAGAAAATCAATATCTAGCCAGTCAAGAAATATGACTGGGGCTCCCTCGGTTTACGGGTGTGCGTTCATTTCTGACGCGGCGGCCTAGCAAAAATATGCGACCGGAGGGAGCATATATTTGCTAGTGTGTATAATATACAAAATAATGAAATGTGTATAATATACTAAATAATGAAATGTGTATAACGTACAAGAGAATGAAATATATATAATATACAAAATAATAAAATGTGCATTATATACAAAATACAGAATTGTGTATAACGTAAAAAGGAATGAAATATATATAACATACAAAATAATAAAATGTGCATTATATACAAAATAATGAAATGTGTATAACGTACAAAAGAATGAAATGTGCATGACATACAAAATAATGAAATGTGTATAACATACAATATAATGATAGCAAAATTAAAAAATAGAAATAAATAAAATAGAAATAAATATAATTTTAAATAAAACTGCGAGAATAAATGTTATTTCTTTAGCCAATGACGTCAGCAAAAGTATATTATTATGAAAATTGTATTTAATTGGCTTTTATATTTGAAAAAAAGGAAAATAAATTACTGGTTTAGCCTTTTGAATTGTACAGGTCTGTTTTCAAAATATCTTTAATGTTGGTATATGTAAGGTGAAAGTCCAAGATTTATTTGGGATGGTTGGGATGTTAAACAATAAGAAAAATAATTCGATCTTTGGAAAAGTTGATGAATAAACGCAACTTTGTACTTTTCTTTCTATATCTATATAAATTCACCTATATAAATTCTGACATATACCACCTGCTGATTACTTATCAATATAAGCAATTTCACTCAGCCCAACAGGTTTCTTTAATGATATTTGCATACACTCTTAAACTGTTTTTCTTTAGTTTGAAATCTATTATAGAGTCATATGTTATTCGTGAAATAACCAGAATGCAAGACGATATATATTACATCGACTGAAGAATTAGTTACATTCGGTATATTTAGCCTTGTGGGGTGAGTTTCCAGTGTTTCCGTTAAACCGTAAGTATCGATGAAAGATCACGCAAATGTATAGTGTTACTTAAATATATATATATATATATATATATATATATATATATATATATATATATATATATATATTTGTATATCCATATATATATATATATACAGTGATATTGTTGACTATACATGCAAGAAAAAAAAACTGGGGGAAATCAGAAGATATATTCACAGACATTTTCTTAATAAGTCTCTACTCAAAATGAATATTAATATTTGATATTTGCAATAAAAGAACGATCAAACTCTTTTCTGTAGTAATTTTGCCTTTTTTCAAAAGAAATCGACCGAACGTTTGAATGCGTTAATATAAAAGCACTTTGAGAAACTGATCACAATTACGAGTTGTTCGTTATCCTGGTCACTGCCTCAGCCAATATCCGTTGGGGTATTCTGTTTATAGTCAACATGAATGGTTCTTTGGTCATCGGAAAGTCGGTGGTGAGTACCTCCTCTCTGAGATGATTTGAGATATCTATTCTAAAACAACGACTTTTTCCATAATAAACAACCTTATATTGCTTCTTTCGGCTAATTGATTCTTTGACGCTCAGAATTTTCTGTATTTACCAATATCACAAAAAAATGTTATTTCTTTTAGATTAGTTTTAGTTTTCCTACCATGGCTTGAGAGTGCAGTCTACACTACTTTTTTACCCAAAGCAAGTAATAACATGTATGGGCATGCATTTCCCAAGATTGAAAGTTAGTTTACATCCCTAATTGAACGTGAACACTTTGTGCAGTCTGTACAAATAACCATTTATCTAATTCTACGCTCATCATAATTTCCATAATAATGCAAATCCAAAATCAGAATTCAAATATGTTTCGCAACTCATTTCATCTTTTTATTCTTCTACATATTTTCATTCTCAAAATGTGTTAATTATAATGTCTCAAGATTAAGCCAATCCTTCATAAAACAGATATTTCGCCGAATTACGTCTAAATATTTTGTGTTTACGTTCATAGCTCAAACAACATTGGGCTACGTGGTACGGCTAACTCGGATAGTCTCGTATTGTTTTTTTAATCTTTTGAACTGCATTACAAAATAAATACTTTCCTTTTGCTAGAGCAGATTATTTATTTTCAGTCTTTTTTACATGACGATTGATGATATATATTATTTTAATGATTCGGACTACTGTTCTCATCTTGGATGTTATTCTCACAACGTTTGAGTCGATGTAACTTCGGACTCTCCTCAGGTGCATTTTGTCGAACTCAGGAATCCTGAGGTCAAACCCGTTGGTACAACGGATATAAGTGACAAGTATTATAAGTTCTTAGTGATAAACTTCTTGAAGTTGATAGTTCAATCTTCAGTACTAAAAATACAATTACGAATTACATTAGGCTTCTACCCGATCATGGCTGACGGAACGAGAGCAAGCTACCTCTGTGGATTAAATAAAGGGGTGTGTACGAAATTCCGTACAGATACCCCAGTTCGACGTCAAAAATACTTAGTTTGACATAACGCACCGGAACAAGTTTGGGGGTTAATGTAATGAAAACGTTGTGAGAATAACATTCAAAAACAGTAATCCAATAATCCAAATTGATAGAACAGTTTACTGTTTATATGTTGCCGAATTGCGCTCGCATATGATAAACACATTTCCTGTTATAACTTATATAATATGCATTGAGTTCATTATTTTCAGGATGCAATTTTAAATAGGGAAAAACGTTATTGAACAAAATTAATGTTAATTCTATTAAAGCTTTTCTAGAAGGTTCACATGACATTTATCATCTCAGATCGCAATTCGACAACACTTACGCGGTACTTATACAAGTCATAAAACTACAGCGGTTATATAGCCAGGTTGTTTTCAATAAAGAACACACTTAAGATCGTGTAATAATGATATACTGTTTCTTTATTAATTGTCTAACAAATCCCGAAATCTACGTTGTTGCTAAGTGTTGTGGTTGCAAGGTTGAACCACAATTAGTAAGGAATACAATGAAGACGCAAACAACACGGAGAATGCAATAATAAGTGTATTAAAGAAAAGATATATTTACAGCATGTACAAATGAAGGTGTCGAGTCAGAGAGTCTTGGTGGGAGGACATGTACGCTCTTCGGCGTCACTTCCGGTGGCATATAGATAACACACTTAAGGTCAACCTAGGCTTGCCATTTATAGTGTAACGTTATTCGTATATGCAAATGAGTGGTTGCCACCACAACACCCCCCTCCCAAGATTTGAAGTCACACAGATTTCAATATCTTTTTCTTTTTGGGTTTACCATCAATGGTTCATTAAATTTTCTTTTCCTACCTGATCTTCGGGGTTCAGGTGTATATTGAGGCGGTTCCAAATTAAAGGATTCGTATATGACATCTATGGTTTCCTCCTCTTCGACTGTTGTCGTATAATCATCATCTTGGATATGACGTTTTTTTATCTGATTTAGGTGCCTTTTATGTATACTCTGTGGACCTTTAATCATATATGTACAATCACCAATGCGTTTATCCACTACTCCACATTCCCAGTAAGATGTGTTATTCTTGTAGCACTTAAAATATACTCGATCTCCCGAGTTATATTTCTTTCTTCTCGTGTGTGTAGTGTTTCGGATAATTGCCTGTCTTGGCAACAGTTTATCAAACGCTGATTTTACCTTTCTGGCAAACATTAGATCAGCTGGTGATATGTTTGATGGTGTACTAGGATGTGGTGTTATCCTATAAACTTGCAAGAATTGTTGCAAAGCTTTTTCTGTTGGTGTTCCCTTGGTAGAGGGTAATGGTGATCTTTTAATAGGGAGTTGACCCCGGTCGAAAAATCTGCGCACACTCTAGCTTCGTCATTCTTTTTCTTTACGTATACGGTGGGAGCTGCCCACTCGCTGTGTTCTATTTTTGATAGAATTCCTGTCTGTTCCAATCTATCTAATTCTTTATTAATTTTTTCCAACCCAGCGAACGGAACGTTTCGCTTTTTTCTAAAAATTGGGCTGGCGTTTTCTTTAAGTTAAAACGAGGCCTTGAATTTATTACAGCGACCTAAGTTAGTCGTGAATGCTTCAGGAAATAATTCTTTTAAATCGTCTTTTATATTTACTGTTGTTGGAGAAGAACATTCTATTTTTTTACAGAATGTATTGATTGGCTTATCCCATAGACCAAATTTCTCAATTAAATCTATTCCAAAAAGATTTTCACTATTTTTCAGTACGAATATTTTTAATTTCTTCGTAATCACTTTTAATTTTATCGGAAGAACAACTTCTCCTTCAAATTTTATACCCCCACCAGTTACCGTCCGGGCTGATTTACTCGTTTTCATCATGGTTGGTTTTTCCATGTGTTCAGGTTTATAATAGAAATATCGGAGCCGGAGTCGAGTTGTAACTTTATTGGTGTTTTAAATATTTCAACTTTTACGTATTTTCGCCGATCTTTGTCTAATTTTGTATTTGATTTTGTTTGCTGTACTTTCTTTCTGGTGTAATCTTTATATCTGCAGCAATCGCTTTTGTGTCCCACCTTCTTACAAATGTAGCATTTTTTCTTCTTATAAGGACAATCTGATTCCCAATGCTTTTCTGCACATCTCTTACAGTTATATCTAGGAAGAGGCTTGTTATATTCTGTCCTATATTTATGGTTATTAGGATTGTAATATCCCGTTCCATTTTGATTGCTTTTCTTTGTAAAGTTCTTTGTTGGTGTGTATGGTTTTCTAACTTTTCTTACATATGCCACTCCGGATTCTTCTATATTTTTTTGAATCCTTTTTTAGTGTAATGGCCCTTTCACAGTCCTCTGCTAGTTTCTGGAGGGTTAAATCTTGCTCAGATTCCAGCTTAGACAACACTCGTCTGCGTATTTCTGCATTTTTCGTGGAAACCAACCCTTGAGCGAAGATTAGACATTTAAAATCTTCTACCGTTAGTTCCGCAAGCTTAAAATTATCGCAGTTTTTATTGACAACTGATGCGTATGTCAAATAATCTTGGTTGTCCATCTTTCTTAGATTCATGCACAGCCATCTTTTATGAAAAAGAGATACATTTGGATTAAATAATTCTTTTAGTAATTTTACAGCTTCCATGAACTCTAATTCCACAGTTTTTTTAGGTAATATGTAATCTATGAATTTGCTGTGTTCTGATGTACCCAATTTCCTGAGTAAAAGGCTCACTTTCTGGCTATTTGGCCAATTTTTGCAGTCCAATTGAAAAACATCGTCGTATCTTGTATAGTATGCTTCAAAAGTCTTTCCTTCCTCCGGCACATAATTAAATGTGTCCATACTATTAAAGATAGTTGTATGGGAGAAATTAACACTGTCGACATTTTCTCGATTACTCTTTAGTAGTTCCAGTGTTTTAGCAAAACGTTCATTTTGTCTTTCCTCGCTTTTTTCTAAACGTTCAATTTGTCTTTCCTCGCGGTCAGCTTGTGCCTGTAAAAATTCCATGAACATTTTTGATAATTCTTCCATTTTACTTTTTCTTTTTTTTTTTTTTTTCGTGACGTTTTACTGTATTATCCGTTATCCAGTGACAACTTTAAAAAAAAAATCCTTTCCTTGAGCTTTAATTTCTAGCTATGGTATTTCCTTTTAATACCGCCGCCAAACAAATTATTAATTAAAAGATTCCTTTAGTTGTTGTTTTGCTAACGGGGAGCAGTAATTAGAATCTACCGGTGAACTTCTTTTTTTTTTCGTAGGTTACTTCCTTGCTTTTCGTAATACGAGTCTGACCTGTCGTTTTGCGACAGAACAAAATCCGCTTTTCGTTTGCAAGTTGGTCCTTTAGTAATACAAAACAGATTTGTCGTTTAGCGACAAAACAAAAATTCACTTTTACATTCGTTTGTAAGTCGGATTCCCAGAAAACGGCGTAAATTGTCGTTTTTGCCACGTTCGATTTTTTTTTGATTTTTTTTTTTTTTTACTTAAGTTGAAAACTTTTCTTTAGCGTAAAATCCGTTTGCTCGTCAACACTTTGCATTGTACTTTTTTTTTTAAATAGTTCTTCGTCAAACTGTTATATTTGACGCTTCATATCTCGTCGCCAACTGTTGTGGTTGCAAGGTTGAACCACAATTAGTAAGGAATACAATGAAGACGCAAACAACACGGAGAATGCAATAATAAATGTATTAAAGAAAAGGTATATTTACAGTATGTACAAATGAAGGTGTCGAGTCAGAGAGTCTTGGTGGGAGGACATGTACGCTCTTCGGCGTCACTTCCGGTGGCATTTAGATAACACAATATTTATTTGTAAAAAATACAAAATTTGGCACAAGGCCTACAAGGGGGGTGGGGAAAATGTTGACCTAACTAACATTCTTAACTTAACTAGTCACAATCACCATAACAAATTTACTCCATGATATACCTACTTAAAACCCAAAAATGACAATATATACATGTAATTGGGAGTGGGGGAACAAGAATGATATATATATATACAATGAAAAAATAAATAAAATTAAGTGTTAGTATAAGAACCTCCCACTAAAGAAATGTGGCCGATAAGAAGTTTTGCCAGTCGAAAAAAGGCGATGCAGGTCACGAAAGTTTTATTCTCACACCTCCTTCGAAAATTACGAAAGGAGACCTGCATCTCTGACAAAACAACAGATCAGTCACCTAATAGGGGTCGGGAATGGGAATTATAAAATAAAAGTCGGGATAAAAAAAAAAAAGGGGGGGGGGAGAGGACGAAAAAAAAAGGGGGACCTATGACAACTTACATACCTCTAGCTAAGCTAAAAAAAGGGGAAGAAAAACAAAACATAACCTAATCTTGCCTAACCGGGTCAAATTAAAGGGTCAGTGTTCGGTTCGGCCACCCAATATTCTGTCTAAGGCACGTCCAAGTACCACTCAAAATTAGCTCCATTCAAACGACACAAACGCGCAACTTTCACCCACCTTTTGTTGAAATCTGCCGGAGGGAGTTTCACCTTCTCCAGCCTGACACGCATTTTCAAGCGAGACTGGAAAATGAGGACAAGCTGGGGAGCAGTGAAGGTCTCTTCCCCGTAGACTTCCTTCTGTCGTGTCGACCAAATCACTCCTTTCATGACTGCTAGTAAGCAAAGAAACACATAATGCTCCTCCCACTTCATGATTGGTGCCCAATTGCAGCATGTCGAAAAAGACTCCAAAACGAAGAACTGTCCGTTCAACATGCGAACCGTGTAGCCTTCAACTAACTCACACAGCGGGCGAACGATGGGGCAATGAAAGAAAACATGACTGGTCGTTTCCTCCCAGTCGCCGCATCGAACACAACTTGGTGTCTCTACTAATCCCGCTGCGTAAAGCTTTTTGCCGACCCAGAGTGTATTTCGTATTATCAGCCAGGTGAGTGATGCCTCGTAATTATCGAAGCATTTCAACCCAGGCGCCCAAGGCCAGATCAAGCGAAGTTCTCCCTTCGTAAGACCGAGCTCCTCAGTAATATCGTCACGAACAGATCCCCTCACCATAACCCGATATAGTGCTTTACGAGACAACACTCGGGTGTCAGAGAGGCTTTCTGACACCCTTAGAAGGTACTTCAAGGACTGTCGACACTCGCGATAAAAGGAGCACTCGCGTCGAGGTAAACGAAATGCCTCACCCCCATGCAAGTGCACACTTTTCAAAGCCGGAAAGGCTTTCTTGGTGTCTTCCTTCCAGAATTCACCGTTTCCCTCACAAGGTGTACACATTCGGTCTAGGTAATGTAAGCGAAGCGTATATTGACGAATCTCAACGCTTGGCATACCTAGACCGCCTTCAGACGGATGCAAGTAGCAGATATCCCGGCGAACCATGGGCTGCTTTCCGCGCCACAAAAACGCGAAAAGAGCCTTCACTAGTTCAACTAGTGTGATCGCCGGCAGAGGGAGCACAGAAAGACGGTAGAGGATGAGAGGATAAATGTGAGAATTACACACCTCCGCTCTTCCTTTTAAAGTAAGATTTCTCAAAGACCACAGACGGGCTGCAGCCTTAACCGCTTTCAACACTTCCGACCAATTTTTCTCCAACTGGAGATCAGGACCAAACCAGACGCCGAGTATCTTGCAAGGCCCATCCGTCCAGCCAAAGGGCCCCTGAAGGGGAACACCCCTCCAGGCACCAATGCGTAAGCCAACAGACTTATCGCAGTTGATTTTGGCCCCTGTCACTTGTTCATACCGTCTTATTTCCATGTCGACGACCCTAATCTCAGCACTGCTCGTTACAAGCACAGTGACGTCGTCGGCATAGGCGGAGTACTTAATCATGGGGCAAGCACCAGACAAAGTAATCCCACGAAGGACCGGATTCACCCTAAGCCTGCGAAGGAAAGGCTCCAACGCAAGCACATAAAGCATCGGTGAAAGCGGACATCCCTGACGAATAGATCTGGACAAATCGAAAGGCTTTGACCTTATTCCATTCACTTCAACCAACGCACCGGGGTTTGCATAAAAGAGGCGAATCCAGGAGCGGAAATGGGGACCAAATCCAGCCGAAGACAAGACAGGCTCCAAGTAACGATGATCGACCCTATCGAATGCTTTGGACTGATCTAAATTGATCAGCGCGGCCTCAGTGTCGACTTTCTCTATGATCAAGCGTATCATGTGCAAATTATCTTGAATAGTCCGGCCCTTAACAGAACAAGTCTGTTCGGGACTTATTAGGCGAAACAATACAACCTGCAGACGATTAGCCAAGATCTTGGCCAAAATCTTTAACTCTGTATTTAACATTGTTAAGGGCCGGAAATTACCTATACCATCCCCACCACTCTTGTCCTTGCGGAGCAATTTGATGATACCCCTGGTAAAGTACTGGGGGATAGACCCGTTCCTAAACCAGGAGTTAAACAACACAGCCAGCAGGGGGACAAAAATGGGCGACAACCTCAAATACAGTTCGTAAGGCAGACCATCGATACCCGGAGACTTATCAAGGCCAACCTGCCTTAGGGCCTCTAGGACTTCATCCTCATTTATACACCCTTCGCACCTAGCTGCTTCGGTCGCCTCGAGACGAGAAAAGTCAGCTAAATAGGCGTCGAACTGAGCCATTGTCAGACCGGGCTCCTTGGTAAAAAGATCCTGAAAATAAGAGCGAAAACCCTCCAAAATCCCGTCGTTTGTAGTCACGAGACGCCCATCCGATAATGTGACACTGGCGATGTGTCGATCAGTAGACCGTCGACGTTCCTCCGCACGCAGTGACGCGGCCATGTTTGTCGCCTCGTGCGGCACTCTTTTTAACCTAGACCTAACTATCAATCCCTGATCTGCCTTGTTATCCAAGGATTCAGTTCCGTTTTAGCTACAGTAAAGGTAACGCTATCCCCCGCCTCCGCCGCCCGACTTAAACTAGTTTCTAGTGCCACTTTCGTTGCCCTAGATCTAAGGTTGAGTCGACGACTATAATCGGCAACGAAGGACCTAATAACGTTCTTAAGGTGGCCCCACCACTTATTCCCAATGATAGCACCCGTCAATTCCCTCTGTAATGTTAGTAAAAGCTGTTCCCGGAAGTCCTTCAAATCGAACAACGATGTGTTGAACTTCCAGTAACCAGCCAATCTAGGCTTAGGACTATCTAAGTTTACCCGCACCCGGACAAGCCTATGATCCGAGTAAACTATATTATGAAAACTTGGACAATCTAAAAGGCCTAAATCGACTCTCCTAATTAAGAACCGATCAAGGTAACTCGAAAGTTGCCCTAAATCGGAGCCGCGACTAGCAGTCCAAGTCCATACTACTTCACGGGGTTTCTCATTTCGGAATTTATCGACAAGATCGAACTTATCGATAAAGTCCCGAAATGCCTTAACATCCCCGTTGCTGTTAGTTCCCCTAGGTTTTCCCAAGCGATCTAAATCGGGATCCAAGACCGCGTTCCAGTCTCCCGCTAGAATTATCCGACGCGACGTATCCATAAAGGGCTCGATCCGCCGAAAAAAAGGAACCCGCTCAGAACTGGCGTTGGGCGCATAAACCCCAATAAGCCGAAAAGCCACATCCTTTACGGTAACATCAAGAACGCACAGCCTTCCCTCAGGATCTGCATAGATTGGGTCACACGTCGCATTCAGTGTGCGCTTAACTAGCCAGGAAACCCCTCTTGAGCGAGTATCAAAGTACGCTGAATAGAGCTGAAAGTCTCTAGTCAGCGCACCCTGATAATCACTGGGAATGAAGTGGGTCTCCTGCAAACAACATACATCCACGCCGAGTCGCTGAAGGTCACGTACTACTCGAAGTTTACGAGCGGTGTCCCTCAACCCTCGGCCATTTAAGCTTGCTAATCTGAGTGCCATTCTAGTGCTCTTAGAGTTGGGAACCCGAAACGAACATTGATGCATTTAAGACACCGACAGATGAACCCAGAGAACCTTGTCCCAATTCATTTGAGACGAGACCGTCCGGGGCCACACCGCCAATGTCTAAGGGGAAAGTTAGTTTTAATGCCCTGTAGAGTGTAGGATGGATACGTATAGGGACCCTCCCAACACAAGATTTTTGCAGTAATACTACTTCTTCATCGTTAAAGAAAGCGAGAGGAGGCGATATATTAAAGGCGTTATTCGCTTCCTCTATCATATTCCAAACCCCTTTAGCTTTGTCTCTTGATCTAACCACAGATAAAAGTCTTTGTGCATCCAAGAAATTTTCCGGGTTGGTAATGTCTTTTTTGTGTACCATCTTTAGTGTAGCTAGGTTTCGGTAGTTCTTCTTATGATGGTTTATCATAAGATTTTCAGTTTCAGGAGTTACTTTACAGACATCCTTGCCTGTGTAGAAAGGGGTCTTCTTTTTCCGGGCCTCTAGCGAGGGACTTCGATGGCGTTTCTGGGATGTGGAGGGGGGCGGTGGGTGAGGCAGGAGGCGGCATATCGGTCTTCATTGGAGAGGGGGGCGGTGTACTTTTAGGGGTGTTGCACGGGGAACAGAAAGGAGATGGATTGGGGGTAACGGGCTTATCTTTTGATAAGGGGGTCAAATTAGATTCCCTTACTGGTGGGGATGACTTTAATGGTGGGGGTGCACCTTTGGCTGGAGAGCGACGTTCTTTGGCCGGGGAAGTAGTTTTATTTGACTTGACCATTTTTTTTTCCTCGTTTTTTTTTTCTTTTTTTTTCTCAGTATTACGTTCTTCGTCGAGAGTCTTTTTCAGATCTAATATTTCTTTATATTTCTCTCCACCTGGATCATTTCTGGTTTCTATTTCCAGTTGTTCCTCTTCGGTCATCACTTGAGCGTATGACTTCGGTGATTTTTTTCCCGTCACAATATTCCAAACGACTTTCTTTTTGGGAGATTCATTTTCGGTGTTGCATAAGTCCTCGAATTCCTCCGGGGTTACAGTTTCAGTTGTTGGCTTTGAGGAGGGAGTCTTCTTCTCCGCTGCAACTTTAGGTGTCAAGTGTTCTAGCACTCTGTTCTTGGGGTTAGGCTGGGCCGGTTTAATCCTTGTGGGACAAGTAAATGTTAAGTGCCCAACCTCATTGCATATCCAACAAGCTGGACGTCTTCCAGCCACCACCACAGGCAATTTTTCTCCATTTGCTTCAATGTAGTACGGTACTTTCTTGAAAGCCGACTCGTTAAGCCACACGTCAAACGACCACGTTCCATTGAACTTATCAACCGTAATGGCGGTTATATCTCCAAACTTCAGCAGGAAGGCGCCCAAATACTCGCCAGGGACAACAGCCGGTACTTCGAAAACGGAGATGGTCGTTCTCCTTCGACCCATGTATTCCATTCGCAGAATGTAGTCTTTAGTGATTATTTCTTTCTTCGAGAGTTCGATGCACACATCCTCGGTCTTAAAGAGACTATTCCATGTGTTATAGCCCTTGCACTTCACGATTCGTTCCGCACGTACTCCGGTCGTTGCAATTAATTTTGCGACAGTTTCTTTTGAGGACCTAATCAGTTTTTTGGACTTTCTGTCCACTACGAACATTAATATCGTTTTTTTCTGGAATTCCTCCAACCTTGGTAACTGTATAATTACTCCAGTTTCAGTCACGAAATCCGTGCAGTCTTTTGCCTTGGCGACAAAATCGTCAACGTCTATTTGAAGGGCGGGTGCCTTACTCCAGTCCGTTTTATCAGTAGGCTGAGATGACTTCTCAACCACTTCAGAGGTCTCCGAAGGCGCACAGCTGCCATACGCCATGGCCGGAGAACGGTAAAAAAAATTAACAAACTCCAAATAAATAAAAATATAAGGAGTAACAAAAAGCAAGCAACAAATTTAACAATTAACAATAGTAACAAGAAATAACAATAATAACTATGATAACGGACTTACTGGCAGAGAAAAATAACAGAGAGCTTTGTTGCTTACCACGTCAAAAAACGGCATTTAGATAACACACTTAAGGTCAACCTAGGCTTGCCATTTATAGTGTAACGTTATTCGTATATGCAAATGAGTGGTTGCCACCACAACACTAAGTCTGTTATTTTTATGGTAATTTGGTTGAACAATGATGCTCTTGTAAGCAGTACCAAACAGGGTAGCTAGATGTTTTCTTCTTTGCAACTCATAAAATGTAGCAAGAGCTGGTTGACTGACTTCAGGGAAAAACTTTCGCTATTTGTCGGTCTCTGTCGACAGTCCTGTTCTCTCACATCAGTCGTCGCGAATTCAAAATTGAATCGCTTTTTTCTCACGCTGCGTATTCACCAACCTACATCATACCTTTCTCAGTGACCTTATATATAACCTTGCGCATCGACCCCCATGGCCTCCAACATCACATAACCGTGTATTCTCTTGGCTTTTCCTTAAATTCCCTCAAATGACACCCAATATATCACAAAGGGGGAACTGAAAATCATGTGAAACCAGTCGATATATGCGACATTCAATATTTTACACATTTTACTTAAACAAAATTATTGTCTGCTTCACATCACAGTCATTCGTATTTGTATAATACGACCAAATAAATAAAATAAAACAATTATAACAAAAAATAAACGTGGGCGTAAAGAAAACATGAACAAAAACAAATCAAAAAGAATAGAAACAAATAAATAAACAAATGCACGTTAACCAATAGAGTTAGCAATTATAGGTAGTTTTGTATTTCCCGTATTCCGGTGCTAATTTGAAAAATAAGAAAAAGAAATAAATTACTGGCTCTTTTAAATTATACTGCCCACAACATATCTTATATACAGCGATCGAAGTAGAAAACTTGGACATACATAAATGAACAAATGTATCCCAAGAATTGAGAAAAATGTTTAAATAGTAGTTGACAAAAAACGCAAACATCATGAGCTGTCCGTTTTTTGTCTCTTTCTTATATCTCGGTCTCTGCATGTCTGTCCGTCTCTCTCTCTCTCTCTCTCTATATATATATATATATATATATATATATATATATATATATATATATATATTCTATATATATATATATATTTATATATTGGGAAATTAGAAATAACCGGGCAGTCAAAATATATGGTATAAAGCATCGATTGTTTACTTCATATTACATCTGATTCAAATAGTATATGTATATATATATATATTATATATATATATATATATATATATATGTGTGTGTGTGTGTGTGTGTGTGTGTGTGTGTGTGTGATTTAATTGAAACTTTATAAGTATTTTAATGTTTTCCCTGTTATTTTTTATTTAGAAAAGTTAGATTTTCCTTAAATTATTTTGTCTCCATTTGTCATTAGTTTCTCGATTTTATGTAAAATTGCCTTCCTTTTCGTTTCCCTATTTTCGGTTCGAACTGGATTCCGTTTTTCATTTCATCACTTTAAATGTGTATTTGCTATTACCTATTCCAGTGAAAACATTTAGAAAAGAAAATCATTTTAAAGTGTCGTTAGAGACTTTCTAAAATGTATTTCATGTGCTACAAATGTTACATATCGAAATTTCAAGAAAATCAATTTAACAACTGCTGTGGGCCTGTAAAGAGGACGGAAGGAAAATACAGAACTCGGAGTTTAGAGAAAACAAGTATATTGAAAAAAGTATAATACAACAGAAAACTAGAGTGGTTGTATGTCAGTCTTGACTGTCAGTATTCACTGGTGTGGTTTCAGGTTTTTAATTCCTTCACACTGCAGGAATATGTGAAACAAAGCCGGAAGGTGGTGGAGGGTCAAGCCAGCGCCCTTAAAGAAGGAGCACTCTTGTCTATAAAAATGCCTGAGCAGCCCCGTCGGAATTCCCGGGCAGGGCGCCTCAGCAGTAAGCAATAAACTTACTCAACCCCAAAGAGCGGAGGCAAAGCCTAGGAAGGTGGACCTCCTAGAACTACCCAAAACTAATACCTCAGCCCGGCAGATAAAAGGCCACCGAAATGGTCCAGTTCCTGCCGGACTTGTTGTCGAGAACGAATCCTCGACTGGTATCGACTAGTCTGAAGTCTCTCAGCAACTGACGTTACAGAAAAGGCTGGTGTCGATCCAGGTATTTAATCGCTTCCCACAAAGCAATATGTGACACAAGGTCGGAAAGTGGGGAGATCAAGCCAGCCAGCGCTCCTAAAGAAGGAGCACTCTGGCCTATCAAAAATAGCCTGGGCAACCCCGTCGGCATTCCCCGGTAAGGGCGCCTCAGGCAGCAAGCAATAAACTTACCCCTCCCCAAAGAGGGAAGGCAAGGCCTGGGAGGGTGCACCTCCTAGGAAAACCCAGGACAATATACCTCAGCCCGGCAGATAAAAGGCCAACTAAATGGCCCAGTTCCTGCCGGACTGATTGTCGAGAACGAATCCTCGACTGGTATTACCCCATCCCGACGTCCTCAATCAACCGAAGTTAATGAGAGACTGATCGGGCTAGTGTCGATCCAACACTGAGAAGCATGCACTCGCAATATTTATGATCAGTGGAAGAGTTCAAGTAGTCCGTATAGGTTAGGTACCATAACACGTTTTCCCAAGCCTTACTTCCTTAGGAGTCACAGTATCGTTACCTTTCTGAGTTTTCGCTATTCTGGGGCTGCTTGGAGTAGCTGTATATCGAAAGTATCGTATCTGGTAACCATAACACCTTTCTGGTGAATGCTGTCGGTGTCTTCCGATATTCGTTCCCTATTTTTAGGTGTCTCTTATAAGAGAACTAAGGGCCTCTATCAAATTCAGATTTGATATCCTCCAGATTTTTAATTCTAGACCTCTGATCATGAAGCACATCTTTAACTTTAAAAAAATGTATTTTTTGCTTTGACATTCCACTTAAAGATAAAACATCGTATCTTCTATAGTATTTAGCTCTTCTAAGACATATTTGTGTTGCAACTTTAGCGATTCCAGCTCTTAAAACCGTATGCGCAATCTGTTACCCAATGAAGGTATCCACAACGGAAACAGGGATGAGTCAGTAATTTGTTCTGTTTTTTTATTGGGCTTGTTCTTTTTCATAAGAGCGTGAGAATAACCCTCTTTTTGTGTTGAGTTGTTTTGAACAGTATTATATAACACCGGTAAAAATGAAATGAATATAATTTTAATATTCCAAATTTAATTTCCGTATATATATTCGTCTATAGCCTAAACGTATTAATTTATATTTTAATATTAGATTCGTGTGTGCTAATCTTTATGCATAACTTTAAGAGGGCCGTCGGTTTCTCAATTAACACGGTGTCTTGCGTATAAAGCTGGCCACATCATGACATGTTTCTCCTCTAGTGATCATCTCAGTCGGTCTTTTGCAAATCGTATCGTCATCTTAAATTCTGTGCTTTGTACATGAATTTAGAAAAAAGAATGAATGACTGAAATCGACACGTTGAATATCCACAGCATCAATTCATTTAATTCTACTAAATCTCATTTCCGGCCGGATTTGTCAGTTGTATCATAGTTTCCTAGGAATTTTACATTATGAGTTCTTATGTCCATGTTGACATAGATGAGGACCTTACAGTCAATTTTATGCAAGCACTGGTTATCACAAACAGATTCACATAACTGTTGATTAGTTAAAACACACTCTTCTCTGCTAACGCGTTATATTACGCCTTTCGTATCGAAATAAAAAAAAATTTTTTTATAGAAGTCGCTCCAGACAAGGTATGAAGCCACTTGATGTAAAGAGTTTAAAAAATACTACTTCAAGGTCAAAAGCTAGCCAATGATAAGTGTTAGATGGATAGATTCCGACCCAGAACACAGCAATTCTTCCCCCTCTGTCAGAAACACTGTTCATAAAATGTGGGGACTAAAGAAAAACATACAGGAAGCGAGAGTTACGAGGATGCCGAAAGTTAACACAAGGTTAACTTTCTACTCTCCTAACATTTGCTGAAATAATTCACTAAAGTGAAATGGTCTCCAACTGGATTTCCTCATCGGTCTTTAGGCATAATAACCTTGTTTAAACGGTTAAAAACGCTTATTTAAAATGTCGAGCGGGGGAGGTGATTGTACCTTAAACGTGAATCATATCTACACATTTTATAACTGGAGAAAGAGGTGTTCAATCGAAATATCAATCTGAAGACTTTTCTTTAAATAAGTAATGATAATATTAAAGGATAGTTAATTTATCACTCAAGGGTATAATTTCAGTTTTAATGAACTCCCTTCTCGACCTAAAAGCTGAATTAATATGTTTTTGAAGAATAGCATTTCGGAATATGAACACGTGGTGCATAATCGATAATGATGCCAACAAATGTCGATAACCAATGAACATGCTGTATCTTGTATGAATTAATAATTAAGTTGATTTTCTCATTTTTATTTTTTCGGGTTGATAACCCTAATTAAACATCTGCTGATCAATGGGGTCTTCAAATGCAGTTCATTATTCTATCTTCAGTGAAGTAATCTCAAATCATGATAACTGTGTTTGGTTAAACGTGCCATCAAATACGTTATTACTTTCTAGGCTGAATACATACTGATGCAAGTACAGAACCTTCCAAGCTCATCAACTTTATCAATGCGTTATCTAAACTAAACACTACATAAATTGCGAAAGTTATTGAGACAAATGTTTGACATGAAATAGAATATCTTGTTGTAATTGAAGACCATGTTACAAGATGTTTTTTATAGAAAATATGTTTCCTTGTAGTATTGAAAATGCCAATAGAGTGTTCTTAAAAGCTTATATCATAAACATTACTTATTTATCTTGGTGTATATGTGTTAAATATTGAGACACCTAGAATTATTGTACTATATATTATATATTTCAATAGTAACATTGTATTGTGAAACTAACCATACACTTATTCCTGAACTGATATACTCAGTTGCGTTCCAACGTCTATATACTTTTGTGTTTATGTGCGTGGTAATAAGCTTATATTCTTCTGTGTTCATCTTTATGTTTCTACTAAGTGCCGTATTCCTATATAAGTTTGTGTATAATAAATGCCCAACTGCATCTCGGCGATTAATGTTTGACAATATAAGTTTATAAGTTTATGTGTGCCTACACGTTTTCGGGGTGAGGCATGGTGTATATATATTTCATGGCGCCGGGATGGTACTTGTCTGCCAACAATTTTGAGTTGTGGTGTCTAAGCAGATTTCTGACACTTTCGAGGTGAATGCTACAGACATATAAAAAAGAATAAAAGAGGTTTTATTAAAAACAAACGCATGATTGCTGTTTTTTTCTCTATACTTATAATTTTATATTTTTAAATGTTCAAAATACTTTTGCTTCAATTCTAACAAAACAAAACGGACCACATAAAGACCGAAAATGAATGGTTCGAATAAAAGTTGTGGCAGGCTGTATTGCCCATTAAGATGGAACACCAAAGAACGTTAATAGTTTCAATTTCTTCTTAATGATTTATTGTGGATCGAAGGTCGGGGTAAATTCGTGCTGCCGACCGCTTTATGTCTTTCTACAAATATGTTTGGGCAATTTAAAACTACAATCACGTATTCACATAGAGAAACAAGCCGAATCTTTGATGTGTATACATACGTACATATGATTGGGAGATAGGAAAGCGGGTGCGTGTTTAATCGACAGAACGTGGAATAAGCCCGAGGGTAAATGGTGGCCAGGGGTCACAGAAAATGACCGGAGAAGTGAGAAGGTGATTGTCCATAGACGAGAACAGGGGAAGGGAAATAATATCAGTCAACGATGCCATAACGGATGCAACTCGTTGCTTGCCTTTGAAGTGCTTCCCAGTCACACCAACAAAAATAGTTTAAAGTTATGCACACATACTCATAAGGAAAAGAACAAAAGTCTGTATGAATATGTGATTGGAAATAGGAAAAGAAGGATGATATAGAAAGCAAAACTTTGATATTCGTTCGGAGGATATGAAAGCATTGATCTGAACAGAGGTTATCATCCATTACTTTGAAAGCCGCTAGAATTGACGCACATTTATACATTCATCCATTAGATATCACGATCGTTAAATGAACCTCATATATTCAGTTCAGGCGATATTTTCCGTTTAAATATAAAAATAGCAATTTCTCTAAAATATTCTTAAAACATTTAACGAAAACTTAAAACTTTGTTTCAAAGTCCTGTATGTAATCTGTAAAATTTTGAAAATATTGAAATACTTTTGATGAGATTAATAAAATTGTGTATATTAATGGTTGTAAATGTCCATTTTCTTTTGGATTTGTCTATTTAAGTACTTTAGATGTGAACTTAATGTTGCATCTCATTAGATTATTAGACTATTGTTCCTTTTGATAAAATAACATAACTGAATTTCTAGTTGTGCAAATGTTTCCAATCAGAACAAATAATAAATAGATAAAAAAATTAAGTATCTGAAATTAACGTTCTTCTAATGTATCTTATAAAAAAGAACATACTGTTTGATCTTTTTATTATTATTATTATTATTATTATTATTATTTGTACTCACTAGGAGTTCTCACACACGTCATCAGTGATTGCTCATCGACAACCGGTGGTATTCCCTGGAGTCTGAATGACAACAAGTCTCCCCAGATCTCCAGTATTCTCCACCACTTTTTGATAGCCACCGCAAATAATCTTGCAGTATCGCAACAGCCGTTTATCATTGATTTCTCGCTTGTAATGACCATTGATCTTCTCTGGAATTTCGGTGGCAATAAGCCTCTCCAAGGTTCCAGCACTCTCTGCACTTCCAGTGGAGCTCTGGTGTGTGCTGTGCCTCCTTAGTCTTCTCATCTTCCTTGACCCTATGCAAATATTTTGTGTGCTGTCAGCCTAAGCTGGTAGCATTTTTTTTTTTAATTTTTAATTTTTTTTTCTTATTTTTTTTAAAAAATTGTTATTTATTTATTTTATTATTATTTGTTAATAGTTTTTTTAGGGGGCGGGGGAGCATATGGTGTTTCTTGCTATTTCTGTGCATTGGTTCATTTTTGTGTCAGTTGAGGCCGGTGTAATTTATTAGGGGAGGGGCTCATAAAGTGGTGTTTCTTGCATTTTCTGTTCTTTTGTTGTTGATATGGTGTTCAGTTTGTGGTTTTGTTTTCTTCCTGTTGTAGATTCTATGCGACATTTCGTAGCTTATGCGGGTTGGTTTCCGCATTTAATCATTTTTCTTAAGATTGCAGCTGTTTTTATCATTGCCGTCCTTTGTATAGTTTCAATGATCCCTTTGATTTTAATTTCTCCCAGTCTTTTCTCCAGTTTTTTTTTTATTGTTCCTAGTTTACCTACGATTATTGGTATTATTCTGACTTTCTTCATGCTCCATATTCTTTTCAGTTCTCTAGCTAGTCATGTGTATTTGCTTCGTTTTTCCGTGTCAGTGGTCGGCTGGAACAGCGAAGTCTACGATTTTACAAGATTTTTCATTCTTCGTCGAGTGGTGTGTCTTCATCTGTCACGCCATTTATCTTTTGTTTGATTTCCGTTAATTCCATCACCGAGAACCACCCTCTCTTGAGTATCTGCCTTGCTTGATCTGCTATTCTTTATTCCATTGTATGGTAGTCAGTAGAAATGTCCCATAGATTTTTCATTTGTTTCCGGTATCCTCTTTCTGTGGGGTAGCGGCTTCTGTAGTAGAATTCCATTACTAGTCTGTTTTCTTTTGTGGTCCATTTCTTTGTATGGCTTTTTGGTCTGTTATTTTGAAGTTTTGCTTTGTGTTTGGTCCGTGTCATCGTCATCCCTAGAATTTGATGGGTTATTTACCTGTTTTTTTGTCCGTGGTCTTGTTCCTGAAATTATGGATGCGGACGGGTCCCCCATGTTGGCCATCATGACACTCACATCTTTCTTCTGAGTCCCACGGTGTTTATTTGTATTTATAGACAGTTATCATGGTTGGATGGAAAAATAAAATAAAATAAATTAAATTAAATTTAAAAAAATATTAAATAATTAAATTTGAAAAAACATTTATATATATATATATATATATATATATATATATATATATAGATAGATAGATATAGATATATAGATATATAGATATATGTTATCTAATTGCATAGTATAAGTTTTCCAGGATACTCTTAAACAATAATAAAAAGACGATGTTTAGCTGATGAATTGATGCTAAGTTATCAAACGTTCGATCGAGATAAAACAAAAAACGGAAACTTTTGTCACGTGACTAGTTACTTTCTTTTTTATTTCAATTACGTTCAACAAAAAGCAACAAATATTACCTCCCGACCTGCAAAGTGAAATCTCAGAAGCTATTAGTTAACATTAAAATTCACAATAAATATAACATTTGTACATCTACCAAAAAGACGTGTTCAATCGGTACGCTTGAGACTTTAAATGTTCATTGGCTCCTTAAAAAATTATCATTATTACTATTATTATTTTTTTTTTAAGGAGCCGATTATTATTATTATTATTATTTACTCATGAGTTTTCACACAGGTCATTATCAGTTATTCTTCATTGCCTATAAAGTAATGGTTTTTGTTTGCAGTTTTAGTGACAACGGGTCTCCTCAGATTAGCAATCTCAACCTTCTCAACCTTTTTCGATAATATCTGTAAGTCAAATTACCTTATCGCAAAAGCCACCCACTGTTGATTTCTCGCTAGCAACTACCGTTGTTTACTCTAGAATTTGAATGACAAAAAGCCTTTCCAAAATTCCAGTACACTCACACTTCTTCGGTGGAGGTCTGGTTGGATCTCTCCCTCTTCGGGTGTTCGCCCTTGACACATTTTGTATTGTATCAGCTTAGGCTGGTACCACTTTTTTGTTGGGGTATCATGTCAATTGCTTTCTCTTGTTTCAGTTCCCTTGAACTGCATGAACACAGTTATAGTCGTTTACAAATATTTCAAGTATATTTTAAGTCATACAATCAACCATAATTTAAAAAAACGACTAAAATCACCAAAAAAGTGTTCGTATGTGCCATATGAAAAATAAAATAAATAGCCAAAAACATTAGAAACAAAAAAAAATCACCAGAAATAAAAGCAGGAATTATGTAAATTAATTCTACATGAAAATGGATATGGGCAAAATTAGATAATCACTTAATTGTTTGAGTTGGTCGGCTGCAAGTCTGTTGTTCAGTAAATGATTACAATTTGGAGGCTCTAAAAATAAATCTCCGTTATTTTTTATTTATGTTTTTTTTTACACAATATCGAGAAATTCTGATTCCTTATATATAATTGTATCACAGTCCATAGTTTTCTTCGAATGTTCGGCTGGCTTGGCAGGCCGAGAGCAGACTCAAGGCGTTTCCACGAATAATGGCGATAGAGAGGCGCTCGTAAAGCCAAGACAATTCGTGATGGTCTACAGTGTTGTGCGGCATTAATAGACCAAGGCTGCCGAGGAAGTCGCGTGTGGCAGAGCCAATCACTACACTCGTCTCCACAGCGATAGGTTGAAATACAAATCTGAAAGTGGGAATTACGAAGTCTATGACTATTCTCCAAACGTTAAACAAAAAAATTCCTGTATAAGCACAAAAACTCTCTGTGTAACTTTTAGCTCCAATGAACGAAAAAGAATTCTGCTCACCGCAGAATCTCACTCGACCCTCGCTTCTCTCTTCTGATTTTCTTCGCAGATTTTCCTTCAGTTAATTCCGCTTAACCAATCAGAAAAAAGATAATCCGCTGGCTTACTATTTGTCGTTAAGGGAATCCACGTATTATTGTGCAGCAACCAGTAGACTTGTTACTTCGAGGTTGCGAGTTCAATCTTCACTAGAAAACTAGTAAGCCAAATTTATTTCCCTTTCCATCTGCAAGCCACGCAAAGGCGGACCCTCTTACTGCGGGGATGAAGTAAGTCCGGGCAATCTCCACCGCTCGATTCTGGCTCAATATCATCAATTCCGCCACAAAATCTGTCGAGAAGATTGGCATATTTTGACCGCTTGCGGCTCTCTGCTGACGTTGCTGCATGTCCAGAGTTTGTTGTCGATTCTATCACTGTCGAGGGCGCAAAAGTGTCGACACAAGTCGCATCCCATATCAGTGACTTACCGTTTGTAAAGGAAAACACCGTCAGGCTATCAGGTCGTTTACCATCCCCTCTGTCAAGGCTAACCGGTTCGAGGATCGACGGGAAACCAGCGATGTCTAGTGCTCGTCGAACGACATCATTGAGAGCGCAGTGCCTCGGAAATCTGCCGGCGCTCCTTCTACATGAAAGGGGGTGGAGTTCTTATATGTCAACCGGCTGGCCACAACGGCACTTGTGACTGCTGCAAAGTTTAGAACCTGTGCGCAGAGCTACAGCGAATCTCTGGCAATCGTCATCAACCAAGTTACCAACAGCCGACTATGGGAAGGTTGTTAGCCATGCACCGCTGTGTGGCGAACTTGCAGCTTGAAGGCAAGCCAGACGGTGTTGGTCGCAAGATGATTTTAGGGATTCGACACTGGTCTTCATCCTGATCGTATCCCAGCTGTTCTGTCTTCCTGTCTGCTCCGAAACGATTAGACCAGCTCCCCTTCAGTCGGTGGAAATGTTATGGATCAGTTAATGGAGAAGAGATTCGGATGCTTCATGTAGAATACTCTTAACAAGATCCTGACTTGCGCAGATGGAGGAGGCGTAAGCAGGCAATGCAACGTCGGTCGTTAATCTAAGACGAAGTCCACGAAAGGGCATAGGAAGTGTGGCCTGGCGCCAGCCTACATCATCAAAATTGATGTTGCAGATGGCCGTTGCTGAGTCTCGAATTCAGTAATCAATCTTGCTTAAGTCGACCGGAAACTGGTAACATGGCGCACTACGTAGCGAAAATAAACATTTTGGAATACAGAAGCAGTTGCACAAGGGGAAAAGTGCCGGATGCTTATCAATGAGTAAGAACTGGGATGACATATTAGACAAGTTGGCAATTTTTTTGTCGATGTCAGCTTGGATCGCTGGTTTGAAAATTGGGGAGTCGAGAATTATGAGATCGTCTCGATTGGTGATGTTAACCCTATCTAAGACTTTGCTGACTTGCGAGACGGCCACCGAGAATAATTTTGTCGAACAGCCGATATTGACGATCTCATATGCATGTTATCAAAATCCAAGAGACAAATTCAAAATACACGGAAATTGGCCATATTCTTTTTTCAAATTATTTTTTTTAACATTTATAAATACTGTATTTTATAAAGACAGGGATTTTAATATATTACAAAATAGTTCATATAAGGTATTTACATTCAGAAATAACTCAAAATAATAACCTCAGATAACAATCTATACTCCAAACACATACACGCATATACATATTAGTGTATGTATTTATCATCCAACTACACACACACACACACACACACATATATATATATATATATATGATTGCCACTTTTTTACAGGAAAAGGCCATCCCTACAAAGATTGCAATGTCCAGCTGTGGTCGCGCATATTGTTCAGCAGGCCCAGTTTATTATTACAGTTCTTCATCGCCGTTGGTCTTGTAGATGGCAATGATTTGCGTTTGTACGACACGCAGGGCACGCAGAGCACCCTCTCCTTCTACAAAGTCTGGTTTCGAGTGACATGCCGAAACAAGATAACTGAGAGACGATATAGAGCGCATGTTTTATATCGGAGTTTCTGTCTCATAGATGGATGATCAAACAAAATATATTGACCCATCTCGCTGAGTAGAGTAGAATCGCGCCTGGGTACTATACTTCCTTCGTCTCCCCCTTTGCTAATAATGTGTTTATATATATATATATATATATATACATATATATATATATATATATATATATATATATATATATATATATATATATATATATATATATATATATATATGGGAAATGAAAAAGGAAAAAAAAAACACGAGATTTTTTTTATATATTCATCAACGTTTTGTCTTGATTGTAAGACTTCCTCAGAATGATAATTTTAAGAATAATGTCATGAAAATACATCGAAATTTTGAGTTGACATAATGGAGTGATATAGGAAAAGTAGTAGCCGTGGCTACTGTGAGCGCTGGAGGAGATTCCAGGCTGCGAGAACTCAGTGGTGGCGAAGAATGAAATGAATATGGAAAGCTTTGAGTGGGTACCATTAAGGCAGCAGTGACATAGGGAGGGGTGAGAATATAAGTGAATTTGCCTTAAGGTGGGAGAGATGAAAGCGGGATGGAATTCTTATCGTGGTTAGGTGTGGCATAGATTTTGAGAGGCTGGGGAAAGAGGAGAGAAGGGGGAAACTCTGTGTGTTTAGCATGTATGGGTTGTCATAGTTTTAGAAAAAGATTTGAGAAAATGAAGATAACTTGAAAATGGGCGGGGGTGGGTAAGAGTGTGAAGGACATAGTCCAAAGGCTGGGAGAGGTGAAAAGGGAGAGGTGATATTTTTGTTGTGGTCAGGTGTGAAATTTTTTGAGGCTGGCGGGAGGGAGGAAAGAGTATTGACCAGGTGTCTTTGTCAGGAATGTGTGAGTATAAGTGTGTTTGAAAGAATGTGTAGGCGTGCGCTGTGAGCATAAGAAGAAATAAATGATTTTAATTTTGCGGAGTGATGAGTAAAATGTGGTTTCGTTCAGGATGTGTTGATGAGTAGAGAGTAAATTGAGAAACAAAAATGAATCACCCACTACGAATCAAACCTACTTAACCACAAATAACAGCCTTACAAATTAACACAATTTACACATCCTTACAAATATTTATATATTTCAAACTTTTTTGACTCTCAATTTACGCTCTTATCTTGAATTTCTTTTTCTAATAAATCAGCACTCTGCTAATTTTCTTCCTACTGATGTTACCAGGTTCGCGCCCGTCGACCGTCAGGAATTAGCTTCCTGCACTGAAGATTGCGTAAGCATGAAACATCGATGTCTGTAGGTAATAAATAATTAATATTTGTTTATAAATAATATTATATAGCCCCCTTTACCAAGGCTGGGCACTCTGAGTGAATTTAATAGCAAGCAGTACTACTAGCTTCATTGCGAGATCCAACACGATTTGTTGTTGTTGTTGATCACTCTTCGCTGCTTGCTGTGAATACTCGCCGACTTTGTATTTACGAAGTTAAATTCCTCCTAAATTCCAAGCTAATTTCTGGTGGGCATTTGGTAAGTCTCTTGACTGTGAATCAGTGGCGATTTGTGATCGGAGTTCGCGCCCGTCGACTGTCGGGAAATAGTTTCCTACACTTAAGACTGCGTATGCATGAAACATCGATGTCTGTAGGTGATAAATAATTAATATTTATAAATATTATATATATATGTATATATGATATTTATAAATAAATATTAATTATATATATATATATATATATATATATATATATATATATATATATATATATTAAAAATAGAAGCAAAAAACTATATTATTTATGTGTTCAATAACGTTTCGTCTTCATTGTAGACTTCCTCAGAATAAAGAAAAATGCAGAAGAAATCATAGTTATTGAGTTTTATTTGCCTGAAATTGTCCTAGTTTCGGCATGGCTGTATATGAGAAAAGCAAAAAAATGAAAACCGCGATTAAGGCGAGCCCGTTATCAGCAGCAGTTCTAGTGAAACCAAGAGTGAATGGGGTGACAGCTTGGATTTATTAGTTCCTATATCTATTTTAGCTTAGGGGTCTGTCTGGGTAAAAATATGTCAAAGCCGAGCTAGGCTGATAGTGGATGCCATGCTTCGAATTACAAAGGAAAGAAGAAAAGAAAAAGAAAAACAATTATATTTTTATATGAAAGTAAAAGCGTGGAGATTTTCACTATTTTGTAACGCAAATTCTGATTAAAAACGAAAAGTTGTGGAATAAAGATAGAATGGGCCACATTATACTCATTAGTTTATTTATTTAAGTGTGAATGTATTAATTTATTCCTATTTATTTGATTACTTTATTTATGTCTCATTAATTAAACAATAAATTTCTTGAAATATGTGGAAATATGTGTAAGAGTTGGAAATAATATAACTCGCTAATTTATGCATGCATGAATGTGTGTATTTATAGTTATTTAGTTCATTATTTGCGTATCACTAATTGATAAATAATTATTAAAAGTATTTATGATTATATAAGTGTATGTATATGTAATATGTGAATACAAGATAAAAGCAAAGAAATAATATGTGTGAGTGTCTTAATTTATATGTGAATGCATTTATGTATTCACATTTATTTAATTATTAGTGTATTATACATTAACAAATATCATTGGCATAATTTGGGGCATAGACTTGTATGCATGCGCAATATGTATATATAAGTGTGAAGAGAGATACAAATTCAATCTAACAAGTTAATTTATGTGTGAGTGTCTTTATTTAATTCGATTTTTGTTTATTTTGGTATATTTATTAATAGAAGATGTGGTATGGTATGGTATGGTTATCCAGGTTCTTATGTTAAGTTTTGTTCTATCATGATGAGTTTGTTAATAGCGGAGATAAATTATAAAAAACATTTCGTTGTTTGATGGTGTTGTAGTTTGTGATAAGTGCTGCTTCAAGGAGTCACGTCGAGACTTATTTCATATGAATTTAATGAGTTTAGCATGTTTGAAATCGAATGCGTGTTCGTGTTGTGGGGGGAAAGCGCGTTAAGGGAGTTGCTATTTTAAATGTCTCTCTAGTGTTCACCGAGCCTTCTTTCCAGTTCACGTTGAGTTTCCCTTGATATATTTGATGACAATTATTACATGGGTTGGAGCATATATCGGTGTTTTATGTGGATTGTTTACACACACACACACGCATATATATATATATATATATATATGTGTGTGTGTGTGTGTGTGTGTGTGTGTAGTAAGTTATAAAAATATATGTATGGCAATTAAGTTTCACAGAGGCTTTCGCGTATCATCATCGTAGGGAATCGTCAGGCTAAAATGGCCTCAAAGAGTGTAACGCGGAAGTCTCTGTTTAGCTTAATTGCCATAAATATATTTTCATAACTTACTAACTAGCTCTACTCAGGTAGTGAGCATTGTTGAAGTAAATACTGAAAATCAATACACAATATTATATCTCTTTATAACAATCTATGTGGATGAATAAAAGTATATATATATATATATATATATATATATATATATATATATATATATATATATGAAGAAAAGTGGGTATAAAATAGTCCGATGCAATGTAAAATGAAAAAAAGGAAATCCAAAAACTATGTTATTTATGTGTTAATCAACAACGTTTCGTCTTTATTGAAAGACTTTCTCAGGATGAAGAAAGCAATGTAGAAAAACTATACAGAATATTAATTTTGATATGTGAGAAAGTGTCCAGATTTCGGCATGGTGTTGGCGTCAACAAGCAGACGACTAAAACATTTTCGTAGTAGTGTTATCAGACGTGATCATTCATCTCCCGTTCTTTGAGTGAGACTGACCACGGCTGATAACACTACTACAAAAAATGTGTTTCGTCGTCTGCTTGTTGATGCCAACAGCCATGCCGAAGTCTGGACACTTTCTGACATATCAAAATTAATATTGTTTATTATATTTTAAACTGCTATCTTCATACTGGGGAATTCTTTCAATAAAGATGAAACGTTGATAAATACATAAATCACATAGTATTTGGCTTTTCTTTTTTGATTTTACATATATATATATATATATATATATATATATATATATATATATATATATATATATGTATATATATATAGTGTGTGTGTAATTCATTGTTATAGAGGAAATAAAAAAGTGATCAGTTACTTGCACAGGAGCATATATTATTTAATAGACACTATACATGATTATGATCATCCATCAGTACCTTCGTCTTCATAGAAACACTGGAAACTTAACTCGCATGTTCAAAGATACTAAGATTACATCGGCTGATTAACCGGTCAGATCTGGTATTTTTAAACCTGTGGATTCAGTTTCATCACATAAGTAGAAACTCGTTAGCACAAATGAATAAACAATGCCATGACAAAAAGAAAAGCGCAGCAGGATGTGTTGAGTATGCCACAGAAGCAAGCCGTGTTGCTGCTTAACAGTAGTTGCAACGAATACTTTCTTGTTACTAGTATCGCATTTGAAAATGTGCGAAATATGAAAATACAATTCGACGTGAAGAAAAGTAAAACGCGATTTATAAATGTAAAATCAAGACTTTAACAAACTATCGATTAGAGCTATTTTTTATCAGAATATATTTCATTGATTGCATTGAGGTATTATTTAATGATTTTTTTTATTTTATAAATGAATTATACAAAATACTGTGTTATTACAAAACGACAAGAGAAAAATAAGATAAAAAGTCATGTGTAATTGATATTGTTTCTTAACTTTGATTGATTTAAACTAGAATCTCATAAAACCTACGCAATACATCCCAACGCAATACACATTTTCTTAAAACAATTCAGATACTAGAGGTTTACAATATAGTTAAAATTCAAACATTTTTGTTGAACTTTTTCTGTACAATACTGTAGTGTATATCAGAGAAACTAACTTTCAAATACTATTAATGGCTATTTGAACATTTAAGTTTGAATTTGTACATTTTGTTCATATATATTTTAGTATTAAAATGAATTTTTTTAATGTTTAAAATGTTGATGTGTTTGCATGTTTGAAGAACTGAAGTGAGTTTTTGAAGAAGAAAACAAACAGTCGTAGTTATTTTGTGTCGAGTTTTAAAGAATATTTTTACATGTAATCACTAACATTTCATAATAAATATTCCTATACATCTACTATATAAAGGGCAGTTGTCTGTATGTTTGTTTGTTTCTTTGTTTGTTTGTTTGTCTGTTTGTATGTCCAGATACTCCTCAATAACAACTCGCAAACTCTCAACAAGTTGACATCTTTAGGACCGGACAACACCAAGGCGCTTCTACAGCATAGGACCCAGCACCGAGGGTTCTTCTACAGAATAGGACCCAGCACCGGGGGGGGGGCTTCTTCAATATAGGACCCAGAGGCTTCGGCGTTGTCCGGGAGAAAAGTGCTAAATATCCTAGATAGAGCTACTGTAGTGTTTCTTTTCGGACTATTGTGTAGATGAAAAGGAGGGGGATCGGTAAGAGTGATTTTAGTAGTGCTCTGGAGGCCCTCTTGATTTTCTAAATACTCGGCGCTGTCCGGGAGAAAAGTGCTCAATATCCTATTTTGCTTGCGGAGAGGAGATGGGAGAGCTCCGGGCAACGCCGGGTACCCTTGCTAGTTAATATATAAATGCTGAAAATGTAATTAAAACTGAATAATTCCATGGCTTTAATATATACTTTTTTTAGTATCGTTAAACGCGTCTTGTCAAAAAAGGTACCATGCTAGAAAAAAAGTAGAGGATGCTTGAGTAAGGAGCGTGCCATATATTGCATGATTATTTCAGACACAACAACCACACTATTACAAGGTGACTTTTGAATTCGTATGGTTAAAATAGCTTGTGAATTGCATCTATATGACTGATTGATGGTCCTATCGTTCTAGCGTCTAGTTAGGTCAGTTTATACGCTTAACAAAACACATCGGTGATACGTCGTTATTTTAACACCGTTTTTATTCATTAGGTGATCTAATGTAATATTCCGTACACACAATCGGAATAAACATACATTGCCAGGGTAAACACATTATAGAGAATGTATGGGCAATGTATAGTAAATACAATCTACTTTGTTTGAGATCTATTCTCGATACGAAAAGTGCAATGCTGAATTGTCTAAAAGGACCGGGGTGGAATATCTATCTGTAAAGCATAGTTCGGAACTGTAAATAGAACATCTTACCGTAAACGCGTCAGAGTTGGGACAACCATTTCAAAACGTGAATCTAGCTCGAAGTTAACGCAATATAGAGACCAAGCCTCGATTTCGAATCTCGCACCACGCATCAGCGAGTCTTTTGGCACTTCAAAATTACAGAGTTTATTTGGGAAAGATAATTTGAATATCGTTCAAGGGTAACAACTGAATATACATCGCCAATACTACCCCAAACAGAGAAATATTAACCAAGGTTGAAAATGTGTGGCACCACATAAATTTAACATTATTAAGAGACAAATATATAGGCACTTTATTCGTTAACCTGTGGTGAATGCAGGGAAACTAGTTCTAAAAAACTGAAAAAATTATTTTGCAGAAACATCATTTACAAATTTAAATTACTATTAATTTGACGAACAATCTTCTTATCTGACATTTTCAATGTCCGAATGCTTGTTTTCATTACCCCGGGCAACACCGGGTAGCACTGCTAGTCAGTTATAGAATTTGAAGATTTGATATGCGTATTTCCATGGTATTTTTCTAGTTATACGCGTTCTAGCTTATAAACTGAGAATATATATTGCGTATTTTCATAGTTTCAAGACTTTGGATACAGTCAGCGTCGCGAAGGCGGGCCGTGCCTTTGCAATCAACTAACATGATTGCGCCAGCTCCTATTCCATGAACCCTATAGTCGGAGGTCGATATTTCCAACAATATGCGTATAAAGAAAACGGGATCAAAACAAGATGGCACAAATTTTAAATAATGTTCTCCCTCTTGCAATGTATATAGACGTCATTAAAACAGCAATCGTATGATGACGACTCGAGCGTAAAACAGGCAGCTAACATACACATCTTTTCTGTGTTTAGACTGATTATATAGATGCACTTTCTTTTTAGAATAAAGAAGTGTATTTAAATTGCAAGATATAGATCACTATAGTTATGTTTTATTCATGAGGGAAGAGTAGTTATATAAATAGAATATTCTCTAACGAAATGTAATCATTTTAATCTGATAAATGTTTTAAAGCGTTTACTTCTGTAATGATTGAAACACTGCTTATTTTTTATATAAGAAAAAAACTGTTATTTTGCAATGAGTTGTTTTAATAAACCAAAAAGGATAAACGCACCTTAGTAGGCAATTATTGATGGGTTAAACAAACAGGATAATATGCAAATCGTTGGCTATTCAAGTTTGCTTTCTGAACCTTAAATTGGACCAAACAGAATCATATTTGAATGTGAAAAACACATCGCGCATCGATCTATAACAATGAAACACCTGCAAACGTTTTAGGTTTTGTTTTTCCGCATTCAATACATTTTTGGCAAAAAGTCAATTATTTTATTCAATGTTGTTAATATTTTTAAATCTTTTATTATATCTTTAATTTGATCTGTACATTTTTAAATGTTTCTGCATTTGTTTATATCATGTCTCGTTCAGAGTGTTTTCTTTTATAAGGAATAGAGGGAATTTATTATTACCGATATTGTATTTAAAATGTGTTATTAGTTGAACAAGTACAAAAGTAAATAACAGAAATATCACTTTTTTCATTTAGTACATATTTTTGCATCGGAGAAATATCACTTTGATTTCAAAACCGGAGAAGACAAAGCTCATCCGTCAGGTTTATGGAAACTATATTGGATAATTCTTTTTTTTCTACTGCAGTTTAAGTGATTACCGGACATCGTTCCGTGATATGTCACCGTTTTAAAATCATGAAGTTCTACATAAGTGTTTATCACTATAAACTTAAGAACAGATGAGTCTATTTTACTTCCAACTTCTTATTCAAATGAAAGGGAAAGTATAAGCAGGCAAAATATAAGACTTTCCGCCAAAATGTGTACATTATTCTCGTAAGAATGGGAAATAGTTGGTCTTGTAAGTTGAACCAATCTTTTCTCATTTTTCCATTCAATTTTGTCGATTGCTTATCCTCTTTCAATTTTACATAGATGAGAATTATTAAGATTTCAACCAACGTCCCTTTTACATGCCAGATAAAAGAATGCCGATCGGCTTCCAAAAAAGAATTTAACGAATAAATTGATTTTAGAATAAGTATTTAACGACAAAATCTAGCAGAATGAGAGGAAGTTCAAAGTTGTCAAGGCATCAGTTGGATCCATCCTAATGTATGGATCAGTTTCTTGGACACAACATGTAGCTTCATCGAAGAAACTTGATGAATCATACACCAAAATGATACGGGTCGTCTACAACTTATCCTTGCGAGGCCATCTAACAGATAAAATGTTATATGGTTGCAGTTGTTCAACGCCGTCTTTGTATGCTGACTGAGTATGTATCCCGACACAAAGAAACTGCTGAGAAAGTGCTCTTGTTGTCTCCAGAGGTCAAGCGACGGGGACACAATCAAAACAATTCAGGGGAAGAACATTGACTTCATGAGATTCGAGCTTCTTATATATATGAATGAGTTGCTACTTGTATGGTTAAAGAATTTCATTTGGTCACGTTGCATACAAGTATGTCGAAGCTAATCATCAACTCTTTACCAATGAGCATTTCTTGGCAGCCATTTTTCTCTTTATACCAATTAATTAATGGTAGAACCTCTTTTCAAAATGGGGTCTGCTCAAAATCTTTAGACAAGCGCATTTATTAGATAAATACAGCCTCTAAGCATAGGCGTGATGTTACATTGATTGTCATATAAAACTTAACATTCCATGAAATGTTAGTCTCAAACATAATGTAATAACAACATCGATTGATTAAAGGTTTGTTTCATTAACGGGTCGAAGTTTCAAAGCTAAATCCTCGGGCTTTTTCACCCATACAGGCTATCAACTCAGCGGTTTTAATGAATTATGAAATGATTCTTCATGACACCCTGAGGAATAACTCAGCACTTGATAATTTTTAGAACGACATTGTAAATCTATCGAGAAATATGAAATTTAGGAAACATAAGAGATATGAAACTGAGACACTTAAATATATAAATAAGCTGCTAAGAATTCGAATAAAATAATAATAATGATAAGCTATTAGTTCCTGCTGATGAAAGTAAGAACTTTTATACTATGACCTATAACCAATACAAAACTACTATATTCAAAGAACTTCACAACAATGATAAATCCACCCGAAAAGAAGCTGTTGGTAACGTTAATTTGGCGGCTAAGTTCTTACTTTTTAAGCTCAAAATTAATAGGTAGTCTGAAATAATAATCGCAGCTACCTCTAGATTTAATTTGCAGTACCACAAACCTAACTTCAATAACAACTCTGTAATTAAAATATATTTTCCCATCTAGATCTGATACAAGTCTGGTTAGCAAAAATATATTAGATAGGATAATCTCTACTATTAGAAACAAAATTAAATACCCCTATGGATTTCTTCTAAACAAGTATCTATCTTGTTTAACAACTTAAAACATAAGCATAATATCAAATGTTTGGCGTTTGACATGGCCTCCTATTACCAATCTATATCATCAATATTATTGAATAAGGCTCTGATCATGGCTAAAATAACTCAAACTTAACTTCAACTGAAATTGATATTATCCTATAAGCCAAAAAATCCACAGTACATTTTACGGTAAAATTTGTCTTGACGGATTCCGCTAACCACTTTAACATTCTGATGGGATCCTCCGACACTGCACAGATTACTGACCTAGTAAGTTTATTCTAACTAGATAGGATTTATCTACGTTTCAAAGATAACTTAAGTTATAGAGATGATGGTCTCCTAACCATTAATTTACTGATATAATATATGACAAAGTAAAGAATTGAATCTGTAATGACAACACAAATTTACAGGACCTTCTTAATAACTATGGATTAAAAATTACTTTCGACATTAACAGAAAGGTAGTAAATTTCCAAGAGTTAACCCTAAACCTTTTGACTGAAACATACGAGCTCTACCACAAACATAACCAAGGATTATACTATGTGCATAAAGAATCCACTCATCCTAGACCTGTAATTAATTATATAGTACAAAATGTACTTAGAAGAATCTCTAACATCTCATCTAACGAACGGATGTTTGAAGCTAACTCACAATTCTATAACGATGCCTTACGAAATTCAGGATATGGACAAAAACATTAAATACATAACATAACAAAAAGCTCTAATTCTAATAACATGGCAATAAATAGGAAACCAATGCCCAACAACACAATTGATAATACTTATAGCAGTCCAAACCGACTTACCACTCAATACTATGCTAATCAAAATACTCCAAAGCCATCTAAATCTAAATCTAATAATAGTAAAAATAGACGGCGTACTTGTCGATAGTTAAAGCTAACTTTCAGTAAAAAAAATGTCCAAACCAATATCCCTAAACTATTTTTTTAAATTATTGAAGAAAAGTTTAAAGGACCACATAAGTATAGTAAACTTTTCAATAAGAACACTATTAGAATTTCCTTCTCTACCTTTCCTAACTTAGAAAAAACAATAATAGGCTCTAACCCAATGGAAATAGGGCCTCTCAGAAAATAGTAACCTAGTCCGTTCAAATCCTCAATGTAATTATATAGACAGTAATCGATGCCTATTAAATGGCACCTGTTAACGTACAAGATTGATTTACAAATGTACTGTAATACAGCGAGGTATTCATAACAACAGTAGTAATGATATATATAATGATTATGATGATGTTTCTTGTAAGAATGATTATGTTATCTTGTACAGCAATAAACTAAATAACAACAACATCTTATAAAAATCAAACCGGTTACATAGGTTCGCCGGCTGGATTCTTGAAAGATAGAATCTCTAGACATTTTTTACATTTTATACATTTAATTACAAACACTTTTCTTTTTATGTTTGGGATCTTAAGGATAGAAATATTGGCTTAATACTCAAATAGTAATTGATTAGAAAATGAGATATGATAAACCATTAGAAATACTGTACACTATGTAAAAATGAGGAACTTCAGGAGTCCTTTGATGAATAAAAGAGATGAAATAATATACAATTGCTTGCACAAATCTTGCTACAAGTATTATCACTTTGAAGTACCTAAATTACTATGTGAAGAATTCCGTGTTTATAAACTATATCTTTTAGCCATCATTTATATGTTAATTTAGGTTATCTAATTTCCACTATAATTTGATTCCGCATATTAAACCTCGTGTTAATAAACATAAAAATATAAATATGAATTATGTACCGCTCTCTCAACTGTTGTCTTGTTTCTAGTTGTATCTGTCTATTTATTAGCCTTTAATGTTACTTATGTTGATAATTTTAGGTTTTAAGTAAAACACCTCTATAATTTGTTGATATGTCGGTGTATGTATGTAGTGTGATTTGTATACTCAGACTAATCTTTGTTAACCTCTTCTTTAGGAAAATCTATAAATTAGTAATTAATTAAATTTGTCAAAATTTATTCAATTGATCTTCAAGAAGTATCTATTATTAATTAAATTCGTAATTGTAGTTTAAATTGTTTTGATTTCTTAACAATTTATTGATGATTCTGGTGAGTTTCCATCCCCTAAACTTATTAAACCCATCACCTAAATAAGTTATATAATAATATTTCTAGTATTTTAAATACAAACCTATAAACTGATAATTCCTTTCCACCTTGCTTGATTAGGTGTACACTTTTAACTGTAGATATCCTTTTCCTCAAATGCATATTCTATTTCTTTTAATCTAACAAGTCGTTTATTTAACTATAATTTAGACTTTTATATATATAAATTTAAATAATTAGCTTATTTTATCGTCCTTTTTAAAATAATTTATTTTATTCTTCTATAAATATTTTTCTTAATCTTTTGTAGTTTATGAACCTAGATCTTTAAATATTTATTTTGCATCTTTTACATTTATTGTTGGCCCTATGTTCTTTATTTCTTATTAAAATAATTAGTTTAATATAAAAAATTAAAAATAACTTAATTTAGATTTATTGACATTTCATTTTAATTTTGTAATATGTATGTAAGTTTAAGGTGTTTATACGTGTTGTTTGTGTTTATTATGTATATATATATATATATATATATATATATATATATATATATGTCTGTTCGCGTGTTTTGTTGATATATATATATATATATATATATATATATGTTTATCTGTATCAGTTTAAGTGTGTATATATATATATATACATATATATATGTGTGTGTGTGTGTGAGTGTTTCTATGCGTCAGTATATTTGTTAGTAATTTATGATCTGATATAATTATCCCCCTTTGATCATCCTTAATTTTTAATCGCTTTAGAAGCGTAAATTAAAATTAAAATTCTGTCTTTTTAATATTAGTCGTTATTTTAAATTAGTTTTAAATCCATTTCATTTTTAATTTTGGATTTCTCCGGATGGGCTGTATGACAGTTTGATTCTAACATACTCTGATTTATTTAAGGTATATGTTGACCCATTTTGGAATTACTATCATTGGATTAAATCTTATCTACGGTTTGACTCTATTTTAATGAGAATTATTGACTTTTAACTTTCCCTAAAATCTCACAATCGTAAGATCAACTTCATACACCTTTTTTTCGTTTTCCGCTTTATTGATTACAGGGTGTCTATCTAGTAATAACCTGCCTCTTATTTCATCTCTCCTATTTCCTTTTATTGTTGTTAATTTCTATGATGTGTTGTAAAAATATTTTTTAATGGTTTTTATTATTTTTGTTTTCATATCAAAGCGATTTGGATTTGTTGGGTTTTTTTCATTTTATTATGTACCGTTTTCTATATCTTTATTAATATGTTTTTCTATATAATTTGTTGTATTTATATATATATATATATATATATATATATATATATATATATATATATATTGTATATATATATGGTTTTATTAGCATATATATATATAAAATATATATTATTTCTTTTAATAACTTCTCTATTGTTCTATTTTTCTAATTAGTTTTTTTATTATTCTTATAATTTTTATATTTTTAATTTATTTGTATTAATTGCTATTATTGTGTACTATTTTTATTAAACCTGTTTATTTTTCTTATTTCGTCTAATTATTTTTTCTAATTATTTCTAATTTTTCATAATTCTTATATTTTACTCATGATATATTCTTAGTTTTTCTGTATAATTATAAAATGTTTTGTTGCTTGTTTGTATGTTCACTATCATATTTCTCTTAGTGCTTACCTCTATATTTCTGTATTGATTTATTATATCTAGTTTCTTTTTATTAATTTTTATCATTCATTTGTGGTTAGTGTATCAGGCCTTAAAGTCAGTACTTGTACCCCTTATGTAATCAATTAGGATGTTTTCTGGGAATAGGGTTCCTAAATAAACTATATTTTTGTTAAATAAATTTTCTATAACAGGGATTTATTCTTATCTTCACACTACATTCATTATTGTTATTATTGTGTAAGTTGTAATAATCATTATTTCTATTATTATCTTTATATATTTTTCCACGTTATTTATACAATTATAACTAAGTTTAATCGTCTTTTTTTTTGAATATTTTAGGTAGTAAGTTATTTACTGGGAAATGTCGATTAAAAAGATTAAGGAACAAATGTCAGATTTTAGATTTCACTAGTAAATTAAATGGGGGCGTATACGAAATTATTTTTTTAATTTCTATTTCTCTTTCTTATTTTTTAAATCTTATTATTACTAATCCTGTTACTAATAAACATGGCCTTAAACATTATAGGTTTACGTTTGATATAAATATTTAGATTAAATGTACTGTATAGTTCTTGGATAAGGTATGAATTTGTTTAGCGTTTCTTCATATATATATATATATATATATATATATATATATATATATATATATATATATATATATACATATATTATTATTATTATTATTATTATTATTATTATTATTATTATTATTATTATTATTATTATTATTATTATTATTAAAAATAACCGACAACTCTTGTTTGGATATTTTTCTATTGATCCCTTCAATTTTCCAGATTTAGGTCTTAATCTCGGATTAGAATTGGCTGATGAAACTGCCGTAATTTACATCTTGGTCCAGAGTACTTTCTGACCCATCTGGGTCCATCTTCAGTGGAATAATGTCAATCAAGTAAAGATCTGAAGTGAGATTTATAATTAATTATGGCGGGAAAATTTAAATATGAAACTATATTTATAGGGTATTATAAGCATTTAAGTATATTAGTACTAGTGTTAAAATTAATCTTGTTAATAGTCGTTTTTTTTATTTTAATGTGTAGAGCTTCTAGTATGTCTTAAGGAAAAAATGCTGCCTCGATACACACACATATATATATATATATATATATATATATATATATATATATATATATATATATATATATATACAACGATAGAGAGATATATACTTTTAGCTTTCATTCTATTTATCTGTTTATTTATTCATTTGGGATATAGGCAGTAGTGAGGAGTTCATTAGTGGAAGTGTTAAGGGTCAGCGGACTGTGACCTATATTTGGCTGACATGACGTTAGATCGCATTTTAATCTTGCGTTTTCTTCTTCTCTTTTTCTTAACATTCGTTTATTTACTGGTGATGTTTTCAATGCGGGTTTTTTTTTCACATTTTGTTTTTATTCAGTCTGTGAAGAGATGTGAGAACATCGAAACGCTGGTTGATTAGCGTAGATTATAATGTTGCTGGTGTCATTTCATGAATTTGAGTAAAGGAATCAATATACATATATATATATATATATAGATTTAGATTTTTCACTTATAAAATAGATCATTCAGTGAAGACCGGGGTTGTTCCAATAAAAAACAAGCTCGATGATACTCGATTACAGAGTACAGAGCATTTATATGTGATTTTATGAAGGCTTACCAAAGCATTCCTTTCAAGACACCAATGATCACCATTAAAGATATTTTTTCTTACAAATACTATTTATTCAAATTAAATGTTTTTTCCTACACGTGTTTCACTACCAAGCAGTTACTTGCTTGGCAGATCATCAGGGAAATTAAATGTCTGGAATACTGGTTTCAACTGCCGACAAAACACAATGTGGCGTTGTAATAGTTGAGGTCACTTAAGAAGAGAAGAGGAAAAAAATAAAAACAAAAATAAAAGTCAAACTTAAAAAGCAAGGAAGAACAACGATAAAAAAAGAAAGTCCTAGAAAAGTCTTAGAAAAGTAGCTTGTGCATTATTTCTTCCACCAAGCCAACAAGCAAATAATCGGTCCCAAATACATTCAATAAAACCACAAAACCGGAACAATGTGCGATAATACACTTTCACGTCGGCCGGTACAATGATTAATAAATCCCCCCCCCCACAAGAAAACAAAAGAACTAAATCATTCAAGATACCGCTCACAAGTTACCATTCCAATCCAATGATAGTATGGGAATTCTAAATCCAATTTCTCACAAAGAAAAGTCAACACAAATGTTCGTCCGAGTTCAAAGAGTCTTATTTCACTTGTTGATTTATTACCCTTCGAAATAAACAGACGACGAGTTGAATGTCAATCCCGCAGAAAATTCCCTTCCATCAAGAAAAAATCTTAATATAGAAACTATTTATTCAAAATACTGTTTCTAAAAATATTTATTATTAAACCTATTCCTTATAGAAATTAATTATCTAGTGTCTGGGACGTCATTTTACATTTTGGGAAAATATCCTTCATTTAATAAACTGCCGAATTATTATCGTTTTGTTGTTTAACGAAGCGAAAAAAGCCCATTATTTTTTTGTCAACTTTACGGGAAAATATCACTCTTACTCGTTAAATGACAGGAGACTTTATTATTACTAATTGAAAATCCCGTAGAAAATACTTTTTATAAAAATCCAATTGTTTCTATTTTTAGAAATTAAGTCCGTGTCGGCATGCATGTTTTTAAAATTATTTTTCCTTAATTACTTTTCCCCATTCCTGCCACCAAATTGTTTTATTTATTTTAATCTAATTAAAAACTAATTTAATTTAACCTAATTTAATTAAATAGTGATAGCATCCAGGTTGCTATTTCTTATTTTTCACTTAAAATTACTTGAAATCCCCAATGCATTTCGTATAATATATCTATTTCTGAGAATAAATTGTGATTTATTATTTATTATTCCACTATCTTTTTATATGTAACACAATTTCCCCCCTCTATTCCGCTGAATAAGTATTTACTATAGTTGACTATCACTGGGCCTTATTCCAATAGAATATTCCTACCTTATCACCCCCAACCTAAGTCTCGAGTATCCGCTAATAATTGAATCAAGACATATCTTAGCATAAGTACGTGTTACTAATTCTCATCCTCCATATTATACACTAATTATTGCCCCAGATTGCCTCAGGAAGTGTCCATCCTGCCTATCTCTGCTGTAAGTTTATACTTCCCCCAATTCCCCTCCTATCCAGGTTTTAGGCTTGATAACAGGTAACGGTTTCTATGCAGACAGCATTGTAGTATTTCCTGCCTAGCGTTCAGTAAATTATCTCTAGATGTCATGATGTGGTACGACTCCAATGCACATAGGTTGCATCTCTTCTTTTTGTTCGGTTTATATTTGTTAGCCCTCCCTAAAATTGACCATTTCAGTTCGAAAGGGTCTTGCCTAGCAATGAGGTTTCTCACAAAACGGCCAACAGAAGTGTTAGGCCTATCTATGTCTTCCCTTTGGCCTCCCCTGAAGGAACTCATGTGGTTTCTGAATCTATCTTTGAACTCACCCCCGGTTGAACCGATATATGATTTCCTACTACTCTCTGTTATCACATCGCATTTGTAGACAATGCTTGAAACTCTACAGTCCCCCCCCCAGTGGACAGATGTTAGAAGCTCTGCAGTTACAGTTGTGTGCTGGGCCGTTGCTGGATGTTCTACTACTATGGTTATTTATAATGGAGGTTCTCACTGAACTGGTGTTACTGGGGTCAACACCAGAAGAGAACATGGCTTCCCTTGTTTTAGTTATCTTAGAATTATTATATCCTATGATGGATGTGGCTATATTTCTACAGGTTGAATAAGACAGTTTTACAGTATTTTTGTTAATGATTCCCCCCAATCTGCTATCCCTTGGAAAGTTTTTTTCCACTATGCTATAAAAAATCTTTGGGATATTAGTCTTAATATGCTGGCTATTGGGGGGGTTGAACCATGTAGTGGTCCTTCTCCTATTTTTCTTCCTACCTTCCCCCCCGGTTTGGGTAGCATGTGAGTTCAATTCGTTACTTCCAACTTCACGAATATTATCATCAACCGGTTCCCACCCAACCTGGTTTACATTACCGTGGGATACACCAGGTCTCCTATATCTAGCCTTGCCCATTGCCCTATTATATGAAACCATTGATCGAGAGGCAATCGGTCTCCCGTTTAGTCCGCCATTCCCAACCGAAGGAGGCACAAGGTAATTAATTTTTTCCTTTTATCCTGATCTGTTTAAAGCTTCATTGTAGAATTGCTTACTGCTGTCGAATATTTGTTGATTCTTGGACAGCTTAGATATCCTACTCGATATTGCAGGAATAATGGCTCTTTTCACCATCGGTGGGTGATTCGATTTAGCGTCGATATAGTAGAGTGTGTGGTTGGGCTTGTGATAAGGTTCATATGTGTTGTTGCATAGATCAAGCGTAATATCCAAAAAATTGACCCTCCGGTAGTTTATATCCATAGTTACGCTAAGTTGTATTGAGCTGAAGAATATATTGAGTTTTTTCCTCTTAGTTTCAAGATTCCTTATACTTGTGTTGACAAAGAATAAAGCGTCGTCCCTATATAGACCGCCCGCCAGTTCAGGTATCTTCATACAAATTTCTCTGAGGATATATATCCCTACCAGGTCAGTAACCTGCGCTGAGTCCGGTACCCCATAGTAATATCGAAATTGTTTTCCCTATCCTTTCTAGTCCATAACTTATCATTGTAGGATATTAGCGTCCTTCTGGCTAGTCTAATTATATCCATTTCTAAGTTTGTAATGTTGGATTCATTTCTAGCCATGGTAAGCGCCTTTTCAAGTAAAGTAGAGGATATGGAGGGATAGTATGAATCTATATCAAACATTATAAATTTTCTTTGATTAGTAATGTGTAATTCTTTATACCAACTTAGCACTTCTTCTGATGAGGTCCACAGATTCAATTGAGTTCTGCGTTTAATTCCTGGCAATATTCTGTCTAGTATTTTTTTGCTGATTACACCCATGTCTGAAATACACGGCGAGATCAGTCTAATGGATGGGTTATTACTAAAATCTGGCTTATGATCCTTAAGAGTGAAACGAGGGCATTTAGGGGTATATATCTCAACATTACCTTCCATACCAATCTCAGAGCAGATCTTAAGAGCGGCCAAGTTAATATCCTGTAACACCCCGTTCCCTACGGTCTTGTAGTTTTTATTCAGTTCCTTCAGGATTAGGTTGTTGTATGTTTCCATATTCATGGAGTATGTGTTTAAAGTTTTATCCGCCGGAACTGTGATGTTAGAGTTATTCCTAATCCGTGTCTGTGTCCTATGGATATGTTCAATGGTAGGATTCCAATATTGTGATTTGTTTTTGGTTTTGATGTTTTTAACCATATTATGCATATCCGCTTCGAAGCTTTCTAATGCAGGTATGTGAGGCATTAGAAAGCTTCGAAGCGGATATGCATAATATGGTTAAAAACATCAAAACCAAAAACAAATCACAATATTGGAATCCTACCATTGAACATATCCATAGGACACAGACACGGATTAGGAATAACTCTAACATCACAGTTCCGGCGGATAAAACTTTAAACACATACTCCATGAATATGGAAACATACAACAACCTAATTCTGAAGGAACTGAATAAAAACTACAAGACCGTAGGGAACGGGGTGTTACAGGATATTAACTTGGCCGCTCTTAAGATCTTCTCTGAGATTGGTATGGAAGGTAATGTTGAGATATATACCCCTAAATGCCCTCGTTTCACTCTTAAGGATCATAAGCCAGATTTTAGTAATAACCCATCCATTAGACTGATCTCGCCGTGTATTTCAGACATGGGTGTAATCAGCAAAAAAATACTAGACAGAATATTGCCAGGAATTAAACGCAGAACTCAATTGAATCTGTGGACCTCATCAGAAGAAGTGCTAAGTTGGTATAAAGAATTACACATTACTAATCAAAGAAAATTTATAATGTTTGATATAGATTCATACTATCCCTCCATATCCTCTACTTTACTTGAAAAGGCGCTTACCATGGCTAGAAATGAATCCAACATTACAAACTTAGAAATGGATATAATTAGACTAGCCAGAAGGACGCTAATATCCTACAATGATAAGTTATGGACTAGAAAGGATAGGGAAAACAATTTCGATATTACTATGGGGTACCGGACTCAGCGCAGGTTACTGACCTGGTAGGGATATATATCCTCAGAGAAATTTGTATGAAGATACCTGAACTGGCGGGCGGTCTATATAGGGACGACGCTTTATTCTTTGTCAACACAAGTATAAGGAATCTTGAAACTAAGAGGAAAAAACTCAATATATTCTTCAGCTCAATACAACTTAGCGTAACTATGGATATAAACTACCGGAGGGTCAATTTTTTGGATATTACGCTTGATCTATGCAACAACACATATGAACCTTATCACAAGCCCAACCACACACTCTACTATATCGACGCTAAATCGAATCACCCACCGATGGTGAAAAGAGCCATTATTCCTGCAATATCGAGTAGGATATCTAAGCTGTCCAAGAATCAACAAATATTCGACAGCAGTAAGCAATTCTACAATGAAGCTTTAAACAGATCAGGATAAAAGGAAAAAATTAATTACCTTGTGCCTCCTTCGGTTGGGAATGGGGGACTAAACGGGAGACCGATTGCCTCTCGATCAATGGTTTCATATAATAGGGCAATGGGCAAGGCTAGATATAGGAGACCTGGTGTATCCCACGGTAATGTAAACCAGGTTGGGTGGGAACCGGTTGATGATAATATTCGTGAAGTTGGAAGTAACGAATTGAACTCACATGCTACCCAAACCGGGGGGGAAGGTAGGAAGAAAAATAGGAGAAGGACACCTACATGGTTCACCCCCCTATAGCCAGCATATTAAGACTAATATCCTAAAGATTTTTTATAGCATAGTGGAAAAAAACTTTCCAAGGGATAGCAGATTGGGGGGAATCATTAACAAAAATACTGTAAAACTGTCTTATTCAACCTGTAGAAATATAGCCACATCCATCATAGGATATAATAATTCTAAGATAACTAAAACAAGGGAAGCCATGTTCTCTTCTGGTGTTGACCCCAGTAACACCAGTTCAGTGAGAACCTCCATTATAAATAACCATAGTAGTAGAACATCCAGCAACGGCCCAGCACACAACTGTAACTGCAGAGCTTCTGACATCTGTCCACTGGGGGGGGGGGGGAACTGTAGAGTTTCAAGCATTGTCTACAAATTCGATGTGATAACAGAGAGTAGTAGGAAATCATATATCGGTTCAACCGGGGGTGAGTTCAAAGATAGATTCAGAAACCACATGAGTTCCTTCAGGGGAGGCCAAAGGGAAGACATAGATAGGCCTAACACTTCTGTTGGCCGTTTTGTGAGAAACCTCATTGCTAGGCAAGACCCTTTCGAACTGAAATGGTCAATTTTAGGGAGGGCTAACAAATATAAACCGAACAAAAAGAAGAGATGCAACCTATGTGCATTGGAGTCGTACCACATCATGACATCTAGAGATAATTTACTGAACGCTAGGCAGGAAATACTACAATGCTGTCTGCATAGAAACCGTTACCTGTTATCAAGCCTAAAACCTGGATAGGAGGGGAATTGGGGGAAGTATAAACTTACAGCAGAGATAGGCAGGATGGACACTTCCTGAGGCAATCTGGGGCAATAATTAGTGTATAATATGGAGGATGAGAATTAGTAACACGTACTTATGCTAAGATATGTCTTGATTCAATTATTAGCGGATACTCGAGACTTAGGTTGGGGGTGATAAGGTAGGAATATTCTATTGGAATAAGGCCCAGTGATAGTCAACTATAGTAAATACTTATTCAGCGGAATAGAGGGGGGAAATTGTGTTACATATAAAAAGATAGTGGAATAATAAATAATAAATCACAATTTATTCTCAGAAATAGATATATTATACGAAATGCATTGGGGATTTCAAGTAATTTTAAGTGAAAAATAAGAAATAGCAACCTGGATGCTATCACTATTTAATTAAATTAGGTTAAATTAAATTAGTTTTTAATTAGATTAAAATAAATAAAACAATTTGGTGGCAGGAATGGGGAAAAGTAATTAAGGAAAAATAATTTTAAAAACATGCATGCCGACACGGACTTAATTTCTAAAAATAGAAACAATTGGATTTTTATAAAAAGTATTTTCTACGGGATTTTCAATTAGTAATAATAAAGTCTCCTGTCATTTAACGAGTAAGAGTGATATTTTCCCGTAAAGTTGACAAAAAAATAAACCGGTCCATTAAAAAAAAGTTTTGTTTTTTTTCAAAATAGAAAATAGATTTCTGATAACGATATTCCGTAGTAACATTTATTTATGGAATATAGAATAATATTCTCCACAGAGAGTTGCAAACGGCTGTGTCAGCCGTTAAGGAAATATTTTAAATGATTTAAAATAATAACTAGATTTTTGTAGAAGGCCTTTTTATAATAACAGTTTATTTTTGATATATGAATAATTTTTTAAAAACAAATTCTGCGGGATGGGCTTTTTTCGCTTCGTTAAACAACAAAACGATAATAATTCGGCAGTTAATTAAATGAAGGATATTTTCCCAAAATGTAAAATGACGTCCCAGACACTAGATAATTAATTTCTATAAGGAATAGGTTTAATAATAAATATTTTTAGAAACAGTATTTTGAATAAATAGTTTCTATATTAAGATTTTTTCTTGATGGAAGGGAATTTTCTGCGGGATTGACATTCAACTCGTCGTCTGTTTATTTCGAAGGGTAATAAATCAACAAGTGAAATAAGACTCTTTGAACTCGGACGAACATTTGTGTTGACTTTTTTTTGTGAGAAATTGGATTTAGAATTCCCATACTATCAATGGATTGGAATGGTTACTTGTGAGCGGTATCTTGAATGATTTAGTTCTTTTGTTTTTTTGTGGGGGGGGGATTTATTCATCATTGTACCGGCCGACGTGAAAGTGTATTATCGCACATTGTTCCGGTTTTGTGGTTTTATTGAATGTATTTGGGACCGATTATTTGCTTGTTGGCTTGGTGGAAGAAATAATGCACAAGCTACTTTTCTAAGACTTTTCTAGGACTTTCTTTTTTTATCGTTGTTCTTCCTTGCTTTTTAAGTTTGACTTTTATTTTTGTTTTTATTTTTTTTCCTCTTCTCTTCTTAAGTGACCTCAACTATTACAACGCCACATTGTGTTTTGTCGGCAGTTGAAACCAGTATTCCAGACATTTAATTTCCCTGATGATCTGCCAAGCAAGTAACTGCTTGGTAGTGAAACACGTGTAGGAAAAAACATTTAATTTGAATAAATAGTATTTGTAAGAAAAAATATCTTTAATGGTGATCATTGGTGTCTTGAAAGGAATGCTTTGGTAAGCCTTCATAAAATCACATATATATATATATATATATATATATATATATATATATATATATATATATATATATATATATATATATGTTTGTGTGTATATATATGTTGAGCTCTATACAACTGAATATTAATCAACTAGTATTTGTAGGGTGATAATTGATCTTTATAGATAACTCATTAAGGGTTTTCTACATAATATTATTTTAGGCTACATGTATATGTTTATAGTGTCTATTAACATATATATATATATATATATATATATATATATATATATATATATATATATATATATATATATATATATATATATATTGTGTGCTATAAGAGACAGCTCATGTCCAGATATCCTTTGGTAGATCCTTTCAATAGTCCGGATCTTAGTTTCGGAGGTGAATTGGCTGATAAATTTGCCATTGTTTGGATTTGCTTCCCAAATACTTTCAGACATATCCGGCTTCATCTTCAGGGAATGAGGTTAATCAGGTAAAGACCATGTGTTAGTATTATAGAAGGTTTTGGCGGGAATTATGTAATAAGTACGAAACTATATCTGGAACTACAGACATTTCAGTATATTTTTTAGTATATTATTACTGATATTAAAGTTAATTCTATTAATTAGAGGTTTTTTGGGTTTTATATATAGGGTTTCTAATATATAGTTTATTTTTGTTAGTACTATATTCTAAGATTTTGGTAATTTCTACTAAGTGTTTTCTGAATTCCGATCAGGGGCAGGAGTGGTCGTTAGTTAATTGTTGGGCTATGGCGCTAGTATCAGACAAATGCATAGTCAATCTGAACAGAAAGGGGGTTACATATCAAGGTCACATAAGGAGATAATGTGGGAGGGGTAGAGGACGAAAATAAGATATAGCGAAGTGAACGCAATGTATTAAAATTCAATATATATATATATATATGTATATATATGAATATACAAATACATACACATTTTAATATATATATATATATATATATATATATTTATATATATAAATATATATTATATATATATATATATATATATATATATATATATATATATATATATATATATATATATATGCAGATACACAACATACACGCACACATATATTGAAAATGAAAAAAGGGAATAAAGATATGATTTATGTTATGACATTATCAAACGTATGTTTTGATTTACTTATATGTATTTTGTGTTTTGTTATTTATTCATTTTGTTATCGATCGTATGTGTGAATTATGTTGGGAGTGTCGTGTAATGTTGCTAGCCTGGATCAAAATTAAAGTTTTGTTCGGATAAAATATGTTTGCTGATTTAAGGAGATAAGTTGTAAAGCCATTACGTTGTTTAATTATGTTACAGTATATAATGAGTGCTGATTCAAGAAGTCTTCGCCGAGATGTATCTAAAATCAATTCTAGCCCGACTAAAATGAAAATAATGATCGTGTAGTAATGCATGGTAAGAAAAGTGCGTTTAGAGAATTGTTATTTTTTACATCTCTTTTATGTTCACCAATTTTTTCTCTTGTACCAGTTGAGTGTTCCCTTCGTATATTTGATGACAAATACTGAATGAGACAGTGTATATACCTGCATTATATGTGGGTTTGTTTTTAAAATGTTTTGCTGGTTTGATGTTTGTTTTATATGTTGTGATGTAGTTAATATTGTCCTAATTCCTTGTTTATTTACGGTCATGCAGATTATTTTATTATCGGAATGGGTAGGTAGGAGAAGATATCTATTCATTAGAGAAATCCCCGTCTATCAGATTCTTGCTTATTGTTATTTGAAAATATTTGTGTGGCTTTTTTCTTTAGATTAAATATGAAATGTGTGGGGTATTTAAATGTTTTCAATGAATTTATATATATATATATATATATATATATATATATATATATATATATATATATATATATATATATATATATATATAGTAAAGTTGAATTATATTCCGAAAATCATGGTTTTATTTCATCTTACGAAAACATTTGCAAGAGAGACACTCTTTAGTGCAATTATTTTACGAATTCGTAAAGAATTACATAAAAGAGTGTCTTTTTTGAAAATGTGTTCTAAGATAAAATAAATCGTGACTTTTGCAATGCAATTAAACTTTGCTTGTTAATATATGTTCTGTTGTGACTAGTTGACAATACTTGTGCAAAAATTAGAAGAGGTTGGAACATACCAACTATATATATATATATATATATATATATATATATATGTATATATGTATATATATATATATATATATATATATATTATATATATATATATACATACATACATACATATATATATATATATATATGTATATATATATATATAAGTTAGCTATGCTGATTACGGCTGTGAGCCAGACACACGTGAACATGGATTACTTTTATGTACGTATAAAATTTATATATATATATATATATATATATATATATATATATATATATATATATATATATATATATATATATCATCTCGGTTTCCAAATAAAACCAGAAGAATTGGGTGCTCGGAAAATTCTTGGGACCGACTGCCTGCAAATCGCGGAAAATAAAGCGGATTTCCATGAGAATTTGCAAGCCAAGACAGAAGCTGAAACTTGTCAAAAGGAATTTCCCCTGAAGCCCTTTGGGAAAATATGAAATCCGTCATCGTCGAAAGCTCGTAAGCTCGACGTGGATTATCTGCCAGTAAAACCGCGACTTGTTTGATGAAAACAACCACAAATTCTGAAACTCTTCTCCAAAGAGAGATTTGATCGTCAAACAAGAAAAACAAAACATCGCATCTGGGTAAAAAGAACGAATAAAACTGGTTCTTTCACCATTTATGAGTCATAATTTAGAACTCTATTATTTTTGGCTTTTGCCAAAGTTAAATTTCAGAATGTGACAAGATTAAGGAGAACATAGTAACAGAAAAGCTTATGTATTTCCTGGAAGAGGATTTAGCAAATTATTTTTAATAAAACGTGTCTCATGGGATGCACTAAAAATGAATTGGGACGACTAGGAAAGTAACTTGTTCTTGTTAAATGAAATAGCGTGCACATTTTCAAAACGGTCATTATAAAAAATAATAATTTCCCTTGAAGACTTCTTTTACAACAATTACTATTACAAATCTATTTCTATCTGTAGCAATTTATCTTTAACTATATATAGTAAAATTCATTAAACCTGAATGCAAGGAAAATATCAAAGCTACAATAAAGTAGTTTAACGATATTAATAACAAAAGAAAGTGTACATTAACACAATTCGATAGTTTTGCTCGTCTATCAATGTATGTACACGAGACAAAACATAGGAATATGAAGATTTCTTTGGTGACGACATGCAAATAATAAATCATTGTAGCAAATCTATACTGTTCCATAGTGCTATGGATAAAAAGACCAAACCACAGTTTGATGTTGTCATGAGTAACCACGAATGATGTGTTCCATGCGAGTTAACAGGAACATATATAAATAACCAACTTTCGTTTATAATTGACAAAAAACTATTGGTATTTATAGGGATGATATCACATATTTGATAAAACTTCTAGCAGAACTTTAGATAATTAAAAAATGAACTATTTTTAAAACTTAGGTTTTACAGAGAAATAAATAGAATCTAAATAAAAGGTTTTATATACAACCTTTAAGTAAAACAATAAAACATACAACTCTCATGGAAACCCAAACGATAGCTCATCATATATGCATATAAATGTTTACTATACGATCACAGTTTTCATAGACATGCATAGGTCAATAGGCTAGCCACTAGCAATATAACTATATCAAATCAAAACAAAAATATATTAAACTCTTTTAAAAGCAGCAGATACACTGATAAATTAACATTAAATAAAAATAATCATACAAACAAACTTAATAGAAAACGAAATAGTATCCGGTTCAATATTACAGGAACACAAAAACACAAGTTGGCAGAGTATTTCCAGCAGAATATATACGCAAGTTCCGAAAAGCAATCAGCTATCTAGGAATATAAATAGGGATTGCATTAAGCGTAGTTATTGCTAGATGGATAATACGCAATCAATAATAAATAAACACAATAACATAAGTAATAATGCTAACACTAATCGCAGTGCTAATAATACAAATCCATGCAATTGTAAAATAGCAAATAATTGCCTATTAATCAATAAATGTTTAACAGCTAGTGTTATGAGGAAAATAACACTCAATAATTATATAAACAATGAACAAAGAATATATAAGGTCACGGAAAATAATTTCAAATATATGTATATGCATCACATGATGATATTAAGGAGTGAATAACTCCACATTGTCTAAATGTATAGGGTAAGAAGAATTAAAATATTAGCTCTAATATCAAATGGGGAAATCTTAATATTAGCTCACCGTCTCTTTCCTACAACTATTTACTAACCCTAACCCTAACGCTACAGCTACTTTCTCACAGAAGAGTTGTTGCTTGTCGTTCTCTGTCTATCTTTATTTTAATCGTATGTGCTTTCCTATAACTAGCCATCTGTGGAACACATACTGCGGGGTTGCTTCCCCGCTGACGACAACATAGTTATATTTTCAAGTCCAATGTAAACAAATTTTTGTTGAGCCGTCTTCTTAAATAATCAAACTCTGCACAGTTTCAACCATCGTAACCAATCACCGCAGTGTTGTCTTACCGTCCACCTGACAAACTCATTGACCTTTATCCTCGCGTGGCTATTGATAAGTAGTGACTCATTAGTAAAAAAAAAATGGTTATGCTAGTTAAGCTCAGAAGACCATACGTATGTGTGCAATCTAACTTGTTGCATAGCTTCTGTGATAAAAAACACACTGTAGAATGCAAACAATTGCCACGTAGGAAAGAAATAACTAACAACTTATATTATATACAAAGAAAAAGAAAATAATTTGAATAACACGCGAAATACATGGCAATGATTGCTTCTGTCGTTATGATTGATTGACACCAGCTACGGACACACAATCTCTGATCGGTTATAGCGGGAAACTGCAATAACGTGTTAACACTAAGAGCATTTTAATATTTATAATTGCGTGAAAAAAATGAACCCCCCTCATCCATCATCGTCTATGTCCAATTGTATCATTTCTAATTATACATATGGCCTCCCCCTCACGGTTTGTAATAGATTATGCAATTCCCCCTCTCAATTTATACTTATAAGTTAGAATTGCTTCAAATTTCACCCTCTCCCTAAATATGTATTAAATAGGTTATTACCCCCCTCTCTATCTCCAATTATATTGTAATTGTCGAGTGTGAATTTAATTCCACAAAGTTGAAATAAATTATTGCATCGATGATTATGTAATTTCGTGTTATTATATTTTATATTATTCTTGCTCTGTTTATCACATTGAACTCTCATACCCGGATTTTCTCCTGGAATTATTTCATTATAACACAAATATATATATATATATATATATATATATATATATATATATATATATATATATATATATATATATACTTCTAATGGTATATGGAGACAGTTTCCCAGCAGAGTGCTCAATTATTAAAACAAAAGTAAAATTAACAAGATGATGAATAAGAGCATAGTATTGATTTATACGTAATACAGTAAGTTAGAACAACATTTGTACCATCGGTTTATGATATGAGAAATTCAGACCTTCGTCAACGAAGTCGTTCGGCTTAATGAATGAAAAAAACGGCAGGGATGTTCAGATGTTTCAAAGATGTCGGTTTTTGGGGGAGAGTGCTGGAGTTGGAATATTTTTTAGCCGAGTATCTAAGTGTGCATTTTTCCATTCTTTGAGGGGGGGGGGGTTAAGTTGGGTAATACCTTTCTTTCTGTAGTGTGAGTGAACCTCTCGAGAGTGCTAGACCGTCGGGTTTTCAGTGTATCTCTGTCACACCTTCCTGTGGCTATATACTTTTAATGACATTTAGAGAGATTTTCCCAGCAGAGTGCTCAATTATTAATAGCAAAATTAAATAGTTAATTTTATAGGAGCATAAAAACGACATATATATATATATATATATATATATATATATATATATATATATATATATATATATATATATATAAATATATATAATTATATATATATATATATATATATATATATATAAATATATATAATTATTTTTATTCATGCAAAAATTATTGTATGAATAAAAATTGTAATATTTTTTTAGAAATATACGGTTTTATTTATTATTGAGGACACTTATATAAATACTGTATGGTTCACTTGATTCACTGTATCACGTCTATGAACAAAAGCACATCTGAAGTATATATATATATATATATATATATATATATATATATATATATATATATATGTATATATATATATACATATCGTGTGGCCTGGCTGGGATTTCAAAGCGTTATTTCTTTCAGAAAATACATAGATCAGTGTTCAAAACAGATAAATACAGGAAACTAAAAGTGATAAATGATGTTAATTTCGCACTTTGATGAGCCATTTTTATCCATGTTGATAGAGATCCATAGTTGTGCCAACATTTCATTACACAAATATTTAAAAATTATACATATATATACATATATATATATATATATGCATATGAAATTGATACAAATGTTTCCGCTACACATTTGCAGACATGTCTCAGGTGCAGCTGGGAATCAGCTCAGCTTTCTCATGCCAAGTTCTTTATATACTTAGTACTTGGCCTGAGCTGATTTCCAGCTTGAACTGAAATATGTATGCAAATGTTCGGCTTTTCATTGGTATATATTGCGGCTTAATAGAGTATGCTTCTTGCTTCTATGATGTAGGAGTAATTCACCCTTTTCAAGTTAAATCTTCCCTAATTCTATTTTTTGTATTTCTATTTGGATTATTGTTGTTCTTTTCAAAGTTTCCTATGTTTGTTTTTCTTCTTCTTCTTCTTCTTCATGTTCTTCTTCTTCTTCTTCCTCTTATTATTATTATTATTATTATTATTATTATTATTATTATTATTATTATTATTATTATTATTATTATTATTATTGTTGTTATTGTTGTTATTTGCTGTAGCTGTTGTTAGGGTTATTATTATTTATGTCAAAATCTATACGGAATACCGGATGATACATTCGCCGAAACGTTTTGAAAATAAAATCCAAGATGAGAATCGTAGCCTGAACTTTTCCAATAATACAAATTATTAACACTCATTTAAGAAATCCTGAAAGATATGTTATAGTTTGCCAAACTTAAACAGTGATCCACATGAATATATGGATGGGTTGCGTACGGAAATGCGTTTCTTGAATTTATTACGTACTTCACATGTAAAATGTTTGCCTTTTTTTCACTTCAATTAACAGTGAAATAGTTCGTTACTTATTTTATAGAGGTCATTTATGGAACTTTTATCATGTTAAGAATCATCATCTCATTTTTGTTTTACTTTATGGCACCACTTATGAAGGCAAAGAGCCACTCGAGTCTAAAGGTTAATAGGATGGAACGATTGTCAGCCGAGAGTAATCAATGCAATAAACTAAGTTTGTGTATATATATGGGAAAGTTAACAACATATTTTTATTAGTACGTACTTAAATTTTCGCCAGAAAATTTAAGTTAGGCAGATCTTCTTGTGACATCATTTCTCGCGCCTGTTAAATTTTTCATCTTACCTCAGATAATGTCTTTTCTTTTCACACTTAAGCAAGTTTTCATTTTCTGTGCAATATCTTTCTTTTTATTTTCAGATTAAGTTGACTGCTGATTTGTTTCGGGACACCAATTCTTTTTCTATGTGTCTTCATTTCCTTAGTACTCTTAGTTTTCTCTTCACTCATAGCTATTTTCACATTTTAGAAAATAATATTGTTATGTCCTACGGAGATTTTGTAAATAGGTATGAGTGTGTTACTATTTTCAATTAAGACTAAGCGAATCACTTTAATATCTGAAGTAACTACCAACTATGGTTTCATGATATATTGTCAACAACAAATTTATTATTAGTAATTTCTTTCAAATCAGTAGACTTAAAGTTGAGAGATATTGAAGTCAAACAAATAATTAAAGAAAACATTTTGCCATGTTTTTCTCTCTCCCTATCACTGCCTCTATTTCTCTCTCTCTCTCTATATATATCCATCTCTCTGCATTTTTTCTTCTCTGTATCGTCCTCTCTCTATCTCAATCTCTGTTTTTCTCTCTTCGTATCTCCCCCTTTTCTCTCTATATCTCTCTATATATATCCCTCGCCTCATCTCTGCACCATTCATGAAAAACTGTGGCACTGGTTTTCTATTTGTAATATCTTCCGTGTATCGTGACCTGCAATTGTATGACACAATATACCGATTTAACTAACGGAAAATATCGTGATGGCTCCCTCCCCCCTCAACCGTAATAAATCAAAAGGTTCCATCAAAGACATTATGTTTCCATTTAAGATTAGTTCTCAAGGAAATCTACGGCTACACAAAAGAACCTCCGGTGGTTCCTTATCTCTTAAGTCTTCTCTATTAAAGCATGGAATCCCTCTTTGGGGGTATTTTGTTCACCTAGAAAAACACGGGTTTTTGGATAGTTGCATGTTCTTAGACAGATAGACTGTCATCCAAAAGCAATGTTGTTTTTTTTTCTTCCTTAGGGTGGGTAACATTTATGTTCAGAGACATTTTGAAAGCACTGAACAATAAATTCTGTTCTCCATAGGCAGTTTCGTGATTTTTCACAATTTCAGAAAAAAGGATGGAAATTCCATTGGCTTTTCTATTAAGAGTAACGCACATGAAGAATTTCTTTTTTACATCAATGTAAGGAATATCTATACGACAATTTTCTTTAGAAAGAGAGCGTGCCTAGATGCCTTCGGCTATATTTAAATGCATGATGCCTTGCAACGAAATAATGATGAATATTTATCTAATAAAACAAAACTCAGAGTCACATGACCTTAATATTTTTGCAAAACATATCACATTGCTGATGGGTGGATTTCAAACTTGTTCTCGTCTACTTGTCTGATTGAAAGACCTTACTAGATAAAAGACATGACTGACCCGAGTTTTGCAAAGTGGTGTTTGATAAACAAGGGTTTTATATAAGAATTTCAGACAACCGACTCTTAAAACTGTTCCTACGTTGGTTCTTTTATGAAACCACGCCCACTCACTATTTCATTGGAATTTTCTGTCACGCCCCTCTTATATATACCTACCCCCATCTCCAGCTAATTGATGACGAATCTTCTTGAATTATAAAAATAAAACACTGTTTTAACTCTTGATTCTCACATTTCGTTTAATACTAATAAACACCTTTCATCAAAAATAGCGGGATAATTATGTTTCGCCAGTATCCGCATACATAATGAGGTCTTAATCGGAGAAACTATGAGAAGAAAAAAGAAAACGTCTAAAACTGGAAAAAAAAAAAAGAATACTATTTTATATGAATCTTAGTGCGAACACTGGAGAACCATAATTTTTCCGAACTTTTTGTACGAAAAGTGTACACTCATAACATATTACGTATATATTTTGTTTAATATTTACTTTGACCGTGCTCAATACGTAAGTAGAGATAGTAGAGCAATTAGCCTTATTATTTCCCCCAGGAATAAAAATTAAACAGTAGTAACTTACTAGCAATAAGTATATTTTCGTACTATATATATATTTATATATATATATATATATATATGTGTGTGTGTGTGTGTGTGAATTGGCGCCTAGACATTAGAACAAATAACACTGAAGATAATCAAGAAGATATTAGAAATAGTGCATAGCAGAGCATATGTATTGGTATAGAAAGCAGAAAGAAAAAAGAAAGAAAGAACGTCTCGTGGAAATCAATGAAGCCGGTCGAGGGTTGCCTGACTCCCCTTCCTTTATAACTTTTGTGCGACGGGACAAATGCACACACACACACACACACACACACACACACACACACATATATATATATATATATATATATATATATATATATATATATTGCTTTTTTATTATAGAGTGGAGGATATTGGACGATAATTTTGAGATATAGTACTAATTCAATTTAAATTATTTACATATTTCGGTCTAGAATAATTTCGTAAGTCAGACAAGTATACAAATAAATACAATATGGGGGCCCATTAATACAGAAAAAAGTGTCGATGATACCAGAATTCATAATAATAATAATAATAATAATAATAATAATAATAATAATAATAATAATAATAATAATAATAATAATACTGAAACTAAAAAGAGAAAAAAAGACTGGCCTAAAGAATTGGCAGACGAAATCTGGATGGGGGGATCAGACTGGAAACCCAGATCACCAAACTTCAAAAGGAAGCTAAGACCGTAAATAGGGTGAAGGAGAACAGCAAATAATGAAAGAGCAGACATCCGATTCGCAAGGAAAGACTAAATAAAAAACATGAAGAACTAAAACAAATGATAGCAGCAAAAGAAGGAAAATTAAGACGATACAGATACAAATCGGATCAGTGTAAACAGAACAGGACCTTGAAAACAATGAAAGCCAGTTTTACAAAAACATAAACGGATAAAGAACAACAACAGAACAACCGGACCCGACAGAAACAAAACATTTCTGGAGCAAAATATGGAACAAGGCTGACTATCACAACTAACATTCCTTAATGGCTTAAAGACATGAAAATAGACTACTAGAAATTGAAGAAGAAACAGAAACATAAATTAATAAAGAAAATATTAAGTCAACACTAAAGAAAATGGTAAACTGGAAAGACCCAGGTCACGATGGAATACATACGTACTGGTTCGAAAAATTCACGACCCTACATGAAAGGCTAGCACAAAAACTGAGAGGATGTATCCATAAAAAAGAAATACCAGAGTGGATGATCTAAGGAAGGACGACACTCATAAATAAAGACGCGTAGAAGGGGACGACCCCAAGCAATTACAGACCAATAACCTGTTTACCAACAATGTGGAAAATCCTAACGGTACAACTGAGAGAGTAAATTTACTATTCCCTGAACAGCCTTGCGCTACTCCCTGAGGAACAAAAAGGATGTCAGAAAAGGAAAAAGAGGGGTGCATGATCTGTTATACATAGATCAAAAGATTCTGAAAGAAGTTAAAAGCAAGAAAAAGAACATATCTATTGCATGGATTGACTACAAGAAAGCATACGACAGAATCCCTCAAGCATGGATCATTGAATGCTTAAAAATGTAAAAGATACCCGACAGGATTATTAATCTCAGCAGGAAAGCAATGGAAACATGGAGATTAGAACTGACAGCTGGAGGACAACACTTCACGGAGATCAAAATACAGAGAGCTATTGTCCAAGGAGAGTCCCTATCACCACTAATGTGTACCATAGCCATGATGCCACTCAACTACATACTGAAAGAATGTGATGCCGGATACAAGTTCACAGGCAGAGAACAAAGAATAAACTATCTCATGTACATGGACGACATGAAGCTATTTGCAAAAAGCCAAAAGGAACTGGAAAAACTGATAAATACGACCAGAATCTTAAGCCAGGACATTCAAATTAAATGGGAATAAAAGAGTGGGCAATGCTAGAGATTAAAAAAGGAAAACTAGAAACGACTGAAGGCATGGAACTACCCAACCAAGAGCAGATTAGGGCGCTAGGCGAACTAGACAGCTATAAATATTTGGAAGTTTTGGAAGCAGACACAATCCAATTAACAGAAATGAAAGAGAAGACTGGAAAAGAATATCTGCGAATTACAAAAAAGCTTTAAGAAATAAAATTATATAGCAGAAACTTAATCAAAGCAATAAATACCTGGCAGTATCACTAATAAGATACTCTGGACCATTCATAAGCTGGACTAAAGATAAACTCAGGCACCTTGACCAAAAAACTAGAAGATTAATGACCATCCACAACGCACTACATCCAAAAGACGATACAGAGAGACTCTACATGAAGAGAAACGAAGAAGGAAGAGGACTGGTAAATATAGAAGACTGTGTGGACGACACTAAAAAAGAGCTGGAGAAATACATATACCAGAACCCAGAAAGACTGATCACTGCAGCAAGAGACACCGTCCCAACGAACAACGCAGGAAGCATTGAAACCGGACACAAACAGACAAGAAAAGAAAAGTGGGAAGAAAAACAACTACATAAACGCTTTATAAGACTCACAAGAAAAGAAACCAACGAAAATAGCTCGACATGGCTAAGAAAAAGAAAACATGAACATAGAAATTGAATCCTTATTGATGGCTGCACAAAACAATGCAGTTAGGAACTACATTAAAGCTAAAATAGATAAACCCCAGGTAAACAGTAAATGACGACTGTGTGCACAAAGAGACAAAACAGTAAATCATATAATAAGTGAATGTAGCTAACTCGCCCAAAAAGAATACAAGAACAGGCATGACGGTGTTGGGAAAGCAGTACACCGGGAACTGTGCAAACAATTGAATTTCGAATACGCAGACAAATTGTACAAACATAAACCAGAAACAGTACTGGTAAACGAAAAACACAAAATCATCTGGAATATGGATATACAAACAGACAAACTCATACTAGCAATGAGACCGGATGTTATAATAATCAACAAGAAAGAAAAATCTTGCAAAATCGTAGACTTCGCCGTTCCAGAAGACAACAGAGTGAAAATCAAAGAAACGGAAAAACGAAGCAAATACACGGAACTAGCCTGAAAGGAATATGGAGCGTGAAGAAAGTCAGTATAATACCAATAATCGTAGGGGCATTAGGAACAATTCCCAAAAAACTGGAAAACGACTGGGAGAAATTGGAATCAAAGGGATCATTGAAACTATACAAAGGACGGCAATGATCAAAACAGCTGCAATATTAAGAAAAATTCTCGAATGTGAAAACCAACCCGCATAAGCTACGAAGGGTCACTTTAATCTACAACAGGAAGAAAAACCCCACAGAACACTACATCACAAAGGAAAAGTACCCCTCAAGCATGGATAATTGAATGCTTAAAATGTACAAAATGTCCGACAGGATTATTAATATTATTAAGAAAGCAATTGAAACATAGAAACTAGAAGTGACAACTGGAGGGCAATACCTGACTGAGATAAAAATAGAGAGTAACATGTTTCAAGGAGACTCTCTATCACCACTACGGTTTATGAAAGCCATGATGTCACTTAACTACATACTCAGAAAATGTGATGTCGGATACAAGTTTACAGACGCAGAACTAAAAAATAAACCACGAATACTGAAAACGTTTAAGGTGTGTAATTGAAAAACTGAAACAGCGTGTCGTAGCTAAAACTGCCAAAGTTAAGCGTTACAACGGCAGAATTGAGCAGTATCGGCAAAACAGACTGTTCGAGAATAACCAGAAATTCATTTTTGAACAATAGAAGGAATTGAAAGAGGGAATGACGTTATATCTGATGCTGACCAATCTCGTGCATTCTTGAAAGCATTTGGGGAAAAGAAGTAAAGCATAAAGATGATGCAGAATGGATCGAAGATATTGAAAGGTATGTGTCCTCTAGAGTAGAACAACGAACAAATAGGACAGTCAGCGTTAAGATGCTGAAATAGAAGGGTAAAATCTTTCAAATTGGAAAGAACCTGGACCTGACGGAGTCTAGGGATACTTGTTTAAAAACCTTCCAGCTCATCACCCACTTTTTGCAGCAATGCTAAATGGCTGTTTCACGACAAGTAGCTTTCCTGAATGGCTGACAAAAGGGTACTGCAGTCTTGATCATAAAAGATAAAATAAAATGGGGTGACGTGACAAATTTTAGACCAATCACGCGCCTCTCGGTTATGTGGAAACGTTTTACTAACATATTGTCTGAAAGTATTTATAATCTTTTGAATCAAAACAATTTGCTGCCCGAGGAACAGAATGGCTGCCCAAAAATATCATAAAGCACCAAAGATCAGCTTGTAATCGATAAAATGATCCTGAGAAACTACTAACGAAGAACTACTAATCTTGCAATGGGGTAGATAGATTATAAAAAAGCATTTGACATTATGCCTCGCTCATAGATACACAAATGCTTGGAGATTTTCAGAATAGCGTCAACATATAAACAGCTTTTAAAAAGAGCCTGGAGAATTGGGAAACCAATTTACCTTCAGGAGGTGCTGCATTAGGTAAAGTGAAAATCATGAGAGGGGGTTTACATGGTGATAGTCTTTTCCCTTTGCTTTTTGTCATTAGTTTGATTCCACTAACACTTATCTTACGTAATGTGAAGGTCAGATATGAACTTCGGAAAGGACTTCCTAAAGTCAACCACTTACTATTCATGGATGACCGTAACGTGTTTTGCAAATAATGAAAACTAACTTGATACCCAGTCACAGCTGAGTACAACACAAGAGTAAGGGTTATTTTTAAAACGCACCTCCATAGTTGGAATACAATCTATGCTATCAATGCCAGATCAGTAGTTATCATTCGATATACTGCTAGTATACTTGACTGGAATGTAGATGAATTAAAATGTTTGAACATCAAAACACAGAAAATGCTTACAATTTATGGAGCTTTTGCAGAGAAAAGAAGGTGCAGATCGATTGTATCTACCTAGAAAAGAAGGCGGGCGAGGTTTACTTAGTTTTAGAGATGTCGTACATATAAAAGAATTTTGTCTATATAAATATAATTCTAAAAGTAATGAGATTCTTCTTCGTCAATGGGATATGGAGGTGCACACAAACAGACGAATACAAACAAGGAGACCGGATGTCATAATAATCGCCAAGAAAGAAAGATCCTGCCAACTTGTAGATTTCACTGTATCAACAGACAACACGGTGCAGATCAAAGAAAACAGGAAAACGAAGCCAATGCACGGAACTCTTAATGGAATTGAAAGAGATATGGAGTATGAAGAAAGTCAATATAATACCAATAATCATAGGAGCACTAGGAACAATTCCGTTAAACATTAAAAAGAGAAATTAAAATCAAAGGGAAGACTGAGACGAAACAACGGACGGAAATAATGAAGACAGCTGAAATCTTAAGGAAAATCTTTGAATACAAAAACCAACCCATATTAGCTACAAGTGCAAACCAGTTACATAGAAGTTGCAATAGGAAGAAAAAAACCACAGAAAGAACACCAGTGCATGAAACCAAGCAACAGAAAATGCAAGAAATTTCATACTCCTCCCAAAAAAAGAAAAGCGATGGAACCAGCCTCGGCTGATACAACACAAAATAGTCGTGATGGTTTAAGGAGAATGGAAAGACTGAAGAGGCAGTGCACTAACTAGACTTCCACCGGAAGAGTGCGGAGAGGACTGGCACCTTGGAGAGGATTACTGCCACCTAAAGCCCAGAGAATACCAAGAGTCTTTGCCAGTGAGCAATCAATGGTAAGTCATTTGCAATATTTACTGAAAGAGGTAGAGAGTACTGGAAATCTGGGGAAACTTGTTGTCCAAAGGGCACCACCGGTGATTATCAGTGAGCAATCACTGGCGATGACTTGTCTGAGAACTTCTAGTATATGCAAATAATAATAATAATAATAATAATAATAATAATAATAATAATAATAATAATAATAATAATAATAATGATGATGATGATAACTACAACTTTTATAACACATTTACGACACATTTTGAATGAACATAAACACCCTGTTATAAAAACGTAATTCATAATTTAGAATATGGTTTATAATATTTTCTTTTTTTTCATGGAAACAAAGAAAAATTAATTATAGCTTCGTCGAGCATAAAAAAGTTACGAATTGAAATATTGTAGATATCGTATTTCAAAAATCTCTTTAAAAATAATTTTTAACAAAGATATAATGAAATCATAAATAATAAGTTGAATCTTTCTGCGGTTATATTGATTACGCGTCGATTTTTTTTCATTTTGCTTAGTGGTGTTCAGAGAAAGGCGGGGCAGTTTCCCACTGTAGAATTATCCATACTATTTCAGATTAGGACCCGGGATAACTTTTACCCCAACCATAACCATAACTTTAACTCTAACCTTACCCCTAACCCTAACCGTAACTCTAACGCTAACGCTAACCCAAACCATGACCATAACCCTGACCCTGTCCCTGTCTCTGACCCTAACCTTAACTCTAACCCTAACGACAGAGTCAAAATTAGATCGTGTCCTAATCTGGAGTTACACCGAATTATCTATTAACACCACCACCAAGGAATAACCAGAAACAAATTTAATAATAGACCTTGCCGCCAAGTCACCTATATTAATTCATATTTCAAACGTTTTATTTGGCTAATCGACATAGATTTTACAAATCGTTGCATTTATTCCAAATTGTAGAGAAAGGGAAGAAAGAATAGATATTTATTACTGAAGCAATATCAGTAAGTTTATCATTTTCCAAAATAACTTTCTACCCGTTTAAAAATTTAGTACGTTCAAACAAATTATTAAAGCGGAGCTTTTCACGCTTACGAACAGTCATTTTGGATTGAAACATATTGGATTTTGGTGGAGTTGAAATTAGTTTAACATTCAAAAATTTCAATACATGATACTGATTTTAATTAAAAACTCGGCAAGATTCCTTATATTATAATTAAGTAATTATCAGGATTTTTATCTCATATAATTCCGAGTTACTTTCTAAAAACATCTTTTTGTAAAACCGAATTTCACTGTAATTAATTGACGTTGCTAAAATGGGGATTTACCCAAATGTATCACTGAAATTTTTCTTTTCTTTGGTAACAAGTCAGTGACTGTAATCTTTGAGTTGTAAAAATGAATTACTTATTGATTTTTCTGAAATTTGAAAGGAATTTGAAAGCATTCAAACTCACGAATATAAAATTATTTCTGGCTTTAAAGTTCTTAACAATTTTTTTTGCATTATTGAACGTTTTAAAAGCTTTTCATACGCAATTTATTTTATAATTAGCATTACTTTAAAAAACATTAATCATACTATTAATAATAATTTTCTAACAAAGTAAAAGACGCATAAGCAACAGCGGTGTAAAATACTTTAAAACGGCTGTTGTTCTGATATTATTTCTGACCAACAAAATCACAAACTGGTAATTAAGACCTTTTCAGAGTCAACACATATTCGTATAGCTATATATTTCTTTTAATTATTGCAGCTAATTTGCCAGAAATAATGATGTGAACAGATACTCGTTACTTGTTAAAAAATAAAAATAATATTATTTACTATTTAGGTGCACGATTGGCATGTGAACACGAGTATATGAATATTTCCTCTCTTCAGAAATTTAACTGATCACTACCCGGTTTTAATTGTTTTTAAGATATTTGACTATTTCTAATAAAATTAAGTTTTAAAAATGATAAAATTATATTAATGAAGAAAGTTTATATATTCGAAATGTTTAAATTACGATATTTACAAATTTCATGTCTTGAAAGTGTTGTATGCTAAATGAGATGAGACGCAATCATTTTAGCTATTAGCAATGAAGATTGATTTTTCACTGTTATATTAAACATTTAGTGATTTTTCTTTTTGTTACCCAAACATTGTTGTTTTTTTCGTTTTCATTAAGACCGACAATACTAAAAACACCGTTTTAAAAATATAATTACGTTTACAATATGATGTTTCGGTTTCTTCAAGCGTATAGGAGTGAGTGAGGGGTCATTACGACCTATAACTATACTGAGTTCAAATCTTTCGGAACAATTATTGTCATTTCCGCACTCTATAGCAATGAGAAAGGTATGAAGTCACAATTTTCAACCATTTGTTCATAAAATAGCAATTACCGTTTCATTAATCGTGTACAATGAATCATTTAGAATAGGCATTTTGTTTCAGCATTAAGTAACTTTAGACAGATCGGTATGGAGTAAAAGAGAAAAAAACAATCGCCATTGCGTGACAATATGATTTTTCGTAGACATTTTTCAGTGTGTATTACTGTAGTAAAGCATTCTTATCTCCTCTATTTACTATACAAATGATATCTCCTTTGCAATGAGTCCAAGTTTAACATCACTTCCTCCATTTTATGAACCAATAAACGCTAACCCTAACCATAACCCTAACCCGAGTTCCTTATCAAAGCTTTTATATATCTTCTTTGTATAAACATTTTTTCAGACAGTGAAGAAAAAACCGGCACTGATTTTCTATTCACCGGCTTTTCTTACGTTGTCTTTTCGCATTTCCGCTTTAATTTTGGGTATTATTGAAGACAGAAATTAACCTGTATCACACTTCTTTAGCCTTCTCCAACGACAGTCATTTCTCGATCACTATTCATCATCTTTTGCATGTGTTTTCTTGTTTTTAATTGGGGGAAGAAGAGTTTTCATGATTTACATGGCTTTTCTCAGAAATATAAAGTTTCTTTATATTTCTGCTACGTTTCAGAAGATGTGTCTTTCTAACTTCTTCGTGCGTATTGATTATTTACGGTGATGTTTTGGTTATACTGAAGAAGTTGGCTTAATGAATTGCTATCCAATTTCATCGATTAGGTTTATGTCACCTTTACAAGCGGTGATAAAGCAAAATAATACGCCGTATTAATTTACTGTTTGATTTGTGCAAATATCTTTTTTTTAAATATCAATTTGTTTTCATACTAAATTGTATTTTGCAAATTATTTTTCAAATATGAATTTGTTTTCTAATTTTTGCGGATTAAATTTTAGTTTTGCGGATAAATAATAAACCTTTTCATATATTTCAATTCCATTTTTAAAAAACACTGTTTGATTATATTATTTGTTAATTAATATTTGCAAAATAAAAATGAAAAAAAAGCAAAATCCGCAAAAATCAGAAAAAAATATAATTTGCAAAATAATCTGCAAAAATACAATGTAATCCGCAAAAATCAGAAAATAAATTAGTATTTGCAAATAAAAAAAAAGAATAAAAAGAAATCTGCAAAAGTTAAACCGCACAAATTGTTACAACGTATTATTTTGCTCGGCCATCGTTTGCAACGTCAGACAGAACTAATCGACAACATTTGGCAGTCATATTTTAAGCTAACCGCGTTAATATGACCGATGTTTTTCACGGATCTAAATATGATTGCCGTTGGTTCTTTAAATGTAACGTGTCTGTTATGCTGCACGTGACTGCTTACCGCACACTATTCATGGGTGCGTATTACATTTAAAATAAATGTAAAAACTATCACTTCATCGGATTTTAGTACGTAAACCGGAAATCACATCAACGTCAGATCTTGGCTAATAATCGATGCATTCTCAAAAGTCAAAATGTATCTCTTGGATCTTTTGCCGAATACAGCTAACTCGAAACTGCACTAAACATCCAGCACTGCTTCCAGGCGGCGGGAGGGGGTGAACATGGAGACGCGGCCTTGATAATGTCCTTCGATGGATGCATAGCCGCCAGTTTGATCCTGGCAATCAGCTCATATTTGGTTTCACACGTGATACGGTTGCTATATATAATGATTAATCACAACTTTATATTAAATCGCTCTAAATCGTCTGAAATGAAATTACCATTTAATCTAGATAATAATGTTCGCTCTAATCGTCTTCAATATTCTCTACTTAAAACTTAAAATGTTCTTTTTCAGATGTTTACCTTGAGGGCTTGAATTGAACTTGCCAAATAGGCATGAGAAGTGGAAACCCATATAAGCTTACTATTAATCGATTAAACTATATAACAGTTTTTTGACTCATATCCGAAAACAATATCATTTAGAATATTCATCTTCATACAAATGTATCATGTATGCCACTATCTATTTACGTACATACGTCCGTTTTGGGCGGACTTCTCTTGTGTTACTAGTAGATTGAACGTTTTATGTCATTTGAGCAAATGTAATGTGCCAACAACCCAAATCAAAGATTTTAACGTCAGAATATTGAACGGTTAAGGATGTCGAGATGAAATCAAGCAAATATTTATCAGAGTAGATTATTGTTGAAAATTATTCGTATGAAACGGCGCAGAATAATATCGAATGACAGTTTGTATGAAGGCACGAATATGACAACATGAAGCAAAAGACGTGTATTATCAAGGTTATGCCATGTCGTTCGACATCAACGCAGTCCAACAAGCATTCAAAAACGGCATCAAATGTGCTAAAACAACAACTGAAAAGACAACCAAAAAACTAAACTGTGCAATATAAAAAAGAATCAAGAGATATCGCTTTTGCAAAATAACCTAACAAATCTACAGGGTTTATTCACCTCATCTTCGAGAAGTTAGACACAAGGTCATGCGATGTGTTGAAAAAGCAGCGCACTAAGAGAAGTGAAGCCTTTCCTACAAAAAATGCCATAGTAGTTCTGTCGGCATTTTTCGGTAAAGGCGTTTCAGAAGATTAGCAATAAACTAATCCCCTTGCTTAAATAGAGAAGGTAAAGCCTGGGATTGTGGACAAAACCATACAATCCGACAGAGGCAAGCCTAACTGATTGTTGAGAGAGGTTTCAAACAGTTTGGAATAAAATTGCTGACAAAATGACCTACATTACTTTTTATGGAATGTTTACAGTTACTGCTTTAATAATACAAAATATTTTAAAAGGTTAATGTCAAGTATGCAGACAAAATTCACGTTTGTTCAATTTAATTTTTAAATCCAAGCGACGTAGGAGAAGGAGAAAATTGCTTTGATGTCAATCTTAAACAGACAGGCAAGCGCCATCGAATGGTTAGGGTCAGTAAAAGGGGTGATTTCAGCTTCGGGTCGATCAAAGCGATTGTCATATTGAAAGCCAATATGTCTTCATTAATGGGAGATAACTACAATTTCTCCCCCCCCATTTTCTTTTCCCCTTTTTTCGTCAACATATCACTATTCTTGCTTTCTGATCTTACTCGCAATCTGATTAACGCTTTTAAAACTAATCCATCATATATATATATATATATATATATATATATATATATATATATATATATATATATATATATATTTCTCTTTCTCTCTCTCTCTCTCTTTATTTCTCTCTCTCTTTATCTCTCTCTTTCTCTTTCTCTCTCTTTCTCTATCTCTCTTTTTCTGTCTGTCTTTCTTTCTCACTATCTCACTTTCTCTCTATCTCACTTTCTCTTTCTTTCTCTCTCTTTCTCCCTATCTCTCTTTCTCCCTCTTTCTTTCTCTCTCTTTCTCTCTCTCTTTCTCCCTATCTCCTTCTGTCTCCCTTTCTCTCTATCCCTCTCTCTCTTAGCAACAGTCATGACAAACGGTGCCAATGCTTTTATTTATTTGTAAAAACTTATGTGTATTGTAAATATCTTGTGGAAATTATTTTTTTTTAAATTTTATCGTTTTCAGAATTATGGACTACCGCGATAAATGCCCAAAGGATATTCTAATATACACTATACGTATTTTTTAAAACTTCTTGACGGTGTTCTTAATCAGCTATTCCGTACAGACCTAGCTACTCGTGCAAACACTATGCGTCTCTATCAGGTTTCATTGGTTGCATCTCTCTCCCATGTCCTTACACTGATATTGGTTCGTCTCAAAGTATTTTTCCAGCTGACTGTTATATATATATATATATATATATATATATATATATATATATATATATATATATATATATATATATATATATATATATATATATAGGCAATATGATTTATGTTCTATTTGGAGGTTGTGGTGATTACGTACGATATAGAAATCTGACTGTTGACAAAACTGTCGAGTTTCCATTTTAGCTGTCTAGCCAAACTTAGGCGCTGTAATACAGAGAAACAGTATGTCTATGGGTGATTCACTCTTCATTTCTCTTATATATATATATATATATATATATATCCATATTATATTCCTATATGTATATATATATATATTTAAATATTTTCTTTTTTTCGTACAAAACTTTTTAATGGCATTGAAGAGACAATATTTATTATTCATAATGAATTTAAGAAATTAAAAAGATGAAAGGGCAGCTGACCGGTTTCGTACCTCGCTCAACAGAGCCAAATATCAAGGTAATGTATAAAAAATATAAAAAGATGCTATGAGAATTATAGCGAGGGAAAGGGGTATATATATATATATATATATATATATATATATATATATATATATATATATATATATATATATATATATATATATACAGAGAGAGGGAGAGAGAGGAAGAGAGAGAGAGATAACCAACAGATGACCCGACATTGTCTAGAGGCTTTAATGGAGTATTTACCAGTAAAACAGACGAGAAAAAATATATATAAAAGCCCACAAGGTAAGAAAGAGATAACCAAAATATTATGGCCACAATTCTATATTATAATATTGGTGGTAATGTTATTACTTCGATAAGAGTCATTACACAGTTTGTATAAGCTGTAGCTTATACAAACTGTGTAATGCCTCTACTGGTTTTCTCCTTTCTAGCTCTACCAATCCGAATTACACGTACTAAGGTGGCACCCTTAACATATATAGATAGTGATAATGGTATCAATATATAGAAGATGTTCATGACTCAAGAATTTCAAGTTTAGATGAGACAGCCAATTTGTTTCATTATCTTGGAATTCTAGTTTCTATGATGTAGTTTCGAATCAGAAAACGAGAAAGATAAAAATGAAATATTTATTAAAACCTGTTGACAGTGTGCTACAAGCAGGTACGCAGGGGAAGATACTACCACAACGGTATTCTTTAATTTACCTTCATTAGTGTATATGTGACGTTGTTTGTTTAACGGGATTCTTACCGAATCGTTGTTCCTCGTTTTATCTTCATGGGTCGAACCCTGGCCATGGAAACCAAATATTAATAATGTTGAATATTCCTTTGTGATAGTCTTGGTGTTTTACGTTCTGAACCGACCACCTGGTGACCATATTGCATTCTTTCTATAGAGTGTACTGCCTGACTTAGGAGTAATTGTATGTCTAAGAACTCTTTTACTATATATATATATATATATATATATATATATATATATATATATATATATATATATATATATCATTCCTTCTTTAATAGAAGTAGAATGCCTCGACATCAAGCCGCTTTTATATGTGTTAAATTATCATTGTTTATCGGCTATTCAAATATTGGGCGCGCGGTTAACGACGTTGGATGTAAGTTGAAAAATACTTGTAATCCAGGGTTTCGAATCGTACGACCGGTAGTGAATAGTCATATCTCTATGCTGATGAGTCGTGATTGAAAAGGGACGAAACGTATACGTACATAGATAATAAACAACAACAAATATTTTATATTTGTCGCTCCTCGTAAAATAAGTAGAGCACTCTAAATGGAAGTGCAAACACAGCATGACGTCACTTGCTTTATATGCATCATTCCTTCTTTAATAGAAGTAGAATGCCTCGACATCAAGCCGCTTTTATATGTGTTAAATTATCATTGTTTATCGGCTATTCTAATATTGGGCGCGCGGTTAACGACGTTGGATGTAAGTTGAAAAATACTTGTAATCCAGGGTTTCGAATCGTACGACCGGTAGTGAATAGTCATATCTCTATGCTGATGAGTCGTGATTGAAAAGGGACGAAACGTATACGTACATAGATAATAAACAACAACAAATATTTTATATATATATATATATATATATATATATATATATATATATATATAATTCATTACTCTTTCATGTATATAAACATATAGGGTAATATAGTATTGTAGGAAAATGTTCTGCATGCCAGTCGCGTATACGGCAAACCATTTTCAGCTCCTTAGCTAGTAGACTCTAATTCCAGTTCACCACTACTACTATGCCCCCGCCTAATCTCATGATAACAACAAATAACAGTGCGGAAGTGGTCTTATATTTCGAGTGTTTTTTCGAAGGTCGGCTGCATTAATTTCTTTATTACTGGAGATCCGTAAGATCTGTCAAGATTGGTAATTGGGTTTTGACTGAACCGTCAGTTTAACGAGTTATAGCATTAATTAGCAACTCGTATCCGAGTGACATATTCTGATCGTCACTCGTCGATGAGATTGTTTTAAGGGCTGAACGGAAATCCCTCGCGTGGCGCACGGTTCCATCGACAAACACGATGTGCTTATTGAAAGTTATCAGTGACATGTGCACTTAGTTGTACCTCGGCTATTGGGAGGCCTCACCGAAACAATGTCCCCTATAACTACGGGTAGGTGCGTTCGCCGTCACCGCCGTTTCCTTTTATTTGTACATGGTAGTAGTAGATTTCTTAGAAGATGGCCTTGTAGCGGAAACTGCTTTATTCGGTGTAATGTTGTACCTGTACACCCATCCCATTACTGTACACTTTTTTGGGTCGCAGCAATTCATTTTTACACTTCGATTACACCTTTCCACTATACCATTTCGATTTGGAAAGTGTGCAAATCGCAATCGTAGCTGAATTCCCTATACTTAAGGAAGTGCTCGAATTGTATACTGCAAAAAGAAGTGTCCTTGTCAGTAACGATGTCCGCTAGTGAGCCACGTTTATAAAAACAGATTCCAATTGACGGATGGCACTTGAGGAATCCTGCCGTATCCATGTCCAGTTTGCTCCAAACGCTTCTTACCTCTAGATTTCCGCCATTTGTAATGCTACATCAGACAACATCGCATAATTATGGTTCTTACACTGTTCGTGGACACGAACAGGTTGGCCGAACTTGCGAAATAGCACGTCTCTCTCACACCAGGGTGTCTGCTGAGATGGGGTATTCTCATGATCTTGTCTGGTACCACCACAGAAGCAACGCATATCGGCGGTACTGGTTCGACGTCGTTTTTTTTTATAGCGCCGTACCATTTTAGTAACACTCGTTCCAGTCTATCGATTAGATTGCAGTTCGATATTGTCAATGTTACATCGGCCAACTGATCATATGCTACAACCAGTTTCCCAATAATGCCCAACGTTAATATTAGTATCTCACGCTAATTTAACGCGCACGCTGGCATTTTCGTTAAAGTGTATGAAACCCAATTGTATGCGCATCAAGATAAGTTTACATATGCTACTTTTTAGCCTCTCTACTGAAACGCAAAGTTGTCAGCTGTCAATATAACGTCTAGTGATGCCAGCTTAATACGTACGGCGTTGTTTGTCGGTCGCAAATAACACGTCACCTCTATTACATTTTCTTTATTCTTAATAAGACTTCAATCGATAGAGAGTCCGTATCGAGTCATGCGTCCATTTCTTGTCCATGCACACGCTAATCTCCTCTGGCGGGGTCGTTCTATTTTAATATTGATAGGGTTTTAGCCACCATACGAATAAGCAAGGTCTGGGTCGTCTTGTCATCCCACCTTTGATGACCATATTTGCCTTACGCTTCAGGTTGCCGGCTGCCACGCGATGCCATCCACAGACTGGCAAGTTTCCCACAAGTCTTTCACGCATAGAAAACAGGCTGCATCTTGTTAATATGGTGAGTCATTCTGCGACTCTAGTCTTGTGTTCCCTTGCTCTCCCGGACATGATACCCAATACACGGGCGCCATTTTCCGTGGCCTTTCCGATCAAGTCGAAATGGGCCAGTTTAGCGCTAATCTGCTGTAATGACACAACATATTCTTTTGCATAAATGTCATCTATGTCCGCAAATCACCTTTCTTTTACAGTATCATCGCGTTTATTATCTGCTATGCCACGTTTAAACTGAAGCCCTGTCTGGTAAAGCAGTACTTTTTTGCTGGCAAACATAACCATCTCAAATGAGCGCATGATTTCACTCATTTTAACTTGCTAACAGGCTTTTTTCAAATCTAGCAAGAATATATTGGGTCCTTGCTGACGATATTTGGGCCATTTGCATTGCTGAAAGCGCCGACATATTGGTTTAGTGCCCACTAGTCTTTTACAGGCATCACTTTTGATTTGTAATCGCACGAATGGAAGCACGCCTTTAAGACGTCTTAGTTTTTTTTATAAAGTTTGATTTTTTTTACCAAAAATTAGATCTAGAAAAATGAAGTCCTTTCAAAATTCATTCGGAATTTTATTATGAAAATAACACCACCTGAGACTAACCAATGGGAACGTATTTTATTTACTCCTAATTCGTTAAAGTAGATCCAAATGTATATTTTGAACAATGAATTGTTTTAACAATAGAATTGAAAAAACTTTTTTTAATAGATTTGTTACGCTTATATTATTTGTCATCACTTTCCGTCGTTTATGCGTTTTATCCTTCTCGTACTCTTGGACAAAGATGTTAAGAAATCCACGTAAAATAATATTCGTTTAGAGAAATAAAGTGAAGGAAAAAGAAGACTAGGTATCCTATATATAGAGAGAGAGATAGAAGGCGCCTATGATAACGTGAAGAAAGAAAGAAGAGAGAATCAGCAGCCAACTTGACACAGGTCTGTCTCCTCCCACTCTTCCATACTCTCTCTTTCTTTATCTCTTTTGTAAGCTTTCTTTTTTTCTTTTTTGCTCACTCTTATTATACATTTCATAAAGGAATAATTTAATGGTTTAGTCTTCTTTTAAATGTTAATCTAAAGTCATCCACGTAAACACATTCAATTTAGTGTAAACAGATTCCATAAAGGATTTAGCTTGCTTTTGTTTTTGTTTAGCTGACATTATTTTTAAATCCTAGTGATGTGACGTAACATTATGTGCTATGATGTCACATTCATCTGTGCATTAATTAAGACGGTTAAAATATAAGCCTGATTAAAGGTAACGTGATGAACTAAACTAAAATTAAACCGCAGTAAGAAAACAAGAATGTCAATAAAATATTCTTTGAAAAGCATTTGGTGATTCTGCATACTAATCCATATGTTTAAAAAGGAAAATGCCACAAAAACGTTATGTAATAACTTATAAGGTTTTAAAAAATAGAGTACACCAAAATGTAGACAAATTCATCTAGTATTTTTTTGTTTCTAAATAATAAATTCAAGTTTTATCGGTAAACGCTTTCTAGCCGAGATTATTACGATGGTTACATGAGATTTTAGAGGTTTGAGTTATGTCCCTTGTCTATTGACCTAAAAAATGCCGAAAATGGCGCCGACAACTTCCACCGATAACATTTTATTTTTAAATACTGGTTGAATTTGTCTAATTATTCGGTTTACTGTTTTTTTTAACCTAACAAGTAAGAACATAATAAAGTTTTTGTGCCATTTTCTTTTTAAGAGCAGTATTCCATATAGGGGTTAATTTGGAGAATTACCAAGCATCTAAATGTGTATACTTATATTTGTAATATCCCTTGTAATTTAAAAAATTGAAGTTCGAAATGAACGTTTTATAGTTTTGGTTATTAGCTTCTTTGTTAAGTTAATGTGGTACACATTTTACATAGTAGCTATCTTGGTTTATACCTTTTTGCAGGTTTTAAAAAGAGAATTAAAAATTGATATAAAATTACATCATCTTCGCATCCCGTGCTGCATGGTTCCATACAATATCGTAAAATCACGTTTCCGAAAATAAAATCGGGTCATTTCCTTAAATATACGACCACTTTATTTTAATGATATCGTTTGTAATCGTGACAAGCAATAAGGTTTTTTTTTTATTGGCAGCGAAGTCTTTTTGAGCCAAACGAGATGAATAAGTTTTAAATTCTTAATAAAAGATCAGAAAAAGAATTGAAATTGTTATTGGCAATGAAAAGCTAGACATTAAACTGAAGCAACTCTAAAACAATCAAAAGAAAAAGATTTAATTCAGAAATCTCATCGGATCGAATTCGGCATCTTAAAACGATAATAGAATGATTAGCATGAATAACAAATGACACTTCCTGCTTTATGGTTGAATTATTCAAAGGCTTCTTAGTAGAAGAGAATCCTCAAGAAACGTTGCAAATACAGTGGAATAAAACATCCAACTGAGACTGAAAAGACATTGATATATGATGGGTTTTAAAAGAAATCAAGATCCCGGTTCTGTGGACTTTCACTGAATAGAAACTTTCATTGAGAAACGTTCACTCTTGAATACATTTTCGAGAGATTTATTTTCATTTTCCCAGATAATACAGGATGACTCCTAAAAACAAAACACTCCGTGCGCCCGTTTGATCATATGTCTTTCATTAATTAATCAATGACTCTGATTTCGGAGAAAATGGTGGAGGCAACACCTGTGAACACATGTAGATCTCAATGGGAGATCGATCAAAGAATACACTGCGTCAATCATAACAACAAGGCAGGCTCGTTCAAGAAAGTGCAGGATATTTTCGTGCATCAGTTCAAATGTTAAAACAGTCCAATTCGTGAAAGGCATTGAAGACTGTGTGTACAACTTCGGGAACTATTGGGCTATTAAGAACCTCTCTGCGGCCGGTGTCAAACATTGAAATCATTCAGGATAGCCCCAAAGATTTACAGCCGAGCTAATCCATAGTGTGAAAGAGTCATTTCAGCAGAGTTCTAAACACTTTGCGTAAGAATAAGCTACAGACACTGTACATGTAGCTTATTATAAAGTTCTGTTTAAAGCAAGATCGAGCAAACTCTAACACCTCAAAGTTGTCACAGAGAACTTTGGAGCTGCGTGATCAGTTTGAAGACTGACTTTGAGTGGGTACTTCACAGCCAGACCTCAATCTCAATATTTCTTTCTCTATGGGTATCTTACAGACAGAGCTATGCATGAAGACCCGGGATCATCACAGAACTGACGAGAAACGTCCGCAAGTATTATAGAGGCATAGCAAATCTGGGTGGCGCCTCAAGAAATGCACAGAGCTAAATAGAGGTCGTCTTGAACACATGGTTTAGATTAAAGAAAAGAAGTCCAAAAACTTCCATCTACTGACATGACTTTTTAAAAACAATAAACCAGTTATCCCCGATACTCTAATTCTAACTGATAACAATGAACAAACACACAAACTTCAAGATCTTTTCCAAAAATCTATGTTCTTAAATTCACCATGGAACTGAACGTAAATAATAAAATCCAATTCCTAGATGTTCTCATTGACGCCTCTAATAAATCATTTAACACTTCTACTCATAAACAAAACAACCAACTTAAATTCTAGTCTTTTAAATTTCAACAGCGAGTGCCCCTATCGCTACAAAATAGTTATTGTTAAAAATCTTTAAACCGTGCGAAATTAATCTCCTCCTCTAAAAATACTATTCATTGAATTAAAAAATATAAAACAAGTACTTATCAACAACGAATTCCCTAATTATATCGTTCATTAACAAATAAAACTAATGATTCGAAACTTAAAAAAACACCCGTACAAAATAATAATAATATTCAACATCACAACTCAAACTATATTAACATATAAAATTGTAATCAAATGCAACCAAACTTTAGATTAGAAGAAAAAAGCCATGAAAAATATTATACACAGATACATATGTCCAATTGACAATAAAAATAAAATTAGACTTATTATTTGCTATAAGAAATTTAAAACCCAAAACGTTGTAGTTAGAAACAACTCCTTCTCAACTCAAAAACCACTAGAAACAACCAATGTTATTCATAAATTTAAATTCTCTCTGGGAGAATGTAACTTCTATAATAATAACAAAACTAATAGCTACATTTGTTTTACAACCACTACCTTATTCCACCGCCTCACCATGCATCTTGTAAACTCTAGCTCAATTTACCAACATCTACAAAAACATAACTGCCCTCCCTCTGCTTTAAGACAGATTCTAGTTAATAACACAAAAACAATACATTCCGAATTCAATTTAAAAAAATTAATAATACTGGAAGCTTTCTGCATAAAAACAAACCAACTAAAATTATTAGCACCACGTATGAAACTAGTGGAAACATTTTAAAATGCTTAACGTAATGCGATGTTATTCGGTCATGCCACTCCGGCGTCGCTGAATTTAAATCTTCAACGTTTTTCCTGGGACAATGCGAAAAACGTTATCTGCACGTTTCTGCGCCGTTTTCTTAAAATTATCTTCTCCAGCTTTTTTGTTCATTTGATCGTAAAAACCGATGCGACATTTATTATTCATTTGATTCAGTAAAAATTGAAAAAATAAAAAAGGTATAATTAAACAGACGAATTCTGTTATTTTTTAACAATGCTTGCATAAATGAGAAAATGGTGTCTAAATACACACACACACAATATATATATATATATATATATATATATATATATATATATATATATATATATATATATATATACGTAGGCAGTATTTCTTCATTGATGCATGTTTGATTAAATAACAGGGGCAATTCCGGTTTGTTTCTTTTTTTATCCATCTTTTCATGTTGACTGACTAATGATCTAGTGTTCTGTTCGAGTGTGAACAGGAACTCGCCAAAATTACTAACGTTTTCGACTCATATGAGCTTTCTGCAGGTACGTGAAGAGCTATGCAAACTAAAACTGGTGAATTTATTGAGAAACTCGATTAAAACTTTTTTATTTTTTATTAATATATTAAAGGCCTTTCAGTATTCCTTTCTCCCCCTAATATCGTACATGATTGAAGTGGGTTGATTTGCTCGAATTTGTAAGGCTTCAATTATGAGGAGGTACAGGTTGCAATGTGAGACAGCGAGGATGGCAGTGTTTTTGACTAATATGTCTTTCAAATCGTTTTTTGGGGGGGTGTTCAACTAAGTGTTGGTAAATAGAGCTATAGGGGGAGGAAATGTGACATGTAAGGCGACGAGAGATACTAGTTCCAGTCATACCAATATGTGTTTTGTTTTTGGAGACACATTCTCCCATAGGGTATTTAAACACATATACAGCATTACTAGGTTTTAGTAAACCGTCCCCCAACGTCGGGTTATTTCTTATTAATAAGTTAGTTGTTTTACATTTTTATAGTAAATAGTGAAACGGAGTTTGTGGTTGTTGTCATTAGGGGAAATATGTTTATGTATAATATTTTTTAATTATTTTCCATCTACTTGATAATTAGGTTGTATTTGGTTGTAGTAGTATAGATTTATATTTTTATTGTTATTATTATTATTATTATTATTATTATTATTATTATTATTATTATTATTGCTTTTTTATTATGGCGGCTAAACAGTGTTTAATTTGCTGATCGACGATATGGTTAGGGAAGTTATTATTTATTAGTGTTTGTTTAATGCCAGTAAGTGCAGTATAAAATATGTTATCAGTGAATGAGTTTCGGTTGGCTTGGTAGATGAGATTTTTCACTACGGCTAGTTTATATCTATAAGGACATTCACTTTTAAAATTAAGCAAGCTTGAGCCTTTGCTTGTAATGTTTTGTACGTGTATGTGGTGAACTTATCTGCGTCGGCTTTTATTTCTATATCGAGGAAGGGTATTTTGTTATCTATATTTATTTCGTGCGTGAAATTTAATACGGAGTTAATTTCGAAAGTATTTTTAGTTAAGGTTAATTTATCTAAGTTTTCGGTTAATAGAAGGATGTCTTCGACGTACCTGGAACATTTGGAAATGCTATTAAATGTTTTACTTTCTAGATTAGACGTGTAAAATCCGGAGAACAATTGGCCCAAAGCCGATCCCATCGAAACTTCGTCAACCTGGATATATGAAGTTCCATTGGGGCCGTAGAAAGGGGACTCGGTGGTACAAGAAATTGGTAATTTACGTAGGGTATTATGGTCAACTTTGAGGGCGGGGAGAGTTGGATGATTATATACATTGTTAATGATTATATTACTAGTTTCGTGTACTGGAATGTTAGTAGATAGATTCGCCACGTTCAACGAAGCTACAAGTTCATTTTTGGGTTGAACGAAGGCGAGTATATCTAGTAATTCTTCAGAGGATGTAAGTCTATAGCTACAGGGTAAATATAGTGTTATTAGTTTGTGTACGGGTGTAGGGATTTGAGATATAATTGGCCGAAGGGGATAGTTTGGCTTATGTGCTTTTACGTTTCCGTATATGTAACCTGGTTTGTATACACCAATGATAGGGTTAAGTTTTAGGGAGTCGGTATGTGCATTATTCGCTGTGATTAGTTTTTTTATGTGTGTGTTTAAGCTGGTCAGTGAGATTCCGTTGTATTTTTAAAATTTAGAGGTGTCAGATAAGATTTCTTATCATTTTGAATTATATTGTTGTGTGGGATTATCACGAAGGTATTGGATTTGTCGGCGCGTTTAATAGTTATGTCGGAGTTATTTTTTAGTTCGGTGGTGGCAGTTTTTAGTTTAGCAGTAAGTGTGGTTTTTGGAGATGCTTCTATGTTTTATAGATTCAGCTTTAAGGAGATCGCGAATGTCAGGATGTGTTTGAATTATATTGTATTCTGTTAGTTTCATGATATTTGGATACAGGAGTTCAATTTCGACTTTTTGGGGATTGTGTCAAATTTCTTTTTGAAGTTACAGTTGGGACCGAGATTTAGTAGTTCTATTTGATGTGGACTTAATTGTATTTAATTAAAAAAAAAATTATACATCAACATACCTCCCCTACTGACAAAAACCATAAACTCCGTTTCACTATTTACTATACAACATTTAAAACAACTAACTTATTAATAAGAAATAACCCGATGTTAGGGGACGGTTTACTGTAAAGTAATAATGTTGTATATATATTTAAATGCTCAATGGGAGATTGTCTCCAAAAGCACTACATATATCGGTATGACTAGGACTAGTATATCTCGTCACCTGACATGTCACCTCTCCTTCACCCATAGCTCTATTTACCAACACTTAGTAGAACATGACACCCAAAAAACAGATTGAAGGGACATATTAGTCAAAAACACTGCCATCCTCGCTGTCTCACATAGCAACCTGCACCTCCTCATAATTGAAGCCTTACTCATTCGAGCAAACCAACCCGCCATCAATCAAACACGATATGAGGGGAGAGAAGGTATACTGAAATACTTTTAATGTATTACAATATATAAAAAAGGAATTTAAAAAAAGAAGTTTTAATCAAGTCTCTCAATAAATTCACCAGTTTTAGTTTTCATAAATCCTCACGTGTCTGAAGAAGACTCATGGGAGTCGAAAACGTTAGCAGCTTTGGCGAGTTCCTGTTCACACTCGAACAGAAAATTAAATCATCAACATGATGGATAAAAAAGAAACAAACATGAATTGTCCCTGTTGTTTAATCAAACATTCATCAATATATACATATATATATATATATATATATATATATATATATATATAAATACATATATGTGTGTGTGTCTATATATATTAATGTATATATATATATATATATATATATATATATATATATATATATATATGTATATATATATATATACATTACTACTGAGTTAAATATGACCTTTGTATTGGGGTTCGAACATTGTGACAAGCAAGGGGTGTCTCCTCCCATACTGATGATTGCAGGTTTGGCATGAAAGACATTGTGTTTTTCCTCTCTTATGCTATCAACATATCCATATGTGAGTATTTCTGTCAGCGGATGTTTCTCTATAACTTTGTTTGTGTTTATTTTCTGTAAGACGTGTTACTATAGGCGCTGATGAATAGACGTGTGGGACCAACTTTATAAATTTATAAAATAAAGTATTTCTAAACGGTTTTGGAAACGGTCGTACGCCATAATGGACTTGATGTTTTAATTCTTGGAACAGTAAAAGTAATGCTTTGATTCATTAAATGTATATTCATATATATATATATATATATATATATATATATATATATATATGTATATATATATATATATATTGCATATACTTATTTATAAATAATATGAAGAACTAATAATCTTAACGTTTCATCTTAATTTTTATACAGTAACTGACGCGTGTCCGTACCATTTATGATATCAATTAACTGCTCTAAATGCATAATAATACTTGGTGGTTCTTAGTTTCTAGTCATTAAAAGGTTTTACTAGTTACAACCAAAATAAACGGCAATGTCAGACTTCTGATCGTTATGGAAAAAAAACGACTAAAAAGAGGATTTCATACGCCGACTTATTTTCAGAAGCGTCCCGCCGTTCAATATCTCAGTAGTTAAGCCTACACAAACATAAACACGAGTTTGGGTTGTTTTTCGTCTGCTAGCGACAAAACCTTTTTATACGTAAACAGTTTATCAAAATGATACATTGATGAAATGACATCAACTTAAGACGGAATTTTCTTGTAAACAAACCTTGAAAAGTCGTTCGGTTGATATGAAATGTTACTTTAACTTCTGCTGGATTCATAAATCCTCACGTGTCTGAAGAAGACTCATGGGAGTCGAAAACGGTAGCAGCTTTGGCGAGTTCCTGTTCACACTCGAACAGAAAATTAGATCATCAACATGATGGATAAAAATTCGACTATTTCGTATAATAGGGCGTTCATCGATTTCATCGAAGCATTAGATGAAATAATTCAAGTAAAGTCTTTCATATTTTTTACACATTATTTATACGCTTTTCTTCGAAGTGTATGTTACACAAAACTAAACATATCTCAAACCAAACAAGCAATTCTGCTCCGTTCTTCTGACCAGAGGATAAATAAGCAATAATAAGTAATAAAGTTTGCTTTTATTAACACATTACTACTTTATTATCGTCAGAAGTTTATTACTAAAATCATTACGGTCTTTATAAATTTGAATAAAATTTTGAATTGAGTGAAAAACAATTCTGAACTAATAGTTTTTTACTACTTTAAATGGTGTAAGGTAATCACGTGTCATCAGTTTCGTGAGCCAACGTTTGAATGGCGCGATAATGTAACACATAAATTATCTTAAATTTTTAAAGTCATACCTAAATATCATAGAATCGGGAAAATCCATTTTTGATTCTGATTGACCAGTCACGTTTGAAAAATTATCACTCTGTACTATTTGCCAGAAAAAATTGTAATCCCAATCGCTTTAAGCGTTTACATATTCATCCGGCCACATAATTCTTTCAGTAGAATAAACTACGCGAAATTTACCGTTTTCTAGAAATTAAAATTTCCAAATGTCTTACATATTTTACTTTATTTACATTAACACTACATTTAAAAAATTAAATTCAAACACTTATTTTAGGTAAGATGACCTGTTCACAATTTACTGACTATTCTATGTTAAAAATATTAAATAAAATAAAAATGCTTGCGAATTGCTACCAATAAACATGATTACAGTTTAATTTTGTTCGCATAATAATGTGAGAGATAGAGAGAGAAAGAATCGATTAAATAATATGACCGACACGTCAAATACAACTTATAAGTGTTTTCCCCTTATTTATATTTAAATGTCTGTTAACATAACCTATGTTTCAGTAAATCAAATTAATGCGTTTATTATGGACAATAAAAAAGATATATATTTTACCCTATTTATTTTTTAATACGTTATTAGTAAGATTGAATACTTAAGGTTTTTTTTCATTTATTTTTGTATGTATTTATTTATTGTTTCCCTTGAATAGGAATTCAAATAATGAATAAAATAGGTATTTATATATATATATATATATATATATATATATATATATATATATATATTAGTACTTCATGTATCCACATAAAATATTATAAGGAGATATAATTTTTTATCTATCAGTTTTCAGTATTTACTTCAACAGTGCTCGATACGTAAGTAGAGCTAGGTAGTAAGCAATGAAAATATATATGGCAATCATCTGTGTAGCTTGATTGCCATATATATTTTCATTGCTTGCTATATATATATATATATATATATATATATATATATATATATGTTTATAAATTCTTGTTCTTCATATAATAATTTGATTTTGATTTTGAAGTTTATAATTTGATATTTATTTAAACATAAACTACGGTGTTTACTATTCATATTACCAGACGTTGCTAATTTTTATATTTGTCAATTAATATTAGTATTTATAGTTTTTTTTTCACTTCCCATAAATCTTTAGATAATGTAGTACTAGTTCAACGTTTCATTTATGAATGTCACCATATGATGATTATTTCTAATATCATCATATAATAATTATTTCTACCGTTGAATAGACTTCACGTAGTTTTTATAAATATCTTTTTCGTGAGTAATATTATTATATTACATTCGGTGTTAAAAATGCATCAATGATGAGACAATTACCTTTGATTTTACAATAAATTAGTATCATGCTTCTTATTAGTTGTAGTGGTGGTAGTAATATCATTCGTATTACTACCTTTATAACTGTTATTAATGTTATTATTATTGTTGTGAAGTTGTCCCACAGTAAATAATAAATAAAGGAAGTCAAGTCGAGGGTTGGTTTAACAAGTGTATTAACAAAGTAAGAAAGTGACTAGCTCTTGGCTAGACAGTTACAAGACTGTGCTTTGTCCTTTGGTGACTCGCACTATTTATAGTGACAACCGGTGTAGTTTCTCCTGTGTAAGAACGGCCGGTGTAACAATTATCATTATTAATAATTGTTTTATTGTGATTATTTATTATTGTTTTCAGATTTTCATACCACAATAACGTGTTTTAATATTATTCAAATTAATAATTTTACATAGCTTATTATTTTAAAGAATATATTTATCAATAATTTCCCACAAATGCTTACTAATTTGTTAATATTCTGCACTGTTTTATAGTTAGATTAAATCAAACTAATTTCGCTTTTTCTTAGTTTTATCATTTTAAAAATTAAATGTAGATTTATTATTATAACCTATGTTTTAAGACTGTTTCATATTCTTTCTTTCTAGAATTTGTAGATAGTTTACCGTATATGAAAGTAGAAATTTGTTCAAAAGAATTGAGGGATCATTCAAATTTATATATTCGGAAATTAATTCATTTACTCTAAATATTGTTGATTTTCTTATTCATATTGAGAGTTATGTCTAAAAAATACTTCTTTTAAATTAATTTGTATCTGCCTATATTAAAACAAATTTACATGCTAGAAACGTAATAAAAATAAATAAATTATTGGACAGTATCATGAATAAAATACTCTGTGCCCTTCATAAACTGGATAAAAGAAGAACTAATGTTGCTGGATCATAGAACTAGGAAACTAATGACAAGTAACAACAAACTGTATCTGAAGGATAGTACTAACCGACTATGTAAAAATGAAAGAAGGGTAAGAGGACTTGTAAATATTCAAATTCAAGACTGCGGGGATAATACGAGAAATGGGCTAAAAAATACATAAAATAAAACAGAGATGAAGATGACCGCCAGAGGCAAAAGCTTCGCCAAAGTGAGAAATACGGAAAGACGAGATGATATATAAGGATGCTCCCACAATAGCGCACGAAAATATATTGTCATGGCTTGGAAAATGATACTTTAACAGAGAAATTGAATCGCTACTGACAGTAGCATAAAACATTGCGATCACAACGAACTACATGAGATCATAAATAGACAAAATCCAGGAAAACAGTAAATGGTAGACAAAGAGAGGAAACATTAAGCTTCATCATAAGTGAATGCAACAAACTAACCGAAATTGTTTATAAACACTGACATGACTGGATCGTGAATGTAATACACTGAAAACCGTAACCCTAGCCCTTACCCTAACGATAAACTCTAATCCTAACCCTAACCCTAACCCCTAACTATAACCCTAAATCCTAACTCTAACCCTAACCCGAACCCTAATCCTATCTCTAACCCTAACCTTAACCCTAACGCGATCCCTAACTCTAACCCTTACCCTTCCTCTAACTCTAAACCCTTACCTTTACCCTAACCCTAAATGTAACCCTAAACCGTAACCCAAACCCAAACCCAAACCCTAACCCTAACCCTAACCCTAACCCTTAACCCTAACTCTAACCCTAACTCTAACCCTAACCATAACCATATCTTAAACCCTTACCCTAACTCTAACCCCTAACCCTTACCCTAACCCTTATCTTAATCCTTACACTGAGAACTGTACAAACGTTTTCATTTTGAAATGCAGACAACTTTCACAGGCCACAATCAGAGCCAGTATTAAAAACTAAATGCATAAAATCTTTTGGGACATAATAACCATCCAAATAATACCAACGAACAAACTCATCCAAGCAAGAAGACGGGGCGTGATAATAATAATCAGGCAAGAAAGAAAAACTCCTACAAAATAAAAGATTTCGCCATCCCAATAGTTCTGAGTCTAGCGTAGGAGGCATAAACACTAAACAAATACATTGAGCTAAGTGGAATATGGAACATTAAGAAAACTACAGTAATACAAATAATTGTAATGGCACAAGGAACTGATAGAAAACATTTGAGAAAAGACAAGGAGAAAAAAGAATCAACGGAAAGGGGGAACCAAAAATGTAAGGCACTGACGGAAAAAAACTTAAATATTAAGAAACATCCTGTATTTCAGAAGAGAACCCATATAGCCAGGTGACACCGACGAACAATTGGTAAGTTGAAAAAAATAGCTCTGCATAATTACAACTAAAATATAGGAAGAACGTTACATGATACGAAGAGAACTAGAAACTAGCAGAGTACGAAAACCAAATAATCTACACACATTTCCCCCCCCCCCAAAAAAAAAAAGTGCACCAGCATCGGTTGGTGTGGCAGAAAATCGTCATGAAGGTCTAAGAGAATGGAAAGATCGAGGAGGTTTCATTTAGATCTCTTCTAGAAGAGCACGAGGCATTAGAACTATTGGAATTCCAGAGAGATCTGACGGCTTTCATCAGTAAGACGTCATAGTAGACATCTGCTACGAGAATATAAAGTGATTTGCCACGGTGAACAAAAGAAGGGGGGAGCACTGGCAATCTAGGGAGAATTGTTTTCACCAGACTCTAGGGAACACCACTTAGTGTTGCTGGTGAGATATCACTGATAATGGCTTATGTGAAAACACATAGTAAGTAAGAAATAAGAATAATAAAAATGTCCGTGTTTACGAATCCAGTCGGAAGTATAATCCTTTTTTAATATTGTTTTAAATCTTTAAAATATAATTCTATAATTCTTTTAAATTTGATATTTATTCTTCTCTCCAAATGTTATAGCCTTTACAAATCTCTTGATTTTTTAATATGTTTTAATATTTTGAAATATATAGAGACAAAAACGAAAGCAAAAAGATTCCCGGGCAATGCTGGGTAGAGACAGCCAGTAAAAGATCAAAGTTAAAATAGGTAAAAGTGGTAAGGAGAACGAGTTTCACAATATTTCAATCTAAGTTATAAATGAACTTATAATGAAAGCCTAACGCTACTTACAATTGCACATGTGTATGCATAAATCTGTGCGTCTTATTTGAACTATTCTTTACTTATTGTGGACTGTATTTGTTTTGGCAGCATTTAAAAATAGTCTCATTGCTCTGATTTAATAGATTTTTCTCCTTAAATTTAATTATTGTATTTTTTCTTATTTACCTAGTCTGCATCTGTGTTTGAAGTAATCAGAGTGTATTATTCATGAATAGTTTTCTATGTAACCGGCCTTACCATTCGCTTGTCTGTGTAATCATTAGCTTGTATTACTTTTAGCTGTTTGATTCGAATATGCTACGATTTGACTTGTTGGATACTTATTGTTATATCGTAAGAATAACAATAAGTAAATAAGAAACTCAAGACAGGAATTGAAAGTAATGGAAATTGTATTAAGAATACTTAATTACAATAAGTCGGTCGTCGTTACCGGCTCTAGGCAGACGTGCTAAGTGGTTCGCTAAGCGGTTATCCTTGTAAGGGAAAAGGTATCGACTTCATAGTAACCTGGTGAATCCATCCTGTCACTATGGGTGAATCCGGATCAGTCCACAAAAATTATAGTTGGGTTCAGATTTGAGTTTTCCCTTTTTATTTCTAATTTGCTTTGTTCTTTTACTCCTTAGAAGTATGTACATCGAAGCCACACTGAGGATTATATTTCTAATTGAAATAGAACTGCGCATAAATTGATACTGAATACCATAATATATTCAATTGTAAATCTTCTATGGGAACGAGTCTCAATTTAAATTTCTATTTCGTTGTAACGATTTGCCGTAGAAGTCGATTGTTCTTATCGCAACAATAATCTATTTAGAATATCGTATAATGGCAAAAGTATGTAAACCGGACCTTATTTTTCATTCACGTCAAATTTTCCTCCTGAAAAAAAAGGGTAACAAAAAAGAACGATTTCGGCTAAAACATAAAGCCTTTGTCATTGCCACTCGCCCCACCCTCTCTCTCTCTCTCTCTCTCTCTCTCTCTCTCTCTCTCTCTATCTATCTATCTTTCTCTCTGTCTATCTATCTATCTATCTATCTCTCTTCAGTATGTCTTTACTACGACTGATACAACGTATATCAACTTTTTTTTTGTTTATTTACATTTTATGTATCTTTGTATTAAAACTATCAGACAAAATATCGAATCCTGTTTATCGCCTAGACGGAACTTTGAATTATTTTTTTTAATTTATCGAATTTTAAAACTAAAATGAGAATTTAAGACTAAAACGATGTGTTTATCATTACGTCAGTCATTAACTCTTTTGTTTACATTTTCAAGACTTGGAAAAAGTAAACTACAATTTTAATCAAATCTTAATGAATGATTTTCATATTTTTAATGTTGCACAGACAGACTGTTTCCGAAAAACGGTGATCTCGAAGGGAATGAAAATTTAGGGAAAATGTTTCAACAAATCTTTCTTGTCAAATAGACATACAAAAGATAAAAAAAAATATCTCTACCTCTCTGTGAAAATATATCGTATATATATATATATATATATATATATATATATATATATATATATAGAGAGAGAGAGAGAGAGAGAGAGAGAGAGAGAGAGAGAGAGAGAAAGAGGGTAGTGTAGCGGATCTCTTCAGATATATTTGAAGAGAGCCGCACGAGGCTCGAAACGCGTTATGAAATCACAAAATAATAAAATGATAAAATAATAAAATAACAAACAATTGTTGAGAAAAGTTTTTTTTAAATGTTGGTAGCCTCACTTCTTTAAATATATATATATATATATATATATATTTATTTATTTATTTATTTAAAGAAGTGAATATATATATATATATATATATATATATATATATATATATATATATATATATATATATATATATATATATATATATCCTTTTCAAAGCGGTATTTTCTTTTAGTCCTAAATTTTTAACAATTATTCTTTACTCGTATTTTCAATGAATTAATCGTCTCCGCCAATGCACTTCCTGTTTTCGCTCTATATTACTATCTTCCTCCCTTATCAAAATGTATTCTTTTTTCTATCAATTTTTACCGTTCAATTAGTAAATTATGTTTATTTTCTTAACAATTGTTACTGCATGAAATGTTTGTTGACGTTTCATATGGAAATCTAGAAAGTAATTTAACAAAAACATAAAATCCGGTAAAAGGACTTAAAACAGGAAAATGCAGTTTTTTGTTAAGCGGTTTGAGAAAATGGATTCAAATCACATTGGCAGGTTAAGTGAGGATTGTTTTCAGACAAAACCTTTTCGCAACACAGACAGAATGAAGGCTGATTCATTTTAGAAGCTTATATTTAGGCCTTAGATGGGCACTTTCACCAAACAGATTCGTCTAGTACATTTAGATGATTTGGGGTGAAGGGGGTATGTATGTACACACTATGTTTACCCGACTTCAAACAAACATGAGAAAACGACAAAGCTGCCATAAAATTATTTTTATTCCCCTCATGATGACTACAAGATGAAACGGGTAATTGTTCTAGTGTCCGAGACTTCGTTAAAGATGGTTCTTCCCGCAATCTGGTTATTTTCGTTTTATGTATTGCATCAGGCTGGTCATCAAGATATGCCAAATAGATGCCATTTCCAATCAAAAATGTCCTTTTAATTCACATTATAAGAATGTAGTTTAATAAATCTGTTTGTAATATATTTGTGTTTTAGTTAAAAATATTATAGAAATCTAACTTAGAACTGATTTGGTTTGAGAATATCTAGGTCAAAAGTGAAGGTCACTTAAAAGGTTAAAGTCACTTTTGACAATAACTTGCTAACTCATATGCAAAATATTAGTCTGATCAGATAAATCGTTTTTAGATATAGTTGTATATTTTAGTGTTGATATTCTATATTAAATATGAAATATTTCTATATTGTATCATTATTGTAATAAGTTATAAATCTTATTTGGATATCAATGATATCGTTTTGTTCAGTTTACTTTCTATTCAGTCAGAGTGGCTATAAGTCAAGTAAACAAAATGCAAATAAAATTATTTTGCGTTTGAAATATAATTAATACATTCTATGACGATAATAAGATAGATGAATCATGATGCATTTTAATGGATTAATAGAAAGTCTATGGAGTTTTTCGTCGAAATATTGTCCTTATTATTATTATATTATATATTCCACATTTCTGCCAATTGGCTCTCCAGCGTTTATCATGTTTATTATAAATTTATCATGGATTTCCCATAGTTTAATAGGATGGCTATTGATTATTTCGGCATTCTGTACGCTGATGTTTCCCGCGTAATTATATCAGGATAACATTGAGATACAGTTCTACATTTAGATAATACCTCAACCTAATACAATATAAAACATGACCAAAAATTGCATGTATTATATCGCATACATTTGTGGCATTGAATCAAAGAGAAACTAGTCAACCTCTTAAAATATGAATATTAGAAGGCCGTATTAAGGGTTTAATCCCAACAAGAGGAATCATGAAAATATCTCAAAACAAACCCATAAAGGCTTATCGTAACAAGACACATTTTCATAAGTTGCAGTAAGAGAACCGGGTTTTAATGTCATTCTAATTGCGTGTAAATATTGATCAGATAAAGAATATCAATTGCGTATTCATCCCCTTATGAATGATATTGAACCAGTTGAACGTTTCAAATACATATATTGGCATATTCTATAATGAACGCTAGTTACCTAACCAAGACCATAGTTTATAAGATAATAGATATAAAGTGCATGTTCTATATTCTTGTGTATAAAATAAAATACAATAATTGTAATTCCTGTTTAAATTGTTTTCGTCAATATTTAAATAACACTGATATCGGTATCAAGATTAGAATATGCCATATGAATATACTAACTAAATATCACTGATATCAGTATCAAGATCAGTATCAAAATACCACTGATATTAGTATCACGATACTAATATTCCAAATAATAGCATATATGGTAATCAAATACCACTTATATCATTATCAAAATCAGTATAAAAATACTACTGAGAAAAGTAACAAGATCAGGATATTCTAAATAATGACATATATGCTAATTAAATACAACTGATATCAGTATCAAGTTCAAGATCAAAATACCACTAATACCAGTATACACATTAGTATCAAAATACCACTGATATCAGTATCAAGATAAAGATCAAAATACCACTAATATTAGTATCAAGATCAGTATCAAAATATCACTGCTTATCTCAATATCAATATCAAAATACCATTGATATAAGTATAAAGATCAGAATATTCCAAATAATGGCATATATACTAATCAAAAGTCTTTATATAAATTCGTTCAATTGAGATTCGTTATGTTCAATTCAACTTTTTGAGAAATTTTCTTGACCTATTTTGCCTGGATAACATCATGATTCGTGGTAATGAAAAGTGAAGATATCGTGTTCTTTTGAAAGAGGGGTGCTTATCAGCTCATGTGGAATAACATTTCAATAATAAATAGAGAGCCACGTTTGAGGAAGTCAGCCCATATGCTAAGTTGTTCCAATATTATCAGTCAACCTAGCATAGATATGACAAACATTGATCAAACAATAAAATTATTTTGAAAAATCTAAATGTAACATTTTATAAGAACGTTCATGTCACGCTTCACGGGTTTGCTTGCCACGCTTAATGCAACGGAGAAGTGGGTGACATCAAAATTGGAGGGGGTCCAATCATATTCAAACTATCTCTTTTTCTCATAATATTACTAAGTACTAGGATTTATACTTGACTTTTTTGAGCATACGATCAAGAAGTTGGTCATTATCAGCCATATGTACGCAACTGGCTTCATGAAAATATTTTTATCACTCTCCATGTGATGCCTATGTCACGCTCTGCATGAGTTTTCATGGATTTAAACATAAACGTCAAAATAATCAGTTCAACTAAGTGTGGATTAAAGTAAATAGAAAACGTCATCGTACATCATACATAAATAAGCAACCATCGTCATTTGTATTAACAAATCACGATGCTTTCTTATTTATGTATAATGTGCGATGACGTTTCCTATTTACTTTAATCCAGACTTAGTTTACTTTTATGGCTATTATTATATACATCTCGGATGTTATTATCAGAATGGTTTAGCCGATGTAACCCCCAATCTCCTTCATGTGTATCTCTTGGAACTCAGGAATCTATACGGAAATTTGAACAATACCCTTTATTTAATCCACGGGAGTAGCTTTTTCTGGATCCGTCAGCCATGATTGGGGTTATTCGTAAGAACCTGTGACGCAAAATAAAAGTGTTGAGTAGTAATCAGTTCTAAGTGACAGTTTTCTGGAGGTTGAAGGTTCAATTCTCAGTACGGGTGATTCTAAAAATACAATTAAGAATTACTTAAGAGTGTTTCTCGGTCATGGCTGACGAAACGAGAGCAAGCTTTTCTCGTGGATTAAAAAAGGGTTCCGTTTAAAATTTTGTACAAATTCCCGAATTCGACATACAGATTTCTAAGTTGGACGAGACACACCTGAATAATGTCGGGGTTACATCGGCCGAAACGTTGTGAGAGTAACATCAAAGATGAGAAGAGTAGTGCGAATAATGACAATGATACAAATTACCAATCCTCAAATTCTGAAAAAACAATCGTCATGTTTAAATGCAGGGCAAGACTCGCCGTAAATGAACACTACACCCGAAGAAGGCCGGAATTAACATCTGCTGGAACGTAGTCTAAATATAAACAGCAACGGTGAAGACAACAGTTCGAAGAAAAACATTGCAAATAGTGATAACTCCGCATCATGAAACGCAAGAGTTATGCAATTTAAAAAATTCATCGAGCTGCTATAAATACTTTGTTATAAAGTGACAATTTTATGCCACTTTGTTTTCAGCTTCTCGCCCTATTAATATTTTTTGCATATTTAATCCACTGTGGATTTTTAAAAGCTGTTTTTGCGTATGCTTTTCTGTAAGGAAAGTTTCATCTCCATTTAAATGAGCGTGCACGTCACTTTTGCTCATAGCGATTAGGCGTAATCATTTGAAAAGTTCGCGTTGTCAATATGGACGAATGGATCAGCACACTCCACATTTTCTCATGTCAAACGTGTGAAAGCTCTTTCATACGAGGAAGGAATACATAGTTTTTGCAAACTAAAACAAACAACTAAATATTCTACAACCTTTTAAACCAGAGAAAATGCGTTCACGGGAAAATTCCGATCTGTCAAACTTCTGTTTGTTTTGTTTTTTGATAATTCGTTTGGAATGAATAGATGTATGCTGTCTGTTCGTTGCTTTTACTTAAATCCTGCCATTTCTTCCGCTTGGAAACGGCGTCGTTATTTGAACAACTACGTTTACTTGTTTATGTTGATACCAATAATGGTTGATGGTGAATGTGCATTTCTTCAGCTTTTGCTTTTTTTTATTTAATCGAATCTTGTAAATGAATCAATTATCTCTTCAGCATTGATGGTTTCTTTTATTAAACATCTTTAACATCTCCCATCCCCACTTCATTAATTGTCTTCTTCCTTCTCTTCCTCTGGTTTTATTTTGATTTAAAGACAATTAAGTTGCATAGCTAGTTTGCACAGATTATAGCACGGCCTACTTCAGAAGTCAGCTTCATCTTTGCTCGAAAATAGAGTTTTTCTCATTAGATTTTAATGTTTTTTTATAAATGTTCACAAATCAGACTTAGCTTCCTCCTTTACTTATTATAATTTAGAAAATAAAAAACAAAATTAATCAAATGCAAACTATAAGTTTAAAATGTAGATGGTTTTGTACAAATTTCGGTATATGCAAAATTGATTTCTCTGTGCATGTAAACGTTTTATACAATTAATGAATATTTAATAAAGACAAGCAATGTATGAATATAGGTATTAGCTTAATTAAAAATACAACATATTAGAAACATGTTTAATTTTCTTACTTAACTTCTTGATTTATTTCAAAGATAATAGAATCAAGTTTAGTTGAAAAACGAAACCAATATTAGTATACAAGCTCATAATAAAAACAAGTAGAAACGTGATCGGCGGCAAAAAGAATAATAGATGAAACAAAAACCAAGTGCAATTAACACATTTACTTATAGTTGACATTTATTAAGAACAGAAACATAACATAACACAAATCACAAAAGACATTCATTTCTACTCACGAGTATCAGTAGTTCCCTATCTGACAAGGTAGGCTAGATATCTAGACTAGATAGATATTCTTCATCCTGTACGACGTTCGTGGGACACGAGCGTTGTGGTGGATTTCTGGTTACTCTCTTATCCTTTCTAGTTAAAACCAGGGAGAAAAAAACGAGCACCTTTACCCAGCAACGATACACCTCAAGGATCGTTCCCTACATCGTCTATCAACCATTTGCAAAAATAATAGCTGTTAAAGTAATATTTCCTTCAGAAATTAATTTATGTTTTATAAGATTTTATCAACGGATAAATTTTGAAAAATATTGAAAAATAATGTTACCTCCATTAAAACAAAAGTACACTGAGGAGTTCGTGCGACATATTTGAGAGGGGGGAGTTACCATCAATCTAAGCGAAATCTTGTTGAGTTTCCATTTTGTATTTATGGCGCAGGTTTAAGATTCCATTGGTTACCTTTTCCCCATTTCAATAATTAATGGCATGAATATAAGTGACATACTATATGATGTTCGCCAATCTTTACTAATAAAATATATATGATATAAATTAATAACTAGACAAACAGTAACGCTAAAACAAGAAATTGTTTCACCTGTTATTATGGAAACTATTGCGTAGAATCGTGTGTGCACTGATGCATATACAGCAACATCAGATCTGTACGACAGTGTAGTGTGCGTTATCAATCTTTAGCATACGCTTGCAGACTATACCGTGTTCAAATACAATCGATCAAGTTTGGCTATTCATGCACTTGTGGAGCCCATGTTTCAACAACAATAGTGCCAGAGAAACGATCTTTGAAATATTGGATGTGTATTTGTTTAAAATGCTTAATACTGATTTGGAGTAATATACTAATTCTCGATTAGTTGCCATTATCGAACTTCAATCAATCGGAAAGTGTCCCCATCTGGAGTCAATAATCTGTTCACGTTATCTATATAAACAAGCGTCAAATCGCTGTCGTCAGTGTGATTCAGTGACAGTCCTAACTTGCCATATGACACCTTGTCAATCATAACACTACTACACATATTTGATTACCCCGACGTACGAACATACTTTTGATTTTGTTCCTAATTGGTTTCTTCTCATCTCCTTACTTTTGATTATTCTATGAACACTATTTAAAGTTGATATATTATGTATGAATATACTTTTTATTACTTTTGATCAAGGACTTCTCTACTACACACTAATATCAATGGAGGAAGGTGTGTTAACATGCAATTCCTATAATTATGGGTGAATTAGCATCGCGTGTGCAATTATTTGTATACACTGAATGGTGTGTATACAATAGCTTATATATTGATATTGCAAGCCTTATTGGTCATTTTCTGACAATTAAACAGTGCACATCTACTGTCCTGTCTCAACTGATTAACCGAAGTTCAGTAATTTCTCTGGTGTTCCTTTCCATCGCAGAGTTTTCCGATACTTAATGGCGGATTAGGACCGCTTACGATCCTTCATATCTAAAATCTCCCTAAAAACAATATTCAAAAAGAGCGTGTTCTGTATCGCATCCGATATTTCTGATTGGATAATGGTGTGTATTGAGACATTTACCCATCCGAAATATTCAAACAAAGACCACACAGTCAGTCACGGTACACCCGAATGTGCTGCCACTATTGCCCACAGGAAGCACTATTTCAATTGGTTTTAAAATATAGATGCTCTGAAACCGAAGCCTCTTTAAAAAAAACTGCCCGAAACTACTGCAAAAGGGTCATAGAAAGCGCTTAAAACTCCTATGTCAAATCTGTAAAGTCCAGAGTGGCAGATCAAAGGTTTGGTTCCCATGAATGTATGAGAATGATAAACAGAGTCCTCAAGAGATGTAATACCTCTAGATTGCTCGAATATGTAATAAACCAAGAAGTTGTCAATCAGCTACACAGAAACAATCTACTTAGCGAAAAGCAACATGGATTACGTCCTACAAGATCTACAGCTGACGTGCTGACTGTGATATCGCACAGGATCAGTGAATCTACCGACAAGGTCTTCGTTTAAAGGGTGATAGCTCTTGATATATCAAGGCCTTTGATAGGGGTTGGCCAACGGTTTACTTCATAAACTTGCTATCTATTTGATATGTGGAAATGTCGTCACAACTATCAAATATTTTAATCTCTGATAAGTCTATTAATGTCGTTGTTGACAGGGGGTATTCGAAGCTTATAATATCAATTCCGGTGTACCTCACGAATCCATTCTGGGACCTACCTTCTACCTGATCTTCAAAAATGATCTCCTAAATCGTATACGGAGATCATTCCTCGATATCTATGCCGACGAAACAATTATCTATGATAGCCTCTTAGAAAAGAATCGACGACAAAGATCTTTCTGACTCTCTCTCTCTCCCTCTCTTTCTTTCTCTCTCTCTCGCTTCATACTTGGAGGACATAGTACAATGGGGGAAACTGGCTTAATACTTTTAACCCTAACCCAAACCAAGCTTCTCTCTTTTCACAATCAACGCTCCGATCCTCATTTATCCCCGGTTGAAATTAATGGCTCTCTCATTACGGAAGCCCCCTGCCTTGATAAGTCCTGTGACTCACTTTTACTTCGGACATGAAATGGAAGACTAACATAAAATCTCTTCACAAAGTGCCTGTTCTGATGCACCCCCTACCTGTATAAGAGCCAGATCCGCCCTAAAATGCAGTACTGCTGTCATATTTGGGGCGGTCCGCTCGGAGCACACTCTCTTGCCTTGACTTCGCAATCTAGTGGGAGATGATCTCTTCTCTTCGCGATAGCCCATCTCACACAGAAGATATGTTGCTAGCCTTTCTATACTGTGTTGTTATGTCCATGGTAGGTGCTCGATTGAGCTCCGATCCCTCGTCTCCCTGTAAAAAAATTACAGGATGATCCTTCTAAACTAAGGTAATTTTGATTTCTGTCCCAAATTCAGAGTGTCCCTTTGGGGAAGCTGGGCTTTCCTTACAGTGAGAACCGACTAACCCCAACCCTAACCCTAACTCGTGAGAAGCAAGTAAATAGGGAGCTTTTATAAATGATCAGATCTCATTTTATGATCAACATGGACGACCAGACATTATGCTACTCAGCTTGGCTATGACATATTTTGACCCAGACAAACTTCCCAGCTAAAAATAAACATGTCGAAGCTAATTAGTCAACGTCATCACCCCATTCATGTTCGTGTCCTTTGAATGAGACAGGCTGCTAGTGATAACGCCATATACCAGATTATGATTTTCATTGTTTGCTTATTCGCATCTACAGCCATGCCCAAGTCTGGACACTTTCTGATAAAGCAAAATTAATATTCTGTATGATTTTTCTACATTGTTTTCTTCATCATGAGGAAGTCTTTCAGTAAAAACGAAACGTTGCTGAATACATAAATAACATAGTTTTTGGCTATCCTCTTTCATTTTCCATATATATATATATATATATATATATATATATATATATATATATATATATATACATATATATATATATATATATATATATATTTATGTGTTGAATAATAAACTTTAATGACATGAAACAGATCGTAAATTAGACAGAACCTTTGTAATATGTCCATTTATCTTGTAATTAATTCATGTCTCTCGGTCATACACGGCAATTTCGTATTCTTGTTGGGAAACATGAGTTATTATTTCCATCTGTAATAAATCATTCGCCGAAAGCTTTTTACGTTCTCTTCTCTTTCTTTTACGAGTAGCAATTTACAAGAATTATATTTTAAATATCCACATTGAGAATGACAGAGTTAGTTGTGGACGTCTATGTGAAACCCTCCCGCATTACGTGATCTGTTTTACCTCGTAGCAAAAACTGTCTTTAATAGCAGCTGCTACTTAATAATATATCGTGCTGCATATATGTTGAGCGCTGCACATTGTATATATTTTTTTATAAATCCAATAAACAACTTTACCTTAAATAATCCATGGTCCCACTTTGGTTATTTACATATGTGAAACTAGTTTTAGTCTGGGTTGAATGCTATAAAAAATTATATTAAAAACTTACTTTCCCCCATAAAGTATATCTTCTAACTATTATACACAAAAAGGAAAATACATTCATATCCCCTGACGTAGTTTTGCGCACTTTTTCTCACGTATCTCCTTTCGACAGATTGTATGTAGGCTTTATCCATTATTTCGAAAATTTACCGTTTGGCGTTTTGATTATCGTTTTTTTTTTTTTGCATGAGTATCCAGTAAAGTAGAGAATGATATTTCGTATAATTTCAATATTCACAGGAGGCTCAAATACGACCACAAGATAAGGAAAATCCCTGCAGAAATGAGAAACCGCCTCCCCGGTTGTATAGTCTTATAAGGTAACCAGAGATCTGAGATCAGTGAATGATCCCAGAATATGCTTTGAAAGATCATTTTGACGATCAGAAAGAGGGTTGGGCCCAGAATGGATTCTTGAGGCACACCGGCGTTGATATTATGTGCTTCAGACTTCTTTTTAGTTATATTTTAGTTATATCCAAATGGAGCTCTCTTTCTCATTGGCTGAAAGAATAACGGTCGAACCATTGTAAACGGAAATCGCCAACCAATAAAAATGAAATAAAAAACATATTCAAAAGAAATATAACGCATAAGCAGTGAGATTGGAGTTTGCTATCTTATCAATTCAAGTTGGATAAACTGACTAAAGTTGGATGATATTTAAAAAAAAAAACAGAATAACAACAGAATAGCATCACTAAATAGATATATTAACGTATGTAACTGTATGTTACAAAACGTAACATTTAAACATATTATTTAAATATTAACAGAAAGTTTATAGCATTTGGGGAAGACATAGCACCATATGGGATCTCGCTTAGAGACTTTGTTTACGCTCAGACATACGCCCATTGTCCTTACGCGCACACACACATCTCTCTCTCTCTCTCTCTCTCTCTCTCTCTATATATATATATATATATATATATATATATATAGTAAGTTATGAAAATATATGTATGGCAATTAAGCTACACAGAGGCTTCCGCGTTTCATCCCCGTAGGGATTCGTCAAGCTAAAATGCATTTTGGCCTGGCGATTCCCTACAAGGATAAAACGCGGAAGCCTCTGTGTAGCTTAATTGCCATAAATATTTTCATAACTTACTACCTAGCTCTTGATACATAAACGATTATATATCCTTATAACATTTTATGTGGATACATGAAATAATATATATATATATGTGTGTGTGTGTGTGTGTGTGTGTGTGTGTGTACGCGCTTTCTTATAGCCTAAAATGTTGTTTGCTATACGCATTAGTAAACACGCATAACCATTAATGACATTGTTTCAATGCAATAAAAATTAAATAAAGAACAAAAATAAACCAAAACAAAAGCATTCTCTTTATTTGGGAAAATGGTAGATATTCTCATGTTGAAATCAATCTGAGTAAATAAAGCCGAACCATTGATTTTAAACATGAAACACCCTCCTGGATCGACTGAAAAATGTCTTATAAATGCACGCGTAATGTCCTCTCAATGTATATCCTTTATTTTACATATTAAACAAATCGTTTTTTTATGCTACTGCTACACTGCTTATCAAGGCTCAAATCCCCCTTCCCCCGAGGATATGGGTTAATGAAATTGTCAGTTGGACGATGAATAACATCCTGAAAGGATTGGATAAGATGTATTAAATGGAGGAGAATCTCAAGATGACTGCTTAACAAAAATTTCTTAACATTAGACTTTGAAACGACAATGTTGTAGTTAGCTGGAAAGCAGTGTTATGGTGTTCCACAAATGGAAAGTTCTTGGAAATAAACTTTGTTTATTGAAGTTCTATTTAGTTTTATATACACTTAGGAAGAAAAGGATATTCTTTGCAGTAGTTGTAGCTAGACGGGATTAACTGTGAACATTTTATAAGGTAACCAGAGATTGGAGCTCAGTCGATCACCTTCTCTTAAAATAACGATAGCATAGCGAAGGACTAGCAATGTCTCTTCTGTTGGAAATGTTGTACTTTATCAAGGCAGGAAAGAGTGGACTGAGTGGCACCTGCTCAGATATAGCAACAGGACTCCATCTTAGGAAGTATCTGATTCTTATAAAGGTAAATGATTTGCGTTAGAAGTGAGATATTTTCTGGAGCGGTAGAATGATCCTATCATTTACCAGCAACATTAGCAACAGATTTGATGTAAGTCTTCCACTTCGGGTCTGGAGGAAAAGTAACTCCTATGAGTTTATCAAAGCAGGGGGTTTCTTCAAGGAGGGAGTTATTCAATTCCACTGGGGTAAAGTGAGGATCCGGACGTTGATGGTGAAAGGAAATAAACTTTGTTTTAGAGGGCTAACAAGCTATGTTTTTTTTACTATTGTGCTAGCTCGAAAGAGAAAGAATGGGAAAGTACTTCATCATTAATGCGCTTCGAAGAGCTGCCATAGATGATTGTCAGTGAATGATCCAAAAATATGCTTTGAAAGATCAAGCTTGGGTTGGAGAGTAGTTAAGTGTACTACGTTCTTCAGAAGTATATATAGAGAGAGTAGTTAATTGTACTACGTTCTCCCGAGAGCGAGAGTGTGAGAGAGAGAGAGAGAGAGAGAGAGAGAGAGAGAGAGAGTCAGATATATCTTTGTCGTCGGTGATCTTCAAAGTTCTGCCATAGATAATTGTTTCGTCTGCATAGATATCGACGAATGATCTCAGTATACGACTTAGGAGATTATTCATGAAGATCAAAACGAGGGTTCGGCCCAGAATGGATTCTTGAGACACACCGGCGTTGATATTATGAGCTTCAAACTTCTTTTTAGTTATATTTTAACTGAATGAGAAAATATCCGCATGGAATGCTGCTATAGGAAGCAACAATAGAAGTGTGTCATAACTCAATCAGCACTGGCTGCTTTAAGCATTCTCGCATTAAATGCATAACGTAAGACGAGCAAGTAATTTCGTTGACCTGAGAAAAGTTAAGCAATAAAAACTCGACGATCCCAACCTGACGGCTTCGTAGTTTATGCCATTAATTTAAACTTAATGATAAAATAATGTTATACATGTATTTAATGTTGATAGAATACTTTTAGGGGAGGTGCGTATTTCATATTGGATTTCGTTCAGACCAAGATGGCAGCTATTCGAGTTATTTTATTACAAATGGAATTGTTCTCTGTTCCAACGTGTTGGAATAAGAAAATTTTAGAATTCTGAAAGAGCGATGGAAAGAATTAATGTCGGTTAATAGATATTTAAATGGATTCACCTATGAATAATCGACGATGCAGACAAAGTGAATACAAATCTATTTTTCCTCGCAAAAAAGAGAAAATACACGGGGACGGACTTCAATGGAGAATAAAGAAAAATGAAAATATTCATTTATGGAATCTATTAATGGCCGAAGGGCAAGAGAAATGTCGCTATTTTGAAATGCACAGAATCCTGTCGGAGACCATCTATTATTCAGAAGAAAATTAACTTAATATTTCCTTGGACCAACAAAGAGAAACAAGGAGGTTTTTATTTTAAAATGCATTAAAGCTTTGTTGTTTCTCTTTCATAATAAATGCATTTAGATTATAATTTCAAGTGTTTCATTGAAGAGTAAAGCCAACAAGTACAGGGAAATTAAACAATGACGTGTCTACTTTTCATATGAGGTTCTAACGGAACGAAAGATCAACACCACCAACCATACTGAATAAGGTATTGTATACGGCAATCATCTGTATACTTCACTTTAAAAGTATTTTTCGGCAAATGAATAAACAACAACTGCACAGCACTTTTACGGATCTTAAAACCAAAGGCAGATATGAAACTAACATGCGGATGTTTTTCATCTGGTTTTAAAGATGTTGATAAAAAATATAAAATATAGAATATGTGCGGTGTCTTTCTGTATAGATTCTGCCAGAGGAAGCAATTAAAAGCAAAGCACTATACCAATGTCTAAAATAACGTAGGGTTTGCCTTCTCTCTGGGGAGGGGTTAGTTTATTGCTAACCGCCTGAGGCACCCTACCGAGAAATGCCATTCCTTGTAAGTCAAGGTGCGCTTATGCTAGTGCAGTGGCTTCTCAAAACCACACTTGAACGTGTGTCTAGCCTCCAGGCAAAAGGGTAAATACTATGTCAAACAAAGCTTCTCCCAGATAAATTGTAGTATTAAACATTCATTCATTGGGTTCATAATAATATCGTATTCCAATAATGTCTTATGTATTTCATTAGCAATATCACGTTGACGTTTACAGGGTTTTTTTTATATCGATCAGTATAATTTACTGTTAATAATAATAATATTCCTTTCAAAATAATAAAAGTATGTCAAGGTAAAAACTATTAAGAAAAAACTACTTTTACTTCCCTAAATAATGTTGTCACTAGTATCTAAATATTGTTTAAATAAATAAAAACAAACATGTCTCTTTTTTCTTTAATTATTTAAGATTGTAATTCTTTTTTAAATAATAAATAGTCTTTGTCGTCTCACAAAAAATAATTGTCTACTAAATATCATTCAAATCAATTAAACATGCCACTTCGTCATTTTTTACCCTAGCGACGTCAGATTAATCACCAATCACTATCTTTGTTGATCACAGTGGTTTTAAGTGTCTCTGATAACGTACGTACGAACAGGAAATGTCTTAGCGTATTTTTATATAGATCAGGTTAAAGTCTGTTACTACCATTAAACTTGGATGTTATGTATTTAGGTCATATAGATTACAAGCAAAAGGTGCATAACATGGAAACTATGATTCCAGCATTCGGACCAAAAGTAAAATGACATCTGAACTACGCTAGCGGCCATCCGTTATACAAGTTCAGTAAAATTAATAACGTAATACTGTTGCATATCCCATCAATAAGGTAGTTATGTGTATTGTCCGCCTTTCGTGGACCAGGAGTAAATATATTAAATGGATATCCACTAGTATAAGCTAAATAAAATATATTTGAAGCTAACATTGTTGACGTCTGCTTCTTCATGAGTATAGCAGTCTACAAAAGAAAAAGAACACCCTTTCTTGAGTTTTCCTTTTCTTTGGTAGGCTGCTATATTCATGAAGAAGCAGACGTCAACAATGTTAGTTTAAAATATATTTTATTTAGCTCATACTAGTGGATATAAATTTTCTTAACTACTAGTTACTTTTGAACAATTTTCGTAGATGGACACAAGTGTTCTAAGTGCTACTACTTCGTCGGGTCAAGGATGCTGATCTAGCTTCACAAAACAAACTATGATCTATTGCTTTAATCTAAAAGCACCCCTATTTCACATGTATACTTTTAATACAAACAAAATTAAATGAAGCACCCCTATTTCACATGTATACTTTTAATACAAAAAAAATTAAATGAAGCACCCCTATTTCACATGTATACTTTTAATACAAACAAAATTAAATGAAGCACCCCTATTTCACATGTATACTTTTAATACAAAAAAAATTAAATGAAGCACCCCTATTTCACATGTATACTTTTAATACAAAAAAAATTAAATGAAGCACCCCTATTTCACATGTATACTTTTAATACAAAAAAAATTAAATGAAGCACCCCTATTTCACATGTATACTTTTAATACAAAAAAAATTAAATGAAGCACCCCTATTTCACATGTATACTTTTAATACAAAAAAAAATTAAATGAAGCACCCCTATTTCACATGTATACTTTTAATACAAAAAAAATTAAATGAAGCGGCATTCACCCTAGGCGGATTGAGCCGACTCCCGCGGAAGAAGAAACTTTCTGGGAATATTAAATTTACAAGCCGTCTCCAGTCGAATGTATATCCCGATCAAAAAGGAATGACGACGTTAGGTTTTGCTGTTCTTGCAGGGAGGTATCGACGTCCTCAATTATATAGCCCCTGGTATTTCCAAATTGTCACTCATCTGGTACTGGCCAGTCAAAACGTCGCTGAATTTCGGTAATCTAACAGGAATTGGTGTGTTAACGTGCTCATATCGTATACATATATTTTAATACAAAATGATACCAATGGCATACAACGTAAATCATACCTAAACATCTGTTTCACCTGGCAAATCGTATACACACTTAACTTTTAAAATATATTACTACCAATTAATATTCAGTAATATTAACGTTGACAGAAGATAAAACGTTATACACTGACTATCAGTGTATTATCAGGAGGTGATCGTTGTCTTTTTCATATTCAAGCAGACCGCGCAGATATTACGCTGCTCCAAGTCAGAAAAGGTCAATGCCAGACACTTTAATCATAGATAGAGGACGCATATCTTTTGTTATTTGGCAGAATGCACATATACTCTGATCTTACGCAGACCATATAGACACTGGGTAGATTGTAGATATAATTGCAGTAGAAGGCGATTTTAATACGAAGAAAGGTACACAGATAATGACCGGTAAACTTCACGCTTTTCCTTACTGAACTCATCTTAAAAGGTCGACCCTGTGGAATCGTGGCCTGCTTTTAACATAGACCGGGAATAAGAACGAATCAGACCTTTAAAATGGTTGAACTTCATTCCGGACGAACATGATGAAAATGCAATGTTCATCTTCTCTCTTCGCTCTTTTGTGTAGAGAAGAATAGCCGAGCTTAGCGCTACATTAATATCAACCATATTGTTTTGTCCTTGCTGTGTATACAATCGGATTAATCTTACTTAATGTTTATGCCGAGCTGTACAAGTTGCAAAATACGGATAAAAGTCAAGATCAGGTTTCTGAGAAAAGAGATTGCGTACATAGAAAATACATTACAATTTACCAAGTCTTCGCATATAAACACAGACACGCACACAGGCACACACACAGTCACACACACAGTCACACACAGAAACACACACACACATATATGTATATATATATATATATATATATATATATATATACACACACACACATATATATATATATATATATATATATATATATATATATATATATATATATATATATATATATGGAAAATGAAAAAGGAAAGTCAAAAACTATATTATTTATATGTTCATAAACGTTTCGTCTTTATTTGTAAGACTTTCTCAGGATAAAGAAAAATGAAGACAAAATCTTAACAAGAATCAATTTTATTTCCTTGAAAGTGACGAGCTTCAGTTGGTCTTCGATTGAAAGAAAAGTCAAAACGTGAGATGTATATTCACATGTGTATATTTAATTGTTACGCCCTAGGTCAGACTCCCCCCCCCCTTCTAGCATCGGTCCCTACGTTTATTTTGACACGATGACCCAGACAAAAATCTTTTTTCAATGCCGAATTAATAAATACCTTTCAACCAGCACGTTCCTCACACCTTCCAAAAACTCTATAGACTGCTTCTGCTTTACGCACAGTTTTGTTTTACTAAGCTATGTTTTATTTTTGTGGAGTCAAGTTCCAACTGGGGGATTTTTAAAGAGACAAATGTGTCCAAATTTTGAGAAATTTTATAATTCCTATTCGTTTATTTAGAGTGTAATCCCATCAAAATCAGAAGTAAAAACATTAAGTTTGAAGGTGTTAATGTTTTCTAAAGATGCGTTTTAAAGTAAAAAGTAAAACAATCTTAAATGGAGAAGTTCGTGCTATTTAAAGACAAAACCTAAATATGATTCCCTTTAGACAAGATGCAAAGTTAGGTAAGAGATTTTAATTTCGTGGGTCTAATAAACTACAAAATTCAGCAGACAGACTGACATGCCAACTAGTTTAGTATTGCACGTATATTGATGATGGTACTTAATAAGCTACTGCAAAAGAAGGAAATACGTACTCTCGACTGATAGTTTCAACTATTTATCTCATACGGGGACAAAAAACACTGTTCACATGGTGGTGGTTTCTCAACTGCCAAATGCATCTTTTTCTTTGAAATGCTTTTTCAATATCAAACAACACAAACCTAATTATCACAATATAATAGCAATAAGATGATCAGCATGAAATGAACACGTGTTTTGCGATTCAAATACACAATAGAGTGTTACTTAACATATAAGCAATAAATGTACTGAGTTTCTCAAGCAGGAACTTGGCCCTTTCTTAATCATTATGTTACTTTATTATTTCTTTATCATTATTTTACTTTATTATTACTTTATTATTTTGTTACTTTATTATTTCTTTATTATTTTGATACTTTATTATTTCTTTATCATTATGTTACTTTATTATTTCTTAATCATTATGTTACTTTATTATTTCTTTATCATTATTTTACTTTATTATTTCTTTATTATTTTGTTACTTTATTATTTCTTTATCATTATGTTACTTTATTATTTCTTTATCATTATGTTACTTTATTATTTCTTTATTATTTTGTTACTTTATTATTTCTTTATTATTTTGATACTTTGTTATTTCTTTATCATGATGTTACTTTATTATTTATTTATCATTATGTTACTTTATTATTTCTTAATTATTTTTAATTTATTATTTCTTTATTCAAATAAACGGCAAATTCACCGGACAACGTCCTAGTTCTAAAAAAACTGGCTTTACCGGCAGACCAAAAAGAAAAATCACGTAAAAAACAACTGATTCTATACCAAAGAAGTAAGGCCAGTCATTCTTTTTATTGTTATTCCGGCACTATGTTAATTACAAACAAGAAGGGAATACATGATATTTATTTTCTCTCAAAAAGAGAAATGTCCTGCCACCGAAAGAAGAAAATTGAAAAAACAAAGAAAAAACTGTTGACTTAAGTTCTCACCGCAAATTCTACGGTTATGTGAAAAGCATATTTAAAAAAGTGATGTTTTATTGGTCGAAAAATAGAAAGGTTTTATACTCTTTTTCTATTTTTATAAGGAAAATTACGTTTAGCAGAGTAATTTGAAACAAAGAAACTCTAAAAAGCCGTACTCCATAAAGACGCATTTTAAACATGGAAGATTTTAACGAAAACGCAGGTCTTTTTCGCAGAATGCCGTTTGGAGTGCAATTGACATTAGTTTAAACAGAACTACAAAAAAGTAAAGATATTCGTATTAGAAAAGCTCAACAATTTATATAGCACAGACTTAATGCAGCGTATCAACCTATAGGGGTTACTAACCAACATTTTTGTCCCGAAAATAAAAAATCTGACGACTGAGTCAGAAAAACGAAAAAAAGATTTTGTTTAAACCATTGAAAGACTGTATGAAATGGATGCAAAATAAATTGCCGGCAGAAATTAAAGCACATAAGGACATAAAATTCACGCTGCAAATAGATAACACTAAATTGAAAGAAATGAAGTCAAATTCTTTGGGTAACCAGTTGAAGGTTAAAGATAGTTAACTCATTGTTCCAGAGCTGGAATCGCTACAGTTGCAACTCAAAGATGTTTAAGAAAGGCTAAAGACTATGAAAGATAAGGTGACAGAAGTTGAATGTCGAAGCAAAGAAGACATTTTTCAAAGTTTAAAGCCGTGCTCTAGAATAAGAAGCTTAGAATTAAAAAGCTGGGTGATATCAAATCTGAATTTGATAGAGACCCTCAGTTTTCTCATAAGAGACATCTAAATAAAATTAGGGAACGACTATCGGAAGATACCGACAGTACTCACCAGAAAGAAGTTATTGTTACCAGATACGACACTTTTGACATACAGCTACGACAAGCAGCCTGAGAATAGCGTCAATCAAAAAAGGAAACGATACTGACTACTGAGGAAGTAATAAGACTTGGTAGGTCGTGTTATAGTACCGTAACTATATGGACTCACCACAATAATGGGAGCGCCTGCTTCTCAGAGGTGGAACCACACCAGTCTACAATGGCTTGACCCTCTCCCACCTTCTGGCTTTGTTCCACATATTCCTGCGGTGGGAAGTAATTAAATACCTGGAACCACACAAGTCTATACTGGCAGTCAAGACTGACGTAAAACCACTTGTGTTCTATGTTGTATTTTACTTTTTTCAATATACTAGTTTTTCTCTAAACTCCGAGTTCGTGTTTTCCTTCCAGACCCTCTATAGCTCCACAACAATACCTAAAGGCAATGCATATTGTAAACGTTTATTTGAACACAAATCACTGGTTTACTCATAAATAGAGGTATATTATGGGCTCATACCTATTAATACGTAAATGACCACGTTATATTCGATATAATGTTAACTCGAGAGAGACAATTACATAGTCTGAAATGAGATCATTGAAACTAATAATTATATTTAAAAGGGAACTTATTTATGAAGGAATAACTTTAAATTAGTCAGCGTTTATTGATTCAAATCATCGATCATCAGATTGTCTAACAAACATGTTTTGATTTTTCTTTTCCACAACAAACTAGTCGCATGTAAAACGTTTCCATAAATATCACAAATGCATGTAAGTACTGTTTCCAAACAGAAACAGTAGTACACCCTTCAAAATCTTCGTCAGAGTATGCTCCTGGTTCCCAGCATGGTTTCTGGACCAAAGCATTATTACAGCTTAGCCAAAATGCCCAGAGCCGTACCTCAGATACCAAAAGGTTTTATTAGGTAATAACATAAAGGTGATACAAAATGTGATTCAGTAGCGTGTTGACATATTTGCCCTTCCATTTACAAATGATTTCTTTAGGGAATCCTAGTTTCATTGATCATATTTTCTTACTTGTGCTTGTAGTCTTTATTTACTTCGATTTTCCTGTTTTGTCTTTTGTAAATAATGTTTGTTGTGGCTTCGATTGAGTATCTTTTCTTTAGATTTTTAGTGTAATATTTCTGGGTTTTATTTTTGTTGTATACTAGTATTCTGTTTTTTTATATGTATGTATATTGCTATGCACGTGTGTTTGTCGATTGTACATAATATATTCTCTTGCATTCTAGATTAAACTTTAGATTTTATTTATTTAAAGATATATATTTAAAGGTATTCTTCCGTCAGACCATTTAAACAACATGTGTGTTGTTCAAATGGTCTGACTTTGTTAGACAAGTTCGCGCTACTTTTATTAGTAGAAACTTTTTATTATTGTCTTTTTGAAATAAATGCTTGTTATTTTTATTTTTATTCTCTGTTGAAGCTCGTCCAAATTTTGTTGGGTATGGTTTTGACACGATGATGTGTGTTACTGGTGGCACAACTTATTAACTTAGTAATTTTTTGACCAGAAAAGTTAGTTTCTAATATTAAAGTACTGGTTTGAATTACAATTGAAATGATAACGACTGACTAGACGTGCCGGATATTTAAAACAACTATGTTTTGATTTTAAAAAGCAGGTAGATAAAATGCGAAAAATTATTGCACTGAATAATTTTGAAATTGCTTAAATGATACATATTATAAAATGAACAAATGGATGGTGACAAATGTTGATCGTCACACATCAAATACTCAGTCCACCAGGTGTGCAAAGACTTTTAATAGACTGTCCTTATATTGTGGATTGCGGGAAGCCCCTCCCACATGTTTCCAACGAAGACTTTCATTAGATGACCAATCGTAAATTAGTAGGAATATACTAAACTGTATGTGGTTAGTTGGCCAATAAGGAACGGTTGTATTGAGTGAAAATATACTATAAAATAACCGTTTAGGGTTACAAGCAGTGACTAATCGAAGACAAGAAAATAAAATAATTTAGAAGAAATTTTCTTTCGAATCAACCTCTTGTCAGAAACAAAACACAGAAAACTCTAATTAGCTCAAACCAGAAATAGCACGAGTCAGATTCTACGACTTCTCTTTTCATCCCAATTTAACAATTTTTCTATATATTATTGTTACACAATTTTTTTCTAATAAATACTTGTTATTCTTATCGGCGCAATTTTTTCTTGTTTTATGGTTGCCGATTGAACAGACCAATTACCTAAGTATCCGACTAAGTAGAGTCAACTCCAAAGTTCTGTCGATCTTTTAAACAGAACGTGGATACAGTTCAATTGACAGACCAATCAGTCAAAATGCAGTATAGAACTATATATTAAAACTATATTAGTAGCAACTCTCGATAATGAACTTTCCACCTATTCCTACGAACACTATCTCTAAGAATCCATGTATTTCTCCAACCTTTTATTCATTCCGTGTAACCTGTCACCTAAAATGTTTGTATAACTCCAGCTTTCGTTCATGCGCATTGCATATATTTTCACAAAAACAAAACTGTTCATTTTATCACATAAACAAATGTTGTACTAAGAAGTCAGATTATAATAAGACTAACTTAATATATTTAATATGCTTTTGTATCATCATTCGTTGAAGCTAGTACTTGATTTTATAAATAAACGAAAAGATATTTCATGAATTTTGTTTTCAATCGAATAAATATTCTTATTCTTACGTTATTTCTGATATGTGTCTCGTTTCTAAAACACCTGCTGACCTTTTTCCTCGAGAGATTATAGTGCGAGCATTGTTCTTTGAGGCCATTCTGATAAGCAGCCACAAGATGTGCACTTTAATTCTTTCGACTTTCTTCATCTTGACATGATCTATTTTTCTTTCTCATTGTTAGGTTTTATTGTTTCCATATTTCTTCGTTCTTTTTATAGTTGTTCCCATTTCTTTTCTTGCTTCCAAAATCTCTCCACTATCCATCTTTCTCCTCACTGTTCTTGTTTCATTAAACCTTTTTATTTATTATTCACTTTCATCCACAACTCTTTGAAGTCACCATCGTTAATATTTCTTCGATCTTTACCCATATAGAAGACCAACAGTGACCCGTTCAAACAATATTTATTATGTATATTATTAAATATAGATTATGCTTATTATTAAATAATTATTATGTATATTATCAAATATTGATTATGTTTATTATTAAATATTAATTATGTATATTATTAAATAATTATTATGTATAGTATTAAATATTTATCATGTATATCGTTAAATATGCATTATGTATGTTATTAAATAATTATTATTTATAGTATTAAATATTGCTTATGTATATCATTAAATATGCAGTATGTATATTATTAAATAATTATTATGTATAGTATTCAATATATATTATGTATATCATTAAATGTGTATTATGTATATTATTAAATATAGATTATGGTTATTATTAAATAATTATTATGTATATTAATAAATACTTATCATGTATATTATTAAATATTTGGTATGTATATTATTAAATATTTAATATGTATATTATTAAATATTTATCATGTATATTATTACATATTTATCATGTATATCATCAAATATTGATTATGTTTATTATTAAATATTTATTATGTATATTATTAAATATTTATTATGTGTATTATTAAATAATTATTATGTATAGTATTACATATTTATTATGTATATCATTAAATATGTATTATGTATATTATAAAATATAGGCTATGTTTATTATTAAATTATTATTATGTATATTATAAAATATTGATTATGTTTATTATTAAATATTTGTTATGTATATTATTAAATATTTATTATGTGTATTATTAAATATTTATTGTGTATATTATTAAATATTTGGTATGTATATTATTAAGTATTTATTATGTATATTAATACATAATTATCATGTATATTATTAATATTAATTATCTTTATTATTAAATAATTATTTTGTATAGTATTAAATATTTAATATGTATATTATTAAATATTTATAGTGTATATTATTAAATCTTTTTTGTATGTTATTAAATATTTGGTATGTATATTATAAAATCTTTATTGTGTATATTATTAAATATTTGGTATATATATTATTAAATAATTCTCATTTATATTACAAAATATTTATTTAGTATATTATTACATATTTATAGTGTATATTATTAAATATTATTTATGTGTATTATTAAATATTTATTATGTATATTATAATGTATGTTATTAAATATTTATAATGCATATTATTACATAATTAATGTGTATATTATTAAATAGTTATCATGTATATTATCAAATATTAAGTGCGTATATTATTAAATATTTATCATGTATATTATTAACTATTTATTATGTACATTATTAAATATTTAATATGTATTTTATAAAATATTTATTGTGTATTTTGTTTAATATTTCTTATATATATTATTATAATGTTTATCATTTATATCATTAAATGTTTATTATGTTTATTATTAAATATTTTATGTGTATTTTTAAATATTTATTAAGTATATTATCGTATATTTATTATCTATATTATTAAATATTTATTATATATATTATTAAATATGTTTTAACTTGTGATTGGTTTGAAACAGGGACCAGCAATAACGGTTGCTGCGTTTTTTTTTTTCATTTGTTTGTTTGTTTGTTTGTTTGTTTGTTTGTTTGTTTGTTTGTTTGTTTGTTTGTTTGTTGGTTGGTTTGTTTGTTTGTTTATTTGTTTGTTTTTTTGTTTGTTGGACAAGCGACAAATTCTCGGAACTTTTCCAAAAAATAAGTAGTAATTGTCATCAACTCCACAGTAGTATGTCTTCCGCCCAAAATTGACTTAATCGGTCAAGAAATTCACATCGTAGATGAGAGAAAGAAAATCTGAAGTTTATTATCATATTCTTACCATGTAATTAAAATTATTCTCGATGTCATAATATCAAGTGAATATAGAAAAGGGATTAGATAATGTAACGTAGAAACAAACTGCATCCACGGAGATGAAAAAAAAGATACGATGTTGATCGACACCAATTTTCATCTAAATAAATAATCTTTGGGATATTCTATCGTAACATTGTCATCTGATCTCTATTTTCTTTTTACAACTGTCAAGTGACTTTAATAAACCATCAAACGATGACCCGATAGAAGTCATTTGAAACTGGATAAAATATGTCGTGCACCCAAAAAACATTTTAGGTGCAGCTGAAAAAAAAACTTGAATTTGTTAAAAAACGAATCGGACAAACTTTTATTTTCACTGAGCGTTAAAATTCAAAATAAAATATGGCCATTATAAAAAAAAAATGTTAACGGGTGACAGCTTTAATAATGCTTTATATCAAACTTGTCAGTCATGGATGGCCATGTATGGAAACGAGGTTCGAAAAACAATAGCTCTGACACTAGACTGTAGCATTCTGCAGCCCTCACCAGCAGCAAACCCAGCGCCTTACAGCAATCCCCAGCAAACTCCAGAACTCTGCAGCACTAACCAGCAACTACCCCAGCGCCTTACAGCAATCCCTAACAGACTCCAGCACTCTGCAGCACTCACCAGCAGCTACCCCAGCGCCTTACAGCAATCCCTAACAGATTCCAGCACTCTGTAGCACTCACCAGCAGCTACCCCAGCTCATTACAGTAATCCCAGGCACACTCCATCACTCTGCAGCACTCACCAACAGCTACTCGAGCGCATTACAGCAATCTCTAAAAGAACAAAGCCCTCTACAGAACTCTCCAGCAGCTTCCCCAGCGCATTACAGCAATCCCCAGTAGACTCTAGAACTCTGCAGCACTCACCACCAGCTACCCCAGCGCCTTACAGATATCCCTGGCACACTCTATCACTCTGCAACACTCACAAGCAGCAACCCGAGCGCCTTACAGCAATCTCTAATAGTACACAGCACCTTGCAAGAACTGACCAGCAGTAACTCAAGCGCCTTACAGCAATCCTTAACAGACTCCAGCACTCTGCAGAACTCAGCAGTAGCTACCATAGTGCCTTACAGAAGCATTCTACAACATTCACGGCACAGCTACCCCAGCACCTTACAGCAATACCTAAAAACTCTAGGACTCTGCAGCATGCACCAGCAGCAACGCAAGCGCCTTAATGCAATCCCTAAAATATTCTAGCACTCTGCAGCACTAACCAGCAGCAACATCAGCGCCTTACAGAAATCCCTTGCAGACTCTAGCACTCTGCAGTACTCACCAGCACCAACCTCAGCGCCTTACAGCAAACCCAACCAGACTCCAGCATTCCACAACACTCAGCAGAAGCTTCCCCAAGCGCCTTAGAACAATCCCCAGTATACTCCAGCACTCTGCAGCACTCACCAGCAGCTACCTCCACGCTTTAAAGCAATCCCCAGCAGACCCTAGCACTCTGCAGTAATCAAAGCAGCAACTCCAGCCCCTAAGAGACTCAAGCACTCTGTAGCACTCACTAGCTGCTATAGCAGACACTTACATATATCTCTGATAGACATTAACACTATGCAGCACTCAACAGCAGCTAGCCCAGCACCTAACAGCAATCCCTAACAGACTCCAGTACCCGCCGGTACTCACCCGCAGTTACCTCAGTGCCTTACAGCAATCCCCGGCAGATTCCAGCACTATGCAGCACTCACCCGCAGCTACCTCAGCGATTTACAGCAATCCCCGGCAGACTTCAGCACTCTGCTACATTCACTACACGATACCCCAGCGCCTTACAGCAATCCTTAATAGAATCCAGCACCTTGCAGCACTCACCAGCCGCTACACCAGCGCCTTACAGCAATCTCTAACTGACTCCAGCACTCTGCAGCACTCACTAGAAGAAATCCAGCACCTTACAACAGTCCCTGGACAAACTGTAGCACTCTGTAGCACTCACTAGCAGCTACCCCAGCTGCTTACAGCAATCCCTAACAGAATCCAGTACTCTGCAGCACTCACCAGCAGCTATCCTAGTGCCTTAACAATCCCTAGCAGACTCCAGCACTCTGCAGCATTTGCCATCAGTTACTCCAGCCTTACAGCAATCCTTAACACACTCCAGCACTCTGCAGCACTCACCAGCAGCTATCCCAGCGCCTTACAGCAATCCCCGGTAGACTCAAGCACTCTGTAGCACTAGCCAGTAGAAAACCCAGAACCTTAGAGCAATCTCCGGCAGACTCATGCACTCTGCAACACTCACCAGTAGCAAGCTCAGCACTTTAAAGCAATCCCCGGCAGACTCCAGCAGTCTGCAGCACTTACCAGCATCTACACCAGCGCCTTACAACAATCATTGGCAGACTCCAGCACTCTGCAGCAATCACCGGCAGCTATCCCAGCACCTTACTTCGGCACCATGCTACACTCACTACACGATACCCCAGCGCCTTACAGTAATCATTTACAGCCTCCAGAACCTTGCAGCACTCTACAGCAGCTACACCAGCACCTTACAGTAATCTCTAACTAACTCTAGCACTCTGCAGCAATCACTAGAAGCTACCCAAGCACCTTACAGCAATCCCCGGACAAAGTGTAGCACTCTGCAGCACTCTACAGCAGCTACCCCAGCGCCTTACAGCAGTCACCAGCATGCTCCAGTACTCTGCAGCACTCACCAGCAGCTACCCCAGCGCCTTACAGCAATCCCCGGCAGACTCCAACACTCTGCAGCAGTCAGAAGCAGCTACCCCAGCGCCTTACAGCAATTCCCGGCAGACTCCAGCACTCTGCAGCACTCGCTAGCGGCTACACCTAGTGCCTTACACGAAACACCAGCAGACTCCAGCAATCTGCAGCAGTCAGCAGCAGCTACCCCAGCGCCTTACAGCAATTCCCGGCAGACTCCAGCACTCTGCAGCACTCGCTAGCGGCTACACCTAGCGCCTTACACGAAACACCAGCAGACTCCAGCAATCTGCAGCAGTCAGCAGCAGCTACCCCAGCGCCTTACAGCAATCCCTGACAGACTCCAGCACTCTGCAGCATATACCATCAGCTACTCCAGCGCCTTACAACAATCCCCAGCAGACTCAAGCACTCTTCAGCACTAACAGGCAGCTACTCCAGCGATTTACTGCAATCTCTGGCAGACTCCAGCACTCTGCGGCACTCACCAGCAGCTATCCCAGTGCCTTAAAGCAATCTCTAACAGACTCCAGCATTCTGCAGCACTTACTATCATCTACCCCGGCGCCTTACAGCAGTCACCGACAGACTCCAGCACTTACCAGCAGCTACCCGAGCGCTTTAAAGCAATCCCCGGCAGACTCCAGTACTTTCCAGCACTCACCAGCAGCTACCCCAGCGCCTTACAGCAATCCCCGGCAAACTTCAGCACTCTGCAGCACTCACCAGCAGGACAACACTCTCCAGCAGTTACCCAGTGTTCTGCAGTACTCTTCGGTGGGCTTATGCTCACTAAACAGGTAAAGCCTTTCGGACACGACCACACGGTCTAGACTTACACGAGGCCCCTTCATCACAGGGACATCTACAACAAACCTCAGTGTGGGACCTACTCAAGCTGTTAAGGTTCCTGTTCACACAACCTCCTTTCTGCCTCAAGTGACGTCATCTCATATATCATACCCACGTTATTACGTTTTTCTAGTAAATAAACTATATTTTACTGTTCATCTGTGTTTATTTTCTCTTTTTTGTCAATTCTGTTAACTTTTCTTGCCTGTGTCTTCTTTTCTTAGATGTGAGGCCGATCTACATCAACGGACGACTCGCAACAGCAGCATGAACAAACAGAATGGTAACGTGTAACTTCTGGATTAAAAAGAAGAGATGAAGAAGAAGGGGGCGCCTACAAATAGAAGTCGTATAAAGTCGTATAACGTAACTCATACGTGAATGAAGCCGTTAGTGGATTAATGTTATACAAGATCAAATTATTCATCTATAACTGCTTCTTCATTTATCCTTCTTTCTTTTTCTTTCTCTTTCTCTTTTAGTCTCTTTCAAATTTAATGTCTACCTTTTCTGATTTTCTGTACGTTTCGTTACTTGCGAAATCTATTAATTGTTTATCGCCTTCCGTCTTTGCCTTTTCTATTATTTCTAATGTCACAAATCGTTGGCAACATAGTCCTCATCAAACTTGCTCTCCTTTAATTAACCGTATTGTCTTCAGGCTATATTTGTCCTTTACTTGCTACCCCACTTCATCTACCAAAACTTTGTATTGTCTACATTGAGACCACTTCTTTCTTTTATTGTATCCCTCCAATTCGTCATATTACCAATTCCCCTCGCTCTCCTTCTCCACTCTCATTTATTGGCTATTTTAATACAGTTTGTCTTATTTCTAAAAATTACTTTCTAGTTCAGTTTATTTCTAATCTCTCTCTCTCTCTTTCTTTATTTCTCTATTATTCTGCCTCCATTAACTTTTTTCTTATCTCAGCATGTGTGTGTGTGTGTGTACGAGAGTCGTTCAAAATGGCTAAGATAGTAGAGATGCGATACTAACAAACGTAAAAGTTACTAGTTTGTATAAGCTACTCTCTTTCTTTCTTTTAGCTTCTTCTTTTTTCTTTTCTGTATTGAGTGGAAATAGGATGCAGTCAAATCAATCTGTTCGTGCTACATCCACCGCCCATAAAATAAAAAAAGTATTTCACATAAATGTCAACCAATGAAAATGATTCCACATAATTGTCAACCAATGAAAATGATTCCTGCTCGTTCGAAACGATACTCTCAACGAGTCTGTGTGAAATACCAATGTCTAATAAAAAAAAAAAACAGCAGCCCGACAACAAGAGTCAAACAGAGCCAGAAACCAAAAAACAATGAACACTACATCGTCGCTAATCTACCCAGCCCGTCGAGTGCGCACACAAGTTCACAAATATTCACACACTGACAAACGCCACCTACTCACAATTTCTCCTGGGCTCACACATTCATATTTACACTGACAGAAAACAAAATATAAACATACACACATACTTCTAACACTCGTTTATTCTGTCACACTTAGAAAATTCTACGAATGTGAAGACTTTTAACTTTTCTATTTACTCACTTAAAATGTATTTTACTTTAAATCTGTATCGATATAAATGTGTTTTCCTCGTTAACTATCTCATATTTTTTTCATTCGCAACACTATTTTGATGAACACTTGCTACACGGTGACCCATTCCCAATTATTTAATATTAACATTTTACCCATATTCAACATTTATAACCGTTTTAATTGTCAGTGTCGATTCAGAACATTTTCTAATATGCGACCGTTGCATATATCCTATCAAAACCAGGATAGCCTCACCCAGAAAGAACACATTAGTTATAAATAAATTAACAATTATCATCCGGTGTAAACAGTTACTTCAGCAACTCGAAATAAGGATATTGTTAAGTAGTTAAAGTAGCTATATATATATATATATATATATATATATATATTTGAAATTTTAGAATCATCCAACGTCACGCCAGATTTTATCAAATAAATTAAATATTTATTAAATCATTTTTTTATTTTATCTAAATTTTCGTGTTCAAAAAACTTATTTATGGTAGTACACACAATACATGCCAAATGAGGTTTTTTGAAACCGAAAATTTGGATTAAAAAAAATGATTTAATAAATGTTTCATTTATTTGACAAAATCTCGCGTCATGTTGGCTGATTCCAAAATGTCAAAGTTTATCATTTCAACGGCGTGTAGTAACATTTAATTCTCATTATATATGTATATATATATATATATATATATTAGGGGAGGTCGATTTTGAAACTGTAAATTATCGCACTCGAAGAAAGTTGCCAAATAATGTCAAAAGTTACCACAAGAAATATTTTTCTTCAAAACTTTGTATTTATTTGAGCATTGCAACTTTAAGATCAAATAAATCGAGATTTTTCTCACAGGTAGATTTCACCGGCAGATGTGTCGCCTTAAATTAAACCCGGGTTTTAACAAAAAAAAGTAATACATTACTTAATAATAAATATTTTGAAGTTTATTATTCCTTTTCTTAAGAAATTAAATGTACATATTCAAATTAAAAAGGAATAAAACACTATAATATTTAATGTTATATATAAATAATTATTTATTTACATAGGCGTTTTATTTATTGGATATTTTTTATGGTATTCACCGGTTGAAAATTCAACGAGCGAATTTGAATTCACGTGTTGATTCTGTGTTTACAAATGTAATTATCACAAATATATATTGAATTGTCGAGCGCTGGCTTATCTAATCCCACTTCCCCAACCTTTTGTCACACCTTACCTTGTGGGAGTTAGATAAATAAAAACTAGTTCAGCCAGGGTTTTTTAACCCACCAAATAAACCGGTATCGTCCGGGTCTTTGGGTCTGGATTCACGCCCGTCTATTGGGGCTTGTCCGTCCTGTGCAGTTCTAGGAGGTGCACCTCCCAGGTTTTGCCTTCCCTCTTTGGGGAGGAGTAAGTTTATTGCTTACTGTCTGAGGCGGCCCTACCGGGGAATGCCGACGGAGCTGCCCAGGCTATTTTTAAATGGCCAGAGTGCTCACCTCTCGAGCACTGGCTTTCTCATCCCACTTTCCTGTGTCAATCTTCCCTTGTTGGAGATAGATAAATAAAATCTAGTTCAGCCAGGGGTTTTTACCCCACCAAATAAATCGGTATCGTCCGGGCCTTTGGGTCTGGATTTACGCCGGTCTATTGGGGCTTGTCCGTCCTGTGCAATTCTAGGAGTTGCACCGTCCCAGGCTTTGCCTTCCCTCTTTGGGGAGGAGTAAGTTTATTGCTAACTGTCTGAGACGCTCCTACAGGGGAATGCCGACGGGGCTGCCCAGTCAATTTTTTAATGGCCAGAGTGCTCACCTCTATAGCGCAGGCTTATCTAATCCCACTTTCATGACCTTGTGTCACATCTTACCTTGTTGGAGGTAGACAAATAAAACTATATCAGCCAGGGGTTTTTATCCCACCTAAAATATTATATGTATTGGAGTTGATGGGAGAATGGATAAGGACTCATTGATGTATAAGGAAATTGTGGATGAAAATAGACAGAGAATTATGAAAAAAACTAAGGGACCAGAACACCATTTAACTTTTACAAAAGAAACACCATGTGAAAGTAAATATCTGACACAGAGTTCTTCCTAATAGTGGTGCAACAGGTGCTGTTCATGCAGATCAAGTGGTGGATGTTTTGCATGAATTCCACAGTGAGAACAGTATCAAGGCTATACTTGTTGACAACACTAATACCAACACAGGTTGCGAAGGTGGAATGGTTGCAATTTTAGAAAAAAAACTTTTAAAAAATCTTCACACAATTGGTTGCTCTTTGCATCATAATGAACTACCTTTCAGAGCCCTTTTTAAAAACATAGATGGTTGCGCAAAGGGCCCTACAACATTCAGTGGCCCTCTGGGGAAATTATGCTCAAATGATTGCCATGATTTACCCCAAATATCATTTTCCACTATTAGCAATCCTCTAGAGTCAATTTTTAAAATTGATGAAATACATGATCTTAGTTCTGACTCAAGGCTCCTTTATGAATACACAGTAGGTATTTCTAGAGGTAAGGTTGACTCTAGATATGCCTCCTGGAAAATTGGTCCTTTAAACCAAGCAAGATGGTTAACTTTGGCCATCAGGCTCATGTGTTTATGGACTCGTGGTGCATACCAACAAAGGCACACGACAAAACTACACTATGTAGTAAATTTTATTGTAAATGTGTATGCCACTTCTTGGTTTGAAATTAAAAGAAATAGTAAATCCCACAATCAGCAAGTGCACATTTTTAATATGACCCAGAGGATTAAGGAGCAGCCTCAGGAAATCCAAGATATCACATTTAGAAATATACAAGGTAATACATTTTGTTTACTGCCTGAAAACTTTCTATATTCCATGGTTAAATCTGAAGAGATTGAAGTAAGAGAAGAAGCTTTAAAAAGAATTTTGTGCCATTAGGTAAGTAATATTTATTCATATATTTCTGACTCAATTATTTATTCCAATTTATAGAATGATTTTTAAAGATTTTATCTAATTTCACCATAATTATTAAAGCAGTACAGATTGGAATGTTTTAATAATTCAATTAATTAATGTGTTCTTTCAGGAGTGAGGAGTCAACCAGAAAAAGATTAAAAAGAATACCACCTATTAATTTTAATGCCACACATTGGACACAATTAATAGATTTAAAATTATGCTGCATTTTTGGCATTCTCAGGGCGTGGAACGGGCAGTTAAGTTAATAACAGAAGCTTCACAAACTGTATATGGTTTTGAAGCAAGGCATCAACACATTACAGCCAAAGTTTTGAGTCAGAAATTGAGACCAGCATTTTTGTCTAACGGGTCTTATATGGAGCAATTTGACTCTCAATATTAAGCTCCATTAAAATAGTGTTAAGTTTTTCCTTATGTCTTTGCTTGTTATATTTTCACTTATAACAGAAAAAAATCATTTTTTTAGGTATTCAAATATTACTGTTTAATTCATAACGTTAAAAGGTGGTTTACAAAAGCAGATACTTAAAATGAGGGGGGGGCAAATTTTTAATTTGAAGATTTCTTTAATTTATATCATTTTTATAAAATAAAAGGACATTCGCTGATTTTAAATGCACAAATTATTTGGTTTTAACACCAGTATTCAAGCAAATCTTGCAAAAACGAGGAATTTTCAGTATATTCTCGTCTACGATCTTTGATACCAAACGCTCAAAAAACCGCTGAAGTTTTTGATTTAATTTTTTGCATGAGTATTTAATAGGTCTATATACAACTTTCGGTACGTGCCTTTTTTTTATATTTAAAAAAAAGTGTAAAATCGACCTACCCTAATATATATATATATACATAAGTGTGCAGAGTTGAATGGTTTCGATGATAATCCGAGTAAGAGAGCCCAATGTACTAATTAACAGAGCAGGAATACATTTGATGGAAATAAACTAAACACACATTAGGACTGTCTGCATTATGAATTATTTCTACCTAGATGGGTCTCATCAGACGCGTAAACAGCAACATTTCGGAACTGAATGATCATAATAATTCATAATGCGTACAGCCTTAATGTGTGTTTTGTTTATTTCCTTTAAATGTATATATATATATATATAATTGTTTATAAATAATATTTTTCAAATCAACCAATATGTGTTTCATGCTAAACCTGCAATCATCAGTATGGGAGGAGACAATCCCTGGCGATCATACGGTTCGAACACCGATACGAAAGTAATATTTAACTCAGTAGTCGTAGCGCGTATTGATGTGCTCCCGCGAATTGTCTGGAAATGGGAGAGTAAATTTACGTTTTAGTCAAATTCGGCGGTCATAATATATATAAAAATACAAAAATACACAAAAAATCTTTTTGAGCAAAGAAAACTCACATCGATAGAAAAATGCCACATGTCCAAAATAGGTCTATCCAGGTGTAGCAAGCAAATATAGCAGATAGTGTTCTAGAAATTGAAATAATATAGGGGTACAAATCCGATGCTAATGTGCATTGGTAAAAAATGTGCGACTCACCAGAGAAGAATACAAGTCTCCAAATAAAACTCACAATATACGTAAATACATCAGCTCGGTAATTTGAATTTTCTTACGCCGACGTGAATTAACCTACCTACACTGAAGATTGCGTAAGCATGAAACATCGATGTCTGTAGGTTATAATAATTAATATTTACTTAAAAATATTATATATATATATATGACAACAATAATAAAACTAATTGCTACATCGGTGTCACTACCACCATATTTCCCGAAGACTCACGTTACATCACTCCAACACTAGCTCCATTTGCCAACACCATAAAAATATGACTGTCTCCTTCCTCAATAAAGACACATTCTAGTTAATCCTACTAAAATGATACAGCACGATAGCAACATCAAAAGAGTAAAAATTATCGCAGCCTTTTACATGAAAACTAAACATTCTACAATCAATAATGTCAATAACCAAACTAGTCACAACATTTTAAAATATCTAGCATAGTAACTTACATTACAAAATTCTTAGCCGTTAAGCAATCATACTATTGAATGTTGCGTTCGCTTAGAACATAATTCCGTTCGCATGCAACATCTCAATATTATAGACGCTCATTTTAAAGTCGTACATTACTTGCCGTTAAGAAAAGTCAACAGTAAAGACATCGTTGTGAAGACACCAAGACTAACCCCGCCTGATGATGATTTGACGAATCAAATCGAAAGTACTCGCGAAAAAGGAAAGAAAAATGAAACAAGAAACTCACGGAATTTACATACACCAATTTGACCGAAATACTAAATGGACTATTCGGAAAATTGAAAAAAAAAGCGCTCAGTTTTATTTAATAATATTTGCCTAAATTATTCCCAACTAGCATTAAGATAAAAATACTTTTTCGTATGAATAACTGAATTTGTTCAAAAGTATCGCAACCAAAATAAACAAATAAATTATATATATATATATATATATATATATATATATTAAGGATGATTGGTGATGTATGAAGCATAAAAACGGTGTTGATGTTTTCGTTACTCATCTATTCCGTTTAATCCAATTGCTTAGTGTTATTTAAACTACATATATATAAAAAGCAGTTGCACTTAATGGTAATGCATGAAGGTACGGACGCACACGGGGTATTCCTTAATAGACAACGGATTTCTTTACCTATCGGCAGAGAGATTTCGTGTGAACTAACTTCAAACTTTAAAAAAAAGAATGAACGCTGCACACAGTTGAAAATTCCAGTTTTCTGAATGCTGCCAATTTACTTAATTTTCTTCATTTCGTATCATTTTTTTGACGAGGAGTGGACGACTGCTCGAAATATCAGAATAAAATATAATAATCACTTAAAACAACAACATCGTTTTATGTTTCATACATCACCACTCATCGTTAAATACTTCTCTTTAAGCATACGTGGAATAACAAACAAATTTACACTATATATATATATATATATATATATATATATATATATATAGTTTGGGAATAATATTATCCAACGTCGGTTGATATGCCGTAACACCCAACAACGTACATGAAGTTTTCCCCAAAGATATTTCTATTTTCTTTCTTTTTTCTTGCCACTCCCCGCTTTGTATGTGTCACAACCTCGAAGACAACATTCAATCAACATAATTAGAATCTTCGAAGACAAATCCAACCAAATTAGGGCGTTTTGCAAATCTTTTTTTGTTATTGTTGAATTAATTAATTGTGTTGTTTCTCTTGTTTGCCGGTTTCTGGGTCACCTTAGTGGATGTACATTTCGTCTCCTCCTTCATCTCTCTATATTTTCGCCGGAAGACGTACAGATATTTAATGTTTTGTGTTCCCTAGCTACTGTCTTTCCCCATACACTGACAAATCGATTCATCAATACGGTAAAAATGATCGGTTTACCGTCGATCAGACTCTTCAAAGGATAACCACCATTTTAGTACCAGGACTTAAATGAAAGACGCCAGTGTGTGTGTGTGTACGATTAAACTGCTTTTATGCTCTCAAATATTAGATTGAGTTTGTCTTTTTTTAGGTGGGGAGTTGCCCACATTAAAAACTGAGGATGTGTCTAACTTTTCCCTTGTGTGGAGGCAAGTACGAAACTTGACCACTTGTCAAAAAATACTCATATTTAGCGGTTTTCCTCGTTAAAGGGTCCCCGGTTATTTTTATCTATGACTTTACTATTATTTCAAGTAGAATAAAATTATATAATTTAATTCTACTTGAAATAATGATAAATTATAGATGATATAATATAAGTAAAAAAGTAAAATGGCCGACCATAGTCAAGGACGACACTAAGGCTCCCATCATTAGGGAGGGAGCCACTCTGTCCGAGGATTACCCCACTTACCATTGATTGTTATCTTATAGTGTTTAAGCAAGGTAGTATAAAGTAGTGTTCTTTTAGTTTTTGGTAGTACTCGCTCGAGGATTGAATTCTAATCTATCGGCCTTTATTCCAAATGGACCGGTAAAATAATATAGGCCTCTTTGAATTAAGTTAAATTCCGATCTTTTTGGCCCTTCAATCCTTTTAAGACATAAATAAAATTAACACTACATCCTGTAAGCTGTACGTTCATACAGTTATCACGATAATTGTATGTTTTTTGTTGATTTGAATTCTTTTAAGGATTCTCTGAAGAAGCGTAAATGGAAAATCTTTGCTTTTAATGAAATTGAAATCATTGTTAAAAGACACAAAATTATGTGCGACAATTACATAATGGGAGCTTAAATTACAAAATGAACATTGTCTAACCTAATAACGACACCCAAATAAGCCCTATTTTTCACTCAGTTTTCACCATGGCAATATGTTTAGAATTACTTTGAAGTATTTGATCTTCAGTCATTTCTCAGTTATTAATGTTTTGAACTTAATTGTTTTTAATCTTCTAGAGCTAAGCCGCAACCAGAGAATGTATAAATAGTTGAAATGTACACAAATTTGAGGAATCAGTACAGTGTTATGTGATATGACTAAAACCCCTTCTAAAGCTTATATCGGCCATGCTGATACAGACAATGGCTGTTCCAAATTTTGTAAAGATACAACGTTTATAGAATATAATATTAATTATCATATTCTATATATATATTATAAATATTATATTAAATATTTTAAATATCATATTCTATATATATATATTTTAAAATATTATATTAAATATTTTAAATATCATATTATATATATATTTTTAAATATTATATTAAATATATTAACTATCATATTCTATATATATTTTTAAATATTATATTAAATATATTAAATATCATATTCTATATACAATTTTTTTAATAAAATATTAAATATTTTAAGTAATATATTCTATATATATATTTTTAAATATATTAAATAGTTTAAATATCATATTCTATATATATTTTTAAATATTATATTAAATATATTAAATATCATATTCTATATATATGTTTAAATATTATATTAAATATTTTAAATATCATATTCTATATATATTTTTAAATATAATATTAAATATTTTAAATATCATATTCTATATATATTTTTAAATATTATATCAAATATTTTAAATATCATATTCTCTATATATTTTTAAATACTATATTAAATATTTTAAATATCATATTCTATATATATTTTTAAATATTATATTAAATATATTACATATCATATTCTATAAATATTTTTAAATACTATACTAAATATATTAAATATCATATCAAATATATATTTTTAAATATTATATAAAATATATTAAATATTATATTCTATATGTATTTTTAAATATTATATTAAATATTTTAAATATCATATTCTATATATATTTTTAAATAGTATATTAAATATATTAAATATCATATTTAATATATATTTTTAAATATTATATTAAATATATTAAAGAACATATTCTATATATATATATGTTTAAATATTATATTAAATATATTATATATCATATTTTATATATATATTAAAATATTATATTAAATATTTTAAATATTATATTCTATATATATTTTTAAATGTTATATTAAATATTTTAAATATTATATTCTATATATATTTTTACATATTATATTCAATATTTTTCATATCATATTCTATATATATATCTTTAAATATTATATTAAATATATTACATATCATATTCTATCTATATTTTTAAATATTCAATTAAATATTTTAAATATCATATTCTATATATATGTTTAAATATTATATTAAATATTTTAAATATCATATTCTATATATATTTTAAATAAGACATTTAATATTTTAAATATCATATTCTATATATATATTTTTAATATTATATTAAATATATTAAATATCATATTCTATATATATGTTTAAATATTATGTTAAATATATTAAATATAATAATCTATATATATTTTTAAATATTATATTAAATAATTAAAATATTATATTCTATATATATTTTTAAATATTATATTAAATATTTTAAATATAATGTTCTATATATATTTTTAAATATTATATTAAATATTTTAAATATCATATTCTTTTTATATTTTTAAATATTATATTCAATATATTAAATATCATATTCTATATATATTTTTAAATATTATATTAAATATTTTTAATATTATATTGTATATATAGTTTTAAATATTATATTGAATATTTTAAATATCATATTCTACATATATATTTAAAATATTATATTAAATATATTAAATATCATATTCTATATATATTTTTTAATTATATATTAAATATTTTAAATATTATATTCTATATATATTTTTAATAATATATTAAATATATTTAATATAATATTCTATATATATTTTTAAATATTATATTAAATATATTATATATAATATTCTCTATATATTTTTAAATATGATAATAAATATTTTTAATATAATATTGTATATATATTTTTAAATATTATATAAAATATTTTAAATATCATTATTCTATATATATATTTAAAATATTATATTAAATATATTAAATATCATATTCTATATATATTTTTAAATATTATATTAAATATTTGAAATATTATATTCTATATATATTTTTAAATATTATATTAAATATTTTAAATATCATATGCTATATATATTTTAAAATATTATATTAAATATATCAAATATCATATTCTATATATATTTTTAAATATGATAATAAATATATTAAATATCATATTCTATATATATTTTTAAATATTATATTTAATATATTAAATATCATATTCTATATATATTTTTAATATTATATTAAATATTTTAAATATCATATTCTATATATATTTTTAAATATTATATTAAATATATAAAATATAATAGTCTATATATATATTTTAATATCATATTAAATATAATTAATATCATATTCTATATATATTTTTAAGTATTATATAAAATATTTTAAATATTATATTCTATATATATTTTTAAATATTATATGAAATATTTTAAATATCATATTCTATATATATATTTAAAATATTATATTAAATATATTAAATATCATATGCTATATATATTTTTAAATATTATATTAAATATTTTAAATATTATATTCTATATATATTTTTAAATATTATATTAAATATTTTTAATATCATATTTTATATATATTTTTAAATATTATATTAAAGATATTAAATATCATATGCTATATATATTTTTAAATATTATAATAAACATATTAAATATCATATTCTATATAGATCTTTAAATATTATATTAAAAATATTAAATATCATATTCTATATATATATTAAAATATTATATTAAATATTTTAAATATCTTATTCTATATATATTTTAAATATTGTATTAAATATTTTAAATATCATATTCTATATATATATTTTTAAATATTATATTAAATATATAAAATATCATATTCTATATATATTTTTAAATATTATATTAAATTAATTATATATCATATTCTATATATATTTTTTAATATTATACTAAATATTTTAAATATTATATTTTATATATATTTTTAAATGTTATAGCAAATATTTTAAATATTATATTCTATATATATTTCTAAATATTATATTAAATATATTAAATATCATATTCTATATATATTTTTAAATATTATATTAAATATATTAAATATCATATTCGATATATATTGTTAAATATTATATTTAATATATTAAATATCAAATTCTATATATATTTTTAAATATTATATTAAATATATTAAATATCATATTCTAAATATATTTTTAATATTATATTAAATATTTTAAATATTATATTCTATATATATTTTTAAATATTATATTAAATATTTTAAATATCATATTCTATATATATTTTTAAATATAATATTTAAAATATACATTAAATATATTAAATATCATATTCTATATATATTTTTTAATATTATATTCAATATATAAAATATCTTATTCTTAATATATTTTTAAATATTATATTTAATATATTAAATATCATATTTTATATATATTTAAAATAGTATATTAAATATTTTAAATATCATATTCTATCTATATTTTAAAATAGAATATTAAATATTTTAAATATTATATGCTATATATATTTTTAAATATTATATTAAATATTTTAAATATCATATTTTATATATATATTTTAAATATTATATTAAATATATTAAATATCATATTCTATATATATTTTAAAATATTATATTTAATATATTTTAAATATTATATCCTATATATATTTTTAAATATTATATTAAATATTTTAAATATCATATTCTATATATATACTTTTAAATATTATATTAAATATATTAAATATCATATTCTATATATATATTTTTAGATATTATATTAAATATATTAAATATCATATTCTATATATATATTAAAATATTATATTAAATATTTTAAATATTTTATTCTATATATATTTTAAATATTATATTAAATATTTAAAATATCATATTCTATATATATTTGTTAATATTATATTAAATATTTTAAATATCATATTCTATATATATTTTCTAATATTATATTAAATATATTAAATATCATATTCCATATATATTTTTAAATATTATATTAAATATATTAAATATCATATTCGATATATATTTTTAAATATTATATTTAATATATTAAATATCATATTCTGTATATATTTTTAAATATTATATTAAATATATTAAATATAATATTCTATATATATTTTAAATTATATATTAAATATTTTTAATATCATATTCTATATATATTTTTAAATATTATATTAAATATATCAAATATCTTATTCTCTATATATTTTTAAATATTATACTTAATATATTAAATATCATATTCTATATATATTTTAAATATTATATTAAATATTTTAAATATCATATTCTATATATATTTTTAATATTATATAAAATATATTAAATATAATAGTCTATATATATTTTTTAATATTATATTAAATATAATTAATATCATATTCTATATATATTTTAAAAGATTATATAAAATATTTTAAATATTATATTCTATATATATTTTTGAAATATTATATTAAATACTTTAAATATCATATTCTACATATATATTTTAAATATTATATTAAATATATTAAATATCACATGCTATATATATTTTTAAATATTATATTAACTATTTTAAATATTATATTCTATATATATTTTTAAATATTCTATTAAATATTTATAATATCATATTATATATATATTTTTAATATTATATTAAATATATCAAATATCATATTCTATATATATTTTTAAATATGATAATAAACATATTAAATATCATATTCTATATAGATCTTTAAAAATTATATTAAATATATTAAATATCATATTCTATATATATATTAAAATATTATATTAAATATTTTAAATATCTTATTCTATATATATTTTAAATATTATATTAAATATTTTAAACATGATATTCTATATATATTTTTAAATATTATATTAAATATATTAAATATCATATTCTATATATTTTTTTAAATATTATATTAAATTAATTAAATATCATATTCTATATATATTTTTTAATATTATATTAAATATTTTAAATATTATATTCTATATATATTTTAAAATGTTATGGTAAATATTTTAAATATTATATTCTATATATATTTCTAAATATTATATTAAATATATCAAATATCATATTCTATATATATTTTTAAATATTATATTAAATATTTTAAATATCATATTCGATATATATTGTTAAATATTATATTTAATATATTAAATATCATATTCTATATATATTTTTAAATATTATATTATATATATTAAATATCATATTCTATATATATTTTAAATATTATATTAAATATTTAAAATATGATATTCTATATATATTTTTAAATATTATATTAAATATTTTAAATATAATATTCTATATATATCTTGAAATATTATATTAAGTATATTAAATATCATATTCTATATATATTTTTAAATATTATATTAAATATATTAAATATCTTATTCTCTATATATTTTTAAATATTATATTTAATATGTTAAATATCATATTCTATATATATTTACAATATTATATTAAATATTTTAAATATCATATTCTATTAATATTTTAAAATATAATATTAAATATTTTAAATATTATATGCTATATATATTTTAAAATATTATATTAAATATTTTAAATATTATATTCTATATATATTTTTAAATATTATATTAAATATTTTAAATATCATATTCTATATATATATTTTAAATATTATATTAAATATATTAAATATCATATTCTATATATATTTTTAAATATTATATTCAATATTTTAAATATCATATTCTATATATATTTTTAAATATTATATTTAATATATTAAATATCATATTCTATATATATATTTTTGATATTATATTAAATATATTAAATATCATATTCTATATATATATTAAAATATTATATTAAATATTGTAAATATTTTATTCTATATATATTTTGAATATTATATTAAATATTTTAAATATCATATTCTATATATATTTGTAAATATTATATTAAATATATTAAATATCTTATTCTATATACATTTTTAAATATTATATTAAATATATTAAATATCATATTCTACATATATTTTTAAATATTATATTAAATATATTAAATATCATATAGGATATATATTTTTAAATATTATATTTAATATATTAAATATCATATTCTATATATATTTTTAAATATTATATTAAATATATAAAATATCATATTCTATATATATTTTAAATAATATATTAAATATTTTAAATATCATATTCTATATATATTTTTAAATATTATATTAAATATATTAAATATCATATTCTATATATATTTTTAAATATTATATTAAATATTTAAAATATTATATTCTATATATATTATTAAATATTATATTTAATATTTTAAATATCATATTCTATATATATATTTAAATATTATATTAAATATATTAAATATCCTATTTTATATATATTTTTAAATATTATATTAAATATTGGTAATATTATATTCTATATATGTTTTTAAATATTATATTAAATATTTTTAATAGCATATTCTATATATATTTTTAAATATTATATTAAATATTTTAAATATCATATTCTATATATAAATTTTTAATATTATATTAAATATATTAAATATCATATTCTATATATATATTTTTAGATATTATATTAAATATATTAAATATCATATTCTATATATATATTAAAATATTATATTAAATATTTTAAATATTTTATTCTATATATATTTTAAATATAATATTAAATATTTAAAATATCATATTCTATATATATTTGTTAATATTATATTAAATATTTTAAATATCATATTCTATATACATTTTTAAATATTATATTTAATTAATTTAATATCATATTCTATATATATTTTTTAATATTATATTAAATATATTAAATATCATATTCTATATATATTTTTAAATATTATATTAAATATTTTAAATATTATATTCTATATATATTTTTAAATATTATATTAAATATTTTAAATATTATATTCTATATATATTTTTAAATATTATATTAAATATTTTAAATATTATATTCTATATATATTTTTAAATATTATATTTAATATTTTAAATATCATATTCTATATATATATTTAAATATTATATTAAATATATTAAATATCCTATTCTATATAGATTTTTAAATATAATATTAAATATTGGTAATATTATATTTTATATATTTTTTTAAATATTATATTAAATATTTTTAATATCATATTCTATATATATTTTTAAATATTATATTAAATATATGAAATATCATATTCTATATATATAATTTAATATGATAATAAATATATTAAATATCATATTCTATATATATGTTTAATATTATATTAAATATATAAAATATCATATTCTATATATATATTTTTAGATATTATATTAAATATATTAAATATCATATTCTATATATATATTCAAATATTATATTAAATATTTTAAATATTTTATTCTATATATATTTTAAATATTATATTAAATATTTTAAATATCATATTCTATATATATTTGTAAATATTATATTAAATATATTAAATATCATATTCTATATACATTTTTAAATATTATATTAAATTAACTTAATATCATATTTTATGTATATTTTTTAATATTATATTAAATATATTGAATGTCATATTCTATATATATTTTTAAATATTATATTAAATATTTTAAATATTATATTCTATATATATTTTTAAATATTATATTAAATGTTTTAAATATTATATTCTATATATATTTTTAAATGTTATAGTAAATATTTTAAATATTATATTCTATATATATTTTTAAATATTATATTTAATATATTAAATATCATATTCTATATATATTTTGAAATATTATATTAAATATATTAAATATCATATTCGATATATATTTTTAAAGATTATATTTAATATATTAAATATCATATTCTATATATATTTTTAAATATTATATTAAATATATTAAATATTACATTCTATATATATTTTAAAATATATAGTAAATATTTTAAAGATCATATTTTCTATATATTTTTAAATATTATATTAAATATATTAAATATCATATTCTATATATTTTTTTAAATATTATATTAAATATATTTAATATCTTATGGTCTATATATGTTTTAATATTATATTTAATATATTAAATATCATATTCTATATATATTTTAAATATTATATTAAATATTTTAAATATCATATTCTATCTATATTTTAAAATAAAATATTAAATATTTTAAATATTATACGCTATATATATTTTTAAATATTATATTAAATATTTTAAATATTATATTCTATATATATTTGTAAATATTATATTAAATATTTTAAATATCATATTCTATATATATTTGTAAATATTATATTAAATATATTAAATATCATATTCTATATACATTTTTAAATATTATATTTAATTAATTAAATATCATATTCTATATATATTTTTTAATATTATATTAAATATTTTAAATATTATATTCTATATATATTTTTAAATGTTATAGTAAATATTTTTAATATTATATTCTATATATATTTTTAAATATTATATTAAATATATTAAATATCATATTCTATACATATTTTTAATTATTATATTAAATATATTAAATATCATATTCGATATATGTATTTTTAATATTATATTTAATATATTAAATATCATATTCTATATATATTTTTAATTATTATATTAAATATATTAAATATCATATTCTATATATATTTTAAATATTATATTAAATATTTTTAATATTATATTCTATATATATTTTTAAATATTATATTAAATATTTTAAATATTATATTCTATATATATATTTATGGGAATTGCCTCAGACAAGGAATGAAGCCACTTGATGTACGGAGCTAAAAGAACATACTACTTTAAGGTAAAAAAATAGCAACGATAAGTGTTGGATGAATAGATTTGTACTCAGAAAACAGCAATTTTTCCTCTTTTGTCAGAAACATCGCCTATTGAATGTGAGGACTAAAGGACAAATCAAAGGAAGTTAGAGTTGCGAGGCTGCCGAAAGTACACCCAGGGTACACTTTCGACTTATCATATTTAGTAGGAATGATATCCTATGTAGATTGTTCGAAGAATATATACATTTTCGCTTTATTCGCGAAGGAACAAAAATCTTTATAATATATTGGGTCATAAAAATATCAGCATACAAACTCATCCTATGAAGACCGGACATGATAATCGCCTACAAAAAGGAAGAAATATGGCAAAGAATAGCTTTTTTTCCAGAAGAATAGCTTTTTTATTTGCAAATAAAAGAAGAAAAAACTATATTAATATATTGAGCTTGCGAAAGAACTTAATTAAATATGAGATATGAAGAAGACCGCTTTAATACCAATAATAATAGGGGCACTAGGAATATTTCCGAAAAAAACTGGAAGATGGACTAGGAGAATTTAGAATCGGACACTATACAAAGTATGGCACTGGTTTACATAGCTGAAAATTGAGAAAACGAGTAGATTAGAAGATCACATAATCTCCCACACACACGCACACACATACGAAAAATACAAACACATATAAGGTAGTATTGACTCTAATATTTAATCGTACATTTTGTGAACGGCAATGGTTATTTCCCTTGCACTGTAATTATTTGTAATCGGTAATTATCTCCCTTGTTCTTTCTGATGTATATAAACATGAGTGCCCACGTGTATCGTTCTTATGCCGGGCGACCGACCAAGTAACATCGTGTTTGTGTCCTTTTTGACCTCTGTCCCCTTTGCTAGTATTACTTCTTATATTCAGTGAATAACCACATCATAACACTGACATCTATTGCTGCCACAAAAAGTGCTTGTGAAGGGTCAAAATAGATAGAAAGAACCAGGAGGGATAGTATCATTCAGGCCTCCATTTTAAGAGCTAGGAAAGTACTGGAATGCTGCAGATGTTTATTGCCACTCGAATATCAGAGAATAACCCAATCAACTCAACCGTGTTCAGCAACATGTCGCATCAGACAACACAAAGAGGTCAAGCGATCCATCGACATTATTAAAATTCATTACCAATTCTTACGCCATATAATTCGAAATCAAACATTTGTTAAATGTTAACAAATTCGGACGTTAATAAAATCCTTATCTGATCAAAAATGTGATTAAACTTTATCTGTTTCATATTTTTTTCTAACATTTGTAGATATTTAGCGTCAAGTAAAACAATTTTAAAATTAAAATGTAAAATTGCAAGTAAATGTGTCCGCATATTTATTGTTAGATGACGGCTTGTCTCTTGATGTGTATATAGCTAATTATACCTACGTGTTGTTGTGACCCGCATGTTTTCTAGTGTTCGATCGTTCACATGACACACCAGACGTCGTTTTGATAGAGGATTTATTAGCATGAAGCACGTTTTAAGTTATAGAAATGCGGGAGACAGACATATAGAAGTATTCGTTCGACTAAGAGAGACAGAGAGAGGGGGGGTGAATTGGCCCACTTTAGTCTTAGGTATATCCATCACTCTCTGCACTTCTGTTAGAGTTTTGAGGCGAACACCGATTTCTGCGCCTGCTCGCGTTCAGAAAAGGAGATTAATGACGTCGGTAATCGTCTTTCGATTCCAAACTTCGTATAATCTCCGAGGTCATCTTCTAACCCATTAGTTGTCACTAATATTTAGTTTGTTTAACTGCTCTCCCCTCCATTCGAATAAGATCTTTTATTATGTAACATTATAGAATATTTGTTTACTTTTCAAACTGTATGTTAAATACTGTTTCATGAAATAATATGATGCTACAAAAAATAATTCACGAGGTTTATTGAATTTTTTTTGGCAAGTTTAGAGCATATTTTGTTTTTTTTAATTTGTTTTGTGTTTTTGTTTTATTGTTGATTTCTCTTATCAATAACATCTCAAAATGATATATTCACTGATTTGTAAACATTAACGGGGAAAATAATTTCTTTTAACAATAATTGGCACACAATTTAAAAAGGGTTAGCTTACACCACAAAATATACTTCAACTTACTCTTCTATTAAAAGTTGTAATACCTCATACGGCATTTAAAGAAATAAGTGATGAACATTTTGTAACTAGTAGCGGCAGTGAATGTTGTTTTACGTATCAACTCTCCATTAAACAAAAGCTCCAATCAGAAGTTTCTGTTAGCCAATCACAAACGAAAAAATGCCCACCCTCAATTACAGCGGGCACTATAATAACCAAAATGTATAGCTTTCTTTTTTCTGTTATTTTTCTTTTACAGACAAGATACGTGCGCATGACATAATCCTGTCGAGCCCCATTCGGCGAAACGTCCTCGGCAAGTGGCACACACATGGTGAGTGACTTTCACAAACCACTCTACGCCCAGTGAAGCATACACACACGCCGCTCCCGAGAATGCATACACACAAGTTAATACATAACTCTCTGACTGGTAAAACAATAGCATTTACACACACATAAACGCACAGGAGGACAACCGAAATAAACACGTGTATTCAATTTCTTCTCGCCTACAAAACAACACCTTTTTTCACTTAGAACGTTCTTCGATGAAAGAGCCATTTATTTTGACTTGGGAGAAGTGAGGATCCAAGCGCTAGTGGTGAAAAGAGAGAAGCTTGGATTTAGAGATGTTAAAAGTAACATGCCAATTTTCCCCCTCATTACACCATGTTCTCCAAGTCGGAAAAGAGAGAGTCAGAAAGATCTTGATAATCAATGCTCTTCGAAATGCCGGCATAAATTATTGTGTTGTCTGCATAGATGTAAATAAATGATCTCAGAATAGTATTTGGAAGATCATTTATGAGAATCAGCAAGAGAGTTGGGCCCGAAATGGATGCTTGAGGCACGCCGGCATTTATACTATGTGCTTCGGACGTCTGCCCATCAACAACTACTTTTATAGACGTATCCAAGAGAAAGGATTTAATGGTTGAGCGGACATTTTGAGATATTCAATAGCTTAGAAGCTTGTGGAGCAACATTTATGCCAAAGCCTATCGAAGTCGTTTGATATATCAAGAGCTATCGCTCGACAAACGATGAAATCCATATTGCTTGTCACTAAGAAGATTGCTTTCGCTGAGGTGGTTAACAACATATTGATTTATTACAGATTCAAGCGATTTACTCCTGACACACAGGAGACTGGTCGGTCTGTACTGAGACACAGAGGTTGGATCTCCAGTATTTTTAATTTTTAAATACCGGTCAGACTAACGCAGTCTTCCAACGTGAGGGAAAGTATTTATTCTTTAAGCAACAATTGAACAGCTTTGTAAAGATGGGAGCTATTTCGGGTTGCCGTTTCTTGATTACTATCATCGGAATGCTGCCGGGACCAGTTGCTTTGTTGGCATCGTGGTTCTTGATAAGTTTGGCGACATCCTGGACAGTTATTCGAGTGTCGCTTACAGTTTTTGTAGTCATATGTCATTGTTAAACTTATTTTGTAAACGTTTAATTCGTGGATAGACATTTTAAAATCCATGTTTATTTGAAGGTGTCAAAAATACTGTATATATGGTCACATAAACTAAATTAGATTCGACCTTAAACGCTCGAAAGCTACTTCATTACATTTCTATGAATCAATCCTATGTTTTAATTAGAATGGGTCGATTTGGATCAGACTTTGATATGCTTTGAATTTGACAAGCAAACATCAATAGAATAAAATATATTTATAATAGTAAAAACAAGCAGATTTACAATCTCTCTCTCTCTCTCTCTCTCTCTGTGTTTTGGGGAATATATCTTGTTGTTTGTATTTTTGTTTTTGCCTACTTTCAAAACTTTTTTGAATTTCATGTGCATTTATTCTTATTTTTAAAGCCCACTATTGGCCTGCATAACGCTGTTGGAAACAATTTATGTGGGTGAATTCTTTTCGAAACAAATCAGCATAAATGGCCGAGAGTAAAGCCTCCCATAGTTTCAATTCTCTAAATAAGCGTGAGAGATTTAATTCGTAAACATGTCATAGTATTGTGTATCGTTGATAACGAGACTAGCATAATCGAAGCTTGTATTAGGAGAAGTAAATGAAAGACGAGTAAGAAGAGGAGAATAGTACTGTGTCACTTTGCTAACCCTAACCCTAACCCTAACCCGACTTGGGCACTTTGCTATCGTGCCAACAATAACCCTTCATACTGGTGATCATCATAATGATCATGACCGTTGAACAACATGCACTCTCTTATACTGAGATATACACCCCCAGCAGCAGTCGATTGCTGTTTCCTCTTTGTAGATGAAACACATTTTGTTAACTCGGAGAGTCGAAGTGTCAAGAGATAGGTGACTTCCGTTGTCAGAATTCAATCACATCAAAAACGCCTCCTCACTCTATCCCTAGGGTTGTGAGGGTAAACTGGCCAGATACACTGCGATCTCTTTTAATAACTAAGTCGATTGGAATATATGTTTTCCTTCTGAATAACAAATGGCATGGTACTCTATCGCCATTTTATTTCCTCATACATTCATCTTACTCTTTGTATTTTGCTATCATTTATAAATTATTACATATCTTGCTATGAGAATGTGATCGCGTAAGCAATACGCATACGGTAAAAAAAGAATCAACATATAAATTGAACACACATGTGTATACATAGCCATCAACACATATAGACACACACATATATATAGTCATATACACACACATATATAGTCATATACATATACATATATAGTAATATATAAATACATATATATAGTAATACACCCCACACACACATGTATATATATATATATATATATATATATATATATATATATATATATATATATATATACATGTGTGTGGGGGTGTATTACTATATATATATGTATTCATATATATATATATATATATATATATATATATATATATATATATATATTCGAACCGTGTGACCGTCCGAGATTATCATTCCTGCACTGATGAGAGCGAAAGCTCGAAACGCTAACGTATGTAGGTAAATATAATTTAATATTATTTATTTAAAATTAATATGATAAGCCCCTTTAATCTTATTAAAGATTAAAGTTGAAGTCAGTCCTTCATGATATGCCGCCCTTCGCATAAATAGAACTTAAATTTCACTCATCTATGAGTTAATGTCAGGTGGCCTAATAGTTACAGCGCTTGCTTATGGAGTCTGGGGTGACTTGATGGCAGGGGTTCGAACCGCGTGACCGTCCGAAATTATCATCTCTGCACTGATGAGAGCGTATGTAGCTAAAATAATTAAATATTACTTATTTAAAATTAATATATATATATATATTATACATTTAAATAAAATAAGTGGAGCCATCTTGAATAAAGGGCAATATCACAAGTAAAAAGTAAGAAGAAGGAAAAAAAATTTTGTTCAAGTATAATTATCGAATAAAACAATTAAGAAGTTTTGTTACGAATAAAAGTGGAAAAAAAACCCCAACCCAAGGTACCTTTCGTCCGACACATTTTCAAGGGGGGACGTCGGTGGAGTATCGTTTTAAAGTAATAAAAAAAAAGGAAAAGATGGTTTTTCCAAGGGGAAAAAGAGAAAAATATTTTTTTTATAAAGAACTATGGAGAGCAAAAGAAAAAAACAATAAAAAATGAAAAAAAAGGCACAAATCACAGTAAAGGAATGAACTATCGCCAAAACCTTAGAAACAATCAGACAAAATGGATAAAATGATAATCGACATACTGCAGGCACCCTTTTTTTTTTTTTTTTAGAGGTCTCTAAATAGATCTAATTTGTGAGACAACTCCTTTTGCCTGCAGAGTAAGGGTTTTCGTCTGGTAACGCTAACGGCCTCCAGAACCTTCAGATGGTGTTTAGAACGGACCTTGTGCACGATACGAAACCAATCATCGGTATAGTTCTCGCCACATTTTTTGTTATCGTATAGGTGCTGTCCAATAGATGACTCATGGACCTGTGAGCGTTCAAATGTACTTTGTAGACGTCCGGATCTTCGTTGCAAAGATCCGGCTACGTCCGTCGATGCATTTCTCCTCAGGGCGCGTGAATTACGAAAACAAGCCGGGATGTGTTGGGCCACTCTCACTTCCAATCGTTGTACTGTACGACCGACATAGTCAGCTTCACACTGACATTTAAAATGGTATACTATGTGGCTTTTTTTGAAGTGTCGGTAGTACGTCCTTCTTGAAAGCTGGGAAAGCAGTCCTTGTGTGGAACCACTCGAGGCTGTGCTGCGAAATAGCACCGTGAAACAGCTGAAGTGATTTTATCCGAAAATCCCTTACTGGTGGAACCAATCTAAGGCAATTTCAGATAAACCGGACATTTGGGTGGACCAATTAAACTGTCACCTTTAAATTTCGCAAGCTTTGTACGTATGCACCTAGAAATTAGTCCCTCCGTGAATCCATTATTAGCAAGAATTTCTGTCAACTTTTTCAGTTCAACCGCAAGTGTACCAGAAGTGCAGATCATCAGTGCACGGTGAATAAGATTATTTACTAAACTGATCTTCCTGCTCATGGGGACAAAAGAATCCCAACTAATATACAAGCCCGTAAACGTCGGTTTCCTGTATATAGTTGTGGTAAATTTGTCACCCGTCCTTTCCACTGATACGTCCAAAAATGGCAAGGAATTGATCTGCTCTTCCTCCATAGTGAAACGCAGTGTTGGTTGTAGAGTATTTAATTTCAGGAAAAATTGATTGGCCTCGTTATGGGACCCAAAAATGGCAAAAGTATCGTCCACGTAACGCCAATAGCGAAAAGGCCTGGAAACCTGAGAAAATAGTAATGATTCCTGAAAACCTAGGAAAATATTCGCTAGGATAGCACCCAAAGGACTACCCATGGCCACCCCATCAATTTGTTGATACATAATATCATTGAAACTGAAACTGACCGACTTAGTGGCCAGTCCCATAAGTTCTAGAAAGATGTTTTCAGGGAAGGTGGGAGGGGTTAATGTGCTACGATACAACATGTCAGCACATATTTGTATGGTTTCATCGAGGGGTACATTGGTGAATAGGCTGGTGACATCAAAAGAGCAGAGAAAGTTTGTACGCGAATCACAATCCAAGTCACGCATTAAAGCAGCGAAACGGAAAGAATCCGCAATACAATTTACTGAAAACTTCTGCATGACAGGATCAAGGATATCAGCAAGCCACTTAACAAGCTTATGCTGAGGAGAACCAATCATTGATAGAATAGGTCTTAATGGAACTCCATCCTTGTGTATCTTAGGCAGCCCATACATTCTAGGGCGTTGAGAACCCACTGGGCGAATCCTGTCATGTGTCCTTATTAATAAATCTATTTTTATGTAACTGAAGAAGACGTTTTTGAAGCCTTACTTCAGTACTTGACGTATTATCAATTGACACGTCACCAAGCCTTTTAAATTCAGTTTCATCATCCAAAATTCTCAACATTTTTTCGGTGTAGTCATTAGTATTAAGAATGACAACACCGGCACCCTTATCCAGTTTAGTGATGTACATTTCTTTATTGGATTTAAGAAGTTTGGCAGCCTGGTAGTGAATATTACTCCAAGCAAATTCCTGGGAATTGATGGGAGAATAAGCGAACTTATGTGCTAGTTAAGCTAATCTAGCCTTCATGTAAAGAACATCATCATTAGAATTCGGCTCATGATGATTGAGTTGAGACTGTAATAGTTGTCTCACAAATTAGATCTATTTAGAGGCCTCTAAAAAAAAAAAAGTTTGCCTGCAGTATGTCGATTATCATTTTATCCATTTTGCCTGATTGTTTCTAAGGTTTTGGTGATAGTTCATTCCTTTCCTGTGATTTGTGCCTTTTTTTTTCTTTTTTTATTGTTGGTTTTTTTTTCTTTTGCTCTCCATAGTTCTTTATAATTTTTTTTCTCTCTTTCCCCTTGTAAAAACCATCTTTTCTTTTTTTTTTATTACTTTAAAACGATATTCTACCGACGTCCCCCCTTGTAAAATGTGTCGGACGAAAGGTACCTTGGGTTGGGTTTTTTTTCCACTTTTATTCGTAACGAAACTTCTTAATTGTTTTATTCGATAATTATAGTTGAACAAAAAAATTTGTTTCCATCTTCTTACTTTTTACTCGTGATATTGCCCTTTATTCAAGATGGCTCCACTTATTTTATTTAAATGTATAATAAAATGTTGTACCACAAAAAATCTATTCATATATATATATATATATATATATATATATATATATATATATATATATATATATATATATATATATTGACACAGCGACACAATGCTTGTTATTATTGATTATAAGTTTATTCGTAAAAAAGTAAAGTGGTCGACCATAGTTGAGACCGAATGTTCTTGTGTATTACTCCCTTACCAGCATTACTCCACTTACCCTTAATTTTCACCTCATAATGCCGAGTTTTTAACAAGACACACTTTTGAAATCTTTAGTATGATTTCGCCGAGGATATAACCCTGGTTTCACGTCCCATTAGCAAACGCTCTTACCACTATGCCAAATGGGCCGGTATTCTGGCAATCATATTTCTCTTTTAATGACAATGCATTACCAGATGTATTAAAATAATTCACATACTGTTCCATCTTAAGTTTAGATGATATCGACTCCTGTGATGTCAGGAATCACCGGAACAAAAAGAAAGCGAACAGAAAATAGTTCGGTAAACATCGGTTTATCGAATATTAGTTAGCGTGTTAATTTTGTAACTGTACGTTCCTTGCGAATTGCGCAAATACAATGAAGTCGTATGCAGTTCATGAATTACAAAACACTCCGGGAACGCAACATGTTCTTGTTTCATGGAGATTATGGTTGAAAAGAAATATGCAGACGACAGATAGTTTTCTCATTATATCCCTTTGTGTGAAACATTTCATTTTTAGTCAGAGTTAAATTGTTTTTTAGAAGACATCTTAATGTTATAGTCGTTTCACACGCACACGGACCACACTGTTGCACCTAGCGGTAATACATCAGTGGATCGCTCAGGGCAGATACGTGACCGAAGAAGAAGAAAAACATTAACATTTCAAATTAGTTTCCGTCGTTACTCAATGAATTTTCCGGTGTGTTAAGGGGTTTCTTATACTAGACTGCTGAGTCAACGGTTCAGACAAGAAAAATCTTCACACACACAAAAATATTTTTAGCGTCGAAGGGGGAGCGGTTCTTTTATTGTTTCTTTTTTATAATTATATATTTTTATATTTTTTATATTTAGAAATTATTTTTCCAAACTTCTATCAAGCTGATTTAATTTTGTCCCTGTTTCTATGTATTTTATTCAATCGCGTCTCCAAGACATCATTCATCTTTCCCAAGGAGATCAACAGGGAAAGCTGCATGATATTAAAGAAATTTTCAATTATACATTGACAACATACTTTGACTAATGAAAAGTTATTTTTACTTTATTATCACTTCCTTCTACTTGCCGTCAACAAAGTTGAATATTTTTCCTTATTAATTGGTTTTCGTACAAACAATGTTGACTAAATGAAAAGAATCGCCTGATTGGTGTTCAGTTTATGTCGTGCTTTTTCTTACAAGAAATAAAACAAAATATTTTGAGCGAAAACAAATTAGACGAATAAAACAATATTTACTGAACGAACCAAGAAAGCTTGTCAAACGTTGCGTTTCAGTTATTTGAGTATTAAATTAATTTTGCAGCATCTGCGGTTTATCAGCACACGTGAGTCGTGAGTCGTCGATTCATGGTGCGTTTCGGGAGTCAAATGCAAAGAAAAAAATGCCGCTCTTTTCAAAATATTCGTTTCATTTCTTTTCACAAGAAAATAATAAAACAATTAAACAAATTAGTTAGACCGGCCTAAAAACGTCGATGCCTTCTCAAACTCTACAGGGTTTGCTGAACAATTAATTTGCAAGGTTGGCAATTAAAATAGTTCGAAATAAACACATTAGAAAAACAAAAAATATTAATTTTATAATATTGTTAATAATGAAAATTCCTTACATATTTTGGCAATGGTGGTGAAAAGGATTAAACCATGTGTCCTTATTTAGTTGGGTTAGGAGCTGAAAATATTCGGTGGTCTTTCTCTGCTAAATGCTATGCTTTTAAATGTAAAAGGTATTCATTCAATACAGTCAATTCTAGCCGGAATGATATGATGTAACATGGATATGAAACGAACTTTTTTCCAGTACCCTAACTACTACTACTACTACTACTACTACTACTACTACTACTACTACTACTAGTATTACTACTACTACTACTACTACTACTACTATTATTATTATTATTATTATCATTATCATTAGTTCTCACATGATCGTTCATGGAAACCACTGATGATGTTTCCTGGATTCTGAGTGACAGTAAGTCTCCCCAATACCCTCCACTTCTTTTGATACCCGTTGCAATCTACTTTGCATTCTCACATCAACTGTTTATCATCTATTTCTAGCTGATAGTGTTGCATGTCAGGCATGGCAGAGACATGTGTAACTCATTATACACTTATTGCTGGTACTCAGCGACTAGATTAATTCACATGGACACATAAGGCTTCTTTTAGATGTAGGAATTATTAGCTTCAGGATATATATTAACAATACGGGTAGCGAGAGTTACGAAGCTTTCGAAAGTAAACCCATAGTCAAATTTCTACTCTCCAGTTAATTATTATTATTATTATTATTATTATTATTATTATTATTATTATTATTATTATTATTGTTATTATTATTATTATTATTATTATTATTGTTATTATTATTATTATTGTTATTATTATTATTATTATTATTATTATTATTATTATTATTATTATTATTATTATTATTTATGTATATAATAATTATACATGTCCCGCCCTCAGGTTACACGGTTGTAAGACAGTCAATACGTATGCGCTAAATCAAAGGAAGTAATACATCCAAACAGACAATTACAGTATTAATAAAGTATGAATAAAGTATGAATAAAGTATTAATAAAGTATTAATAAAGTATGAATACAGGTTTCCACTGTAGATGTAAACAAGAACAAGAAGACAACAATTTTTCCCAAGTGTATTTTTTTAATTCAGCTAAGAAAGTTATTAACTAAAATCTTGGCAAGAAAAATGTGTAACAATGGAGCAAAAAACATATTTTCTTGCCATATCATCTTAAATCCTTCGATTTAATCATATTCGAACCTTTCAAGAAATGTAATTTCAATAGATAAATCAACTGTTTAACTTCCATGTGGTCCGGCTTATTATTACTATAATTCGTTTGGAGTTCTCGCATCAGTAGTTATCAGTGGGTTCCTACTAATTAAAACCGGTGACTTCCCTGGAATCTGAATAACAGCAAATCTCTAGTATCTGTTAGTACTCTCTATTCTATTTTACTACTATTGTAACTCACTTGGTGTACTCAATCGGGATCAATATTTTCTTGATGATAACAGCTTGTAATTTTCCTGAATGTCAACAAGCTTTCAATATTCCAGTGCTCTTCTTTCCTTTAAAGTCGGGGTCAGAAAGTTGTTATGTCGCCTTCGGGTTTCCATCCTCTCAGACACTCCGCAGTACTATCACATGTCTGTGACACGGCGTTTTGCTTTTGTCAAGATTTAACAAAGTTATTTCGCCTCCCTTGTGCGTTTCTTATTTTGTTTCATTCTACTTAAGTCGAAATTCTCAGAAACCAAATGGGCTCCTTCATGAGGCTTAATCTCCACATCAGATATATAGATATTCGAATATTTCATTAAAGTTCTCATTTACTTGTCAAAAGTTGAATGAGTAAAGAAGTTAAGAACATCAATTTTTCTCTCCTCAATTGGACCGTGTGTGTGTGAACACACACACACACACACACATACACACACAAACATACGCGCACGCACATGCGCGGAAACATCAAACTGTAAAAAATAAAAACATTTTTTCAAAGGAAAAATTTATCTAAAGAGAGACGCACGAGGCTAGAACCGCGTTATAAAATCATAAAATTATAAAATGATAAAATAATAAAATAACAAACAATTGTTGAAAAAAGTATTTTTACAACTGTTGGTAGCCTCACTTCTTTAAATAAATAAATATATATATATATATATATATATATATATATATATATATATATATATATATATATATATATATACATGGACGGCGGCACCGGAGGGGCAGGGGGGGGGGGCTGAAGCCCCCTCACTTTTTGTCATTAATAATTAAGTTGATATGCATGTGTTTAATTTTATCTAATTAGCTTATCCATTAATTGATTTTGGTCTGATATTGTCATCATTACAATATAAGACCAACAATCAATTTTATCTAAAAGCGAAATGGGTGAGTTTTTTTTAAAGGTCCCTATTCTATAGGTATATTTATGAACTTTCATTTTCTTCTCCAAAAAATCGATACAGTATCTTTTGAGCAAAGTCCAATGAACGCAATTTGAAGTGAAGAACAGAGAAACAATACAGGTCTGCCTTGTTAATACGCTTCCAACGAGCTATTCCAATTCCAATACATACATTTATACTTTTATACTTAATACATTTAAACTTTTATACTTTTTACTTTTGTACTTTTATATGCACCTTGTCAATACATTTAACTCTATGTATTCTCTATATTTGATAAACCTATTGATTCTTGAATTTTGTCATTTTTACTAGAAGAGACTTGCTAATATGCTTCCAACAAGACCCCAATCACTATCAGAAGATAATTTCATGTCTAAATTATGTCAAAAAAGGTATTTTGGTCCAAAATGCCTTACTATGGTAGTTTGGGTCCAGACGCCAAAAAATTGAATTTGTTTTAATATTTATTTATCTATCACCAAGAGTATTCCATTCCGCTTCTAACGAGCCATCAACCACTATCAAGACGATCATTTTAAACCAAAATATGCCCCAAATAAGGTAATTTGAGCCCAGACGCCAACAAATTTTAAGTTTTTGAATTTTTCTTTTTCTATCACCAAGAGAATTCCATTCCGCTTCTAACGAGCTCCCAACCACTATCGGACGATCATTTTTAGTCAAGATTTTGAATTTATTCCCATATTTGGCATTCTGGGCAAAATGTGGGCCGGGTCCCCCTACTTTTATAACTGTCCCGCTGGCCCTGATATATATATATATATATATAAAAATAATATTTTAACAACGTACGACGTCGTTTCGAGCGCTTGGAAATAACAATCTCAGACGGTCGTAGGGCGCGAACCCCATATCTGCAGGCGTTTACCTAGTCCCATTAGGTCACGAGAGATTGTCACGTAATAACGGAGAAGAAATTCAGTGATGTTTACACTGAAGCGATAGAACTCAACGGTAGGGTCGGAGCATTGCACTGAAGCTTTTAGGTGAATGTTTATTTTTAATCTTTCCGACAGCGCTCTAATTTCAATTATATATATATATATATATATATATATATATATATATATATATATATATATATATATATATATATATATATATATATATATATATATATGGTATTGCCATCGCATGCTATTACAAAAGTTACAGACATGTTTTCCCATTAGTATAACATTAAAACACTCCAGTATTCTTTTAGTAAATTTTCTCGAAATTTCCCGTAAATCAAACGCTCGTATTGATCATTGGATTCAATGGAACATCTGATCCGAGAAACCTTGTTACAGGGCTTGTTATAACTAAATTTAAATAAAATAAAAGGCTTCTTGTTGTATATGCATGACCGACAGTAAAATAATAATACAATATTAATGTCAGGATTGGATTGATCGTAAAATGTTATTAGACATTAACATGCATATATAAATCCCAGCTGATATTCAGATATTAGTGTGGTATTGAGGCAGGTATGTTTATGTGTGTTAGCAAGCGTGTCTGTGGCGCATTAAATGTTTTCAGCTGTGTAAACAGTTAGATGCAATCGGATGTTTTTTAATTCAATGTGAGTTTATGCTTTACAAAATCGAGAACTGTCAGATGTTAAAACGTAAATAAAGTTTTGTAGATTATTTAAACGGAAAATACGCCAATTGTACAAAACTAGTTCGCATGAACCCAAAATGTAAAAATCCCACTTAAAAACAGAAGGCGTTGAAATAATTTACTTTTTCCCTTTATTTTCTTTCTTTCTTTTTCTTTTCAGACATGCCTGCTTTTTCGTATACAATTCGGTTTGTTTTCTACGACACAACAAACATTTGATAATATTTTTCAAACCCTCTCAAACTTCAGAGAGCATTACGATATATCTTTCTAATGCAAGTAAATATTGTTTAACAAGTAAATACTGTTCTCATTATGAGTAACACTATACAGCAATAGTTCGATTCGACATATTGATACTAGCGGTTTAAAAAGGTGTAGAAAATCCGATGAGGTAAGTTAGGAAAATAACTAAGGCTTAATCCAATATCAGCAAGGTAATGGCCAAATATGTGAAATATAGAAGTATTTATAAACATGGGCATGCACTTGACTTTCTACAAGAACTGGGAGAGATGGGTGTTTTATGAATAAAAGCTAAGCATGTAAGAATGTAGGTAAACGTAATTGTTAAAATAAAGGGTCATCCATATGAAAAGGATAACAATTAAAGATAAAAAAGATAAAGATGAATTAAAAAGTAATAAAAATTTTGAAAATGAAAGAAAATGAAATGAGTTAGAATTATAAAATACAAAAAAGAAGATAAACTAAATGTTGTGACAGTAAACAATGCTGAGTGCCAGTATGTGGTGGAACTCAACAAATAATGAAAGGACGGTGAGTAAGAAGCTTTAGGAACGGATTAGAGTAATAAGCATAGTGGGTGCATTATGTGTAGGGAGGACGGTAGATTCATAACTAAAAGTGAGCATAAATAAGTATGGGTCAAGTGTACAGAGATTGTAAGGAATAGGTGTGTGTGCGTGTGTGTGTGTGTGTGTGTGTGTGTATGTGGAAATATACCAATGTAGAGTGAGGTGGACGGGGAATTAAAAAGGTCACTTACATTTTGTTCTATCTGTATATGTGTAAACGTTACACCCACGTGTATACAGACACAAACTCATAGTCCTATTAGGCCCTAAAGATGCTCCTGTAATATTCCGGAGATCCTGTGGCGTATATTGATCTAAACCGGCTGACAATAACCATGTCTGGTCAAAGTCGTAAGTAAATAGTTCCTGTGGTGAAGATGCATCCTTCATTCTTCGTACCTTATGTGTTAGACAGGGGACTAGTGAAAAAAGCCCCTGTAGGATTTTGAGTACATAAGCTATATTCCTTGGAATGTAGAGTGTACGAATTTTGGTATTTTCAATTCAATCACGTATGGAATGTTTTAGACTTTCAAATTCCAGGCGCGTTCGGGAGCGTCGTTGTTGTCTTTATTCCGTATGTCTGAAAGATATGGTGTGAGCGGAAAAAAAACTTTGTTTAAAGTACCCTTATGTCATTATTCTGACCTATATTCCGCTTGCTGGCTTGTGTAAGGTTGACGTAATATTAGCCACGTAAACAACAGCTTTTACGCAGTACTTTCACCGTATGGGGGGGGGGGAGTTATCTCCGGTTATGCAGAAACATGTCGGAATAACTCACGTAAATCAAACGGTAATACCACCGAAGTATAACAACATATTAACGGTTGTTAATAGTTAAACTGAAAGTCTACATTCGTTGAGTGAGCATCTAAGTGTATCCCTTAAATCGTTATTCAATAATTCTGCATGTGTTTTTTTCTGGTTTAGATATATATTTAAACTGTTGATACGATCGTAAACTACAATTGGACGGCAACTACGGCTCTACTCTTTTTTCTATACGACCAAATCGGCTTAACTCCGAGATTAATGGGAACACCTGTGTACTCCTGATATTGTGTTTACCTTTGACGATCTGGTGGTTTAATAACGTCAGATGCGCTATAAGGCTAAACTCGCTTTTCTAGATGCCAAAAAGTCCGGCTGTGTGGAATTTATATCTGGTCCGAATATACAATATTAGTGTAAAAACATTTTAAATTTAAAATATTTAAAGGAATATTTAACGGTGTAAGTGAATATTTGTGTATATGGATGTGGACATTCTGTATGTTTACCAGTACGGACTATGGACTTGTCATAGTGTGATCAAATTGTAAGGGAGTTCCTGAGTCCTATTCAATAATACCTTTGAAAAAGTATGAATTCATCTCTCCTTCATCAACCTGTGGAAGAAATCGTCGGGAATACTAGATTCTCAAACTCTTGTAAAGAAACTAATATTAGAGAAAGAAAACTTTGAGACAACACTTGCGACCAGATACGTCTCTGTAACGTGACACACATTTTGCACATATACAACCATCATTTAATTAGTGAGGAGAATGTGCCGTGTTCCCTCACAATACATTATTTATCTAAAACAAAGTTTAGTGGAGGTATTGTCTGATAATATCGGACTGTTATCCTCGTATTCAAGTGAGTATTATGCATATAATTTATATATTGCAAAGTTCTTACTAATGTACATAATAGTAATTGTAATAATGTTCAGAAAAATAAATGTTGGGAATAAAGTTTTATGCTAATATCTGTAAATTATCAAAGTAAATCTGGAACAACTTCTCTCTCTCTCCCTCTCTCTTTCAGAAAAATGTACTTGTCTTGAAAACGGATTATATTAATAAAGAATTACGTATATTGAAAGAGTATGCACGTTTTTACCATTTTCAATTTTTATTTTTAAAAGACAAAAGTTAATGGGCCGTATACTGTCTATGCATTGTCTCCCACTTATACATTTTTTAGAATATGTAAAAGACAAAACTAACCGAACATTATAATTTACAATATTTTGCTTCGATCAATTGTCGTCATCGAAATTTATATTTAGATTTAGATTGTGTGTTCTCCGACCTTTTGAAGGTGTCTGTGTATATATGAGTGTGTTAGTTATTTTCATACATTTTATTCTTTACTCTAATAAATTGTTTATTTATTAAAATTCATTTTGTTATCATTCTAAATCCTTATTTTTATCATCAGGAAGTCCAAACTCCCCAAACACACAAGCACACATTAACGCCCAAGTGGAGTTCGGCATTTAAACGTCTATTGACTAATTTCAGTTTCATATAAATACTATTTTTTTTACAGTTGTGTTGGTCTTTTTAATTCTATGTTACCATTCTTCTTTTTGCTTTAGTTTTCTCGCCTATAGAGTTTATTTCTTTTATTATGTAGTCAGTTCCATTCCATTTCTCTCTTCTCTATTTCCTTTCGTGCGTTCGTCTGTAAATGGCTTTCATCTTTTGCTCATCGCCTCTGCTCATAGAATATTTCTCTTATATGAGATTCTCCATCGCCTCTTTTTCTCTTCTTCTCATTCTTTTAGTTTAACGCCCCTTTTCAAACGTTTAATTTATCTCCATCCCTCTCTCTTCCCCCCCCCTCTCTCTCTCTCTCTTCCTCCCTTTCATTCTTTCAAGAAATCTATATCGACTCTTTTTCTTTTCTTCTCATTCATCTAGTTTTACACTCTTTTTAACCGCTTTATTTATCTCCACCCCCACCCCCTCATTCCATTTTATTCAAGAAATCTACCCCTTTTCTTTTTTCTCCGTGGTTCTTGCTTTTCTACCTTTCGATCACTAGTCATGAGTTTCCTATTCAAACCACTGCCATTGTTGTTCGCCTAAAGATGTCCTTCCTGCTCACAGAAAATCTCTTTTGAAACTTGTCATCCGATTGCGCTGTGCATTTGCCCCTCGCGTCTTTGCGGTGTTTAGCTTAGAAAGATGTCAAGCATTAAGAACTTCTGTTTCAAAGAGGATTGTTGAAACGAAAATCAGGATCAACTCAGACCCATACTGCTGATAAAGATATGGCAGCGAACGATCGAAGAACAAAAAAAGCAACATATTCTCTAGAAGACACTTCACTCTGAAAGGTGTTTTTTCTTTATTTAGCGTTATATTTTTGAATGGGTATTGCATTGAGAATAAAGTAACGCATGGTTTTATATGTACTCGAATATTTTTATTTAACAATATATCAATTCTCGAAAAAAAAACATGGCTGGAAACTATTAAACCTCAATATTATAAGTTAGGACTTAGTAATATAAATAGTTTCGTTGATGCGTGTGTGCGTCAGTATAAACACATTATAAGACACATAATATAAAATATATGAGAGACGATTTCGACATTTAGCATAGGAGAACTTGTTTAAGATATCAGATATTTGGAAGTCAATTTCTAAAAAACGTCCAACACATGCCAGCATGTAAAACGGACGACGACGACGGTGGTGATGGTGGTTGTCGTGGTCGTGGTCGTTGTCGTGGTCGTAGTCGTGGTCGTGATGATGATGATGATGATGATGATGATGATGATGATGATGATGATGATGATGATCTAAAGCGATTTGTACATATAGAAAATTTCACTCCAAACTATGAAATTTGTCTGATAAGATAATACAATTGCAATTCCAATTCTTCTTTTGTGGAATCCATGATGTATGTTAAGTGAACTTTATGTATCTATGTATATTATGAATATTAAGAAACTGATAAAACATATAACATAAGTAGTGTTTAAGTAGTGTTCATAATTAGAAATGTTATCATACAAGTATCGAATTCATTCTTTTTTTATCAAAATTACTGTTGTAGTTCTGTAAAAGGCCCGGAAGAAAAACACGAATTAAGGGATAGAGAGAAAAAGTATATTGAAAAAGCATAATACCACTAAGAACAAGAGTGATTGTACGTCAGTCTTGACTGCCAGTATCGACTGGTGTGGTTCCAGGTATATAATTCCTTTCCACCACAATGCTGGAAGGTGTGGGGGGGGGGGCAAGCGCCCCTAAAGAAGGAGCACTCTGACCTATAAAAAATTACCTGGGCAGCCCCGTCGGAATTCCTCGGTTATGAGGCCTCAGGCAGTAAACAATAAACTTACTCCACCCTAATAAGGGGAGACATGGCATGCGATGGTTGACCTCCTAGGACTACCCAGGACTAATACCTCAGCCCGACATGTTAAAAAGCCATCAAAATGGCCCCGTCCCTGCCGGACTGATTGTCGAAAACAAATCCGCGACTGGTATTGACTAGGCCGAAGTCTTTAAGCAACTGACGTTACATGAAGACCGTACGAGCTGGTGTGGTTCCAGCTATGTAATTCCTTCGCATCGCAAGAATATGTGACACAAAGTCGGAAGGTGGGTAAGAGTCAAGACAGCCGCCCCTAAAGAAGGAGCACTCTGGCCTATCAAAAATAGCCTGAGCAGCCCCGTCGGCATTCTCCGGTCAGGGCGTCACAGACAATAAGCAATAAACTTACTCCACCCCAAAGACGAGAATCAAGGTCTGAGAAGGCGCACCTCCTGTAACTACCCATGAGTAATACTTCAGCCCGACAGATAAAAGGCCACCGAAATGGCCCAGTTCCTGCTGGACATGTCAAGAACGAATCCTCGACTGGTATTTTCACATCCCGCCGCCTCTCAGCAACCGAAGTTACTGAAAGACTGAACGGGGTTGGGGGGGGGGGTAAACACAGAGAGGTAGGTGCTCCCAGTATTTATTTTGAGTGGAAGAGTTCAAGTAGTCTGTTATAGGTGAGGTACCATGACAATTACATTTTTGAAAAAGGACACGGAAAAGTCTGAAATATTAAAAATCATATAAACACCTTAAAACATAACTTATACGTGGATTAATTATCATGCTATAAAATACTAGCAAAACCTACCTGCTCTCTGGGAAGCAATTAATTGGGAGGGGGGGGGGGCGTTGATTAAAAAAATGTTTTACTCAGAGAATTCCATAATTTTAAGAAACTTTTGTGAATTTTAAAATGAGATTGTTAAGGCAGTTAATATGTTTTATCACTAACCCTAAGTTTGAGTTGCAAGGTCGTCAAACCACATGCAATCGCCACAAAAGGTTCCCCTCCACTGAAAAAATAACGCACAGAATTCATCTACAATGGCCAGAAAAATGGTAAACTGTCATAAAACCTTAGAATGTCATGAAAATCGAGGATTATTTTACGTTAAATTTATATGCAAAACTGATCCCTCATTCTAAATACTAAAATATTTTTGTTGCGTTTATTTCGGCCAGGTTTTTCAGGTTATTCACACAAAGTTATTCATTTAATTTTCACCGGAAAGGTAAACATAACTAAAATCAATTGCTTGAAATTAAAATGAAAAAGTAACGTATAGTAAAAAAAAGAATAAGATTTTTTTTAAATAAATATAGGTAAATTTGCAGATAAACACCCTCCATTAATACCCCACCACTCCGAAAAAAATGACATTCTGCTTTTTAGGGTATTACGTGCTAACCCAATGGAAAACGGAAAGAAAAACAAATATTTGAGAATTTAGAGTGGAAGACCAGTTGCATATATATATATATATATATATATATATATATATATATATATATATATATATATATATATATATATATATAGTCTCGGAAGTTTCTCAACCATTAAAAAAAAAAAATTTTTTTAAGTAAAAAATTGAAATAACCTTAAGTCCCAGGTCGTTCAGTGGAAAATCACTCATGTAAGTCAATTTAGTTTTTACAGTTATTATATTAGTTTGCTTCTAACATTATTTAAGGGATCATCAGTTGTTTACCATGAAAAACTGTTTCGGGAATTTAAAAACAAGACAGTATTTAATTTCATGGCTTCCCAGCAGAGTTGATCAGACCCCACTTCCCTTAAAAGGCAAAAACATAAACGTTCCGTATACTAAATCTAAGTTTTGTTCCGTATAAATATGTTGCTTACTTATATTAGTTATTAAAAAAAATAATAAATAAATAAATAAAAAAAAATTAAATATATATATATATATATATATATATATATATATATATAACTAAATAAAAAATAAAAATTCCTCCTTACCTGTGTTGTTCGTTTGTCTAATAAAATTTATCCATTACTTACAAAAATGTTGCTGCATTTTAAAGTGTTTAGACGAATCCATTCCACTTCTTTTTAGGTGATTAATGTATTTTTAGTTTTAGTTTTATATTAAAAATATAAAAAATATCAACACATCAACATATTTTTTTTTAAATATTTAAATTATATATATATATATATATATATATATATATACTTTTAGTCCTTTTTTTATAAATACTAAGATTCCTTGCTCACTCACGGCGTATATAAGCTTAACTGCCGATTTTTCTTCTTATTCTTCTTTTTTAACTCACAGCGTTTCCAATTGGCGTTCATAAGCTAACCGTCTATTCTTTATCTCTTTCTTCTTCTTCTTTTTTAACTCACAGCGTTTCCAATTGGCGTTCATAAGCTAACCGTCTATTTTTGATCTCTTTCTTCTTCTTCTACTTCTTCTTCTTCTTCTTCTTCTACTTCTTAATTTTTAACTCACAGCGTTTTTAATCGGCGTTATAAGCTAACTGTCGATGTTTTTCTCTTTCTTTTACTTCTTTTTAAACTTTTTAAACATTTCTTTCTTCATTTATCCCTTTCTACTTTTTATATAATTAGTATATGTGTTATATATACGTTTATACATATTCTACATTATTTTATTTTTTATTTAGATAACTTTAGATTTGCTCTATCAATTTATATTTATTTGATAAGACTTAAAAGCATCAGGATGTGGAGTAATTGCCTTATTTAATTGTCTAGATATTTTATTTTGATCGCAACCTTGTTTAATCATTCTTATTATTACGTCAGAAATTGGGGGCATAAAATCTACCAATGTTAAGGTAACACGAGCAATTCTCAGAAATTCGGATATAATACTCCCGTAAAATATATATACAGGGCAGGTACTATTTTTATGCGGCATCCGCACGATACGAAAAGGAAATGAATTTCTTTTATCAAACAGTTTATAGATAAATGTTATCTTCAATTTTTATATCCAAATCAAGAAAAGTAGCTCGTGTTCCCTTATGTTCACAGTTTAATTTTAACTCTTTAGGATATATTAAATGTTTAGTATTTGCAAACTCATCGCTATCATAAATGCAAACAAGGTCGTCAATATATCGCCTACATCCATAATAACTATACGCTCTAGATATATCGTTTTTTATTAATGATGATATATACATATATTCAAGTCTATGTAGATATAGATTTGCCCAAAATGGAGAAGGATCCAAACCCATTGGAATACCTATTGTTTGGAGTAGTACTTTATTTCCTATTTGGAAGTAACTCTCTTTTATAAGGTGACTTATAAGCATTGTCAGACTAGTTTTGGACACACTCGTCTTACTATTTTTAGTTTTACACCAAAAGGCTTTAGATTTTGCAAAGTCTATGTATTTAACTTTTCCACCTGCAAAAGCTAAATCTATAGTATTACCTAATTCTTTAATAAGTTCTTTATGTGGTATTTTTGTATATAATCATATGTCGAGATTGATTTAGCCTCTTTACGAGAATTAATGCGATCTAATTTTTCTTTTACTAGATCTGAATTATTTACCACCCAAAATAGGTTTATATTACTATAGAATTTACTTTTTTCATGGAAATTATTTATTTGATTTATAATTAATTTAAAGACTTTAGATACAGTCTTACTTAAAGGTTTAGTGATAGACATTTTTGAGGCAACAATAAAACGGGCGCCAACTGGTGTTTTATGAATTTTAGGTATCCAATACATACATGGAAGTTTTTGTACTTTTCTTCTAATTTTAATCCTAATTTTTCACAAATAACAGTATTGTTTATAATAATATTATCGTCTTTACTATTACTTAATTTATAAGTATCTGAAGCTTCACCTATTATTCCTACTTCTAGCAATAAGCGTTGTATATAATATTTTTTACAGATAAAATCTATATTATTTGTCGCCTTATCAATATGAACTATTACAAACCTATTTTGAAGCATTTCAAGCTCCGTAGTTATTTGTGGATTTCTAAGGAGGAGATTCGTTGTTTTAGGGTGTTTAAATTCTTTTAAACGTTCTACTTTTTTATTTACGAATCTAAGTACCTTATTTTTCCATGCGTCAAATGTAGAGTGTAATAATTTATGTTTTTTTTGCCATGGATGCAGTGAAATTATCTAACGCTTTATTCATTTCCTTAACACATTTCGCATAATTTAAACATTTAAGTTCTCTATACTTTGGGCCTTTACTTAGGAGTTTTCTTAATTTAGATTTTTTAACTATCGCTAGATTACCGGTAATTATATACATTTTATCATTATCAGTAATATTTAAATTCTCTACAGTTTCTTTATAATTAAAAACCTTATTCCGGATAGTTTTCCCTAGTTTATATGTTACTATTGGTTTCTGTTCCTCTTTTTTAAGTTCATTGGGCAGTGACTGAATGATTTCTGGAATATTAAATATTTTAGGCAGATGTATATCATCAAATCCTTTATTTTCATACAGGACTACACAAACATTTCGAGGTTTATTTTTTATACCCTCAACAGGTGGCTTGTATAATTTTGTATCGATAATATACATGATATACTCATACCATTGAGGAAGTTCTTCTTTCCTATACATCATATCCAGGTTTAATAATATCTTAGATGCTATGTCTTTTAATACCTATATATATATATATATATATATATATATATATATATATATATATAACATAAAATCTTCCCACATTTCTGGACCATTGTATTATTTTAAGAAACTTAACATTTTTTACCACTAACCCTTAGTCCGAGTGGAAAGTGTCATAAAACCACACGTAATCCCCTAATAATTTAGCGTCCCCCTTCAAAAAAATGAAGCGGATTTAACTTCCATAGCAATTAATTTAGTTTATTATCCTAAAACTGGCCAGAAAAATTGAATTTATATATGAAACTTTTTCCCATTTCAAATGATAAAATAATTGTTTTTTTTTCTTTTTTACATCAAGTGAAAAATTGTAGAAAAATGTTGCTTGGGGGGGGGGGCAGAAAATTTTAATCTACAATGAAAATATGAATCTCTATTTGTTCGTAATCTGAACAGATCACAGTGCTACTAAACTTTTGTTTTTATTTGTCAATAAGAATAGTGAAAAGGTTTTTGTAAACATTAAAAATAAGTTTGTTGTTTAAATTTATAAATTAGGCATCAATTAATAAAAACAGTTATTTTTTTATTTTTCACAGAAAATGTAAAAACTGCAAAAAGAGGGCGAGAGAGAGAGTGCGCAGAGAGAGCGAGAGCGATCAAGACAACCAAACTCTCCCACTCCTCATTTCTCTCTCGCTTCTGCCTCGCTCATAGCAAGCCAAGACAACCACACTCTCCCTCACACTCCCCCTTTTCTCTTCTCGCTTCTGCTTAGCTGGTAGCAAGTCACAACCTTCCATAAGGTCGTCTGTGAGCGCATGGAGTTAAAACTTAAGATGTGTTAGTTATTTTTCCGATTTATTAATTAAATAACTTTAATTGATTACTGTTAATATAGACGAAACTATTGCATATAGATAGCAAACCTAAGCCAATGCAATTCCAAATAAATAATACTAAACATTAATTAATTACGCATAGTTTAAAAATAGTTATGCTAATTAGGCAGTCAAAAGGTTCCGTCTTAATCTTTTTATCTTCACTATATATACAGAATAGCAAGATTTTATGTTGTATTATTATAATAGTAACCGGTTTTGATTATAATATAGGAGTGATAAATGAAAACAACTTTCGCATGTATTCATTTAAATTAACATGGTGACCTCGTAGTTTTAAAAATTGTAGTTGTTTAATATCGAGTGTTTAGGGTGGAGCCAAGTAAAAAAATTGGTGAGGCTCCAGTGCCAGACGTCTAGTAGAAAATAGAGAAAGGGGTGGAACCACTCTTCAGGTTTAACAGATTCGAAAGGATAAACGCGCTGACAAATGAGAATGGTTTATGTCATATTTGGTTACGTTGACAAAGATTTTAACAATGAAAATTAAGTGGGAAAACTGATGAAAAAACAAAAGAATAAATCCGTCTCTACTCCAGTTTAGGGCTGTTTTCTATATAAGCCAGAAATACACGCATTTCAGCACTACAACTGGAGTCCACACCACTTAGATAAATCAAATAAAATTAGGCCATACACAAGACTCACTACCTCTTAAATAAACTCCATTGCCAACTCTGATAGAAGTATTTAGGGGAATCTTTAGTGTGAACTCTGACAAAAACACTTAGTAGAATTTTCAATCTGAAATTCACGTGGCGTTGGATAAAGTTTGTTGTTTCATACAAATTGTATCGATATTCTGTACACAAACCCATCGATTGTTACGATTCAACTGTGACGACACATTTTCTTTTTGATCCCTGGTTTGCTTCCGACGACTGATACTATTTGGGCTAACGAATCTCTGCCCAATTTGAGGGTTCTTGATAAAGTCCAGAAGCGTATCTGTAATTTGGTTGGCCCCACCTTTTTTCTTCTCTACACCTTCTCTCTCACAGACGTGATGTTGCTAGTCTCAGTCTTTTCTATAAATACTATTATTGCATGTGTTCTTCAGAATTGTCTCATTTTTAACATGCTGTCTTTGTTCCAACTTGTTCAATTCGCAATTGTTATACCTCGTTATAATACAGCTTCCTATTCCAGTAGCTTATTTCTAAAAACTGAAGGCTTGTTGAACCCTCTTGCTGCTGACTGTTCTCCGTCGACCTATAACCTTGGTCTTTTCACGACTAAGGTTAATAAGCATCTCTTGTCGTTGCGAGAATCATTGTTCGTCTTTTTTAACTCCTTACATCAAGTGGCTGCATGCTTTGTTTAGAGCAATTTCATTAAAAAAATTGCCGTGATAAAAAAACACATTATAAGACGAAAGATAAGAGCCGGGTGAGTAATCAACTGCTTGCAGAAATGGGCCATCGACGAGAAACTGGATCACACTAAAACGTGCAACCTTCCAAAGACTTTTTTATTTATTTTCTAGAATGTTATATTTTTCTCTAAGCATAATCTACGGATTTTACAATTTATTTTACAATAGGTTCCTTATTTTAAGATTTTGACATTAATATTGATGTTTTTTGTTATTCTTATTATATATTTTTAGTTAATGTCGTGCTATTTTATATTTTTCATTTTAGAATGCCATTCTATGATGATTATATCTACCGTTAAATGGATTTTATGTTGCTACTACATATATAAAATATATATATATATATATATATATATATATATATATATATATATATATATATATATATATATATATATATCCATATATATATATACAGGGTGTTTCAAAAGTCTTGGGAACATTACAAATGCGTATATCTCATGAACTATTCCAGGTAGAAAAATGAAACTGGTGCCATTTTAAAGCTTGCTTAATCATGTTTTTGGTCATACTAATGATTTTCGTGTTATCTTTCCAGGTGCAGTAATGGCGTTTTCTAAACAAGACAAGGCATTTTGCGTCCTCCAATTTGCAAAGACTGAATCGTGGACATGTGTTCAGCGTGCATTTCGCAGGAAATTTAAAAAAGAAGCCCCTGAAAAGAAAATCCATTGTCAGATGGCATGCTAAATTTGTGAAAGATGGGTGTTTGTGCCCAAGTAAGCGAACAGGTCGCCCTTCAACTTCAGAAGATGCAGTTGAGCAAGTTCGGACAGCCTTTCAGCGGAGCCCCCGTAAATCAGTGAGAAGAGCCAGCAGGGAACTTCAGCTTGCTCCAGCAACTGTCTGGCGTGTCTTAAGGAAACGACTGCAAATGGTACCTTACAAGCTCAAGTTGGTCCAAAAGTTGAAGGACACTGATAAGCCACTTCGCCGTGACTTTTGCATTGCAATGCAAGAGAAGTTGGAAGATAACGGCTTTGATGACCGGCTTGTTTTCCAACGGTACCAATTTCATTTTTCAACTCCTAATAGTTTTTGAGTTATTAAAAATCGTTATGTTCCCAAGACTTTTGAAACACCCTGTATATATATATATATATATATATATATATATATATATATATATCTTTATATTTATATTTATATAAATATATATATATAATATATGTATAATTATATATATATATATATATATATATATATATATATATATATATATATATATATATATATATATGAAAGCCTGATGATTCCTTACGGGGATGAAACACGGAAGCCTCTCTGTAGCTAAATTACCATAAATATATTTTCATAACTTACTACCTAGCTCTACTCACGTATTGAGAACTGTTGAAGTGAATACTGAAAATCGATACATAGATGATTATATCTCCTTATCACACTTCATGTTTATACATAAAATAATATATATATATATATATATATATATATATATATATATATATATATGTGGGTGTGTATTTATTTTTATTTATATTTAGAATTTTTTATATATAATCAAATATAAATTTTATAATATAAAGTAATTATAATAGTGCGATAGTTGAAGAGCAGAGCTATGTTATATTCAACATTATTCTCATTTAATTTTATACCATATCAATGTTATGAAAGACGGATTCACGTCATTTCATGAAACTTGTTTTTTTATTCAGCATACAATTGTTTCAGCTTACACCAAATTATTTGAAAAATGATGGTCTTTTTTGTATTAAAATCAAAAAAAGTAATACCTTTTCCATAGGTATCACAGGTTTCACGAACGTTTTCGATTCTTCGTCGAATCATCCTCAGGTGTAAAAAGCAAATTAACTAAAAAGCTGGAAAGCGTTCTATGCGTTTCTCCGCCGTATTTTTTTTTAAAAGTTTCTTCTTTCTCCAGCTTTTCTGTTCATTTGCTTTTGACACCTGAATATGATTCAACGAAGAATCGAAAACGTTCGTGAAACCTGTGAAACCTATAAAACTTTTGTTTTTAAAAATTATTTTAATGCAATTAATTTTTAACAATGTTTGCACTTATATATATATATATATATATATATATATATATATATATATATATATATATATATATATATATATATAAATAGTTCTCCAGCATTTGCATTTTAATCAGGTGTATATAAAATGGTTGCAAGGCAAATATTTTTTGCAGAACGTGGATACTATGACATTAAGAGATTATGACTGCAGATGATTAGTTCCTGGTGAAAATAACCTTTAACCTTTTAAGACTTACAACTCAGCTAAATTTATACTTAAGTAAAGTTCTGCAGACTTACCGAATAAGATTGAAATGAGCTTTATGCGCTGAAATACCAAATAATCCCAAACGACACTTGTTCGCGTCTTCTTGTCAAACTTCAAGCTAAATCTTTTATTCGCATAGATTGGTAGCGTCTGATTTCGTGTCGAATCTCGCTTATTGAATTGTATTCCATGCAGAATCGGCCAGAATGATAGATCTGAACTATCGAAATATGGAACAAGATTAGAGGATGAAACACAGCAAGTAATCGTTTACATAAAATAAACAGAGAATGGTCTCGTCTGAATTTAATTTGATTCCAATCTACAATCACTGACAAGTTAAAAACTGCCAGTCTAGCCTGGCTTAAAGATCGCGTGTATGCAATATGAGTTTAATAAGACATTGACTGTTACGTTTAGCAGACGTTCTTCTACTACCAATAATTTTCAATTTTTGTCGTTGATAATCATGATTAAACATCCTTTAATTATTAGATGCAGAGAAAGTACTGACACTCTCTCCATTATAGAATGAACTATGCTAGTCTCAAAAAGTACAATAGAATACGAGTACAGCCGCGCCGTTTCTCTTCATCCATTTAGAAGTCAGTTACCCAACTTGTAACTACCTATTGCATCGTTCACTTATAGTAAAAAATTATTTTACTTTTGTATGTTGGACGTTCAATTTATTCTAAATACCTTCGGATAACACTACAAGATTATTATTCCTGTAAAATCTGTTATTGGTCAAATGGTTACCGTTGTGGTTTAAGTTGATGTCAAATCCTATCAGACGAATACCGTTAGGGAACGGTATGACAGGTATCTCTACAGCTACAATTACAATCGTAACATATTCTAAAATAATCGAATACAATAACTCGTTCCTAATATCGATGGTAAATAGTTGATTTGTTTTAAAACAAAGCAAACCAATTTGTCCATGTTTTCTCCTTATAATCCACGTCCATTCTAGCGTTATTACAAGCGTGTTTGGTTAAATACATCCCAAATACTTTCAAGACATTCGAGTTTATGCAAACAATAAATTAGCGTGAAACCAGAACATACATCTTTGAGCACTTGTGGTTATTTCCTGATCTCAAAATGTCAAACTTAGTTACATATTTA
>OY744523.1:77058444-77068444 GCA_963556195.1 Sepiola atlantica
AGAATATGATAAATGAAGGAACTCTAATAGAATAAAGCTAGTCATGTATTTGAATGAAAGACAATGAGTTTAATTGTGATACGAAAGTTTGGTCTGTAAAATAGAAACAAGAAGAATAGAGTAATAAAGGGAAAATAGAAAAAATACCTAAAAATGAGATACAATGATTTAAAAGAATAAAAGGAGAATGAAATATTAGAAGTCAAGTGAAGGCCAACAATATGCAATGCCAGCAAAAACACAAGACGCTATAAATTAGGGAATCTGTAAAAAGGGACAAAAATGCAAAAGACATAATAAAATGGGTGGGAAATAAAATGAATAAAATACAAACAAAATACAGAACATACAAAAGTAAATCAATTTACAAAACGAGAAAGATGACGCTTAAATAGTGCAATTTTGAGGACAAAATAAAATAAAAGGAAAATTACGCGGTAGATTTTTAAACAAAAACAAGCAGTGAAAGAACAAAGAACTGAAGTGAATAGACAAATAATTCAATACGGAAACACGGATCGAACCAGAACATAAACAAACAGAGGAATGAAAATATTAAAATTATAAAAATAAGAAAAAAAGCAAAGACTTAGATATATACCAAGAAAATTAATACGATGACATAGATATAAATATATCATATATGTATGTATGCGTAAATATATTATATATGTATGTATGCGTAAATATATCATATATGTATGTATGCGTAAATATATGCATCGATATTCTATAGGATAGAGCTATATTAATAATAAATGATGATAAAATATAGCTTTAACACCTGACTGCAGTTTCATGATATCACCAATCATCAGAAGTGTCTACGACTGGTATTAATCTAATTGATTGATGCAATTTATTATGATTTATTATCGATAGAGCGTATCGATATTTCGGCATACCCACGCATAGACTATCTATATGTGACGCGATTCACTTTCTTTTTTTCTCTCTTTTCTTCCTGTGTAGCTATCTATGCCTCTCTGCGAAAGTAATATACCTGTTTTTATTTTACGTAATCTGATTAGGAAGTACGTCTTCGTAAAGACTTTGAAGAATAGTGGTTAGAATTACGGTATTCTTTAATAAAATTAGCTCCGAAAATCTTGCCGATACGTGCGGTGTACATATCTGTATAGCTCCAGACGTTCCATTTCAAGATTATTTTGCTGATTTGGGAGCGACCACATATCCCATGTTATAACGAAACTTGCTTCACATCAAATGACTGGCATCATTAATGGTTTAATTTTATTTTCCTTGTGCCTTCCTATGAAGAACAGACATGCAAATAATAAACGTCTCTCAGGCTCTATATAGATGAGAAAAGCGAAAAGAGTATAGATATACATATACATACATATATATATATGTGTGTGTGTGTGTGTGTGTGTGTACGGGGGGGTATATATATAGAGAGAGTTAAAGAGAGATAAATAGAGAAATACTGAAAAATGAAAATGAGGGTGTAAAATAATCATTAACAGATAAAGAAAGAGGAATAGAAAGAATCATGAATCAATTTAGAAAGAGGGCAGAAAAGAAAAATATATGAATACCTTCGTAGTAAGCCTCCTTCAGTCATAGCTTACTCTGGAAATTGTGTTCTAGGAGCTCATGATGAATAATACAGACGAATGTGTATCTGTATATATATATATATATATATATATATATATATATATATATATATAGAGAGAGAGAGAGAGAGAGAGAGAGAGAGAGAGAGAGAGAGAGATTTGGATTTTTCACGTAGAAAATAGATTATTCAGTGAAGACCGGGATTAGGCCAATAAAAACAAGCTCGATGATACTCGATTACAGGGTACAGAGCATTTATATGTGATTTTTTTTTCTCGAAAGGGAGCAAGTTAGCCCTGGAAATAAGGCTAGCACGACCGCATGCATTACAAACGGATATTTATGTTGCCTTCCCTTTTGATGGAATAGATCTGGAATGCCAATACTATCAGTGGCTTAAAATGGTAGCTTGGGAACGGAGTTTTGACTGTTTGGTCTTTGTTTGGGGGGATATTTTTTATAGTTGTGCCGCCCGTCGAGAAGGTGTATTCTCGCTCATCATTACTGTTTACTTTGAGTGCATTTGGGACTATTTTTTTACTGCTTTTGCTGGTTTGAGACTAATTTTTTGCTAGTTCGCTTAGTAGCCACAATGTTGGAAAAATTTTTCGAGATATTTTTCTAAGACATTCTCTATATTTTTTTTTCAGTTTTATTTTTTTTTTTGTTTTGTCCCTTCTTAAGTGACCGCAATTAAAGCAACACCACATTGTGTATTGCCGGTTGTTGTAATCTTATTCCAGGTACTTAATTTCTCTGATGATCTGCCAAGTTATTTATGTTTGTACTTAACTAGATAAAGTTTGATCAAAGTGTGTGTTGTTAACAATTTATAGTTATCTATAGACTGGAAAATTCTTATTCAAGGAAGATAATCTTAGTACATAACTTCTTATAACGCACTTCTACACAGCTATGAGTCAAATAGCAACTTGTGTTAAATGAATCGTTTACAATAGACACATTAAATACCGGACTATGAAATCGACCAAACCAAGTTCGAATCTAGTTGGACCGTTTGCATTAACTTATCTTTTATAAGTATGTGTGTGTAGGGGTATGTATGTATATGTATGTATATATATGTGTGTGTGGGTGTGTGTATGTGTGTATATATGTGTATTTCAACCTTTATCCACCTCTCTGTCACTATATAACCACACGCCTGTGTGTGTGTGCGCGCATGGGTGTGTGTGCGTATTTATGTGTCTGTGTGTGTGTGGGTGTGTGTGGGTGCGTGTGTGTGTGTGTGTGCGTGTGTGTGTCGCTCACCTATTTACAAGACTCAAGATTAGACCACACGCATACGGGCGCACACACGCACGTAGGCGCGACATCATTCTTGGAGACGACAAAAGCAATAAAAAGTATTAAATTTCAAAAGAAATTCTACACCCTAAAAAGCTGGGATTACCGATAGGTCATAGATGGGTAACACGTACTTGACCAAGAGAAACAGGAAAAATGGCAAATAAAAAATAAAAAATAAAAAGATATAAAATTATCAGACACCCGTAGACTCACGCATGCGCAAAAACAATAACAAATTTCCTCAAATGAAGCAACATTCTCTCAAATCGAAAGACATTTCTTCAAATGGATTTACATATCTGATGAAAGCGGACCACCGCTTGAAACGCGTTATATAAAATTATAAAATGATAAAACAACAAAATAATGAATAAATGTTGAAAAAGACATTCTACAAATGTTGGTAGCCTTACTCCTTTACACACACATATATATATATATATATATATATATATATATATATATATATATATATATATATATATATATACAAGTGAAATAATAAAGATGAATATTATATCTTTATATTATATCCTATCGTAATGTCAATGTACGATATACTAGATGAAACAATAATATAAGACGAGTAGCAGGGCTACCCGGCGTTGCCCGGGGCGATAAAAACAAAATATAGTGTGTGTAACATCTGTATATTAAAACTTCTATCTCTCTATCTCTCTCTAGTTGCCTTTTTATCATTGTCCCTGTCCCACACATTCATTTTCTGTCTATCTCCTTAACCCTCTTTTTCTCCTCCGCTTAGACCATTTCTTTCTTCTATTTTTTTGTGTTGAAAAAAATTATGATGTAATTCATTAACAAACCAAAGCTACCCTTTTTAAATGTAATACTGTAATCTTACATTTATTGCCTATTGACAACGCCGAGTAAAACAAAACAAAATGATATTCTTCATGGAAGGTAATTTCGTACCCTCACCCTCTTTCAAAATGATATGAAAAGAAATGATGTTGATAATGAAAATAGTCCAAAGCGATTTAAATGCAATACTATAATTTACATTTATTGCTACCGGACAAATCCAAGTAGAACACAAGACCCTGTTACCCCCACCACCACCACCACCACCACTTATCAAATATGATACAGTAATGTTAATGATGAAAATGTTAATACTCCCGCACAAATAGAACAAAAGTTCTGTTACCTCCGTTTCACTCACCAAATAAAATACTGTAATGTTAGTAAAGAGGCCTTCACGGCACTGCCAAAAGTAAGGTTAAAATCAAAGTATTAAGAGAAATGATGTTAACAATGATTATTTATTTGCTCCCAGACAACGCTGAGTAGAACAAACGTTTTTGTAACCCCACCTAAATTACCAAATATACTATTGTAATGTCAGTAAAAAGGCATTAACAACGCTACTAAAAGTACGGTTAAAATCAAAGTATGAAGAAAAATAATGTTGATGTGCAATCCTTAGTAAAAGAAATGGTATCGGTATATATTCCTAATTTCTTGTCTCCCTTTCTATTTCAAAATAATATGAAAGTAAATAATGTTGATAACGTCAATAGTCCGAATAAAATGAATACATACCATTCACCAAAAGTAATACTGTAATCTTATATTTTCTGATTCTAGACAACGCTGAGTAGAACAATAGGTTCTGGTAAATTCTCCATTTTTTCCCCAAAACATTTCAACATATTAAGAAGATACTTAATGTTGATGAAGTCAATAGTCCGAAGAGATTTACTATACATCTCTCACCAAAAGTAACGCTCTAATCTTACAATTGTTTATACCGGACAACGCCCAGTAGAACAACTAGTCCTAATTAGTTCCTAATTTCTTGTTTCCACCTCTCATTTCATAATAATATTGATATAAATGATGTTTATAAAGACAATGGTCCGAAGAAATTTAATATATACCACTTACCAGAAGTCATACTGTAATCTAACAATCATTTATCCCGTATAACGTCGAGTAGAAGAAATGATCCCAGTCGATTCCTAATTTATTGCGCACCCAATTTAACAATGATATGAAGGTAAATGATGTTGATAAAGAGAATAGCCCAAAGAGATTTCATATATACCTCATATATACCTCTTACCAAAATTAATACTGGAATCTTACAATTATTTAACCCCGACCACGCCGAGTAAAACAAATGATCCCAGTCAATTCTAAATCTCTCGACCCACTCCATTTAAGGGTATTACGAAGGTACGTTATGTTGATGAAGTCAATAGTCCAAAGAGATTTACTATATATCCATTACCAACAGTAATATTGAAATCTTACAATTATTAATCCTGGACAACGCTGAGAAGAACAAATGGTCCCGGTCAATTCCTGACTTCTACCCCACCCCTGCATTTCACAATAATATGAAGGAAAATGATGTTTATGAAGTGAATATTCCGAAAAGAGTTAATGTATATCCCTTACCAAAAGTAATACTATAATCTAACAATTATTTATACCGGGAAATGCAGAGTAGAAGAAATGGCCCCGGTAAATTCATAACTTCTTAACCCCATCCCCTATTTCACAATAAAAAATGATCTTGATAAAGAAAATAGTCCGAAGAGATTTAATATATATATAGTAATACTGTAATATTACAATTATTTATCCCGGACAATGCCACGTAGAACAAATGGTCCCGGTAAATTCCTAATTTCTTGTCCCAAAATATGAAGGTAAATGATGTCCAAAGATAAATTATATATACTAGTTACCAAAAGAAATACTGTAGTCTTACAATTTTTTATCCTGGAAAATTACCAAGTGTAATACTGTAATATGAATGAAAAAATGAATGAAAAAATTGAATAAAACAACGAATAGTAAAATGAATTAAAAAATGAATGAAAACAATGAATGAAGATAGATGAATGTAAAAATAAATGAGAATAATTGAATGCAAAAGACTGAATGAAAACTAAATGAAAAAGTGAATGAACAAAATGAATGAAAACAATGAATGAAAAAAATGAATAAGTAATGAATGAAAATACTAAATGAAAAATGAATTAAAAAGTGAATGAATTAAAGAGAAAGAGAAGCAATGAAAAGAAAACTGAATAAGAAGATATGAATAAAACATGATTGAATAGAAACTGCATAAAACAAGAAACAAAGACTGAATGAAAAAATAAATGAAAAAATTAATGATAAAAATGAATTAAAAAAAAGATAAGCAGAATTTAAAAAGTTAATCAGAACAAATTAATGAAAAATGAATTAAAAAATTGAATGAAGAAAAATGAAGAAGAAATCATTTTAAAAAAAACGTGAATGAAAAATGAAAGTAAAAATCAATGAAAATGAATAAATAAAGCAAGAATGAATGAAATATTGAATGAAAAATTTAGTGAAGTAAAAGGAATGAGAAATAAATTAAACAAGAACGGACTAATGAAGGAAAAAATTAATGAAAAAAATAAATAATAAATGACAATATTGAAGAAAGAAAAACGAATGAACAATGAATGAAAAAGGAATGGAGAAAATGAGTAACATGATTAATGAAAAAAATTGAATGAAGACAAATGAATGAAAAATATTATTGAAAAGTTGGATTTTAAAAAATAAAGAAAAAAGTAAATGAAAAATTTCCTGAAGATTAAAAACAATGTAGGAATGAAAAACCTGAAGTAAAAAAAATAATAATAATATAAATGATACGAAAAATTTGATTGCATAAAAATGAATGAAAAATGAATTAAAAAATTAATCAAAAAAAGAAAGAATGATTAAAAAATAAATGAGGAGAAATAAATAAACGATGAATAAAAAGAATTGAATGAAAAAAATGTATGAAAAAATAAATGAAAAAACTATAAGAAAAATGAATGAAAAGTGAATGGAAATATTGATTGAAGAAAAATTGAATTAACAGTAAATTTGGAAATAAATGAAAACATTAATAACAAAAAGGAATGAAAAATGAATGATAAAATTCATTAAATAATTATTGATAAAAATTGAAAGGAAAAGTATTAATGAAAAATGAATGAAAAGTTGGATGAAAAATGAAGGAAAAAGTTACTAAAAGAAAGTGAATGAACACAATTATGAATAAAAGAAATTGATGAGAAAATGAAGGAAAAAAGAATGAAAATTAGAAGAAAAAATGAATGAAAAAATGAATGAAAAAATTAACAACATTTTTATTTTTAAAAAGTAATGAAAAAATTGAAGAATAAATTAATGAAAAAACTGAATGGAAAAATAAATGAGCAATGAATGAAAAAATGAATGAAAAAATGAATGAAAAAATAATGAAAAAATGAATGGAAAATGAAGAAAAAAGCATACGCATTTTTAGTTACTGACTTTTAGACGGAAACACATACACACAGCTTTACACTTAGGAAATATAATACTGTACTAATAATATTATGACTTCCGGGCAACGCCGAATACATTTTTCTTGTATAAAATAATATAAGAAAACACAGCGATGAGGGTGTTACTGCAGAAACGCGACCTTTCCAGGATATTGAACACTTTGGATTGACTAACTCATAGCACTTACCAGACATGTATAGTACTCCCCATATGAAATACTGTAATGTAAATATTATGACTCCCGAGCAACGCCGAATATATTTTCTTGTATAAAATACTATAACAAAACACAGTGATGTTGGTATTCCTAGGCAAAGCGCCCTTTAACTATACCTGTCTTTTCCAGTTTATTGAGCACTTTTGGGTTGGCTAACTCATACCACTTACCATATATTGTAATGTATTATTACTATTATGACACCCGGGCAACACTATGTGCCTTTTCAAGTATACAACGTAATAACAAACGACAAATAAGTTCTTTCTCCCGGGCAACGCTGCATTTAAACAGACCTGCTTTCTTTAGGATATTCAGCACTTTTGGTTAATATATAACACTTCCTATATGAAATAATCTAATGTTACTATTATGACTCCCGGGCAACTCCGAATATATTTTCTAGTATGCAATAGTATGAGAACACGCAGTAATGTTGGTGTTCCTGAGAAACGCGGCTTTTAAATATGTCTGATCTATCCAGATGTTGAGCAGCTTTGGATTGACTAACTTATCCCACTTACCATATACGATCATGTATTATTATTATTATGACTCCCGGGCAACAGCATGCGCTTTGTCTAATATACTACATAAGAACACAGGACAAATAAGTCATTTCTCATTTGGGATTATAGCTCCCGGGAAATAACATAATTAAAAAGACAGAGAAGATCTTTATATTGTGCAATACTGCGTTTAAACACGTCTGAATTTCAAAATAAAGATATATAAAATACCTTTTTTTAGATGAGATGAGGGCTAAAAAAAGGTATTTTATGTATATTTATTTTGAAATTCAGAGATTCTGATGATGAAGTATATCTTCGAAAATTAAATTGGAAAAAAAAAGAAGTTAATAAAACTAAAATGCATTGCATGGCGTTCTAATTGCTCATTATTATTTTAATAATTAATATTACCATATAAACATTTGCCGTCCAAAAAAGACACTCATCCATATTCGTTTCATCAACACCAAACCGACAACACCAAAAACGAGATGAGGACTAAAAAAAAAGTATTTAATATATCTTTATTTATAAATTCAGAAATTCTGATGATGAAGTATATCTTCGAAAATTAAATTGGAAAAAAAAAGAAGTTAATAAAACTAAAATGCATTGTATGGCGATCTAATTGCTCATTATTATTTTAATAATTAATATTATATATATATATATATAAATGACTAAATACGAAAGTTTTCTTTCATTTATCACTCCTATATTAAAATCAAAACAGGTTATTGTCATTAAAATCAATAATACAACATACAATGTTGATATTCTGTATATATAGTGCAGGTAAACGAATAGGAGAGAACCCTTTGACTGCCTAATTAGCCTAACTATGTTTACATCGTTCATAAGTAATTAATGTTGGGTATTATTAAATTGAAATTTAATAATACCGAATATTAATTAATTCGTTGTATTGGCTTATGTTATCTATCTATATGCAATAGTTGCGTCTATATTAACAGTAATTAATTAAAGTTATTTAATAAATCAGAAAAATAAATAAAACCCCTTAATTTTACCTTACCGGCGCTTGCATGACCTTGCCGAAGGCCGTGACTCACTACACGAGAGGCATAAACTAGGAGAGAAAAGGGAAGAAGAAGAGTGTGGTTATCTCGCTCGTCCGCTCTCTCTGTCCCTTTTCCCTCTCTCTCTCTCTTTCAGTTTTTACATTTTCCGAGAAAAATAAATAAATAACTTTCGTATTAGTTAAGTTTAACAACAAACTTATTGTTTTATGTTTACAAAGACCTTTTCACTATTCTCATTGATAAATTAAAACAAAAGTTTTGTAGCACTGTGATCCGTCCAAATTACGAAAAAATATATAGATTCGTATTTTGGTATCATTGTAGATTAAGATCCTCTGCTAAATTACCCCCCCCCCCCAACAAAAGAAATTATAATTCTACATTTTTAGGCGATCACTTGTGAACAGCCTGAAATACTTGACGGAAAGAAGAAAAGAAAAACACAATTATTTTAGAGTTTAAAGTAGGGGACATTTTCGGATATAAACTCAATGTAAAAGTATCCACATTTTTCGGGCCAGTTTAAGGACAGTTAACTAAATTCTTTTTTGCTATGCGAGTTTAAATTCGCTGCGTTTTTTTTTGGGGGGGGGGCTACATTTTTAGCCGATTACGTGTGGTTTTATGACATAGCTACTCGAACTTACGGTTAGTGGTAAAAAGGATAGTGTCCCTGAAATTGAGAACCTTTTACGTTAAATATATATATACAACTGAACCCACTACTCTAAATTCTAAAAATATTTGTTTTTCTTTCCGTTTTTCACAGTGGTGATACGTAATCCCCTAAAAAGCAGAATGCCATTTTTCGGAGAGTGTTTATTTTGAAATTTATCTATATTTATTTATTTTTTAATCTTGTACTTTTTTTTAACTATACATCCCTTTTTTATTTTAAGCAATTGATTTTAGTTGTGTTTACATTTCCCGTAAAAGTTAAATAAATTACTTTAAAATTATCTAATTAAATACCTTATTATTATGGTATAAATAAAAAATAT
>OY744523.1:77073444-77265944 GCA_963556195.1 Sepiola atlantica
GACGAGGTTAAGATACTGTTTATCCGAATTCATTTGGGCTTTTTTTACAAAGACTCCTACACATTTTTTGATCATGGTTAAACATTAAAAATGGAGCATTGCTGAATATGCAAATGTAGTTACCGTTTCTTCTGTAGAAATATCGCATTCTTGTAACTATACAATGTTGTTTTAAGAAACCAGGAATTAGAGCCGTGCAGTTCCTGATTCAATTCGTTAGTCTGAGTGTTTCAGCTAGTAAAGTAGCAGTAATAAAGTGTACAGTAAGAAAATGGCATTATAAACCATTTTTTCAAACAACACTGTTTGTGTGAAATGTTATCTCTGACCTGAAATTACGATGACAATTGAAGTTATTTGACTGAGTTTACCTTGCAAAACCAACTCCATTGTTACAATTCTATCATTGACAATTAATGTCTCATCTTCGACCATATTTTCAAATTATTCATTGGCAAATAATATGTGTGCGAGCACAATGAGTCCTAGTCATAAACGTATGTTCATCACAATAACAAATATCTATATGATAATATCAAAAACACGTAAACACACATTTGTTCAATTTACTTTTCTATAACGATGACCTTGAACACGATGATATATTTTTGTTATTGCTATCGAAAATGATGTAATACCCTTGAAGAATCAAATCTATTGCAGTTTTATATAGTGAAGTGAGAGGCTGAGTAATACAGACAGTTTTGATTTGTAAAACAACACCACATGTCAGGGGAAATGTTACTAGTTAATTCAGTCGAAAACGGATAGCGGTGGGCAACAGATAGCCGTGCCTCAATGGCATCAATGAAATGATACGATTATACGACACAATGGTGGTGATGTGGAATTGAATAACATCATATTATAAATATTTAAAGTCGATTGGGATCTACCATTCATCCCAATTCATGATGTTCATGATTTATTAAATGTATATAACGTGACGTCACAAAAAAACTAAAAAACGTTTACCCTTTCAGATGTTGTTTCTCTGGTCAGTTTTATTTTGTGTTGAGTTGAAATGAATAAAAACGGTCGGTAGCGGATTAATGCGCTTCTGATTATGGATGATCTCAGTAACTGCAGTAAAGCGGTAAGATAAGCCACATTTATTAGTTATTGATAGCATATATAGTGTGTTCGATATAAATTTGATAATATGTTATATTCTTTCATTCCAGTACCATTTGAAATATGTAATAGCGGTAAAGTGCAACGAATGTGTGTTTCTATTTACTATTGGTTGATGTGAGAGCTGAAGACAATGGACGACAGGAAAGTACTGCAATATTGGAAAAGAGTGACATGTATACTGGAACATTCGGAAATCTTAGCTGCAGATCAGTACTCCTTGAATGCATTGAAGATCGTGAAATGTTCGTTGGAGTATTGCGACGGAGATGTGGAAGTAGTTACTATCAGAATGGATAATAGCAGGCTAGAACTTCGTCGATAACCTGTAACCTTATGCCATAAGAGATGGGAGTCAGGGTGGAAGCTAGACAAAACTCACTGAACAAGAATAACAAGATCAAATACTCACCAGCAAGGCCTAAGAGAACCACCTTACAAAAGCCAAGAAAATTCTCAGCAAAGTCAAACGCTTTCTCGAGCTGGGGATAGTCTGGTTCTACTTAGGGCCAGTTGCCCAACACGCTGGTTGCTATCCTACACTCCGTACGAAGTCCCGCATGTCATAAAGATCAAGATCTCTCAAACTGTGATGGTGTTTGGGCGTGCTTCCAGCGAGGTCCACGTCGAAAGGGATTTAGACTCAATTCAGATGAGTATATTTAATTGCTGGTTACTATTGTCTATGGGTGGGGATGGGGCCTGTGAGAAGGTCATGCATGTGGCAGCATGGTTCAGCTCCGTATTACACCTCTGGGAAAACCTAAAAAGGGCTGTTTGAAAACTTCCACGACCTCTACCAGCTGCCCCCAACTATCTTGATTGCAATCCTATGGGCGATTATGTGTGTATGCAGTTGGGAAAGACATCAACCGTACCGTCTGCAACACCAAAGAATTAGCTGATTGCCAGGATCAAACTGTTGGTCAGATGTCTCACGAAAGACACCGTAAAGGCTGCGTGATCCAGGTTCAGATCCTGTCTGGAAGCCGTTGTGGAGGTACATGGCGGCTTCTTTGAGCGAACTGCATTCAACAAAATATCCCGTAAGAAATGCACTTTGGATTTTAAGAAAACATCATTTTTTTTCTTTCCTTTCCAAAAAATAATCTCTATATATAATGTTATTTTCGATAATCCCATTTTATACATTTGTACACTATGCGATTTTTTGGATTGTTTAAATTATATTTCATTATCAATTATTCCAAAAGTGCGCGAATTTTAAAGTTTAATTATAAAATGGAAATTCTCGGTCGATAATCACTAATTCTATCTCCCTCTCCCCCTCTCCCCCTCTCTCCCTCTCTCTCTCTCACCTGTTTCCCTGTTCCTTCTTAATTTCTTATGTCCCTTTCTGTTTCGTCCCCCTTTTTGTTTGCTGTTGCTCTCTTTTTTATCTCCATTCACCATGCTTTTCTGTAAGTGCTCAGAGAAACAATTTCGCTTGAACTACTGCAAACATGAAAAATAAGATAATAAATTACAAGAGGATACAGCAAATAAGAAAAGATAATATATATACAAGTTAAATACATGTCTATTATAAGTTTAAATGAAACAATAAGCGCAAAATTCCATGCGACGTTTGCTACCATTAATTGACAACTGATAGATCATTTTTCATTTCTGATTAGAGAGCAACAAGAGTAGGGAATAAGGTTGCCTTCCAGCGAGTTACAATTGGATACTGAATTGGGGAAAATTATGTTTAATGGTGAATGTTTATAATAAATATGTTTCTCCATGACAAGGTAGATAAGTGTAGTAGAGGCGCATAATTGTATAAGTTAGGGTTAGGGTAAGGGTTAGGCTAAGGAGACTGGCAATTTCAAATCGGTTGATTTAGAAATAGCGTTTCAGGATACAAAATAAAGAATATTTTAATTCCAGACGAACAAAATGTGTTTTCTTGTTCGAACAATTTGAACTTTCCTTTATTTATCTTGTGACTATTGGCCTTATAAACGTTGACATTTATATTTAGACTACGAGGGTTACCCGGCGTTGCCCGTGCATTATATTAAAATAATACCAATGATGAATGACAACAATCATCTGGCAAAGTTTACATAAGAAAGGTTAGCGGAAAAACAAACAACTTGCATCCCTTCAGTAATAGGCTAATTCAGGATAACTTCTTTTCATTATTATTGTAATAAATCCAAATGTCGTATCAAAATACAAATCAACCGGTAGTAACCATTTTGAAAAACAATACACATGTTATCAAAATAGACACAATTCATCTCATGTATCAGTCAATTACATACGACGACCACCACCACTACTACCAACAAGTCTTCGAAACTCTGCGTTGCCACGTTTCCCTGGTAACAATCCAACAGCCAAAATAACAGGTCGTAATGTGTGCTATATTTAGTTTAATTTAGTTTTACGCAAAGGGGGTAAAAAGAACATTGAAACCTAGATACCTCCTATTTTTGTGAAATTTTAACAATAGGTATTAGACACAAATTAATAAATAGTCTCCAAATTCACCTTCTTTAGAGTATTTTGAAAAGATGTTAGGATGCATAATATGGGTGGAATGTCCTATTTAGAAATGTTTTAGATTTGCATAGAAGTTTTTCTATATGCATCACACTAATTAAGAAAGATTCCCTGAATTTCAATTTCTTCTTAAGAACCCTTAAGCTAAAGTCTTAAATTTGAGAGATTTTCTAAAGTTTCTAGAATCAAAATCATGTAATGGATTTGGATCAAAATTGGAAGGAGTATTCTAGACATAAGATTTAGTAGCATTATATATTGATTTTAATTTTAATAAGGAGGCACTAAAGTGGTGCATAAAAGTTCTGTTCGGGGAGTTAATTATACACGTGCTGGGACGGTATTCCTCTGGTATAAATATATATATATATATATATATATATATATATATATATATATATATATATATATATATATATATATATATATAATTGTTTCATTTTACTCCCTCGAATTTCTTAGAAATCATGGAGCCTATCCTGGGGCTAACACTTGATCTCTGTATGAGATACATAGACATTCGAAGATCCCATTAAAGTTCTTCTTTACTTGTCAAACATTGAGTTCGTAAAGAAGTTAAGAACATCAATTTTCTTCTCCCCAATATACCAGTTAACAATGTTATAGTATATCTTTTTGTGGTCTCTTTGTCTTACCGGATTCCATGAAAAGAATTCAGCTACTCTGGTAGATTATCCAGCTAAATGTAGCTACTTCAGAAGTAGATGCACTATTTCTCGTACAGCATATCAAAAAGATCTTGTATGTGCTGCAAATACTATGTTATTTTTAATATTTTGTCAGGGTTTACTTTTAGGGAACAGTACCCTCATGTCAGGTTGTCCTGACAAACCCTTGTACAGAGAGGGTGGTATCTAGTAAGTAATTCAAACTCTCCTACTACAAACTCTCTCTATATATATTTTTTAAATTTTCTTTCTTTTTGTTTATGCTGGTGATGGGTCATCCTACCGGATGCCAGATATTCACCCGCTATTTCAGATACTCGAGCCCAGAGATCTTTTTAAGATTCTAACCGTCCTTTTAAGTGCAATTCTTTGTATATCTCTTGCACTTGGTTCACCGGATATATTCGCCAGGTCGCTTTTAAAATTCTTTTTCATTAGTTTGGTGTCTCCTATAATTACTGAAATGATGGAGATTTTCCGAAGATTTCAGTTTCTCTTTAGGCACTCCGGTTTTTGTTTAGTAATTTACTTAGCAGATCAATCGCCAGGCAAAAGAGTAGAGGAGATAAGCCATCTCCTTGGAAGATTCCTCTTTGGATCTTGACGTCAGGGATTTTGATTGTTCCATTAGTGTGGCTTAATGCCATGGTTGTTTGCCACATCTTTATATATACTGTCATGGTTTTCTTGATGACTGGATGGATCTTATATAGTTCAAGGAACGCATAAGCTATGTGTGGGGCACACTATCGTATGCATTTTGGTAATCGATCCACGCCATGTTTAGGTTCCTCTTCCCTTCTTTCAGTCCGCAAGGATGGTCTACTTGATCGTGTGTGTGCGTTTTCTAAAAGATGTGCCTCCCATTATATTCAAATTAACGCCAACCACATGCCTCGAATCGGACTTCCCTTCTCAAAAAACATCGACCAGACCTAACGACATTTTGCTTATATTCACGTGCGATTAAAACCAACAAAATGAAGAAGAAAAAAGCTATCTTCGTAAAGGGTATTTGAACACCGACAGTCTCAGATATATATATATATATATATATATATATATAAGAAAAATGATGTTATTCATTCATATATATATATATATATATATATATATATATATATATATAAAGGGAGAACATTATATATTTTAGTTTCAAGAATTCAAACACAACGATTATTTGGCATACCATATATATATATATATATATATATATATATATATACATACATATACGCACACTTCTGCACGGTAAAAACTAAATTCAATATAGACATTTGTGTATAACTGTATCGTTTTTTTATGCATGTGATCACATTTGCAGGCAAATGGTTAGAAGTGAGTGCTTGATAAATAATTAGACAAACGAATTGTGTTGTTAATACCATTTTTGAATTGTGTGTGACAATTTATGAAGACCTATGAACTCACTCGTGTATGTGATTGTGTGTGGTGTGTGTGTGTGTGTCTGTGTGTGTGTCTGTGTGTGTCTGTGTGTGTATGTTCGAAGAAGTTCAAAAGAAGATTCGACATTTAAATGATTTTACTTTATTTTTCGCGCCAAAAAAATTCTTATGTTTATATGCGCATTAGTTTGTTTACCTTCAGGTATTTATTACCGCTTTGCTCTTTCGCATTTGATCGAATGTTAGCACAATGCAACTTTTAATTGGGTAGCCCTAACCTCCCTCACACAACATCGCCGACTTGCTTCACGAGCACACACGTGCACTCACCGTACGCGTGTGTAAATGAAGATAGGAAGGGGAGTACCTCACATGTTATACGTGTAAATACTCAAACGAATGCACATCGGGTAAACATTCTCGATGATTTTGTCATTTCGGAAATACAATATTTTATGCAAGAAGAATTCCTTCTTCTTTTAATTCTCTTGTTCTGATTTTTTAGCCAATTAAATGACTGTGTCTGAAGAAGAGGAGATACATGTATGTTTATTTATGAGTAATGTTGTGCATTGATTCACAAGTTGATTCGTTCCACCTTTGTAAGGTTCACACGTTTAGAAAGCAGAGCCATAAAATGTTCAAGATGGATAATGGTTTCCTCATTGTGTTCGATTTGTTACCACATCTGTTGACAAGACCAGTCACAATAAGGTGGGGGGGGGGGGCTAGCTTTTGCTTTATCAGTAGAATTTTCATCTTACCTTAGAACCTATCTCATGAACAAGAATGCCTAAGAATAAGTATATAAGAGATTGGACTTTTAAAGTCATTGGTGACTTAAAGTTCGGGGTTCGAACCTCAAGGTTGGTGAGTTGGTTGGCTAAAGCCACACTGACGAGTCTTCAAAAAACACTGATGTTAGCATATATATATATATATATATATATATATATATATTGGTACAGAAAAATTAGCATAACATTCGTACCGTCGGTTTCAAACACAGAAGTACTTAGCCATCCGGCTCTCTTCAGCTTCTGTTGTCATCTGTTTCGGAAATGTGAAGTCACGTGTCACTCTCGTTTAGACGCGTTATTTGCCAAGAGTGTTATATATGTTTGTTAAAATTTAGTGTAAGGGAGGTTTAATAAGGTTTGAAAAAAGGGGCGGGTGAAAAGTAACAGTTGAGATTTAAAACTGGAGAAGATTTAAAGAGATATAAAAAAAAAAACATAAAAATAAAAAGATAAAAATAAAAATATTTCTATATAAATCTCGTAAGCCAATATTTATGAATAGCGTATATTTGGCCGTTACTGTTTTGGGGTTTAATGATGTGTCTTCTAAAGGAGAGAAAATGGGTTTAAGGATTATACTTATGAAGAGATAAAACGGTTAAAGAAACAACATTAAATTCAAATTTAAATCCTGGATTAAAGGACTTTAAATCTATCACAAAGGTATTTAAATAAATATATCATCCGGGCGGTCTAAGGGCAGTAACTTTGCAGGGTTTTTGAATGATTCGTATTCGGGATTTAATATTAGTAACTAAGGTATAGTGAAGGCTTATGGGAGTAATACTATTGGTATACTGATTAAGACTGGTTTAGAGATAACAGTAAGGATTGGGTCGGCAAGATGAATCTGTTTGGGAGATATGAGAGATTAGCATTATGACCGAGGAATGACGGGGACTTATGGGAGTAATAATAATGTGAAATGGGGTGGTTCCCTCTTAATGACTGGAGAAATATTTTTGGGAAAGTTATAATTATTGCTCTTGAAAAGTGGTGTGGATATGGGCTGATTAAGGTATTTGTTCCTACTTTTTAATTTGATTTATATTTATGAGGGGTGATAGTTGGGAGAATTTTCCAGAGTGGAAGTCGGTATTTAGTGGGGCAATTATGGGGTTATGTATTTGGCAAAGGGGGTAGCTATGCCTCTATGTGTATCGGTAAGTCAAGTTTATGGCCAGTGCTTGTCTCCTGTGGATGCCCCCTTTAAAGGTTTCATCTCGTATATTCAAACTGACTGTATTTGGGTCAATGATGGCCCTTAATATATGGTCTTCTCTCAATTACTTTCCATTTGATAGTGCAGGGTGTCTTTTCATCTTTAAGTGGCCATATTTGAATCACAAGTGCCGTATTTGCTTTTTCTGCATCTGAAAGTGTATATGTGTGCATATAATCTTTGCTTGAAGCTTCCCTGCGTCACGCCAATGTATTTTTCTGCTCTACCGGTAGTCTGGTTTGTGACGGTGGCTTAATATACGAGGGGATTTATTTTGCAATTCCCCTCTAGTTGTTTTTGTCCTGGCATGAGCGGCCTGCGTTATTAAATACCAAAACCCAACGTGTTATTTAATAAATGAAAATATGACGACTAAATACACAATATATATATATATATATATATATATATATATATATATATATATATATGTGTGTGTGTGTGTGTGTGCAAGATTATTGGGGAGTCTCAGCAGAGTGCTTGATTATTAAGAAAAATAACAAATAAGAGCGTTATATTTATTTATTAATTTTTGTATTACAGAAAATCCTATCTAATCGGACCTATAAAGGTCTCTTAATTTGACTCTTCAGTCTCTATTTTTATCTGTCTCCCCGACAAATACCAAATAGCAACGACACTTATATGAATATTAACAGAGAAGCCCCAAAATTTGGCATTGAATACAGAACTAACTATCTGGTGAATAGAAAGACATTTGTTACTTTAAAAGTCCACAAGGCGAAGTTATTAAACAGTCTAACGTGCAGACTCATAAACCCAGCAAATGGTAAGATAGGTATGACCAGTAAGGCAATAATTAGTAAAATAGTAAAACCAATAAAAATGAACTAAATACAAATTCAGTACTGACGGACACAGATGCACATTTACACAACTTAACGTAGTAGACTTTTACCCGTCTATTACTAAGGAAACACTAGATAAAGCATTAAATGTTGCATCATAAATTAATGAACTTGAGAAAGAGACAATTCTGCAACTATTCTATTCTTCGAAGGCAAAGCCTGGGTAAAAAGATCGAACCCCGAATACCCATTTGATGTAGCTATAGGGCGTACGACAGTGCAAGTATCTATAATTTAATCGGCTTGTTCTTACTGGAAACACTCAATAACTTACTATTTGTTTGGTCCATATCGGGATGACGTCATGCGACTGCAGCGGAAGCACTTTAGATGTGATTAGAAAAGAATTAACAAAAACTTTTCAAAAACTATAATACCTATCTGAGCAAAGTTGATTTCCTAGACACCACTCTATACCTAGTAAGTAAAACACATAAACCTTTCCACAAACTAAATAACACCATAAAATAGATAAACAAAAGATTATTCCACCGCAACAGTTTTCAAAAATATTATCACTAACATCAGTAGAAGATTCTCAGATCTCATCCAACCCTGAGATCTTTGAAGAAGCAGCACCATATTACAACGAAGCACTCCGTAATAGCGGATTTACAGACAATATCTCATACCAACCCACACATAACCAAGCACCCCCCAAAAATAAACACAATAGAACACGGAACATCATTTGGTTCTCACCCATTCTCCCTTAACACCAAGACCAGAGTAGAACATATTTTCCTTAAACTACTAGACAAAAACTTCCACCCACAACATAAACTACAAAAATTGTTTAATAGAAACACGATTAAAAAAGTTACTACAGTACTCCATCCGTAAATAAGACTATTTCTACAGAACCAAAAATAAAAGCAAGCTTGCGCTGTTCTTTCCTATCTAAAACTAACTGCCCCCTAGGCGGTAACTGGTCCTAGTATATGGAGCGGCTGTCACAAGTCTACCCAGCGACAGCGCTGAAACATACATAGGTACTTTCAATCGGAGGTTAAACGCACATAGACACACTTTTAAATATAAAGACAAGGCAAACACAACACTAGTTACCCGGGTATGGGAATTAAAAGATAAGGGAACACCCTTCACCATCAAATGAGAGAGAGTTCTTAGGGGGAAAAGGGTTGCTTGTAGTTTTAAAAATAATTCTTTAGGGGTTTTTAAGGGAATTTTTTGAAAACGTTCCACTTCGAAAAGTTTTGTTAGTAATTTTTGCTTAATGAAGAGCGAGGGAAGCCGACCGAGTGAACCGTGTAGTTTGTGGACGCCCATTTCGTTTACTCATAAGCTCGCATTCACCATGTCCCATTAACAAGTAGCACTTTATGTTGGATCGCTTGTGGTTTAAAATATGAGAGTTTAAAATATAAATGGTTTTAATCTTTATGCTTTTTGAAGTTTTGAAAAGGTTTTAGAAAAAGGTTTCTTTTTCAAAATGGCCCTTTTTTCTCTTTCCTTTAATTTGTGTGATTATTTATAATGATATTTATAACCATTATCTTTATCAATATATATTTATTATTATTTTTAGTATTTCCTTCTTCATTTATTTCTAATGTTTCTCTACTTGATTCATAAATTGATACGTTTTCAGCCTTTTTTATACTCTCTCATATTTAATTACCTTTTATTAATTGTTATTGAAATTTTTTCATTTAAATTATTATATTATTAAATCATTTTTTTCATGATGAATACTGAATATAATTTATTATAATGATGCATTATATTTTCCTTATTTTCTTAGAAAAATATGTTTTTAAAAAGTGAAACATATATCCTTTTTCAATACTCTAATTCTAAATCAACTATGAGTTTTATCCCGATTAAAGAGTTGCCCCCTTCCACCGTTATTAAACATGGCTAAATTTATGTTTACAAAACACAAGGGTTAATTTGTAAAAAAGTTGTGTAGGCATTTAAGACCCATATATATTCCCATTTATATCCGCCCTTTTCCCCCGTTCGGCGGTGGATTTCTTCATGTTTTAAAATTTTATTTTTAAATCCTGTTTTAATTTTTAAATTTTAAATTTAGATTTTAAACCTTTATTTTTCAAATGTATTTCTCCAGGAGTTGAGGTCAACACGGCATTAGTATAGTATCGACATATTTGTTCAAAACCAAGGGAAAAGCTGTTTTTGCTCGCCATTAGACAAAAATACTGGTATATTTTACACGTAAAATACGCAATTGGTAAAAATGATGACAATTAAATTTAAGAATAAATAAAAGGAAATTGTAGTTTGCTTGAAGCATTGCTGGTAAATATAAATGTAAGTTTGTAATCCGAGTTGGATGAAATTTAGAGATTAGAATGGCTTCCGAAATTCGAAGTTGACCGACATTGCGGACCGAGTTGAGGATGCGGACACTAATAGAGCGATGTGTGTTGTCACATGATATTATGTGTTTGTGAAAGGAAGAAATGTGGGTGTTCAGATGTTGAAAAAATAATAAATAAGAATTGAGTAATATACACTTTATATATATATATATATATATAGATTTAGATTTTTCACTTATAAAATAGATCATTCAGTGAAGACCGGGGTTGTTCCAATAAAAAACAAGCTCGATGATACTCGATTACAGAGTACAGAGCATTTATATGTGATTTTATGAAGGCTTACCAAAGCATTCCTTTCAAGACACCAATGATCACCATTAAAGATATTTTTTCTTACAAATACTATTTATTCAAATTAAATGTTTTTTCCTACACGTGTTTCACTACCAAGCAGTTACTTGCTTGGCAGATCATCAGGGAAATTAAATGTCTGGAATACTGGTTTCAACTGCCGACAAAACACAATGTGGCGTTGTAATAGTTGAGGTCACTTAAGAAGAGAAGAGGAAAAAAATAAAAATAAAAATAAAATTCAAACTTGAAAAGCAAGGAAGAACAACGATAAAAAAAGAAAGTCCTAGAAAAGTCTTAGAAAAGTAGCTTGTGCATTATTTCTTCCACCAAGCCAACAAGCAAATAATCGGTCCCAAATACATTCAATAAAACCACAAAACCGGAACAATGTGCGATAATACACTTTCACGTCGGCCGGTACAATGATGAATAAATCCCCCCCCCCCTACAAGAAAACAAAAGAACTAAATCATTCAAGTTACCGCTCACAAGTTACCATTCCAATCCAATGATAGTATGGGAATTCTAAATCCAACTTCTCACAAAGAAAAGTCAACACAAATGTTCGTCCGAGTTTCAAAGAGTCTTATTTCAATTGTTGATTTATTACCCTTCGAAATAAACACACGACGAGTTGAATGTCAATCCCGCAGAAAACTCCCTTCCACCAAGAAAAAATCTTAATATAGAAACTATTTATTCAAAATACTGTTTCTAAAAATATTTATTATTAAACCTATTCCTTATAGAAATTAATTATCTAGTGTCTGGGACGTCATTTTACATTTTGGGAAAATATCCTTCATTTAATTAACTGCCGAATTATTATCGTGTTGTTGTTTAACGAAGCGAAAAAAGCCTATCCCGCAGAATTTGTTTTTAAAAAATTATTCATATATCAAAAATAAACTGTTATTATAAAAAGGCCTTCTACAAAAATCTAGTTATTATTTTAAATCATTTAAAATATTTCCTTAACGGCTGTGTCTGTCTGCAACTCTCTGTGGAGAATATTATTCTATTTTCCATAAATAAATGTTACTACGGAATATCGTTATCAGAAATCTATTTTCTATTTTGAAAAAAACAAACTTTTTTTTAATGGACCGGTTTATTTTTTTGTCAACTTTACGGGAAAATATCACTCTTACTCGTTAAATGACAGGAGACTTTATTATTACTAATTTAAAATCCCGTACAAAATACTTTTTATAAAAATCCAATTGTTTCTATTTTTAGAAATTAACTCCGTGTCGGCATGCATGTTTTTAAAATTATTTTTTCCTTAATTACTTTTCTCCATTCCTGCCACCAAATTGTTTTATTTATTTTAATCTAATTAAAAACTAATTTAATTTAACCTAATTTAATTAAATAGTGATAGCATCCAGGTTGCTATTTCTTATTTTTCACTTAAAATTACTTGAAATCCCCAATGCATTTCGTATAATATATCTATTTCTGAGAATAAATTGTGATTTATTATTTATTATTCCACTATCTTTTTATATGTAACACAATTTCCCCCCTCTATTCCGCTGAATAAGTATTTACTATAGTTGACTATCACTGGGCCTTATTCCGATAGAATATTCCTACCTTATCACCCCCAACCTAAGTCTCGAGTATCCGCTAATAATTGAATCAAGACATATCTTAGCATAAGTACGTGTTACTAATTCTCATCCTCCATATTATACACTAATTATTGCCCCAGATTGCCTCAGGAAGTGTCCATCCTGCCTATCTCTGCTGTAAGTTTATACTTCCCCCAATTCCCCTCCTATCCAGGTTTTAGGCTTGATAACAGGTAACGGTTTCTATGCAGACAGCATTGTAGTATTTCCTGCCTAGCGTTCAGTAAATTATCTCTAGATGTCATGATGTGGTACGACTCCAATGCACATAGGTTGCATCTCTTCTTTTTGTTTGGTTTATATTTGTTAGCCCTCCCTAAAATTGACCATTTCAGTTCGAAAGGGTCTTGCCTAGCAATGAGGTTTCTCACAAAACGGCCAACAGAAGTGTTAGGCCTATCTATGTCTTCCCTTTGGCCTCCCCTGAAGGAACTCATGTGGTTTCTGAATCTATCTTTGAACTCACCCCCGGTTGAACCGATATATGATTTCCTACTACTCTCTGTTATCACATCGCATTTGTAGACAATGCTTGAAACTCTACAGTTCCCCCCAGTGGACAGATGTTAGAAGCTCTGCAGTTACAGTTGTGTGCTAGGCCGTTGCTAGATGTTCTACTACTATGGTTATTTATAATGGAGGTTCTCACTGAACTGGTGTTACTGGGATCAACACCAGAAGAGAACATGGCTTCCCTTGTTTTAGTTATCTTAGAATTATTATATCCTATGATGGATGTGGCTATATTTCTACAGGTTGAATAAGACAGTTTTACAGTATTTTTGTTAATGATTCCCCCCAATCTGCTATCCCTTGGAAAGTTTTTTTCCACTATGCTATAAAAAATCTTTGGGATATTAGTCTTAATATGCTGGCTATAGGGGGGGGGTTAAACCATGTAGTGGTCCTTCTCCTATTTTTCTTCCTACCTTCCCCCCCGGTTTGGGTAGCATGTGAGTTCAATTCGTTACTTCCAACTTCACGAATATTATCATCAACCGGTTCCCACCCTAACTGGTTTACATTACCGTGGGATACACCAGGTCTCCTATATCTAGCCTTGCCCATTGCCCTATTATATGAAACCATTGATCGAGAGGCAGTCGGTCTCCCGTTTAGTCCCCCATTCCCAACCGAAGGAGGCACAAGGTAATTAATTTTTTCCTTGTATCCTGATCTATATATATATATATATATATATATATATATATATATATATATATATATATATATTTATAATCTCTAAATTAAAATTTAAATAAATTAATTTTAGGAATAATTATACCTATAACATTACTTGTAATATAAATATGAATTAAAAAATTTACACTTTATATATATATATATATATATATATATATATATATATATATATATATATATATATATATATATATATATATATATATTTGTAATCTCTTAATTTTCCCCATCATCTCTTTTTATTGAGTCTTGATCTCTTAGGATATCATGATTTTTATTTCACCATTGATTTCGGTTTTGAATTTGATTTAATTCTAACCAGATTCTGGATTTCACAGTTGCCTCTCCTTGACCGTTCGTATTCCTGTTACATATTAACGGTTAAAATTTAGCAAATTTAAAATTGAAATTGAATTAAAAAGAAAAAAAATTAAAAAGAGAAAAAAATCATATGAAAAAATTGTAGAATTATAATAAATAATAAAGTCTAACAAATATGAATAAGATGACAAGCTTTAAGATGAATAATTATACAATTAAATTATGATAGGAGTAATTAATATTGATGTCTAATTAGCTTATCTTAACTCATTTTTTGCGTACCTATCATCAATTCTCTGCAGTATTTCGTCAACAGCTGTTTCCATCTCGTTTCTTTCGACCACTCGGTCATATTTTTGATCTTTTGATAATGAGAGGTCCCGCTCTCGAAAATTAAAGTTTAACTTTTGTCCGGAACTTTTTAATTGCTTGACAGTAAACTTTTTTCTATTTACTGTTCTGGTATTTAATCTGTTTTACGTAAAATATTAATAAATTGATTTGAGATTCCATTCTTATTTTCTCTTCTCATTTATTTTTGTTCATCTGTTCCACCTTCTGGTACCTATATCACATTACTCCTGCCTCGGGTTAAAAACTTACTTTTAAGAATAAATGTATATATAAGCATGTATTTTGTGTTATTAAAGTAGATAAGAAAAAAGCTTTAGGGAAATTAACAGACTAAGCTTTAGTATAATAAAGTGTCATGGTATCAAATGAATTAAAGAAATCTCAAGTGTACTACAAATCTAAACGGGCTTTTTCCATCACTCGGGCATCATTCAATGCACAGCTTTACAAATTACTTTTCATATATCTAATTATATCCCCTACAATTCAATAAACTACAGAATGTTGCTTTTTCTTCTTTTTTTATTTTCTTTATCAAATATCTTCTTAGAATGAGAACAATTTAATAAGCCAAACATATCGATTTATGTTATATCTTCATTTTTATAAGCAATAAAAGAAAAATACGTCATATTTGACAAATTAAAAATAAAACACAAGTTGACACGACGTGTGAGAATAAAAGATATGACTCATTTTTTCGGAAATGCAACGCTCCTAATACCATTTAACATCAATCCTATAGCTAACTTAAAAATGTAATAAATTTTGAAAGGAAGTGTAAAATAGTGTAATGAAATATAAATATAGCAATCTCAAAATGATTATCTAAATTGAAATGAAAAAAAAACAAAGTCCAAAAGACATAAAACGAAATGTGCAATGTAGCTCTATACAAGTGTAAACAATTAATTTGTATACGATTAGTTGAATACAAGAGGACCAGTTTTTGCTCAAATCTGTCCAACGATAATGTGACATGGATTCAAGTTTTATTTTAATCTATTGCCATTTTGATCAGTGAAATTGCTGAAAGATGTATACGGCTTGTCTTTATGACATTGTATAATGTGTCCCCCTCGAGGCATTAATATATGAGTAGATTTCACGTACAACAAAATGATAGGATAAATTCCAGAGGAAACATTATTGTAATCAATGAAACGAGCGGGTGGGAAAAAAAGAAAATTGCTAAAATTTTCCTTATTTCCTGTATTGAGAATAGGCATAATTGTGACTCACATTGCGTAACTCACATTAAAATTAGAGGTGGACATGACAGTTCAAAAAGGTTCATGCCTCCTGTGACCCTATATAAAAACCAGAGACACATTAGATTCACGTATGAAAATCTAAATAAGTAGGTAATCGTTCCTATTAGATTTTAAGTTTGTAAGTAAGCCACAACATTATTATTAACAAGCCGCGCATGTATGTGACTCGATGTGGCGAGTGTAAAATGCAATAAATTTGGGCAATTTGGGGCATTTTTTACCCCCCCCCTTTGATCCCCTGGGGTGCGAACCAGAATTTTTCTGAGGTCAAGGATGCTCATATTATATCCAAGACAATTGTCTCTACATTTTGGCCAAGTTTGAGAAAAATTGAATTGATAGATCAAACGTTAGGGGGAGAAAGGGGTAATTTTTTGCCATTTTGGGGGCTTTTGACCCCCTGAGGGCGCGAACCAGATGTTTTCCAAGGTCAGCGATACTTATTTTCTATTAGGAACAATTGCTGCCACATTTTGGCCAAGTTTCAGAGAAATTGAATGGATGGATGGAAAGTTATGGGGCTGAAAATGTCATTTTTGCCATTTCGGGGCCTTTTAACCCCCTGGGGGGGGGGGGGCTAACCAGATTTCTTTTCAAAAATCGGAGAATGTCACTTTCTAACGTGACCAAAGATACAGCTTCATGGAAAATTTCAGAGAAATTCGATGGATGGTTGCGGAGAAAAATCCGGACGGACGGACATGCCTCAAAACATAAGTCCCCGATTTTATAAATCGGAGGACCAAAATAGACATGCATATCTCATACCTATATAATAATTCACTAAGGCATTTCGTGTTGGGATATACGTTATCACAAATCTCCTCTTTTAAGAAGTTAGGATATTCCGTCGCCCGATCGCCTCAAATACGATGCCAAAAATAAATAACATATTTTAAGGTATAAGATTAATTATCAACAAGGATTAGTCACAGAAAATGTATACCAAAAAAAACAGCAAAAAAATAACAGAAAAGTATGTTTACAAATAATAAATAAGTTAGATAAATAAATAACAACTGTAGAATTTTAACGAAGTCCTGCTAGTTGGTATATATTATTACGTGTATGTAGTGTGTATAGAATTGTATATGTCATTGTTAGTATATATAAAGTGTATGTATGTGTGTATAACATTTTATATGTTGTAGTTAGTATATATTATTACGTGTATGTATGTGTGTATAGAATTGTATATGTTATTGTTAGTATATATTAAGTGTATGTATGTGTGTATAACATTTTATATGTTGTAGTTATTATATATTATCACGTGTATGTATTTGTGTATAGCATTGTATATGTGCTTATTAATATATATTATTACATGTATATATGTGTGTATAGAATTGTATATCTGCTAATAAGTATAAATTATTAAATGTATGTATACGTGTATAGAATTGTATATGTGCTTTTTAATATATATTATTACATGTATATATGTGTGTATAGAATTGTATACCTGCTTATATGCACTATCGCTGCGGCCGAACAGTCACGGAATTTAGGCGCATAGCCTGGGGTAGTACCACATGTATGTATACGTGTATAGAATTGTATATGTGCTAGTTAGTATATATTATTACATGTGTGTATGTGTGTATAGAATTGTATATGTGATAGTAAGTATATATCCTTACGTGTATGTGTGTGTATAACATGTATATGTGCTAGTCAGTTTATATTATTACGTGTATTTATGTGTGTATTGTATTGTATATGTGGTGGTTAGTGTATAGCATTACGTGTATATATGTGTGTATAACATCGTATATGTACTAGTAAGTATATATTATTAAGTGTATGTATGTGTGTATAGAATTGTATATGTTCTAGTTAGTATATAGTACGTGTATGTATGTGTGAATAGAATTGTATATGTGTTCGGTAGTATATATTATTACGTTTGTGTATGTTTGTACAGAATTGTATATTGGCTAGTTTGTTTATATTATTACGTGTATGTATGTGTGTATAACATTGTATATGTGCTAGTTAGTATATATTATTACATGTATGTATGTGTGTATACTATTGTAAATGTTGTGGTTAGTGTATATAATTACGTGTATGTATGTGTGTATAGAATTGTATATATTCTAGTTATTATATATTATTACGTCTGTGTGTGTGCATATAATTGTATATGTAGTAGTTAATTTATATTATTACGTCGATGTGTTGGTGTATAGAATTGTAAATGTTTTAGTTAGTATATATTATTACGTGTATATATGTGTTTATAGAATTGTTTATGTGCTTGTTAGTTCATATTAAGTGTATTTGAGTGTGTATACAATTCTATATGTTGTAGTGGGTATATATTATTACGTGTATGTATGTGTGTATAACATTGAATATGTGCTAGTTAGTATTTACTACGTGTATGTATGTGTGTATAAATTTTTATATGTGCGAGTATATATTATTATGGTGTTTTCTTAAATAAGAACTTACGCTAAAATCGATATGTCGTCGATACTTTTAGGATGTCAACGTAAACCGCCGGAAAGTACAGACGCCAAGTAGGTTTACCTACCTGTGTTAAAAATCAAAATGGTGTTTTGATTTTTCGACATGGGAAAAAAAACATTAACCAACATTTAAAGCAAAAAAAAATCAAATAATGCATTTAGTCAAATTGTATGAAAGAAATATTTATTTTTTAACGAAGAAATAATAGTTAACAGGTGATAATATTATCAGCTAAAAATGGGTTCATATGAGTTAGGGCTTTTTTTACTGAAAATTATTTTCGGTTTCGTTAAGGGTTAGGGTTTAAGGTTAGGTATTAAAATTATTTTTTTATTTGCATCAACATGGTTGCTCTGTCTGTGGACCACTGATAGATGAATGTTATTCTCTGACCGATGTCCAATAGAGCCTTTTCGAAAAAAGTACAACTTCTTATTGCTATCCAACATCGACATTTTACGTTACTGCATCGTCAAGAGTATTTATCGCTGAGTTTGGCTAGTTTTGCCATATTACATCTATCTCCACATGATGTGCATTTATTTTCTTTTGCGATCAGTTTTTCTTTTCGACAAATAGTAATCACTCCTTCTGGAGACACAACAACCAGTGATAGTTCGTGACAATAGTAATACTTTCGCGTTTCAATCAGTTGCACTCGCGTTTCAATCAGTTGAAATGTTGACATGTCGTCTGTTTATTTTCTCGCATTTTTATTGTCTAACCGCTTGAGTACTTGCCAGTGGTTTACGTAAACTCCCGGAAAGTATCGACGCCAAGTTGACCATAATCTAATTATATTACGTGTATGTGTGTGTATCGAATTGTATATGTGCTAGTTAGTGTATATTACGTGTGGTATGTGTGCATAGAATTGTATATGTGCTAGATAGTATAGATTACGTGTGTATATGTGTGTATAGAATTGTATATGTGCTAGTTAGTAGATATTACGTGTATGTCTGTGTGAATCGAAGTGTATATGTGCTAGTTAGTATATATTACGTGTATGTATGTGTGAATCGAAGTGTATATGTGCTAGCTATTATATATTACGTGTATGTATGTATGTGTGTATAGAATTTTATTTGCTAGTTAGTATATATTACGTGTATGTATGTGTGTTCCGACGAATCGAATTGTATATTTGCTATAAATACCTGATCAAAACGTGCGTTTACACAATCTATTCACTGTTTATTTCTAGCAACAAAAATGTACTTTCATACTTTATTATTTTCCGATTTCGGGAAAGACAAAATGAAGAACCTGTGCATTATATTAGTTTAACAAAAAGATGAATAAATGTTGAGTTTCTCCAAAGAAATCAATAATTTTACAAGTATCATTTGTCACCATGCTTTTGAAACTTATATTAATTGTTAGATTTCATATCTTTAAATAAAATAACTGCATGAATTTCTGAAGAAAAAAACTTACAAGTGTCAATAATTGAAGTTTAAACTGAAATGTCACTTGCCGATGCTAAAACCTCTGAACTTATTATTCCTAAAAACTTTCAGTTTTCAGAAAAAAATGTAAAAGTTGTCTACGTTTCAATGTAATTTGTGATGGCAATACGGAAAGAAAGCGGAGCAAAGGACGAGTGAGAATGGAAGACACTGTGAACATGGAAATTTCTGTGAACATGGACATTTTTGGGAACATGGAAATTTCTGTGAACATGGATGTCTCTGTGAACATGGAAATTTCTGTGAACATGGACATTTCTGGAAACATGGAAATTTCTGAGAACATGGAAATCTCTGTGAACATGTACATCTCTGTAAACATAGAACATGGAAAAGAAACAAAAAGGAATGAGTTGCATTATTGGGATCATTCCGACTACTGTTCACATCTTGCATGTTATTCACACAACGTTTCGTCCGATGTAACAGCCGACTATTTTCAGGTACGTCTTGTCAAACTCTGGAATCTTCAGGTAGAAATCAGGAACTGTACGGAATTTAAAATTGAATCATCTATTTAATCTACGGGGGTAACTTGTTCTTGTTACATCAGCCGAAGGTTACAATGGCCGAAATGTTGTGAGAATAACATCCAAGATGAGAACAGTAGTTCGAATAATCCAAATAATCCAAATTATCAATACTCATCTAAAAAAATTCCGAAATATAAAAAAGGATAATACGAAGAAAGAAAAATAAATAACCCATACTATATTTGGAATGTTTCTATATTTCTATCTGTTCTCGGATGTAACTGAAATAAATCCCTATACAATGATCGAACACAATTTTCTCTCGTAAATGTTTACGTTGAGTTAACTTTCGCGACGTGCATCGATAAACAGCAAAGGTGACGTTTTATTTTATTTCATTTACAACTTTAAAATTGAAAATTATAGAAATAAAACACTAATACAAATTGTCCTATGGTTTGAGGAAAGAAATTCCCCCGGTGTCTTTTATTATTCCTGGGTTTCATTGCGTGTAGTGTGTCTGCGAGTGGTTTATGAAAAAAAGGAAACAAAGGAAAAATGAAGATGGGGGAAAACTATGAATTAAGGGGGGAAAGAATAAAACGAATAACAAAATCTAGAAGGAAAAAGACTCAAAAAGATTTTTAAAATTAAGAGAAAGAAAGTAAGAAAGACAGAAAGAAAAAAGAAAGAAAGGAAGGAAGAAAGGAAGAAAGGAAGGAAGAAAGAAGAAAGAAAGAAAATAAGAAATTAAAGAAAGAAAGAAATGAAGAAATTAAACAGAAAGTGGGAAAGAAAGGAAGAAAGAATAAAGAAAGGAAGGAAGAAAGAAAGAAAAAGGAAGAAAGAAAGAAAGAAAGAAAGAAAAGAAGAAAAGTAGAAAGATAGGGAAATGCGATAAAATGAAAAAGAAATTACAAAACAAAGACAGGTTAAAGGTTAAGTAAAAAAAGAAATGGAAAAAAGAAGCAATGTGATAAAAAATCGAAAGAAAAAGCAGAAAAGAAGAAAAATGAAATTAGAGAAGAAAACGAAAAATATAGCAAAGAAAAGAAACATGACATAATACGGAATAATAATAATAAATTAAAAAGAAAACAGGTGAGAAAAGAAAATAGATAGGAAAAAAGATCGAAAAATATGAAGAAAGAAGGAAATGAAAGCAGAAAATATAAACGAAAACAATAAAGTAAGAATGACAACAAAAAGAATCAATACATGACGAAGGCATTTTGACATCAATACAAGTTTGGTTGAACCCGACGGATGAAAAAGAATTTTAGAGTTTTGTTTTAGGTTCTTTTTGGCGCATTAAAATTAATACTACACAACACAAATACAGACGTGTGCGGCTTCTACGGATCAAGCTCCTCGTTTCATTTATAAAAGAAAGTTTGCTGAAAGGGGATAGTCGATAGTTGGTACCTATAGATTCGAGTATTTCGGAACCTTTACTATTAGTTTTTGAAAGAATCAGATTATCTTTAAGAATTGCAATAAAAAATGCTGTTCAAGGCGTTAGATAACATTGATATTGACAATCCTGAAAACTATTAAGACTTTTTTTAAGTAAAATATGAAAATAATTAGACGCATATTTCACTGAAATTATTATTTTTCTTGTGTCTATAGAGCTATAAGTCGATTATACTGTATAATCGCTTGTAGTAGCAACGTAATTGAAGATAAAATTTAGTATATCTCTTCTGTCTAGGTTTTAACGATGAAAAACTGATTCATTTGGGATTTCTAAGCCATTGGATACTAAATTAACATTTCAATGAATAAACTTTACAAAGTAATTGAAATGCTAACTTTTTTGGAAAAATACATAGGAAAGTTAAAAATAGAATTTGTGTAAATTCTTTAAATAATGGTAATAGACTGAACTTACTCGCGCATTTTGTGTTTGATCTGCATACTTTTATTAACTGCACACACATCATATGCATATACATTAGTGTTGGGACGATTAATAGGAATCGTAATCGGTAATCGTAAAAATCGGAACTTTTGGGGGTATCGGAATCGGTAGCAGTATCGGAATCGGAAAAATGTGCGCCTTATTTCCAAAAACACTTCTTTCAATTTTTTTTTTACAATAAATAATGAAACAAACAGAATGTATTTATTTATTTATTAGAATATTGTTTATTTACAACATAAGACTAAGGGCCACAGGACCGCAGATTAGAAATGCAATTTCCAGATTAAGCATTGACTGCCTGAGTCTAATTTAATTAATTATGGTAATCAAAGTAAATAATCTAGAGTTCATATACGCCTATTCGCTTATTAAACCCTTTGAAATGTTCAAATTTCTTTTCGCACCTATATGACGCTTTTCAGTAACTTCACAGTAGAGTATTAAAATGCTCGGGACAAGTTTTTATTTTATTTTGCTGGCGCCGTCTGATCCTGACTGTTGTCTGGTCTCCACATATATATCCTCTGAAATAATTAATGTTATTTTTTTTTTCGGTTTAAAATTGTTTACGCCTAATTTTTATTCTTCTTTGAAATTAATTAATTCATGGAGAATTTGAAAACGTACAACAACTAAGCTATCTCTAAAATAGCTATTTCCACTGAATTTAGATAAAAATGGCACCGGTAATAATGACACCAGTAGATAAATAGAAATGATGACACAAGTGTAAAATATAGATGAAAATCTAACAATGAGTTTATAAAAATCTTAGATACAATTCATGAAGGGAAAACATTTAGATGTTTGTCAAATCAAAAAAGAAATTATATCTACATTTGAAAGTATCCCTCCCCAAAAAATGAGATTCTACATTTTTTAGGCGATTACGTGTGAAAAAACTGAACAAAAAACAATTATTTTAGAATTTAAGGTAGGGGTAGTTGCGCATATAAATTTAATATAAAATGATTTTCAATTTTGAGGCGATTCTAACATTTTAGGTCAGTTAAGTCCGACTGGCAAAGTTATAAAACCACACGTAATCGCATTATTTTTCGTATTACCACCCGGACTTAAAATTAGTAGTAGGAAAAAGGCGTGTTTTTATGACTTTTAACAATGACATATTTTATAATAAAAATTAACATTACCAAGAATTAAAACAAACACAATTGGTTACATGTCCTTAAAACGCCGTCTGGTCTTAAAGGGTGATCATTTTACGATATATTTATATGCGAAACTGATTTTTTTTGTTTTATTTTTTTCCATTTAGTTTTCTAGGCTGTTTACATGAAATCGCCTAAAAATGAAGAATCTTATTTTTTATTTTGGGTGAATTATCATAGTGTGCAGAGCTCTCATAATACCTTATTTTATTTCACAAGAGAACATTATAATTGTGAATTGGCGAAAAAAAGCATGTATAATTTCATAAGAATGCAGTATTTACAAAGCATCAGAAAAATGTTTTAAAATTAAAGATAAACATTTATAGATAATTATAAAAAAAAAAATTTTTTTTTTTATTTTTCATTTTTTTTTTCGTTAGTGGGTTTTTGTCCGATCGGCTTTTGTCCGTAACCGCTAAATACCCCACCTCTAATCTTGAGATTTTACTTATTTTTGTCAACACTGAAAAAAACAAACAATTTAGAATGGAGATCAGTTTCACACATAAATTAATGTAAAAAAAACTACCATTTTCGAGACATCGTAGTGTTTTTGAGCAGTTTACCCAATTTTTTTTATTTTTCTCTGTGAGATAAACTCTGTGCGTTTATTTTATTCAGGTGCACCTTTTAAGCGATTACGTATGATTTTACGACAGTTCCAGTCGGATTTACTGTTAGTGGCAAAACAATTCAGTAAACATCCCTAAAAAGTTAGAATTGCCCGGAAATGATTATCATTTTACATTAAATTTATATACGAAAGTTATATCCCACTCTAAATTCTAAATAATTGTCTTTTTTTCTTTTCAAGGTGTTCACACGTAATCGCCTGAAAAGTAGAATCTCATTGTTTTGGGGGGTGATTTAAATGAGGGTTTAAATCTAGAATTTTCCATTATTATGTCTAGTAGTAGCAGTATTATTATTATTATTATTATTATTATTATTAGTATTAGTATTATTATTATTATTATTATTATTATTATTATTATTATCATTATTATCATTATTATTATTAATAATTATTATTATCATCTGTATCTTTTCTTTTTACAGTAAAACAAATCAATCTAATATATATTTTATATCGGCAGTAACATTAACCGACCAAATGGTCATAATTATGAAAAATATCTTTGATAAAGGGAAGGCACAGAATAGTTAACAAAGCCCCCTCGCTATCCTCATGTTAAGAATGGTTTTCTAAATAGTAACATTATTATTAAGAAACTCATTCTGTACATGGGGAAGAGACTTTGTTTACTATTCTGTTCTTACACTGTCTTCTTATTTTACATATTAATCGTCGACTATTTTCAATTGTTTTAAAAAAAAATTCTAAATAGCCTTTTGTAAACTAACGACAAACTAATGCAAATCGGAGTTGTTTTAAAACAGAAATAAATATTTAGTTCAATCAATTACAAAGAAAACACATTTAGACAGATGTACTCGTGTAATATACTCCTCTCTGAGTGTACATTTTACGTTTGCAAAAATTTTACAATTTGGAAATTAAAAGAAACGCAACAAATCTCTAATAAAATATTTAAATATTCTTTAAAAATTCGAATCGGGAATTGTATAAGATTTGGCAATTTAGAACAGAATAGGTAATTTTATCGGAATCGGGAAAGATTTTGGAATTGTCCTATCATTAACATATATATATATATATATATATATATATATATATATATATATATATATATATATATATATATATATATATATATATATATATGATAAAAATGGAACTAAGATTTAAAAGTAATGGAAAATGAAAAAAGGAAAAATTACACATATTAATTATATATTGATCAACGTTTCGTATTTATTTGAAGACTTCCTCGGGATAATTGGTCTAAAGAAAAATAACAAGTACAAACTATTTGAAACAGTGGTAGTAGGGGAAGAAAAGCCTAAAAGGCCGCTTATGATAATATAAATTATGAGTTACAAGTATATGCTAGCAGTGAGAGAAATTGAGTTAACTATGGAAAGTGTGAGGTGGAGGGAAATTGTAGCAGTCCGAGTTATTAAAGCAACATCCCCTTATACGACCTGGATATTTAACCCTTCTGGTGTGGCGAGTGCTTTCAGCAAAGAAAACACTCTTTGACGTTTGCTTTCCTAGATATTCATATGGGCAAATGTTTCTTAAAAGGTAAGGATAGAAGACATTTTTGAAAACACTTGTGTTACTGCCTGTTGAGAAAAACAAGTTTACTGTAAATTTTTCGTCCACATCTAGTATATATATATATATATATATATATATATATATATATATATATATATATATATATATATATATATATATATTCTCTTTTTTTTTAATTTCTAATATTTTTGTTTTTGCTGGGGATGGGGCATTCTACCAGATACCAGACATTTACCGGCTATTTCAGACACTCTAGCCGAGAGATCTTTTTAAGATTCTAAGCGTCACTTTAAGTGCAATTGTTTGTATCTCTCTTGCACTCGGTTCACCGGGTATATTCGCCAGATAGTTTTTGAAATTCTTTTTCATTAGTCCGGTTGCTCCTATAATTACTGGGATGATAGAGATTTTCCTCAGATTCCAGTTTCTTTTCATGCCGTACATCAGACTTGGTATTTCGTAATCTTTTCCCTTTCAGCTCTGTTTAAGCCAGAATCATTAGAGACACTGACTTCAACTAGGGTTGCTACTTTCTCCCTTTTCTCCCATATCACTATTTTGTTTTCTAGATATGTAGCTGTAGGCATTGCATAGTCATAGTGGATGGTATATAACTTATTCTAACCGGTCCTTCTTGGTATATAATCTCAGAATTTGCTTGTAAACTGGGTATTCAACTTTTTACATAGAGTCCAGTGAAGATATTTACACACTCCGTTGTGTCGCATTGAGAACATTACAACTGGATGTTGGGTGGCTCACACTCTGCACTTCCGTGTGGCAGAACCTGCACTATATATATATATATATATATATATATATATATATATATATATATATATATATAGTAATAAACGTAGTGATCTATAGCGATAAGTAATAAGACTACACATTAAAAACAAGAATAAGTTTAAGCCTCCAAAATTAATATTAGAACTGTCCGCAAGTTGATATAGTACTAAGTAAAATTCAATTCTACGTGATAGTCATTTGAAGGTTCAATCTTCGGTGCAGGCAATACGAGAATTGCGAATTACTGAAGATTTCTCCCAGTCATGGCTAACGGGACGAGACCATGCTACCTCCGTGGATTAAATAAAAGGTTTCGTTCGAAATTCCCGAGTTTGACAGAAATATTCATGTGTTTGAAAAGTCACTTGAAGATGACCGGAGGTTACAGCGGCCGAAACGTTGTGATGATAACACATATGATGAGAACAGTAGTCTGAATAATCAAAATTATACAAAACCATGTACATTACAGATCGACGCCACTTATCGTTTTGTTTATTAAATCCCTGGAGTTAGATTGGCCATTTTTTTTAGAATTTATAACATCTATTATAATATATGTATATATATATAATATTATATTTTAATATTTTACCTACATACGACGTCCTGTCGAGTTTTCGGCTCTCATCAGTGTAGAGAAATTACAATCTCAGACTGTCAAGGGGCGCGAACCCGGTTCACAAGGACCACTTGAATCTGTAAGCGTCCGTTATATTCCTTTGGAGGCTGTCACGTGATACGAAGAAATTAAGTTATATTATGCTGAAAGCGGCAAGCGTAAACACTAAAAACTGAAGCTTAAGTGAATGTCTATTTTTTTATCTCTCCGACAGTGCTCGAATTTAATTTACTTAAAGGAGCTTCTTATAATATTAAATTATATTTTAATATTTCACCAACATACGACGTCGTTACAAGCTTTCGGCTCTCATCAGTGCAGGGTAATAACAATCTAAGACGGTCACGGCTGCAAACTCGGTTCACAAGGACACCTTGAATCTGTAAGCGTTAGCTCTATCCCTTAGGCCATGGAAGGTTGTCATGTGATACAAATGTATTATATATATATATATATATATATATATATATATATATATATATATATATATATATATATATATAAATTAAATTATTTTTCATTAATTACTCCGACATTATAATCAAAACGAGTTACTGTTATTTAAATCAATAATACAACATAAAATCTTGGTAGTCTGTATATATAGCGGGGGATAAAAGATTAAGAGATCATCTTTTGACTGCCTAATTAGCATAACTATTTTTCAACCATTCATAATTAATTAATGTTTTGTATTATTAATTGTGAATTTTGTTGGCTTATGTTTGCTATCAATATAGAATATTTTAGCCTATATTAACAGAAATTAATTACATTTATTTAATAGATAAATCGGAAAAATAACTAAAACACCTTAAATTTTAACTCCAAGAACTCGCTGATGAATTTACCGAAGGTTGTGTCTTGCTACAAACGAGGCAGAAGCGAGAAGAGAGTGTGTTATTGTTTTGCTTGCGCTCTCTCTCTCTCTCTCTCTCTCTCTCTCTCTCTCTCTCTCTCTCTCTCTCTCTCTCTCTCGCCCTCTTTTGGCAGTTTTTACATTTTCTGTGAAAAATTAACAAATAACTTAACGCCTATTTTATAAATTTTAATAACAAACTGATTTTTTTAAATCTTTACAAAGCCCCCACGTAGCCACGGAGTGCCAGGGGGGGTGCCTTGCCACCCCCTCCAATTACATTTGCCCCCCTGAAATTTGTGATCCAAAAAATATTATAAATGTAAATACTCTTATATTTCCTAGTCAACTATACTTCTTCATTATGAACCAGTATTTACTTTTGTGTAATATATTTTAAAGCAGGGCCGGATCAAGGGGTCAAGGGGCTGGGGCCCTGGGCCACCCACCAAGAGGGGACCTCCCACCAATTTTTAACATAATTTCCGATTTCAAAAACGCTTCTTTGGATTTTATTTTGTTTAAAACTTAATTTTCCATTCCTGGTACTAATGATACCATAATAAATATTTACGGATTTTAAACTACCAGTTAAAATAAATCTATTGACCATAATAACATCTAAATATGGTTTAAATGTGTGTTACCTTGTAAAAATAAAAATAAAATAAAATGGACGTGTTCTTAAACTCAAACATAACTTCGCTAGTTTCAGATCAAGTGGTGAGGGAAACAAAGCCTCGATGCTTTTCACCTGTTTCCTGCTTGGTGAAAGAGATTGTCAGTGTATCTGTCTTTTTTTGTCAACTTACCAAATATATACTTTTAAATATTGTTAATTCACACTATTTAATATCATAAATTATCAATTTCATAATTATAATTCAAATGATGTAATATAAACACAAAATGAATTCACGTTGTTGTTCTGCCAGCTTCTTTTAAAGATATTTTTTAAATTTATAAAAGAAAGTGTTGTCTTCATTCAAAAGATAGAAATGAATACTAGCAACCTAAAATATTTTCAAATGAAAGTGGGAATTAGTTTAAAAAATTATTTTTGTATCTTATCACGAATATCAAATACGTTTTTTTTCTTTTTGTTGTCAGTTGCAACTATTAATTTAAAAAATTGTGAATGTTACATTCAACATTTTTTAAATTAACATAGAAAAAAATCCCAGATTTCACCCGAGATGAAGTTGAAAGAAAAAACAGCATTAGTAGGGTATAAAACCCACGTACAAATAGAAGATTATAATAGAATTCTGTAGAGCTAGCAAGTAGCTACCTGATTTTACGAACTTAATTTTATTATTACTGTGTTTACTATGCTTTATGTGCTTTACTATGCTGATGTTGTTATTTACATGTACCTACCGAAATACACAACGATATATTTAGATTATATAAAAGAAATTGAAATTTTGTATCTACTTATTTATATTTATATATCAGTACACACACACACTGAACCAAAACGTCACTCATATTAGAATATCAATATTAGTTTTGCCCCTCCTAAAAATGCCTTGCCCCCCTCCCTAAAAATGCCTTGCCCCCCCCCCAAGTTGCCTGTTACAAATACCTTTTTATTATTCTCATAGACAAATAAAAACAAAAGTTTAGTAGCACTGTGATCTGTCCATATTACGGAAAAAATAGAGATTCATATTTTGGTATGATTGTAGATTAACATCGTCCTCGTTGCCCCCCCCCCAATTTTTAAGGAGGGTGGAATTTAGCTGAGGATGTTAATCTACAAATTTACCAAAGTTTATTAAAATTATTGAATTCTCTCAGTAAAAAATTTTTTTTTAAGTAACGCCCCCCTGCTCTCAATGTATTGCTGCCCGGAGGACGGGTAGGTTTTGTCGTGGATATATATATATATATATATATATATATATATATATATATATATATATATATATATATATTATAACAATGTTCGCTGAACACTCTCATGAATATGACTTAATTCCCTTTTTTTACGTTGTAATTTCTAAAATCGTAATCTCCTGCACTGATCATAGCTGAAGCTGGAAACGCCAACGTATGTAAGTAAAACATAATTTAATATTTACTTAAAATAGTGTTATAAGCCCCTTTAAGAAATTGAAGTTTAACTCTGTTTTGGGAGTTAAAAATAGAATGTCATGAATGTCATCGTACGTTGAACACTCTCTCGATAGTCTACTGTCTGTGCCTACTTGGGATGAATAGATCTAAGTTCCCTTTCTTTACATGGTAATTTATCATGGTATTTTGGTTAGAGCATTTGCTTGCAGAGTCTAAGGTAATTCTTTAATTGGGATCGAATCTTCCGACCGTCTGAAATTATCAACTCCTACACTGATGATAGCGGAAGCTTGAAACGTCGGCGTATGTATAAAATAATTTAATATTTACTTAAATAAATATGTGCAGTTGAGACCTGTCATGGGAGTGTAAAATAGACTGTCACGTAGCTATATGGAATGTTCCAACAACGTTCGTCAAATACTCTCTCAATAGTCTAATGTCTGTGACTGCTTGGCATGAATAGAACTAAATTCGCTTTCCGTGTATCTTTCCGTCTAGGGATATTCTGTAACTGGGTTCGAATCTTGTGACCGTCTGAAATTATCATCTCCTGCTCTGATAAAAGCGGAAGCTTGAAACGCCGTCGTATGTAGATAAAAATAATTTAATATTTACTTAAATAAATAGTGTTATAAGCCGCTTTAAGAAATTGAAGTTGAGCCCTGTTCAGAGAGTTAAATATAGAATGTCACGTAGGTATATAACATATTCCGACAGCGTTCGTTGAGCACTTTTTCGATAGTCTACTGTCTGTGCCTGCTTGGCATGAATATAATTTAATTCGCTTTTTTACGTAATAATTTCTCGTGGACGTTTGGTTAAAGCGCTTTCTTGTTAATTTAATATTTAGTTTAAGAAAATCAAGTTGAGCCCTGTTCAGGGAGCTATTAATAGAATGTTACGTAGCTATATGGCATGTTCCGACAACGTTCGTTGAACACTCTCTCAATATTCTACTGTCTGTGCCTGCTTGCCATGAATAGAACTTAATTCCTTATCTTTGCGTAGTAATTTTCTCTCTAGGGATATTCTGTAACTGTTTTCGAATCTTGCGACCGTTTGAAATTATAATCTTTTACAGTGATTACAGCGGAAGCTTGAAGCGCTGGCGTATGTAGGTAAACTAATGTAATATTTACTTAAATAAATATTGCTATAAGCAACTTAAGAAAATAAAGTTGAGCCCAGTTCAGGGAGTTAAAAATAGAATGTCACTAGATAGGTTAGTGTCTGTGACGGTTTGGCATTAATATAACTTAATTTCCATTTTCTTTACATTGTAATTTATTGTAGCCGTTTTTAGAGCGCTTGCTTGCGGAGTCTATGTTGATTCTGTAACTGGATTCGAAGCTTATGACCGTCTGCAATTATCATCATCTACACTGATGATAGCCGAAGTTTGATACACGGGCGTATGTAGGTAAAAATAATTTAATATTTACTTAAATAAATATTGTAATAAGCCTTTTTAAGAAATTGAGGTGAGTCCTGTTCGGGGAGTTAAAAATAAACTGTTACGTAGCTATATGGCATGTTCCGACAACGTTCGTTGAACCCTCTCTCGATAGTGTACTGTCTGCTTAGAGCACTTGCTTGTTGAGTCTAGGTTGATTCTGTAACAGTCTTCGAATCTTGCGACCGCCTGAAATTATCAACTCCTACACTGATGATAATGGAAGCTTTAAACGCTGGCGTATTTCGGGAATTAATTTAATATTTACTGAAATAAATCAAGGGAGGCGCGAGAGCGCTCTATCCCTTAATAGACACACGAATGGCCTATGCTGGAAATCTCATTTCTTTGATCAATCATAACTCAAACACTAATAAACCAAATTAGTTAAAACTTTGCAGAACATTTGTATTTGATAGGTTCTATAAGTGTGTAGAATTTCAGCATCATTAGTCAAGGCAACGCAGAGATCCAGAAAGTGCAATCATGAAATCATGTTATCTGTGTGTACGTACATATGTGCCACCCTGTATCTCATCAACTATTTGATGGATTCAGCTGATTTTTGGCAGAGATAGAGGTTCTAGGGTCTAGTTGGTGGCATTTTAATTTCAGTTTACCATATACCTTAGCTTTCCAGAAAATTCCAAAAAACCTTAAAAATTACCAGTATTCATACACTTTATTCTATATCTTATCAACCATTCTTGGATTCAGCTGATTTTTGGCAAAGATAGAGGTTCTAGTGTCTAGTTGATGGCATTTTAATTTCAGTTTACCGTATACCTTGATTAGTCAAACTACCAACTATATCAGTTATGAGAAGGCATTGTATTGAGGCATAGCCTTTACAAAAGTAGTGACATTCCATGAAAAATGCCAGTATACTGAAATCATATGCCCTTAATAGGGTTAAGATGAAAATTAATATACACTAAATGTACAAAAGCAAGGAATTTCCCAAATTTTTACACTTTTATTGTCATTAAGGGTATGCGAGCACAACAGGGCTATGTATTTTACTGGTAGGAATTTTTCTTTAGCGCACCTCACACACTTCATCCACTCATGCATAGAGATTTATACTGTAGGGATGTGATAATGAAATGGTTTGGCTGATATGTAGTCATACCCTTAATGACAATAAAAGTGTAAACATTTGGGAATTTCCTTGCTTTTGTACATTTAGTGTATATGAATTTTCATCTTAACCCTATTAAGGGCATATGATTTCAGTATACTGGCATGTTTCATGGAATATTGTAATAAGCAGTTTTTAAAAATTGAAGTTTTTCCCCGTTCAGGGAGTTAAAATACACTATCACATGTTCCAAGAACGTTCTCTGAAAACTTTCTCGATAGTCTACTCTCTGTGACTGCTTGGCATGAATAGAACTTTATTTCTTTTTCGGTACGTGGTAATTTTTCGTTGCCGTTTGTTAAGAGTGCTTGCTTTCGGAGTCTGGAGTGATTCTGTAACTGGGTTCGAATTATATTATCACACATGATAGCAAGAGCTTGAAACGCCGGCGTATGTAGATAAAAATAATTAAATATATACTTAGATATATATATTTATAACCGTTATTAAGAAATTGAGCCAAGTTCGAGGAGATCAAAATAGACCGTCACGTTTCGACAACGTTCGTTGAACACTCTCTGGATAGTCTACTGTATGTGGCTGCTTGGCATAAATAGAACGTAATTCATTTTTATTTACGTAATAATTTCTTGTGGCGGAGAATAGGGTAAGTCTGTAACTGGGTTCGAATTTTCCGACTGTCTGAAATTACCAACTCCTACACTGATGATAGTGGAAGCTTGAAACGCCGGCATATGTCGGAAAAGTAATTTAATATTTACTAAAAGATATATATATATATATATATATATATATATATATATATAACTTTAAAACTTTACTAGATATATATATATATATATATATATATATATATATATATATATATAGATAGATAGATAGATAGATAGATAGATAGATAGATAGATAGATAGATAGATAGATAAAACATGTAGCTTTGGCGTGATAAATAAATAAATCTTATTGGTTCTATTTTGTTAAATTACACACTGATACAGTTGGGAAAAGGGTATTCATTTCTCGAGTTATCCAACTCTAGTAGACGTAGGTGAAATGTTGACAAATTTCCAGCTCCAGTAAATCAACCCTGACAGACATGTTTCCCGCCTCTCGATCGCCTTAAGTGTCACATACGGAGGACCAGCTCTTCTCTTTGGATTCGGAGACCAGAGTAGTGGAGAGCATTGTTCTTTTTAGTAATGCTTGGGTTACTGATGAAGCGGGTTTGATGATTTAAAACTCGAAACCTGCAGTAAAAGCAATTCATCACAGACGAGCGACCTTGAAGCATCGACAAAATGAATGTGATGACGTATTTCAGGCGAGTGGCATTCGCTTTTATTGAATTGTCAAATAATTTTGTACTAATTTCAGGGTTTTTTAAAATTCAAACGAAACTTTTAGTTAATTACTGTCAATTACAGTTAATTTCATAGTTAATCTCATAAAAATCCCTGAATATTTATTGCATTTGTTTAAAATAATAAAGTTCAAATCAGTTTTTGCCGTGAATTAAGATCATTGTATGGCAACGGCAGATCTTGTAAACAATTGGATTATAGAGGTTTAACTTGCTTTGAAAAAATAACATTTTTAAAATGGAAAAATAAAACGAAATAAATCAGAGGTTAAGGTTATCAAATGACATTGAGGCAATTATGTTGAGTGAAAAATAACGCGCAGTTTAAACAACACTCTTAAAGACACATACACACCACACAGACATGCACACGCACACACGCACACATGCACACGAACCCACACACACGTGTTCTCGATCCGAATACAGAAACCTATTTTTTTTAGAGAATGACGCACATTTACTGTTTTTTTTTCAAATCCTTAATCTCTTTTTAAGAATCACAATTGGCATATTGTGGAATGGAAGAAAACTCAAGTCAAAAATCATTTGTGCATGTACATAACATGTCAAAAGAAACATTCATTCGATATTTCATAGTTTCAAATTATTAGCCTCACTTGTTCAAATGAAAATGTTTAATCCCTGATTTTTTTTTTATTTTAAGACATTAAGGTGGTTTTGTACTTGTCTTTCTACTGTAATGGTGCTAAACGAAGAATGCGAATCTGCCGTATCCATAAAAAGCTGTTACGCTGTAGTAGATGGTTACGCGTTTCTACTAAAAGTGATAACACATTCAAAGTTTCAAACTGATGAGATATTCATTCTGCTTACTTTTAAACCCAAGGGTTTATAGGTAATAACAAGCAAAATCCAAATGTACTTTTAAGTTTCAATAATCGATAATGATATTGAACGTATATGATAAATTCAAATATTCACTTTCCTGGGCATGATAGATTTAAACTATGTAATACGAAGCTTCAACGGCGCTTCACGTTAGCTCGACTAAAAGCTGTTTTCCGCTAGGGAATTTAAAAGAAGACATGAAGCGTCCATTCTTTTTTGGTAAACGGCGTGCAGCTTTGTATCTATAGCGTGAATCACAAATACCCAATTCCGGAATACTTTTCTTCTAACCAAATGTATAATACAAACCCTAACCCTGACCCTACCCCTAACCCTAACACTCTCTACAAATTCGCCAATAAAAAGTTAGTTATCTTTGTATGGATAAACTTTGTTATTCCTTCTTTTGAAATTGCCCTAACCCTAACCCTTACCCTAACCCTAAACCTAATCTTAACCCTAACACTAAACCTTATATATAAATTGGTGTGGTAAACACAATTATTGTGGTTTAGCTCCAAATAGTAACGATTAATCTCGGACAATAATGATGTACTTAAAATACAGCAATAATTCATCCATTGGTATAAATGTAAATTATGTTACAATAATACAGACATGTTTTACTCATGACTGATACGATGTTTCTCACTAGTAATTTTTATTAATGATGATGATACACGGATAAATCAGATCATCATCATCATCATCATCATCATCATCATCATCATCATCATCATCATCATCATCATCATCAGTTTAACGTAAATTTGACATGCTGGCATGTGTTGGACGTCTTTTAGAAATTCATTTCCAAGCTACCCTATGTCATGCAGGTCTGTATTTCTCCTTTCTCTTAAGTTTATCCTTATCACTTCCTTATATGTCTTTCCAATGGGCTGATGCTACTACCTCAATTGGTATGCATCTATTAACCTAGGAACTCATCTATTCTTTCAACGTTGCCATACCATTGAAGCCTCCTGTTTTGTACGCATCTCTCTATACTGTCAAGATTGAATCTTCCTCTGACCTCATCAGATCTGTGCCTGACATGCGTTACATTCTCATATCATTTCTCTCCATTAAACGCATGTCCTCAACCCTTAGTGGCGAGGTTTCACTTCCATACATCATCACATTTCGTACACATGCTTTATAGACTCTTCCCTTGGTCGACAGTGGTAACGCTCTGCTGTTAAGTAATGGCAAAAATTCCCTGAATTGTCTCCATCCACTCCTAATTCTAGCCAGCATACTAGCACCTGATCCACCTTTAATTGCAATGGTGTCACTAAGGTAAAAAAAATGTCTAAACAACGTTAATAACTTCGCCATCCACATATATTTCCTCCACATCTGAGTTTGCATTCGTCTCTGTTTTCCTAAACGTCTTGCATACAAACTTATCCACTCTCAATCTATCTGTAATTCCACTTCACTTCTTATGTACCCTATGCTTACAAGTACTACAAAAAATGACTCCCTTACCACAAACTGAGCATGGGAGTTTTCCTCTTTCCGGAGAGTTTTTAATATTGCAATCACTGATTAACACTTTTGTGACTTCCACTCTCGGAACTTTACTTTCCATGGCATTCCTCCAAGTTTTGAACTTAACAAGTAAACCTCCCATTGTTTCACGGGTAAGTACTAAATCATCAGCATTCAGCATCTCATCTGTACAACCCGCGCGGAACTCCCTGGATAATACTTCTAAGACACATCTGAGAAGCAACGAACTTGCTAAAGAGCCTTGATGTTCTCGTATTTTAACATTAAAGCTGTCACTAAATGTGTTGTTTATTCTAACACGACTTTGAGTATTTCTGTACATTATTGAACAATCTTCAATAACCACTAGTTTGCCCCTAGTTTACGAAATGCTCACTAGATAACTTCGCTTTGAACTCTCTGTAAAAAAATAACCATAACAAATCTAGTTTATTAATGTTTACATCCAGTATCATTGAGCGGCTGGTTCACTATGAACTACTGAGTTAAAAGCGAACCAGCTGCTCAATAATAACGAATTATCTATGAACTGTTTCAAACTTATTCAATCATTGCTAATTGATTACGTTTATTATAACTAACATTGATAACTAAAACATTATACAAGTTAAATGTGACCCCATTTTACATGTGGCGAAAATAATTATACTTATTTTACAATATTCACTAAAATCAGAAAATTATCTGATTTGAATTAAATTTTAACCATTTACTGATTCAATATACTTTAGTATACTTAATACAGAATTTATTTTAAAAGAATGTATCGAAATGTTTTTTCTTGTATACCCTAATTTATTTAAATCGTCAAATCGAAATAATTTTTTTATGAAAGAATATATCAATATTTTTACAAGTCTATCAAACCATTACCCGTGTTAAAAGGTTTTTTCAAACTTTATGAAAATGAATTCAATCAATTTATTGTTAAGAATTAGTCATTTTATAGTCAGACTATTATGAAAATGAATTCAATCAATTTATTGTTAAGAATTAGTCATTTCATAGTCAGACTGTTATGAAAATGAATTCAATCAATTTATTGTGAAGAATTAGTCATTTTATAGTCAGACTATTATGAAAATGAATTCAATCAATTTATTTTTAAGAATTAGTCATTTTATAGTCAGACTATTATGAAAATGAATTCAATCAATTTATTGTTAAGAATTAGTCATTTTATAGTCAGACTATTATGAAAATGAATTCAATCAATTTATTGTTAAGAATTAGTCATTTTATAGTCAGACTATTATGAAAATGAATTCAATCAATTTATTGTTAAGAATTAGTCATTTTATAGTCAGACTATTATGAAAATGAATTCAATCAATTTATTGTTAAGAATTAGTCATTTTATAGTCAGACTATTATGAAAATGAATTCAATCAATTTATTGTTAAGAATTAGTCATTTTATAGTCAGACTATTATGAAAATGAATTCAATCAATTTATTGTTAAGAATTAGTCATTTTATAGTCAGACTATTATGAAAATGAATTCAATCAATTTATTGTTAAGAATTAGTCATTTTATAGTCAGACTATTATGAAAATGAATTCAATCAATTTATTGTTAAGAATTAGTCATTTTATAGTCAGACTATTATGAAAATGAATTCAATCAATTTATTGTTAAGAATTAGTCATTTTATAGTCAGACTATTATGAAAATGAATTCAATCAATTTATTGTTAAGAATTAGTCATTTTATAGTCAGACTATTATGAAAATGAATTCAATCAATTTATTGTTAAGAATTAGTCATTTTATAGTCAGACTATTATGAAAATGAATTCAATCAATTTATTGTTAAGAATTAGTCATTTTATAGTCAGACTATTATGAAAATGAATTCAATCAATTTATTGTTAAGAATTAGTCATTTTATAGTCAGACTATTATGAAAATGAATTCAATCAATTTATTGTTAAGAATTAGTCATTTTATAGTCAGACTATTATGAAAATGAATTCAATCAATTTATTGTTAAGAATTAGTCATTTTATAGTCAGACTATTATGAAAATGAATTCAATCAATTTATTGTTAAGAATTAGTCATTTTATAGTCAGACTATTATGAAAATGAATTCAATCAATTTATTGTTAAGAATTAGTCATTTTATAGTCAGACTATTATGAAAATGAATTCAATCAATTTATTGTGAAGAATTAGTCATTTTATAGTCAGACTATTATGAAAATGAATTCAATCAATTTATTGTTAAGAATTAGTCATTTCATAGTCAGACTGTTATTTATATCAGACTCGAAAGGAAGAAAATCTACAACGATTTATTTTTTTAGAAAAATAATCCAAGTATTAGGTTTTAATGTTTTCATCATTGCAATCCATCAGAAATATCATTTTTATAATTCACTAGCTGTCCTGACCCGGCGTTGCCCTGGAGTATTGATACTTGCATTTGTATTTCGCAAAAACAAAATATTTTTAATCTACCCGCCGTCATCTCAAACGTATGATCAAATCTTAATTTATTAACTTGTAAATATATCAGTAATTATAGTCTAAGAACCAGCGCTTCATCATTAAAAATTAAATTTCAATAAAGTATTCCGATAAAAGATAGAAACACAATAAATAGAAATACAGAAAACTCTTAATATTGTAATTTGAAAAAATATAACTTCAATTGTTCACATAAGCAGAAATAAATGAAATACATACTTGTCGCGATTAGAACTCACAAGCGACTAATGGTGAGACTAGCGAGATAACTTTAGGAATACCAGTTCGGTTGAATATATGAAGTTCATAAGGTTAACTTATTAGGTGCTAAAAAATCTAAGACGACAAGCATACACGATAAGAATTATGATATTAGTATGTTTCGCTCGTATTACACTTTTAATTTTCTATAGACTACGAAATAATCGTTAATTGCTGTAAAGTAAGCAACTATTATTTGGATCATTCATGTATGCTACTTAAAGAAATGTAGGGTCGGATAGAAAATGCAATTGGTGAATATGAACGAGATTTATATTGTATGACGTAAAGGACACAGCCTGAAAAGTTACGTAAATGACGGGCAAATAAGAATCAAATATTGATGTGTTAGTTTAAATGCATTTTAAAATCCGGCTGACTTTTCTTTATATATTAGAAGACGTAATTGAAAGATCCTAAAATGTAAATCTTAATGCTGAAAATATTCATTATTTTCTGTTTTTAAGACGACTTTGTGTAGAAAATCAAGTATTTCTTTTTACTTTTCTCCATTTATTATAGCTTATAAATATATCATCGACGTTTCATAATGATCCATAATAAACCGATGCCAATCCTTAAATAGTAAAGAGTAAAAATATTTTGTCTTAAAATAAAAAATAATACATTTTGAATTATGTTAGTTAAAGAAATGCGTACTTAATTAACTGTTATACACATGTTTTATAAAGAGGGGCGAAATCGTAAAAGTTCTATTGATACCACTTGAAATTCGAACAAGAGATAGTAAGATAATTGATTTAAGTAAAACTAAGTAAAACTTTTTCGGGGTTGAATCAATTGATAAGCAAATTGATGTATTCGCTTTGAAACAAGTCTTAAAACTAGGGTCTTAGCGAGATAGAGAAAGAAAGACATCTGAATAAGGGTTGATATGAAATCCATGTGAAAGAAGAAAATATTAAAAATAATAAAAATGAACACATTACCGCCTTTTACGCTGCAGCAATGAAATACAGTGGGTTCCCTTAAATAGACATGAATCGACCCTAATTATTTTAAATCTAATTCATCAACTTATGAAAAAATATTTATGGAAAACTCATGTTTGACAAAGGTTTCTAGAAGAATCAATGCAAAACAGATGATACAATCTTTCACTCTATAATAAAGGCCACTGTGAATTAAATTTTATGTACAAGAGAAAATAATATAAGCCGTCTAATCTAAGCTACAATGCAAATTCTTATCTACGTGATTTGTTGAACACTGGTACGACGGCTGACTAATGTTGTCCGCTTAATTTGACATAAATACAATGTATTTCTCTACCTGTAGCATGGCGGTTTGAATTGTCCTCATCGGTTAGGGCGTTTGGAATTGAGTTACGGCTGACTCGTGTTTCAGGGTTCGAATAATGCGACCGGTTTGAACAGTTAATCCCATACTGAAGATTCCGTTACGATGAAACGTATACGTTGTAGATAGCAATTAAATATTCATTAATAAATATATATATATATATATATATATATATATATATATAGAGAGAGAGAGAGAGAGAGAGAGAGAGAGAGAGAGAGAGAGTCCGGCGACCGGTATGAATAATCATCTCTACACTGACGATTCTCGAAAGGATGAAACGTATACGTATGTAAATAAAAACAAATATATATATATATATATATATATATATATATATATATATATATAATTAACTTGTTACAAATATCCAGGGGGTATGAATCCGAAGGAAGTTGAAACCGGGTTTATGAGAGTCCCAAATGAAAATTCAGAGCAAAATATATATTTTTTGATTTTATTCCATTAGTTGCGACAAAACAGGTTTTGTTTCATTGGTGCGGATAGCTACCAATTCATCAGGCCGGCGAAAGGAATTCAAACTTGAATTTGAATTCCTTTCGCCGGCCTGATGAATTGGTAGCTATCCGCACCAATGAAACAAAACCTGTTTTGTCGCAACTGATGGAATAAAATAAAAAATAAAAATATATATATATATATATATATATATATATATATATATATATATATATATATATATATATATATAGAGAGAGAGAGAGAGAGAGAGAGAGAGAGAGAGAGAGAGAAATGTACTTCACTCTTGTTGTCACACGAGTAAAAAAAAACGTACCGGACTAAACCACTTCAAATGTTTAAGAGAAGGGAGAAAGCAAATAGCAAGTAAGACAACCTCCACCGTCTGAAATGAATTCTACAAAAAGGCCTCCACTCTATAATCAGATCTATACTTTTTTCTTTTTTCTTTTTTCTTTCTAAACCGATTAATACGTTTTTATTTTTAACTTCTTTTTTAATTTTCCATTTTAGACGTTTTCTTTTTACTTATTTATTTTTTTAACTTCATCGATTCAGACGTTATTTTATGAGAATATTAGTGCGAACACTGGCGAAGCATAATTGTTTTCCGTCATTTTTTACGGAGGGTGTACACTCATTAGAAAATAAAGCGGTTCGATGAAAGAAGAAATTACTTCGTAGGGCTTGTTGGTTGTTTGAAATGAATGCATACACTTTGGTCGCATCGTACTTCTTTAACGTTTTCAAGGGATCAGCTTTTCTTTCTTACTGTGGTTTAATTTCCGGTGAACACTGCCAATTGAGCTAAACAGAAGAGTCTCAGCATTCGAAAAGGTTGACTGCAGCGTAAATAGAAACCGCATCTCTCAAAAGCAACTTATATAAAGAAATTAGTTTTCAGTTTTGTAACCAGTTACATGAAAAAGAGAAGAAACGTTGCGGCTAATTAGGTTAAAAACCTCCTTTGTGGTAATGGCGTGCCGCAACGTTCAAAGCAGCAGCGACACCAGAAAGCAGATCCAATCTCATCGTCTTAATTTAATGTATGAAGGCAAAATACCTTCCACCAACGACGTTGTCGCTTAAATGCAGATTCCGATGTACCGAGCCAAAGGTCGTTTAAACAGTAGCACACGAGCAACACCAAATGTATTAAGGCGTACCAGAAGAAGAATATCTATAATGATACTCGCTTAATTAATCCAAGGAACAATCCAAATTTGAAACTGGTAACATAATACTGTTGAATTCGCGCTAGAGATAATCTATATAATAATACGCTAAGGCAATTTAATGTGCGTACGTACGTTATCACCTTCCAACACTTTTTTAAAAGATGCAACAAAAAAAATCAACTGATGCCGCTGTTGTGTCGATTGTGAAACTCAAACTAAAATACACTTTCTTGGCCGTTTCACTATCAGATTTTGATCAACGTATGACTACATTAAAACCGTTAAGCAAACTCGCGTACTATGATTATTTTAGGAGGCATGCGTATTTCAGTTAATTTAACATCAATATTGGACGACATATTGAAAAATGTGAAGTTGTTTACTTTTAAGACGTTATTCCTTTTAAACTATTGGGTCACCACTTATTACGGCAAGAGCCACTCGAGGATAAAAGTTAATGAGACCAAAATTATTGTCAGTCGAAACATGAGGAACACTATGGTAGTACTGAGATTGATCACTGGGATGAATTACGCTTGATTACTGATAATGACAAGAATTGTTTGACATTGGATTTAAAGACAATGAAGTTGTAATCAGGACGGAAGCAGTCCCGCAATAATATGTTCGAAGGTATTCTGAAAAGAATAAGTATATTAATTGTTTTGAAAGGATTAAAACTACCTCACAAGGAAGCTGAAAATATGTTGCGGAAGAAATCTTGAAATTATAAACTTTCCTACATTCAAACTATAGTAGACCTCTTGTACGTTATGACGCACATGTAATACTAAAAAGTATTCCTTTTAAATATTTCTAGAATATTGAAATAAGAAATGTTGACAACTTAAAAGACTTCAGTTGCCCACCTTGGACGCTATCTTGAAAATAATAGGTTTTAAGTTATTGGATTGTAATAATCTTTTAGATCTAATCCAATTTATCTTCCTCCCAAGAGGTAAGATGTGACACAAGGTCGGGAAAGTGGGAAAGAACCAGCGCTCAAGAATTTGAGCACTCTGTTTTTTTTTTTAATTGCCTGGGTAGCCCCGTCGGCATTCCCCGGTAGGGGCGCCTCAGGCAGTAAGCAATAAACTTGCTCCTCCCCAAAGAGGGGAGGCAAAGCCTGGGAGGGTGCGCCTCCTAGAACTGCACAGGACGGACAACCGATTAACCGGCGTAAATTATTAAAGAACCCTCAGATAGAATAATTACTGCGGGCATTACACCAAAAGTAAGTATTTAATCTGTGGTTTTAATGGATTTCACATCATATTGGATGATATATATATATATATAAGTATCAATTTTTATTTATACAAACATTATTGGTTACATATGTGCATACATGTTTCGGTTGCACTTTTCCCAGAAAGTCAACCTCATCAGACCAAGAATTTTCGAGAAAGCCATTTCTCGAAAATTCTTGGTCTGATGAGGTTGACTTTCTGGGAAAAGTGCAACCGAAACATGTATGAACATATGTAACCAATAATGTTTGTATAAATAAAAATGTATACTTATAAACAGCTCTACTTGTTATTGAGCACTTTTGCATAAACACTTGAGTTTCTACGGATTTACATTTACAGAAACTAATACAATACATGTACGATATATATATATATATATATATATATATACCCAAAACAAAGCGTTATTTACGATAAGCAACTTTCTTACAGCAGTTGCATGTACTCACGCATTGTGTTGTGTCATTTACAGACACACACACACACACACACACACACATATATATATATATATATATATATATATATATGTATATATATACTAGGGGAGGTCGATTTTGAAACTGTAAATTATCGCACTCGAAGAAAGTTGCAAAATAATGTCAAAAGTTACCACAAGAAATATTTTTCTTCAAAATTTTGTATTTATTTGAGCATTGCAACTTTAAGATCAAATAAATCGAGATTTTTTCTCACTGCCGAGATTTCACCGGCAGATGTGTCGCCTTAAATTAAACCCGGGTTTTAACAAAAAAAAGTAATACATTACTTAATAATAAATATTTTAAAGTTTATTATTATTTTTCTTAAGAAATTAAATGTACATATTCAAATTAAAAAGGAATAAAACACTATGATATTTAATGTTATATATAAATAATTATTTGTTTACATAGGCGTTTTATTTATTGGATATTTTTTATGGTATTCACCGGTTGAAAATTCATCGGGCGAATTTGACTTCCCGTGTTGATTGTCTGTTTAATTATCACACATATATATTGAATTGTCGAGCGCTGGCTTATCTAATCCCACTTTCCCGACCTTTTGTCACACCTTACCTTGTGGGAGTTAGATAAATAAAAACTAGTTCAGCCAGGGGGTTTTACCCCACCAAATAAACCGGTATCGTCCGGGCCTTTGGGTCTGGATTCACGCCCGTCTATTGGGGCTTGTCCGTCCTGTGCAGTTCTAGGAGGTGCATCCTCCCAGGTTTTGCCTTCCCTCTTTGGGGAGGAGTAAGTTTATTGCTTACTGTCTGAGGCGGCCCTACCGGGGAATGCCGACGAAGCTGCCAAGGCAATTTTTAAATGGCCAGAGTGCTCACCTCTCGAGCACTGGCTTTCTCATCCCACTTTCCTGACCTTTTGTCAATCTTACCTTGTTGGGGGTAGATAAATAAAATCTAGTTCAGCCAGGGGTTTTTACCCCACCAAATAAACCGGTATCGTCCGGGCCTTTGGGTCTGGATTTACGCCCGTCTATTGGGGCTTGTCCGTCCTGTGCAATTCTAGGAGGTGCATCCTCCCAGGCTTTGCCTTTCCTCTTTGGGGAGGAGTAAGTTTATTGCTAACTGTCTGAGGCGCCCCTACAGGGGAATGCCGACGGGGCTGCCCAGTCAATTTTTTAATGGCCAGAGTGCTCACCTCTATAGCGCAGGGTTATCTAATCCCACTTTCCTGACCTTGTGTCACATCTTACCTTGTTGGAGGTAGATAAATAAAACTATTTCAGCCAGGAGTTTTTACCCCACCTAAAATATATGTATTGGAGTTGATGGGAGAATGGATAAGGACACATTGATGTATAAGGAAATTGTGGATGAAAATAGACAGAGAATTATGAAAAAAACTAAGGGACCAGAACACCATTTAACTTTTACAAAAGAAACACCATGTGAAAGTAAATATCTGACACATAGAGGTCTTCCGAATAGTGGTGCAACAGGTGCTGTTCATGCAGATCAAGTGGTGGATGTTTTGCATGAATTCCACAGTGAGAACAGTATCAAGGCTATACTTGTTGACAACACTAATACCAACACAAGTTGCGATGGTGGAATGGTTGCAATTTTAGAAAAAAAACTTTTTAAAACTCTTCACACAATTGGTTGCTCTTTGCATCATAATGAACTACCTTTCAGAGCCCTTTTTAAAAACATAGATGGTTGCGCAAAGGGCCCTACAACATTCAGTAGCCCTCTGGGGAAATTATGCTCAAATGATTGATATGATTTACCCCAAATATCATTTTCCACTATTAGCAATCCTCTAGAGTCAATTTTTAAAATTGATGAAATACATGATCTTAGTTCTGACCAAAGACTCCTTTATGAATACACAGTAGGTATTTCTAGAGGTAAGGTTGACTCTAGATATGCCTCCTGGAAAATTGGTCCTTTAAACCAAGCAAGATGGTTAACTTTGGCCATCAGGCTTATGTGTTTATGGACTCGTGGTGCATACCCACAAAGGCACACAACAAAACTACACTATGTAGTAAATTTTATTGTAAATGTGTATGCCACTTTTTGGTTTGAAATTAAAAGAAATAGTAAATTCCACAATCAGTAAGTGCACATTTTTAATATGACCCAGAGGATTAAGGAGAAGCCTCAGGAAATCCAAGATATCACATTTAGAAATATACAAGGTAATACATTTTGTTTACTGCCTGAAAACTTTCTATATTCCATGGTTAAATCTGAGGAGATTGAAGTAAGAGAAGAAGCTTTAAAAAGAATTTTGGCCATTAGGTAAGTAATATTTATTCATATATCTCTGACTCAATTATTTATTCCAATTTATAGAATGATTTTTAAAGATTTTATCTAATTTCACCATAATTATTAAAGCAGTACAGATTGGAATTTTTTAATAATTCAATTAATTAATTTGTTCTTTCAGGAGTGAGGAGTCAACCAGAAAAAGATTAAAAAGAATACTACCTATTAATTTTAATGCCACACATTGGACACAATTAATAGATTTAAAATTATGCGGCATTTTTGAACCACCAATGACGGAAGATTTTACTGAATCTGAACTTCGAGAATCGTTGATGAATGGAACCAAGCTTGACTTGCCAGATTTGCCCTCACATTCTCAGGGTGTGGAACGGGCAGTTAAGTTAATAACAGAAGCTTCACAAACTGTATATGGTTTTGAAGCAAGGCATCAACACATTACAGCCAAAGTTTTGAGTCAGAAATTGAGACCAGCATTTTTGTCTAAGGGGTCTTATATGGAGCAATTTGACTCTCTATATTAAGCTTCATTAAAATAGTGTTAGGTTTTTCCTTATTTCTTTGCTTGTTATATTTTCACTAATAACAGAAAAAATCATTTTTTTAGGTATTCAAATATTACTGTTTAATTCATAACGTTAAAAGGTAGTTTACAAAAGCAGATACTGAAAATGAGGGGGGGGGGCAAATTTTCAATTTGAAGATTTCTTTAATTCATATCATTTTTATAAAATAAAAGGACATTCCCTGCTTTTAAATGCTAAAATTATTTGGTTTTCACACCAATATTCAAGCAAATCTTGCAAAAACGAGGAATTTTCAGTATATTCTTGTCTACGATCTTTGATACCAAACGCTCAAAAAACCGCTGAAGTTTTTGATCTAATTTTTTGCATAAGTATTTAATAGGTCTATATACAACTTTCGGAACGTGCCTTTTTTTAATATTTAAAAAAAAGTGTAAAATCGACCTACCCTAATATATACCTATATATATATAAAAAACAAAGCGTTATTTGCGGTAAGCAACCTTCTTACAGCAGTTACATTTACTCACACATTGTGTTGTGCCATTTACACACACACACACACACACACACACATATATATATATATATACATATATATATATATATATATATATATATATATATATATATATATATATATATATATATAACTATTGTGAGCACCGGCCAATACCTGATGAGCTTCCAGAACTCAAACCTTATGATGGTATGCCAACATCAAAAAACCAGAGCAAGCAGAACAACCTCTATCACAAAACTGTCTAAACATTTTGGACAGGATTGTCTTACAAATGAGGCAGAAATAGACACAGAAATAGCTCGCAAAAGCCGTCAGAAATACACCAAGACCTTCCATTCCAGAAAACTGGAAGAATGGGCCAACCAACAACGTGCTAAGTATTTCCTAGGTGAATTATCCCAGGAATATATAGATAAGGAAGATTCTGTAAACTGGCTGAAAAGAGGATCTCACCACTATGATCAGAAGATAATGATAAAGGCTGCTCAAGATCAAGGCTTGATGACAAATGCCTTTAAAAAGATGAGTGGTCTCAGCAACAATAACAAGTGCAGGTTCTATCACACAGAAGTAGAGAGTGTGAGCCACCTGAAATCCAGTTGTAAGGTTCTCCTAGCGGATGGCTATTATACAATGCGACACAACGGAGTGTGTAAATATCTTAACTGGACTATTTGTAAAAAGTTGAATATAGAGCGTAGAAGCAAGTCCTGGGAGCATATACCAGAAAGAACAGTTGCAAAGAATTTATACACCATCCACTATGACTATGCAATCCCTACAGCTACATATCTAGAAAACGGAGCTGTTAAACCTGACATCGTAATATGGGACAAAAGGGAGAAAGTAGCAACCCTAGTTGAAGTCAGTGTCCCTAATGATGCAGGATTGAACAGAGCAGAAAGGGAAAATATTACGAAATACCAAGATCTTATGTACGACATGAAAAGAAACTGGAATCTTAGGAAAATCTCTATCATCCCAGTAATTATTGGAGCAACAGGACTAATGAAAAAGAATTTCAAAAGCTATCCGGCGAGTATATCCGGTGAACTGAATGCAAGAGAAATACAAACAATTGAACTTTAAGGGACGTTTAGAATCTTTAAAAGATCTATGGGCTGGAGTGTCTGAAATAGCTGGTGAATGTCTAGCATCCGGTTGGATGACCAATCTTTAGCAAAAACGGAAAGATAATAAATATATATATATATATATATATATATCACTCTTTTTTATTTTACTTCAGTCGAACATCCCAGAAGTCAAGAGGCACCTTCCTGGGGTTTACACTTGATCTCTATACGTGATGCATAGATATTAGAATATTCTATTTAAGTTCTCTTTTATCTCTCAAACGTTGAGTTAGTAAAGAAATAAAGAACATTAATTTTCCTCACAAAATTGACTAGTTATCTATGTTATAGTATATCTTTATTGCAGTCTTTTGATCTTACCGGATTCCAGGACTAGAATCCATCTGGTCTAGTGGAGTATCCAACTAAAAGTTGTTACTTGAGATAACATTACTTGGGGAAGCTGCACCATTCTCCGAACAAGCCAGTGTATAGCCGTGTCGAGGGGATCTTCTTTGGGCTTCGAATACTATGTTATTTTGAATATTTGTTCAGGGTTTACTTGTAATGAAAAGTATCCTCATGTTAGGTTGTCCTGACAAACCCTTGTACAGAGAGACCGAAGACACTCGAGGATGATGTCTTGTAATTAATTGAAACACTCCCTAATATATATGTGTGCGTATGTGTAGAGAGAGAGAGATAGAGTGAATGCGTGTGATAGATAGATAGATAGATAAATAGATAGATAGATAGATAGATAGATAGATAGATAGATAGATAGATAGATAGACAGACATATTGGGATATGAGGAATTTTTTTTGTCAGGGAAATATATTCATATGGGGAGATGTTATTAATGTTACTGAGAACAACATTCGTCTGAGAATCTCACATTTATTTTGTAGGGCGCATTTTTATTGTCCAATCAAAAGACGACACTTCTATTGTATTAGAATAACATTTATTGCCATGAAGAGATACACTTTGTTTTCAATTATGCTAAGGCGACAAAGTAAGACACGCATGAATCATGCCAGACTTTGTTTCCAAGCGGAACATTACCTTCCAACCCCAAACCATTACACTCTCTCCTTCGGCTCTTACTTTTCCGATAGTATTATGATTTCTCAGAGATAACAATGTAGTTCTTTCATATATTTTGAACCGTTTGGTATGCTTAGAAACATGATAGTCAGCGAGACACCATTAAACGAGCTTATGTCTGCCGTGACCATTGCTTTCAGAATGGCAAGCTGATGAGATTATTGAGTCATTATATGTTATTTGGGGTGAGACGGGAAGGGGGTGGTGGTAAAAACTCTACTATTTCTCTGATCAGTCAGCTCCACTCTATCTCTACATGCAGTCTAGATTTGGATCACTACGACATTTGATTTTCATTAAAGACGGAATTTCTATTGATGTTAAGGATAATACGATGTCACAGCTGATGGTGATCCCCCAAAAAGAGTTTGCTTGCCATTTTCGTAATAAATATTTTTGAAGTTGTGACATTATGTTTTACCTGTTACTTGATTAAATTCAGCTGATACGAACATAGGTCTGTGGGTCAATTATGCGAGTGTTAAACTCTTGGTGCCTTTCTCCCCTGGAAACGCCTCTATCATTACGCGCACAAAAGATTATCAATAAATCGTCCATTCAGACAAGTGGCGCGGAAACATACGAAATTACATGTTAAACGAGACGTAAGCGTGAAGAAAAGTTGTCTTAAAATAGTTAATTTATGCAGTACCGTTTTAGACATGTACAAGACCTGTTGCAAAACATTCGGAGAAAACACTTCCTACAGTATAAACGTTGGTTTGGTAATATGGATATAAATAATGATGGACCCGATCTTGAAAGATTATTGGAAACAGTTTCAGAACTTTCTCAGAACTTCGGTGTTTCAAAGGGATTCCACATAAACTTAAATAAGCCGAGAGAATGTTGTGTTTTGAATTTTATTCATCGCATACTTTTGGTTACTGTAAGTAAGTTTGCTGAACCAGAATATGAAGTTTGAAACCCTCTCTCATATTCTACAAGATATTTTATCGACCTATTACCTCTTATCTTAGAATGTTGAGCTTTGCATCCTGTTGAATATTTTAGGGCGAAGAATTTTGAAAAATTACTATTGTCTCTACAACATTTGTTTTAAATTCTAAAATTAACATATTTATTCAAGTGTATTATATATATACAATGTGGTATATGTTTGATAGAGAAATGGAAGACAAGAAACTCAGCGTTGCCCAGGAATATACTAAAATAAATATACGTTTCATTATATTATTAATGGGGGGATAAGAAACTCGGTGTTGCCCGGGAATAAATTTTTAAAAAACACTCAGTGGCTGTGTGGATGTATGTGCGCGCGCCATATAGGAAAAAAGGTATATACACAAAATCTAAAAGTGTATTATTATGCTGTAGCATAATAATACACTTTTAGAGTGTGTGTATATTGAAGTGTTAATGTATTAACAAGCGACGATAATGGAAGTATTCCCGAATCTCTAAGTTCACCCCTAAGGAGGCTATGGGGCATATTTCGTCAGGAGGGGTTGAGTTTTTCAGTCATAATTTGGAACGAAAACACAGTAATTTCAATGTATTTTTTCCGCTCGGCATTTTCGCTCTGGAGGCATCCTTTATTTTATTTGGGTGGTTTCAGTAGCGCTCTAACCGAGAGCAATAAATGTAAGATTACAGTTTTACAATTGGTAAATGGTATATAGTAATACAAAAGTGCTCAGCATCCTAGATAGAGCAGGTGTGTTTGAATGCAGCGTTTCCCAGGAGAATTAATTTGTCTGGGTTTAGCTACTTCGGTGTTGCCGGGAGCCATAATAGTAATAATACAGTATTATATTTGGTAAGTGGTATAAGTTAATCCGAAGTGTTTAATATCATAGCTAGAGCACGAGATTCATCAATATCCTAGATAGAGCAATTCTACATAGAGCACGTGATTTTAAACGCCGCGTTGTCCAAGAGAAAAATGTTCACTGTATTTTGTTATACTATTGTATACCATAAAAAGTTACCCTGCTTTGCTCGGGAGTCAGTATTCAATATTCTAGATAAAGCAATGTGGTATATGCTTGATAGAGAAATGGAAGACAAGAAACTCAGGGTTGTCCAGGAATATACTAAAATAAATATACGTTTCATTATATTATTAAGTTGATCGGGGGCAATAACTTAAAAACTGAAAGTTCAAGTGAATGACTTATATTATTATTATTTTCAATACATTAAAACAATAGAGAGGAGTGGGCTGAACGGAAGTGAAAAAGAGGTGGAGGGGGGGGGGACGGGGAAGTGGGTAAGAGAGATTTAATTTAAAAGTGACTCATGTCCGGGTGTTGGAATTGTGCGACCGGCTGAACAGTTATCTTCCACGCAGATGATCCCATTACTATGAAACGTATACGTATGTGAATAATTATTAAAAATATTTATAATTACATAATTATGTATAGCCCCTTTCGGATGGGCATCTTTAAGAGAAATTATATGAGCCGTCTAATCTAAGCTAAAATGTGAAGTTCCTGCTCATGTGATCTGTTGAACACTCTTAAGACGGCTGACTACATTTATTCGTTTTATATGAAATAAATAGGATTTTTTTCTCAGCTTGTTACGCAGCTGTTGAAGTTGGTCTATTGGTTAGTGCGCGAGAATTCAGGTTAAAAGTGATTCGTGCCCGTTCGAATCGTGCGACCGGCTGAACAGTTAGCCTCCACACTGATTATTCCATTAAAATGAAACAGATGTGAATAATATTGTTTTTAATTTATAATCAAAAAGATATTTATAGGCCTTTTTCAGATATTAAAAGTGACTCGTTTTCGAGTGTTCGAATCGTGCGACCACATGTAAATAATATATGAAATATTTATTATTAAATAATTATATATATATATATATATATATATATATATATATATATATATTGTTGAATATGTCAGACAACTTATGCCTGGATATCATTGTGTGGATTCTTTTCTATTTGCCGAATAAGGGGCTTTGTTTCGGTGCGGAATTGATAGATGAATCTGCGATAACTGTATGTGTCCCAAGTACTTTCAGCCCGACAGGGGCTATCTTCAAGTGAAGACCATACTGTCAATGTTAATAGTAATAGGTAGTTTTGGCGGGAATTATATTATATATACGAGACTAAAGTTAGAACTATAAACATTTAAGAATGATATCACTATTGTTAAAAGTAATTCTGTTAATGACTGTTTTTTTTTTGCTTTTAGTGTATAAGGCTTCTAATATATAGAGTTTTTGTTTAGTATTGGTATGTCCTAATATTACGTATTTTGTTATACTATTGTATACCAGAAACGTAACTCTGCCTTTTAGATTCATCGACCAATTTCCTACCGAAAAAAGACCCTGATTCGGCAAATTGAAAGGATCCACACAAGGATTTCCAGGCACAAGTACTCTGTCATATGACATTTGTATTACAGAGAAAATGCTGCCTATATATATATATATATATATATATATATATATATATATATATATATATATATATATATACATATATATACATATATATATATATATATATTTATATGTATATATATATATATATATATATATATATATATATATATATATATATATATATATAAACTGGCACTGATTTTATGCTAATCCTGTTGTCCTAATTATTTAAATGTACTAGTCACGCAATGGTCGTTTTTAGTTTTTTTATGATTTTATACTTTATAGTCTTTGTATTTCTAATGATATCCGATTTTTTTGGAATCAATTAAAACAAGTAATAATAATGCAAAGGAAATTTCAGTTGACATAACATTTGTGTTTTACTCATCATTCTGATTATTGTCTTCCACAAGGGAATCAAAAAATAACAGCGTAAATGGACCCAGAAGAGTGAAAAAATCTTATTTTGTCCCCATAGCCAGCACTTTTTATATATTCCTGGCATATAGAGTTGACTGCCGTTCGCTCTGTTTGAGAGACGTGTCGAAATGTATTCTTTGTGTGTCGCATTTTAATGTCATGTGTTGCTGCTTCTTGTCTGTAGGGCTACCCTCAGCTGGGAGCGTTCGACTAGTTATTTGAGTTTCGGCTTCTCTTTTTAATGCGCAAGCAATGGGAATAGTAACGTAAATAGTGTGGCACTGAACGTGTAAAAAATGAATCATGCTTATTTATTTGATGTTTGCGGACAACCCTGCCAGTTTATCCATATGTGCAAACATGGATAACATAATATCGGATGTTTATTTTCAATCACACCGCCATGAAAGAATCGCCTTATGTACTTACGTGTTATTTTTTTTAAAGACAGTACACGAAAAATAACGCAAAAGCATACAGTATTTGCTTTAAAAAAATTAAATTGAATTTTATCAGTGGCAGCTGTCGACCGCCATTTTATTAAGAATTTTTTTTTTAATTGTCACTGGTTAACTCCCCTTAGATTTAAATCTCACGTAACCATCGTAGTGACCTCTGCTTTAAGCCCGAAAAGCGTTTACCGATAAGATAAAACTTTTTTTTTTTTAAATACTGGATTAATTTGCGTAAATTTTGGTGTACAGGATGTTTTTACCTTACAGATACGTACATAATAAAGTGTTTGTGTAATGTCCGTTTTTAGATATAGAGTTGAACTGGCGAATCACCGCCGTTTTTATGCAAAAAGCTTTGAAAATAAGCTTTATGAAACACTAAAATGTCAAAATAGTGCGCCTATGATACTATGGAAAAAGTTATTGAAGAGATTTTATTTGCCAGAGCTCGATATTGTGGAGGCGATGGAAGATAAAGGGTTTATCTCTCTTGCTGAATCACGTCAATTTCAAGTGGTATGCCATTCAGACTGTCGAGAATGAAAATGTCGACATGTAAGCTAAAGCTGTGATGTAGCTATGATGTGAAGGAATTAGTAGTAGCTAACCCTTGAAAACAAATTCTTAGCCCGAGCGGTTGCGGTTAGTAAGAAATAACTAAACACTAAGTCTACAAAAAGGTGGTTGAGGTTCTCTAAGTAAAACATTGGATCCATTATGAAGTTGAAAAAGCTGGGGCCTAAAAAGATGAGGGAGGACGTTACAAACACACTGAAAAGTACGGAAAGAACTTCTAAATTTAGACAAGCTTCAACAAGTAAAACTACTTAGTTCCGTACTCGAACCTGCCAACCTACATCTGCTATTATCACTGTTCAATCCTGCGTTATTAAGATCAGTGATGTTCGAACGATATATAAAGCCTCTACCGATAATAGTAAAAGAAATGATAGTAAGAAATCTGGTAGTCATGGAGTCAACAGTCAAAATGCTACGCAGAAAACAGCAAAAGAAGAATAAAGCGCCCGTCAAAAGAAGATTTGACTAAAACGACAGAAGCAGAAGACAAGAAAATCTTCCTTAGCTTGTTAAGGGTCTAAAAGGAACCAGCATTTTCTAGTAGAAGTCTCAGACGGGACTTTAACTGGTGGATGATTAAAATCAACTAATTTTCTACTGTTGTTTTCTTTGTTTTCTTTTCCTTTTTTGTTTGTGGAAATGTATAGTTATCTTATTTGCCAGAGCTTGACGTCAGTGAAATAGGAACAGAAATAAATTCTATAACTATTTGCATATTAAATTGGAGTCCTCTTAATTTGATTAGATAAGGGTTACAATGGAAAAGCTAGAAGAAAGAGATCGTTTTTCCCTGGGCTGCAACAGAATGAGAAAAGTCGGTTCACACTGACTTGAGTATTTTGTATGTTTTACCGGTTTTTATCGAACCCCTTTGTTATAATTACAAGCACGGATTAGTCGCTTGTAAGCAGCTAGGCAACTCGTTGCAACTGATCTTGCAAAATCTTTGTTATTGCGACTGCATTTCTCATCTTAGGTGTTATCATCACAACGTTTCGACCGCTGTAATCTCCGACCTTCTTCAGGTGTATCTCTTCGAACTCAGGAATATTTCTGTCGAACTCAGGAATCTGGACGGAATTTCGAACGGAACAATTTATTTAATCACCGGGGTAGCATGCACTTGTTCTGTCAGTCATGACTGGGAGTCATTTTAGGTGAATTTCATAGAAATATGATTTTTTGATTTAGAACTTTTCCGATAAAGATGAGAGAGAGGGTAAAAGTTCTAGAGAGGAGAAAGAGAGATAGAGGGGGAGAATATAATGCGTGAGGGGGGTTGAGAGAGAGAGAGAGCAGGATGAGAGGGGTGAAAAGGTAGAGAGTGAAAATGAGAGTATCGGATAAGACAATGAGAGAGAGGGAGAGAAAAGCAGAGAACAAAAGACAGAAAGATTGACAGGGAAAGATAGATAGCGCTATAGAAGGGAAAAAATAAAGAGAGAGGATATGAGAAAGGGGTACAAGAAAGAGTGTAAAAGAGAACGAAAGAGTGGGACAATAGAGACAACATGAGAGAGCGGGGGTAAAAGAAAGAGAGATATAGAAGTTTCCCATAGATAAATGATGCATTGTTTTCCAAGCTGCCTCTCCAGTATCACAAGCAAAGTGTTGTTTGGCTTCGTAACTTAGAAAAAGTAAGCCAAATGGAGTCTGCAAAGAGACGATTTCTACTAGACAACGAATAGTAGTCAAACTTCATAATTTCAAACATTTACATGTATCTGTGCGTTATGCACATAGCTAAATTCTCAAACATGTTGGCAAACAATTGTAAAGCAAACACATAAAACAAACATTTTTTAAATTAAATTGTAGAATCTATTTTAAGATTAAATTGTTATATTTCGATTCTCCGAATAGTCCTTTATTTGTTTAAATAGATTATCTCACCTCCCGACAAACGAAAGATATTCAAAATTGCACTCAAATTGCACTAATTGTTTCTACATATTACAGTAACATTTAAATTACGTTTTTCGATCAAAAATATTATACACCTGGTTCTGAATGTGTATAGATCTGAAAGAATATCATATATCTTATTCAATTATGCAACAGTTAATCTCTAAAACAAGTATTTTCGTGGTTTTATTTGATTTTCTTTTACAAAGTTCAGTTCCAATTTTTTCATGTATCTATACGAATATGTCAATATTTTTTGCTTGAATATCATCATGAACTATTCTGTACAGAACAGTAAACAATTTAACCTCCAAGTCAATGTTTTTTACCATGATGCGGTTGTAAAATTTACCAAAAAATATTTTCCCATATGTTTATAATAGAAATAAATAAATCAATAAATAGTAAACTTATTAACCCTGAAAATTTCATTTAAATCGGTCAATTGCCTGATTTGGGAGTGTATTTTATGTATTTCGCGTTTTTCGAATTTTAAGGACTAACATCACACTTAAACAAATATATATTTAAATTAATAGTTTTATTTGATAAACCTATATTACAATCAAAACGGTTTACTGTTATTTAAAGCAATGATACAGAATAGTATTTTGAGATACTGTATATATAGTTGAAGCCAAATACTCAAATCACAACTATTTGTATGCCTCATTTGCATAACTATTTTTACACAATTTATAATAAATTAATGCTTCGTGTTATGCATTTGTAATTTTATTGTCTTATTGTTTTGTTTTAATTTAAGCACAACAGATCTTTCCCTCCGTCTTTTTCTTTAAGGGGACTCACTTGATTTTCATCACCATCACTCAGGAGAATTGATATTCTTTACGGCCTTATCCAAAAGATAAATAAATGTGTATAAAAATGAGCTAAATATAAATGAATAAATGCGAAAGTTGTTGTCTCGTGTTTATAACAACTTTATGAATGAACTGTTTATTATTGTAAACTTTTAAACTTTTATTCAAAGTACCGAAATTTGCGAAACGATAGGGAGCCGACAAAGCCAGCGAATAAAGTATAAATAACAGTTGTTATTGAAAAAATCCGCTAAAAATCGCAAACCTAATCATCAACAATAATATATCTCAATGTACGTTTGTCCGTTCGTTTTTTTCAATTTCGGCCTCATAAAATAGCGCCGATGATTGAAACCAAAAGCGCAACGTCCGGGTGAGTAGTTAAACGCTTTCTCCACTACGTTATTTATATCGCACAAGTAAACTAATTTAAACCAACTATATAGAAACTATACAGCGTGCGTCGGGTATTTGAAGACATATTTGGTTGATAAAGCTACTATTTCTGTCAGAAAACTAATTATACAAAGTGCGTCTGATATTGTGGAGATATCTGATTATTTCATAAAGTACCTTCACTTGCTGAAAACAACAAGCTTGCATTGTGTAAGCTTCATCACATCAGGCAGTGGTGGTTGGGGTGATGGACGCCGCCGACGGGCTGGATGACACTCGCATGGATGCTGCTTACATACTGATATGATGTAACATCATACTCTTGTGGAAGTGTGATTTAATGATCTCCGTTCAACTTAAATTACTTGATATTAAACTGTTTAATATGAATTTGAAGAAAATGAGGATTCCCTGTCATTTAAATGCAAAGTAACTATTACATTTGTCATTGTTACATATATTCTATGATAAACTAACTTTTTTTTTTAGGATTTGATCTTGGAGAAACGTTAAAATCTAATTGGCAACTCTGTTAATTTGATGTCATTTTGTGTGCAAATTTATTTATTTAAGTGATTCGAGGTAATTAGTAAAGAATTGTATTTACAGTTAAGCTTAATCTAATATATTACAGGCGTGATTTCATATGATATATGGGTGATTAGCTGCAGCATAGATCTACATGAATCGTCTATCAATACTTATATTCTATGTTGGTCATGATGAGAAAGGCGACCACTGCCGAACAGCAACTTGCCTACAAAACTCTGATTATTTCCACCATGCATGTGATCTCCTTTAATCAACTAAAGCCTATACGTATCTCTCAGACTTTGTTTCTATCTGACCATAGCTATCATGATCTAACATACATTTACAACAAATCGATGTTTTTGAGGAAATGTAAAGGCCATTTTGACTTTCATATACAACAAGGAAAATACCCGTCTCAAGACGGATAAAATTAATTCCCCGAACAGAACGTTTTTCCACCACTTTTATGTCCTCTTGTGAAGATTAAGATTAACATATAATGATGCTAATCCTTATGTCTAGAATTCTTATTCCAGTTGTGAGCTAACTCTATTATATAATTTTTATTCTAAAAATGTCTAAAATGTAATACTTAAGCTTAAGGGGTATTAAAATGTAATTGAAATTAAGGGCATATTGCTTAATTGATGTCTAATGACTATGGATCAAATTTAATGCAAATCTGAAAGAAATAAATTGTCAAATGAGAGGTCATGTCCTCTAAACACCCTTTTAAATACTCCAAAGAAACTCAAATTTGGGAATATATATTAAGTGATGTTAAATGCCTATTGTTAAAATTTAACAACGGTCGGGGGTATCTGAATTTTCACGAATGGCTTCAACACCCTCTTTGTCCCCTTTGCATAACATAACATAAACTTAATATAGACCATATTACTAACCCTTCCGCCTAGTAAATGTGTTCCAAAATTCATAATTGTCGTTTAATTAGTTTAGGAGTGAATCATTAAAATAAAACTATATAAACATATACGCATACATGTAAATAGATACGTTCTATGATAGTAAAAGGAGAAAACTGTAGGTTTTGGTTCTTCTGGTTACGGTTGACCTCCTAAAATTTAAAATTGAGCCAGTATTTATTCCAATGCCTAGGGTGAGAAAAATTGACGAATGGATTGTCTGTGTCTAAAGACGAGTTTAATGGCACGAAGAAAATAAAAAAACCCTGGCACTCAACTTGTTCTCTTGGCAACCACGGACTTTAATCTCCTTGCTATTTCTTCATTTCTTTTACCAATCGCTTTTGTCTTCAGAATATCCTGAAATACGCCAACGTGCGATGTAGTTACACTATTTAAGGTGTCCCGAGGGCATGAACTAATCGGATATGAATGTCGTTTGAAGGGTTCGCCTTCTAAGAAAAAAAAATGTCTTTAGGGATAGGTGACTAGCAAAACGGCCAACCTGTCTATTTACCCACAAAGAGGACCTGACAAAAAGAGGGAGGGTTTGGAGTTAAACATCTTTTTTTTAATTTATATTAATGCTTTGAAGTTAAAGATGTAGGTTAGTATATTGTCTTGTCGCGGATAATAAGCAATATATCATCTGTTGCGGTTATCCTTTGTTATTCCATAAGAAAAATTGTTCTGTAAAAATAGTATTATCTTAATTACAAATCAAATGTATTTCCTTCAGAATACTTGCCTTCAAATGGTACACGCCGACAGAGACGTTATTATTACTGTTATATATATATATATATATATATATATATATATATATATATATATATATAAGAGAGAGAAAGAGAAATGAAGGAAGAGATATAAAGATGTGCGAATGACAAATCTATTTCATCTTCGATAGTTCAATGCAAAATGGAAAATCTTTAAATCTTTCGTCACCGGACACTTTGTCAACGGATATTTACTCAACTGGACAGACTCTATATTTTGATACCCTTTTAACTTTTCGTTACTTTACATTGTTTTCTTAAATTATTTTGAATTTTGGCTATTCCACTGCCAACTTATCCATCTATGTAATTCCTCTGATGATAAGATTTTAATCGTTGAAAAGCCTGGATTAAAGAATAAAAAATAAACATGCTTTCATCGAGTACGCATTGAACAATCGAAGATGAAATAGTGTTGTCATTCGCACATCTTTATCTCTCTTCCTTCATTTATCTTTACAATTGCTCTATCTCGTATATTGAACTTAAATCTATACACTATAGGTTCAATTCTCTAAAAGTATACTTTTAATCTCATATTTTATATGATGATTATTCATACTAGTCGCTGGATTCGAAATGTTTTAACTCAAATTCCGACGCTTTAGCCCACACAGCCACTATAAGCAACCTGATAAATAAGCCAGTAATTAAACCTATTTACCCATGTGTTCAACTACTGAATGAGCATGCATTAAAGCTACGATGACGGCTGTGTTAATACTACTCACTACATTGCCCAGCCTAGATTGGAGGCGACAAATAATTATAGATATTTGTGTTCATCTACATACATATACGTTTCATCCTTTCGGGAATCGTCAGTATATAGATGATTATTCACAGCAGTCGCAGAATTCGAAAACCCAGAACACGAGTCATGTTTTTAACTCAAATTCCGAGATTTAGCCCACACGGCCACTATAAACAACCTGATAAATAAACCTATTAAAGGCAGTCGTCGTCAAAACTATTGAAGATACATGCATTAGAGCTACAGTGACGACTGTGTTAATACTACTGACTACAGTACCAAGCCTATATCGGGGCGACAACTATATATATCGAAGGGGGTAGGTATTTGGACGGACTGATGATAGCATTTATTTGTGACCGGATATAGGCGACGAAACAGCTGTCCGTGGATGACTGTATCTCTTTATATATAATATATGCATACATATGTACATGGTAATCTCCCAAACTAATGAACAATGCATTATGAATTTTGGAATATATATGTTTGCCAATGCGATGAGTAATACGGGCACATTATTTATTTATTGCTAAATTTACTATTTAGTGGGTGTATTCATCCAAACCTTTTAAAATAACTTAGATACAAAAAAAATCAGAATTGCTCTGCATTAAATTTTAAAGGATCGGTGCGCATCTGAGCATCAATAATGACGTTCTGAGTCAAATGCTGAACTACTGAACGTATTATTATGAATCATGGAATCTAAAAAATAGGGTCAGTAATGTGGGCAGATTATTTTTTTTAATTTCATCATTTAGGGAGTGGGGGGAGCTAGAAACCATACCAAAGAAAGAAAACGGTACAGTTTTAAACTAATGTTATATGGATTGCTTATACTCGTCTTGGGACGGGTATTCTACTAGAGTGTATATATATATATATATATATATATATATATATATATATATATATATGTCACACACAGCGTTCGTCGAGACCACGGCAACGAGCACGTGACAATGATAACTACTAAAAAAAGTAAAAGTGTCAGGAAGTGGCACGTAGCTCGATAGAGCGCAATACAGAATACAATTCAAGACATCACATAGAAAACAAGGAAGACGAATCAAACACCAAATTAAGATTCAATATTTATTAATAGAATAGTAAAAGTAGGGAAACTTATACAGAACAAACAACAAGAAAACAAAGTAATGTTTCAAGGGAGAGGGATAACGTTAACTAATGGCAATCAAAATCTAATTTGAATATTCGTCAAAACCATTTATTTTTTGATCTATCCATTGGTTAGCTATTAATATTTCATAGAAGTTAGGAGCCTTTTAAGTTCGCGTAAATATCGATTCTGAGAAAATTAGACATCTTTTGTGGAGTCAGAGTCTTTCTCTGCTTCGCTTTTATTTTCTACTTTTTCGTCTTTTTCTTATTATTCATAGCTTACAGCGCATACGCTTGTGGTGACTAAACAATAATGGTTGCTTTGCTCGGAATCGGTATTTATGTGGACTTAAAACTATCAAATATTATCAAATATTAATGTGTAGCGCAAATATGTCACAAATGGTTAGGTAAAGCTAAATAAATGTGTTTCAATACGTTAACAAGTGGATTTCCTTTAAATTAATTCATTATGGAAATAGTAATGACTACACAGAAAAAAATAATATTTGGAAAATGAAAACATTAATAGATATCAGCACGCGTAACACAACAAATTACTGAGGTGGATTATTCCGGGGTCCTGCTAGTATATATATATATATATATATATATATATATATATATATATATATATATATATGTATATATAATTATTTGCCACCCCCAATTAAAGTTAAGTCCCCTAGTGAGTAGTATAATCAAGTCGTCGAAAGCATCGCTTTAATGCATGTTTCTTTATTGTTAAACACTGTTACATCAGCTGACTATCGCGCTAGCCTGGTACAATAGATGTGAACTCTCACCAATATATGTAGTTGTTCATTGTGGCCGCAATGCTTAAGACGTCGGAATTTGAGTAAAAACACATGACCCTTGCTCCAGGCGTTCGAAACTTGCTACCGATTTTAATAAGTATCTCTACGCTGACGAGTCTGGTATACGTATGTAGATAAATTAATATATATATATATATATATATATATATATATATATATATATATATATATATATATATATCAAGCACACATGAACATTTATTTAAATGACATCTTGGAAAACCAAAATAATGCAATTTTAAATGATAAAATCATTTTTTTGCAAGCTTTCGATGAATAACATCTTTGTCAAGCGAGACTGTTTTTTAGTTTTTTTTTCTTATTCATTTCAATGGTATTACCCCCGAGGGGTCGAACCACGGTAGAGTCAGAAAAAAACACGTCTAGTTGTTAAAGACGTTTATTTAAAAGGGGTGTATGGTTGATGTTTCGCGTTAACATCTTTGAAAAACACATGGAAATGTATTTAAATGAAATTTTGAAAAATCAACATGGTGCAATTGTAAATGATAAAATCATTTATTTAATTTTTTTGCAAGCTTTCAATGAATAACATCTTTGTCAGGCGAGACTGTTTTTTTTTTCATCTGTGCTTCAAAAATGTTATTAATTACCTTATTCAAAAGCACCAAGCGAGTGCGAAACGTCGACCGGACTTCATTTTTTAACTAACGTCTCTAAGAACTTGACGTGTTTTACTTTTTTTCTTACTCTACCGTGGATTCGATCCCTCGTGGTTAATACCATCGAAATGAAGTGAAAAAAAAGTGCAGTCTCGTTTGACGAAGATGTTATTCTATCGAAATCTTGCAAAAAAATGATTTAATCATTAAAAAATGCACCATCTTTTTGTCAAAAAATTCATTTAATATATATATGCATATATATATATATACATGCATATATATATATATATATATATATATATATATATATATATATATATATATATATATATATATATATATATATATATATATATATATATATATATATGAGAGAGAGAGAAAGATAGTTCGTTCATTTAAAAGCATTGGTAGGTTAAACTTATTAAGATTGAAAATAGAAACCTGTATCAATCCAATATTATTATTTTTTATTATTATTTATTATAATTCAAATTCTGGTTGTCGAACGAAGACGCATGGGGCATGCTGGTATTTAGAAATATAGGTCGTTCATTTAAAAGCATTGGTGGGTCTACCGCAAAAGCATTTTCATATTTGTATTATCTTTAATTCTACATTCATTTAATAAAAAGTTCTTAAGATATTCTTATTTGCAAAAAGAAATATAATCAGTATTAATATGTTTGCAGTGCTTAACAGAATTAGCGTTTTTTGTTAAAAATGACATTATTAAATAAATGTATTTAAGCAAAATACGATTAGTGCATTAGTCATGTTAAATGAATTAGCGAATTAATTGTGCAAAATACAGTCGAATGTATTCGCTGTACGAAACGTAATTATTCTATTACTGTATTAGTGCTTCCGTGAAGGCCGTTGTTTTATAACTAAATTACTCAAGCAAAAAAAAATATATTTATGTCTATTGTACAGATATCATAAAATGGAATCCCACGAATGCTTATAATTTGTCGGTTTCTCGTTTTAATTGGATAGTAACCTAGCAGTTTCTTTGTGGCACACGACACATTTGGATATCCCCGTATTTGATATTTTAGGAGCTGTAAATAATATCAAATACGGGGAGAACCAAAACTCCTAAGATTTTATTAGACTGTATTAGTCAGATGTGATATGTTATCCAGAAATGAATATAACATTTTGAATAGCAAGATATAATTATTTAGAAACGTGGGAGATAACGTATCATTCAAATTATGAAAAATATAATTATTTATAATTTTTGTGTAATTATATGATGATGTTGACAGGCTTTATGATAATGGTGATATCAATGTGATGTTTTTTATGTTACGTTTTTTTTCTGCTTTACGGCATATCAACATTTTGTGGTTTATTTAATGCCGAACCCCAATACTCATTGGAAAGGATTCTTTGTAAAGAATTCATCGAATACAAGTTATTATTTTACCCATAGCTGGAGAGCGGCGTTTATGTCTTCAGCCAATTGTATCATAGTATACATGGATACAATTTATCGGATTGGATTTGAACTCATCTATACTGATTTTATATTCTGGGTTATTATCGTTCACTTGAACCCTGTTTCTCATAGGAAATTATATTGCTGAAAAAGCTAGAGGTTAATAAGGTCGGTATATATAAAATAGGGTTATTAAAGATTATTTTAAAAAGTATTTATGATAATTTTTATTGGGTACTATTGTTGTGATGTTTTGTCCTTATGCATTTTTATGCAACATGCCGGGCGTGCAAGCACGTTCCCTTATCTCTCTTAGCTCTGTATTCCCCAACTCACTCACTGTCGCCCGTATCCTATACTTCCTGTTTCACACACATGTGCATCTATTTGTATTGCCACAAGTAATACATTGTCCATTTATATTTGTTTCAATGATGAAAAAGAAAAGAGCGTGGAGAGATAAAGAAACAAAGGTCAATTAAGACAAATAAAATAATAACCGCACGTGACATAATGGAACGTGATGTCCGCTAGTGACGTAATTAGAATAAGTGACATTCAACGCATTGCAGTTTATCAAACAAAAATAGAAATTCGCCTGCAATCTTGCTTCTGTTGCCGTGGTGTATATATTTTCATTCACATTCATTTTTCTTTTAATTTTATCTGATATAATGTTTAACGCAAATTTATCTGCATTCGTGTACGTATACAAGCATGTATGTATGTACAGGGTGATTCATAAGTCACTTAGCTATTTATTTTTGAAAATCTAGTTAAAAAATACGGTAATACAAAACAGAAAGTTTATTCAACAAATTCATTTATGGGAGTTTAACATTACAGCAAATTTTCAAAATGTCCACCTTCGTTCTGCATGCATAGCCCCATTCTTTTTTGCAAGGAATTTACGATTCTCTGTAGCATATTTGATTGATTATGGTGTTGTGCGAAGGGGGCTTTCTGTTCACATCACGTTTCCGTTGCCTTTCAACAAGTGTGGGAGATTCATCAAATTTGGTCATATGAATAACAATAAAAATTCGCTCTTCAATTGTAAATGACATTTTAAATAGCTAAGTGAAGTGACTTATGAATCACCCTGTATGTATGCATGTATGTATGTATGTATGTATGTATGTATGTATGGATGTATGTATGTATGCATGCATGTATGTATGTATGTATGTATGTATGTATGGATGGATGGATGGATGGATGGATGGATGGATGGATGGATGGATGCATGCATGTATGTTTGTATGTATGTATGTATGTATGTATGTATGTATGTATGTATGTATGTATGTATGTATGTATGTATGTATGTATGTATGTATGTATGTATCCGATGAGTATCTGAAAGACACATTGAAGAAAGACTGAAATTGGTCTGAATATGTTAGATCCGGTGAAATGGCTGTGTATGTCCGGGTTCGTTGCTGATTGCAAGATGATATAAATCGCCTATGCTCAATAGATGAAATGGAATTAAGAGGATGCAGGTTGCAGTTGTTGCTGATTCTTTTGCTTGTGTAACCTGAAGTCAAGTATGTCACTTAAAGAATGACCGTACCAACAATAGTAGATGTCATGATAACAAAAACATCCATCATTGAACATTAACATTAACACCAGCAGTCTATACTGTAGTTCTCGATTGCTTTTGATAGTTGTCACAAACGTAATTACAGATGAATCTTGCTTCAATAAAAAATTTAAGCAGAAGTTTACATTTCATCCGAATATAACGGTTTCTATTCCCAAAAACTTATTCGTTAACATTTATTATTGTTATTTTTAAGTCTGACCTTCATAATGACTACTGTTATATATTCATTTTGTTAGCAGAGGTATTCCTAAATACCTATCAGCATATTTTTGGGGACTATTGTCTTATTGGAAGACTCATTGTCTTCAAAAAGACACATTCAGATTGTTTCTTATTGCTGTGACTAATTTCAATATAGTGATAATTCCTCATGGTACCGTGCACGCTCTTGAGTGGGAAACAGCCAAACACACTCAAAGCATGACTTTTCCATCTATTCATGCTTAATTACAACTCTGACTGTTAAGCTGCACTCGTTTTCCCCAAAGATATTTACTGTTCAGTGACTTGTATTCAATGACTTTTAGCATAGTATTATTTTGGTTTTATGATGGTTAGATGTGTGCGATTATCTGGCTTAGTGAAGACTTATGGCAAAAAGTTTCCTCAACACATCTAAGTATTTAGTCTGTAAATCAGTGACAATCCTATGTACTGCTAATTAAAGATTCTACAATACGACTCTAGTCTCAGGGTGATTAACATAGGCACATTATTTTTTTAACACTACGATTTAGGGGTGCAACCGAAACCTTACCATATTCCCAAAGAAAGAAAAAAACATTAAAATTTATGAAATTCTAGAACCTTTTACAGGGAGGCAAAAGTGTATTCTATCGAAAAAAAATGAAACTAGAGAATGCCCCTCTCGGCTTGATATTTCTATGTAAAATAAAATTATGAATATCACAAACTAACTTTCAGTAACACAAATTCTGTAAAAAGTAACTAATTTTAAAAGATTTGGCTCATTTTCAAAAAGTCAACTAATATATTTCCACTGTTTTTCTAGCATTTTATCCTTCTTTGAAAGAGTCAATAATTACTCTGAAGAATCAGCCATTGACACAGTGTGTTTACTCTTTCGTTAATCTTGTACAGATTAAAAATAGATTTTTAAAAGCTACATATTTTACTGTAATATTATAAGTGAATTGAGTAAAGCTGCTAGTATATATATATATATATATATATATATATATATTTAACTCAATAAGTCCCGGGCCTAACAAATAAACAACAACTTTTATGAAAGATCTTACGTTATTCATTAACATAGGCTCCTTCTAGGATGAGACACTGCTTCCAATGCTTCTCTAAACATTCGATGCTATATTTGGTGAACGATTTGTTTTTGGCCTCAAAATATGCCTCGGTTACCGATATCGCTTCTTCATCTGAGATTAAGTTGTTTTTTCCCTGAAGCATTCTTTTGAGATCTGTAAACAGCCAGTAGTCTCAGAGAGTCACATGTGGAAGATAGGGTAGTGTAAAAGCAATTTGAAGTGCAATTCATGAAGTTTTCCATTGTAATAATCGATTGTTACATAGTGCATTGTCTTGGTAAAAGAGCACTTTTTCTTCTTCATTTGTAGCCGTTTTTTAGCGCATTTTTCCTTAAAATGCACCAATAATGTGCTATATAATATTCGCTATAGATGGTTCTTTCTTTCTGAATGTGATTAATGAAAAATAAAACTTTGAGCATCTCAAAATATGGGAAGCCAATTTCAACTCAGCTGATTTCAACTCAGCTGATTTCAACTCAGCTGATTGCCGCTTTGACTCCGGCGGAGTGAAGTATTTTTTTAGTTTAACAAGGTTTCTCCTTAAATTTTGAGTGAAAATCAAATATGTTACATGAATGCTGGATGCATTTGCCTGTGGAATTTGTATATACTGATGAAGCTTTCTGATAAATATAGGTGGTATTTTGTATATCATGGAAATATATGCTCTGAAATGAACAGAAATAGTTGTTTGTAATTAAAGTATTTTTGAAAGAAATATGGAATTTTTCTCTGAATATATAAGGTTTACATGACGTTAAGAGGTCTAGTCATACACTATTGAACTACAAGATAAACGGTTGTGTTACTTTGAAGAAATTATATATATATATATATATATATATATATATATATATATATACTAATGATAATAGAATTAACGATCAGTGAAGTATCATGAAGTGATCTATCGCGATAAAGTAAAGCTCAATACGTTGAGTAGAGCAATCAATTTAAAAGAAGAAAAGATGAAGATAAAAAATTGCATAAAATTACATAAAATTACATAAAGTCCAGGATGTTTACTTGTAACTCTATGGGACTATACACAAAACAGAGACACAAATCCCTACGGACCAAGTGAGATATTTTTAAACCCTCTACCTTTGATTTGAAACCCTGTAAAAATTGTTAAAAAATTTTCTCCAAATCTATAAACTTTTTCTATAAATTTACAAACTTTAGCTATTTTCTATCTGCACCATAGCGTCCCCTTTTGTCTTCGGCAATGGCTACTCAATACTGCCACCATTTTCCCTCCCGGTCATTTATTTCTTTATCCCCAACCTTTCTATTTTTTATTCTTCAATAAGAACTAGGTGAAATGGAACTAGGTAATATTTATTTATTATAAATACCACATTACCGAATGTTATCCTCTGACGAGAAGAGTTTTATCTTTGACAAACCATGGTTTAAGGATTAATGTAACTCCTTGCATCTGAACTTTCAATGCAATTTTATGTAATTTTATGCAATTTTATGTAATTTTTTATCTTCATCTTTCCTTCTTATGTATATATATATATATATATATATATATATATATATATATATATATATACACACTAGAAATAACAGTCCAAGGGCAGATAAATCAAATTCTCCAAACACAACAAACACAACAGTTTTACACTACCAAGATTAAAAGCAATATCCTAAATACTAAACCTTATGTCCAGATTCCAATTTTAATCAAAATCCATTACATGATTTTAATTTTTGAAAATTAAAAAAAAATTAAAGCTTAAGTAGTCCTTACAAGAAATTGAAATCTAAGGAATCTTTCTTAATTGGTGTTTAATGACTGTGGATGAAATTTAATGTAAATCTGATATATTTGAATATTCAAGTTAGAGACTATATTATGCTCCCTAAAACCCTTTGAAATACTTCGAAGAAACTCAAATATCTAGGAATTATTATGAATTGATGTCTAATATGTATTGTTAAAAAAATCAGAAGCATATGATATTTCATAAAGGATTTTGGAACCCTTTTTGCATAATACTAAATTAAACTAAATATAACACTTACACCTCTTACGCTTATATAGTCCAAAACATGTTAATAATATAAATCATCATCATCATCATCATCATCATCATCATCATCATCATCATCATCATCATCATCATCATCATCATCATCATCGGTTTAATGCTTCTTTTACATGCTTGTGTGTCGGATTTTAGAAATTGACTTCACAACAAACCTATCCCTGACGAGGTCTTTATTTATCCCTCTCTCTCTCTCTCTCTCTCTCTCTCTCTCTCTCTCTCAAATCCATTCTTAGCATTTCCTCCCATGCTTACTTTGGTCTTCCCCTGCTACGGTAACTGTTTCACGTCGACTAACCCAAGAACTCCCATCCATTCTCTCAATATGACCAAAGTCTCCTGTTCTGCACACATCTCCCTATACTTCCCAGGTTTTATCTTCCTCTGAGGTCATCAGAACTAAGCCTGTCTTTAAGATTCAATTTCCACATTCATCGTATCATTCTTACATCATTTATCTCCATGCAACGCATGCCATCAACCTTCACTGGCCAGGTTTCACATCATCACACTTCGTACACGTGTCTTATAGACTCTTCCCTTATCAGACAGTGATAATGCCGTTCTGTTTAGTAATAACAGAATTTCCCTAAACTTATTCCATCCACTACTAACTCTTGTATTTACACTAGCACCAGCTCCTTCCTGTGCTCCAATAGTATCACCAAGGTAACAACGCTTCTGAATAACCTAAATAGCCTCGTCATCCAAATATACTTTCTCCACATCTGAGTATTCATCTGTCTCACTTGTCTTACGCTTCTTGTTATCATCTCTTAATCTCGTTGTTATTCCATGCACTCAATGCTTACAAGTACCACAAGAAATTGATTTGCATCCAACGCCCTTTCCACAAACTTAGCAGGGGAACTTTCCTTTTTCTGAGCGATTTCTACCGCTACAACCATTGATCTTTGGTTTCACACCTTTACTTTCAATAGCATTTATCCAAGTCTTTAATTTAACATGTAGACGGTTTATTTCACAGGAAAGCACTAAATCAACAGTATACAGCATATCCCCCTGAACAACCCTTACAAAACTCCCTAGACATAAATGCTTCTAGGACACGAATTAAAAACAACGGACTCAGTACAGATCCCTGATATACTCTCACTTTAACATTAAAACTGTTACTAAATGTGCTGTTAATTCTAATACGACTTTGAGCCTTTCTATACATTGCTTGAATCCACAAAAGCAAAATACATGTTCGTCTTCTTACCAAGATATTTCTCTTACATTTATCTCAGAATAAATATAGCATCACTAGTACTTTGTTGACATATTGATTAAGTACGAAAAAAATGTACTTTCTAGTAGAAAATCGAATAAGAAATATTCTTCAATCGTGATATTGGGTATTTTTTAAATTGTTATCTTTATTTGACTACAGTGTAATTGTCAATAAAAATTTAAAACGTAATATTCTGCAGAAACTTCTTCACTTTATCTTGCCAGTAAAAGGCCAATAAATAAAAACTATTAAATGCAAATAAATCCAAATTTATTATATTATGTTTTAACTCAAAAATGTTGGTTGTTAGATAAGAAAAATAGAAGTTTTAGAAAGCAGATATATATTTTCTTTGCATCTTACTTCCTATTCAAAGTGAAAAATCAAAAAATATTTTTTTTTCTGTCTTATGCAGTATGATGGGGGACGTAATTAACCCAATTGACACAATCGTGGAATATAAACGTTGTTATGTCGAGTTCAAATTCAATTAGATTCAATCTAATATAGTATGATCATTTATGCACTAATACTGTTGCAATAGGTATGAACGCGCAGTCCCTCCTCAGTTCTGGGTGAAATACAAATTATCTTCAATTAATTGTTTTCAATGAATTGTTTTCAATAGGTATTGTGCATTACTGTTGTGGCCCTGTTTAAATGGACCGAAATGAAGACACGAACACATTATAAAGTAGACAAGTGTATTAAGAAAATAGAGTACAGAGGGAAGAAATATGCACCTGGTAAGTAGCGTTCAACTATCTTACTGGATTCCCGGCGAGAGTTAATTGCCATCGGCATTTATTGAGCAAAGAGGAAGAGTCAATGTTGTACATAGGTAAGTCACCATAACAATTACATAACTCCAAAATTATTGATTTGTTGTTAAACAGATGAACCATCTTCTTGACCTTTTGTCTCGGCTGCTACAATCATCTAATCTGCTCCGCATACCGGATAACAGGCTTCATGGATCATCAGGATAAAATGTGTGATCGTTTCAGAGTCTGCTTCTGAACTACATCTGAACCACCACCCCCTCATTAATGTGAGATTCAATCCACCTGGATTGGGTGTTACTGATAGTTCACTCAAACCAACCTATGTCATTCCTCTTCAACCAAATCCAATAAGTGTTTTTCTCCACATGGGATTCAACTATGTGTATGACATCATTGACACAACAGTCTTTCAATTCAATCCAGAATAAAAAATTCCTTTATCGTCTTCAAACAAATCATCAGCATCCAACTTCAACCAGGAAAATGCTTTGCCCTCCATCCAGCATCTTCACATGCAGTCAATAAGTGATCAAAGCGCTCATCTTTACGAATCATTGCAGTATCGATATTGTCCTCGTGGGGGATTGTCAGTTCGATCAGGTTGGCAATCTGTCTTTCAGCACACTAGATGACAATGTCAGGCCTATACTCTGTTGGTATCAGGAAGAAACGATCATCTCCCAAGTGCCATTCCACTCGTCATCATTCAGCATCTTTGTATTCATCGACAAAATCTGCCAGTCTCGTCGAATGAACATGATATTGGATCTATCTTTGCTGTTCTGTGGCCTCTTTCCAGCATTGATGACCTACTACACTTCACATTTTCCGTCCTCGGTCATTGAAGGAGAAATCCCTCTAGACTGAGGCAATCTTTTTCTTTTGTCCAAATCCAGAGTGCCTCTTTTTGATAGAGCTGGATGTCCCCTTATTAAAAACCGATCTTGTGTCAAACTCTGCTCTCAAGGGGAGGCAAGTAAATAGGGGCAAACCAAACTAAACCTGTTGCAAAAATCCATTCAACTAATGCTTGGAAATAGATCGCAGACAAAACGTGGTTGTCTTCAAATTCAATGTCAACAAATACTTGCCCTAACCCTAACCTCATAAGAATTCAAATTGTGTCCATTCCATTCATCAGTTTCAATCCTTTCATAATTCTTCATTATTCAACTGACAATCAATCCATCTCATTTAACCTTATCCTCGATTGTCTATTCTTCTTAATAAGTAGTGATAGCATCATGACTAAAGTTTTAAGAAGTGTTATTGCTTAAATCAATAGCTATTGCACAGACAATCCCCTCCACACAAACACAAAAGCAGTCATGCACATCCACAAGTGAAAAAACTCGAAAAATAGTGGTTGTTGCTCAGGGTAATAACTAACTACTTTTTTCCTGTTGTGTGAACATCAGTCATTTTCTTGTAGCGGTAACGTATTTTAGTTGGAACAAATAATTTCTCCACAATTTCCACTCGGAATAGAAGAAGGAAGTGGTGCAGCGCGACTTAACACAGGTAGATATGTGAGAAGTCCAGTCATTACACCGAGAAATGATTGGTTGCCTGGACTATTAGCTCACCACTTGGCTGGAGTGTTTGAGCTGTTCTGTCCAGTGTTACCTGTCTGCATACGTTTTTGCTTTTGCTTTTCTTTTCCAATATACGACTGTCCACAAATCGAAAGGAGACACGCGCACACGCAATCACAATAGCTTCAGCATATGATATGCACTTGTGATTATGTTTCTCTGTATTAACATAAATCCCATTTTATGCAAACATCTTGTTTTCTGCATTTGTGCATATGTATCAATCGATATCCCTGCATATTTCATTGTGTAAATGTATGTACTTGTGGAATATATATATATATATATATATATATATATATATATATATATATATATATACATGTGGGGGGAAGGTGGGGGTGGGGAGGGGGTATACAGTCTGCATATATGAGTCCTTTTTTCATGTAAGTAGTAAGGGTAAGAAGGCAAACAATGTTTAATCTAACTAAAATAATGAATGAAACTTAAATATATAGAAAGAGAAACGGGAAAACGTATCCATTGCATTGTATATAAAATTACACGAATAATTCATTAAATACTTGCTGGTTTAATCTTTTTCTCCTTCATGTAACTCTGAAATTACATACACAGACAAACAATGATATATTCATATATACGAGTATACACCCATCGTCAAAAATGATGGAAAACATAATGTGTTGCCAGTGTTACCACTAGTATTCATATTTATATAAAATAACGTCTGAATCGGTGAAGTAAAAAAAGAAAGAAATAAAGAAAGAAACTGGAAAGTTTGAAAAAAGAAAAAGGAAGGAAAAACCTATGAATCGGTATAGAAAGTGGAACAAAAAATAAGAAAACGTCTTATTATGGAAATATATTGCAGACAGGGAGGTGGTCTGACTTGCTATTTGCTAAAGAAAATTATGGTGATAAATTTGCTTTTTAAATTTTCCTATATAATTGAAATCGATTTGTTTGGCAATATTTTACTTGCTAACATTTGTGTATTACTCTTTTATACACTTACTTAGATATTCAAATGGTTAATATTATATATATACATATATATATATATATATATATATATATATATATATATATATATATATACAAATAAATACACATTGCTTTTTTACTATAGAATGAAGGATATATATATATATATATATTATTTTCTCACTAGGAGTTATGAGTATTTCTTGATATTCTTAGGATTGGTGTTTAAGTTACAACAAGTCTCCCCAGATGTCCAGCACTCTTCACCGTTTTCAGTAACCATTAAAAATCACTTCATGCTCTTGCAATAGACGTTTAGTATTGATGTTTGGCTGGTAATGACTTTGTGTTACACAAAGTCGAAAAGTAATGCTTTTTTTACAGAAAAACGTTGAAGAAAATACAGATTACGGTCGGTTCCACGACCGAAATTTCGATTCCCTTTAGAGACTATTTGTATTATTATTTCAACTAGTCTGTTTATATGCTTATTGACTAATTGCATAGATTTACAATTCCATAAGGAATATATAAAGAATATCTCTTACAACAAACAAAATTTGTATTCAGCATATCCATCACGTGGAAGTGTTTATTTTATAGTTCCATTAGAAGAGTTTAAAGCCCTTATATCCGGACATTTCAAAGTAATAACATATACTTTTCTTCAAAGCGAAGCAACTTTTAAATCACTAAAAAGTCAGTGAATATATAGTAAAAAAGTAGATTCAATTATTATTTGAAAATTTGTTTTCTTTCTTTCATGTGGACATCAGCGTTTTAATTGAGTTTTTTGTGCTGATGTATGATTTATCACTGTTTCTCCACTTGTCAAAACATGGCCGAAATGATTTGCAACATGTTCAAGCTAGTTAGATTGCAGAAGAATTTGCTTTCAAATTTGTTTTCGACAAAAAATGGCCGAAATGATTTGCAACATGTTCAAGCTAGTTAGATTGCAGAAGAATTTGCTTTCAAATTTGTTTTCGACAAAAAATGGCCGAAATGATCTGCAACATGTTCAAGCTAGTTAGATTGCAGAAGAATTTGCTTTCAAATTTGTTTTCGACAAAAAATGGCCGAAATGATTTGCAACATGTTCAAGCTAGTTAGATTGCAGAAGAATTTGCTTTCAAATTTGTTTTCGACAAAAAATGGCCGAAATGATTTGCAACATGTTCAAGCTAGTTAGATTGCAGAAGAATTTGCTTTCAAATTTGTTTTCGACAAAAAATGGCCGAAATGATTTGCAACATGTTCAAGCTAGTTAGATTGCAGAAGAATTTGCTTTCAAATTTGTTTTCGACAAAAAATGGCCGAAATGATTTGCAACATGTTCAAGCTAGTTAGATTGCAGAAGAATTTGCTTTCAAATTTGTTTTCGACAAAAAATGGCCGAAATGATTTGCAACATGTTCAAGCTAGTTAGATTGCAGAAGAATTTGCTTTCAAATTTGTTTTCGACAAAAAATGGCCGAAATGATTTGCAACATGTTCAAGCTAGTTAGATTGCAGAAGAATTTGCTTTCAAATTTGTTTTCGACAAAAAATGGTACAAATTCGAGAAAAGTAGTGAAGTGTTAGTAACTTAAGTTTCTCAATTTTAAAAGATTATCTAACTGAAAAGGATAAGTTAGGGTTAGGGTTAGGGCTGAGATTTAAAGCTATCAATTAAGAATAAAGATAAAGGTTCACAATTATAGTTTGAATTTTTGTTTTAATAGTTCAGATTACAAAATCTACTTAATTAGAAAGTTGGGGGCTTATATCTTAAATAATAAACAAAAATTATTTTTTCTTTATGTAGACGATTGAATATTGTCTAAAATTACTGGAATTAATAAATACAAACATTATGGAATTACTAAACAATAAATAAAATACGAGGCAAGAACTAATAAATAATAATTAAATCTGCAACATTAGAAATTAAAAAATTGTAAAAACTTGAGATTTAAAACTGTGTATTTCTTAAAAAACTAAAGTAACTTCATCTGAGAAAATAGCTCAGTGTCTCTAAAGGATTAACGTTATGAGCTGATAAAATAGGATGGCAATTAGTCTTTTGTTAGAATGTAGATTATTAAATAGGAGGGTTTATACATTTCTGGTGGGATAAAGGTATTGTATTATATACGGTGGATTCTTATCAAGCGAGATAGGATTTTGTTGTAGCAAAGAGAAATTTCAAATAATTTATATTCATATATAGCATCAATAGTTCATAGCCTCCGTTCACTATTGAGAAACAATGGATACCTGCTGTAAGGGTGGATGTGCGTGTAATTGTGAAGCAAGGGTTGCGCAATCTCAACCACACCTCTCCTAAATAAGCACTGCTTGAATCCAGTGGCAAGGAAAAGTCTAGGACGACTGAAAACAATACTGAGATAATCGGAGAGCCCATACAGCACTTGGTCACCCATTTAGCACCGACCAGGCACAACGTTGCTTAACCGGTGATCTAACCGAAACCGGTGTGTAAATATGATTATGCCTTCAGTAGACAGTATTAATAAAGGCGAGGTGAGACAGGGATTGTGTCAGAGTGAAGAGAAAAAGGGAATAGTGGATGAAGACTGAAAGGTAACCTGAGGTAAGATCAGATTGGGGGAGAGGGGAAAACATATCTATAGGTCTAGGAGAAGTAGAAGGGCGGGAGTGGAAGAAAGACTATCCAAGTCAGGGAAGAACATGACTTTATGGTATTACAAATTGGTCGTATTTGAACTTTCTTTTATGTTTACAGGTGGCTATAATTTTATTTTTAATTTTGAAAAGACGATCTTCGATTTCATTATCATAAGGACTTCAGAAGGTTTAAAATTCACAAGTCTTAGGTCCCAGGTGTCTAAGAGGCTGGTTTTCTCAAAATAGACCAATTCAAAATATATGAGATACTACTGCTGTTGAGTTTTTATAAGATTTGTAAACGCGATGCTGGGGCTTTTTTATTTGGGTAATTAAATGGGCTTTTGTGGTTAGAGATATGTTTCTTGATCAGAATAGAGGTTGAACCAATATATGTGTATGCTTTATATCTGTGGTTAAACATATTTTCATTGTTATTGATATGATTATAACTATTGTAAGAGTTAACGTTGTTATCATTGTTAGTATTAATAATTTAAGAGCTACAGTCAGAGAAAATAGGATGCAGGAGTTGTGAAATATGAGGGCTATATAGGTTGGTATTTAGAGTGGAGGTAGGTGCTTCAGGTGAGATTAAAGGTGTTTGATTTGGCGGAACTAAAATGGGTTCAAGCGTTTATTGAACGGGGCTGTTTTATCTTAGGAGTTGCAATTCTCTAGTTGTCAATTCACAAGAGATGGAAGTTGTACTTCTTTAATATTTTTATTGTTACGGCTAATTATTATTAGAGCTAAGTTAAGCATGGTGGAATAATACAATTTGATTGTATTTTCATGTAAGATAGGTGGGTGTTTGAAGCAATTTTCAATTATTCAAAACGATTATCTTTGTATATTAGTCTTTACGCTATGAGTGTCCGGACGATGGAACAAAATATTTTGTTTCCTTGTGTTAAGCTCACGGGCATTCCTCTGTTGGAAAAGAGCTATTATATATAGCATCTGTAGACATTATTAATAAAGGTGGAGTTTGATAAGGACTGTGTCAGAGTAGGGGAAAAAGAGGGTAAGAGGTGAAAACTGAGATGTAACTTCAGGTAAGATTAGAGTTAGGAATGTCGGTAACTTTCATATGGTTCCTCTTCTATGTACTCGATTCATTCTATTCTATTTATATATAAATATATGTGTATGTATATGTGCACGTTGTGTGTGTGTATGCACGTGTTTTGAATATAAAGGCACAACTAATAACATCATTCAAAGATTATTGAACAATAGATGAACTGATGTTAAAATGTCAACATGCGCATATAATCATTTTTCAAACGCATTGATCTGACATAATAATTTCATCAACAGTGAAACGTTATTTTAATAAAAAAAAATACTGTATAGAAAAAATCAAGTGATTCCTGTTCAAAGCTTGTGTTAGCCATGCGATGTGCACAACAAGTAAACACAATAAATAATACATGATAACCTTTTTTGTTTCTTATATCGAATCATTTATACCTTAAATACAAACTGTTAAGTTTTTATATTAGTTAAACCATTTTTAAAATTACTCTATTTTCATATTCATTTCTCATGTAGTGGCAACTGTGTTGTGGTATAACTAAATTGTTCAGTTAATTAAATCATATTTAAATGACGACTCGATAAGTATACAATATATAGGTATTATTAATTTTTTTTCAGGTTTTTGTTATTTATTTCTAGTTCATTTATAAACAAGGAAAGATAAATACTTACAATTAACTATCTTAAAGAACAATATCTTTCGGACAATATCAAGATCAAAGAGAGATGGAGAGTGGGTGGTTATTTTAATAAGTATGAATATTATTTGATATTTGATTGAACGCAAGTAAATATCAATCAAAAAATCCATCAGCTTTGTTCGAAAAGCAACAAAGAAAACTAAGGAATTAAGCATGGGTGGAAATAGACATATCTTTTGAGGTGAATCATAGATGAAGTTCATCAGGTACAATTGTTTATCCGGAATGAAAATGGGATGACCTTCAGGTCAGTTCGAACTCAATATAAAGGAAAGACAGCTGGGACTAACCAGGTGATATATAAGATTTGAAGATTGCAGTTAAATTCACTTGCTTCCATAACTTTTACTCAGCTTCACATAATATATGATCCTAATCAATAGGGGATGCTAACACACATCGTTCCCTAAACTTGCTTCCATAACTTTTACTCAGCTTCACATAATATATGATCCTAATCAATGGGGGATGCTAAGACACATCGTTCCCTAAACTTGCTTCCATAACTTTTACTCAGCTTCACATAATATATGATCCTAATCAATGGGGGATGCTAAGACACATCGTTCCCTAAACTTGCTTCCATAACTTTTAATCAGCTTCACATAATATATGATCCTAATCAATGGGGGATGCTAAGACACATCGTTCCCTAAACTTCCTTCCATAACTTTTACTCAGCTTCACATAATATATGATCCTAATCAATAGGGGATGCTAACACACATCGTTCCCTAAACTTGCTTCCATAACTTTTACTCAGCTTCACATAATATATGATCCTAATCAATAGGGGATGCTAACACACATCGTTCCCTAAACTTGCTTCCATAACTTTTACTCAGCTTCACATAATATATGATCCTAATCAATAGGGGATGCTAACACACATCGTTCCCTAAACTTGCTTCCATAACTTTTACTCAGCTTCACATAATATATGATCCTAATCAATGGGGGATGCTAACACACATCGTTCCCTAAACTTGCTTCCATAACTTTTACTCAGCTTCACATAATATATGATCCTAATCAATGGGGGATGCTAACACACATCGTTCCCTAAACTTGCTTCCATAACTTTTACTCAGCTTCACATAATATATGATCCTAATCAATGGGGGATGCTAACACACATCGTTCCCTAAACTTGCTTCCATAACTTTTACTCAGCTTCACATAATATATGATCCTAATCAATGGGGGATGCTAAGACACATCGTTCCCTAAACTTGCTTCCATAACTTTTAATCAGCTTCACATAATATATGATCCTAATCAATGGGGGATGCTAAGACACATCGTTCCCTAAACTTCCTTCCATAACTTTTACTCAGCTTCACATAATATATGATCCTAATCAATAGGGGATGCTAACACACATCGTTCCCTAAACTTGCTTCCATAACTTTTACTCAGCTTCACATAATATATGATCCTAATCAATAGGGGATGCTAACACACATCGTTCCCTAAACTTGCTTCTATAACTTTTACTCAGCTTCACATAATATATGATCCTAATCAATAGGGGATGCTAACACACATCGTTCCCTAAACTTGCTTCCATAACTTTTACTCAGCTTCACATAATATATGATCCTAATCAATAGGGGATGCTAACACACATCGTTCCCTAAACTTGCTTCCATAACTTTTACTCAGCTTCACATAATATATGATCCTAATCAATAGGGGATGCTAACACACATCGTTCCCTAAACTTGCTTCTATAACTTTTACTCAGCTTCACATAATATATGATCCTAATCAATAGGGGATGCTAACACACATCGTTCCCTAAACTTGCTTCCATAACTTTTACTCAGCTTCACATAATATATGATCCTAATCAATGGGGATGCTAAGACACATCGTTCCCTAAACTTGCTTCCATAACTTTTACTCAGCTTCACATAATATATGATCCTAATCAATAGGGGATGCTAACACACATCGTTCCCTAAACTTGCTTCTATAACTTTTACTCAGCTTCACATAATATATGATCCTAATCAATAGGGGATGCTAACACACATCGTTCCCTAAACTTGCTTCTATAACTTTTACTCAGCTTCACATAATATATGATCCTAATCAATAGGGGATGCTAACACACATCGTTCCCTAAACTTGCTTCCATAACTTTTACTCAGCTTCACATAATATATGATCCTAATCAATAGGGGATGCTAACACACATCGTTCCCTAAACTTGCTTCCATAACTTTTACTCAGCTTCACATAATATATGATCCTAATCAATGGGGGATGCTAACACACATCGTTCCCTAAACTTGCTTCCATAACTTTTACTCAGCTTCACATAATATATGATCCTAATCAATAGGGGATGCTAACACACATCGTTCCCTAAACTTGCTTCCATAACTTTTACTCAGCTTCACATAATATATGATCCTAATCAATAGGGGATGCTAACACACATCGTTCCCTAAACTTGCTTCCATAACTTTTACTCAGCTTCACATAATATATGATCCTAATCAATAGGGGATGCTAACACACATCGTTCCCTAAACTTGCTTCTATAACTTTTACTCAGCTTCACATAATATATGATCCTAATCAATAGGGGATGCTAACACACATCGTTCCCTAAACTTGCTTCCATAACTTTTACTCAGCTTCACATAATATATGATCCTAATCAATAGGGGATGCTAACACACATCGTTCCCTAAACTTGCTTCCATAACTTTTACTCAGCTTCACATAATATATGATCCTAATCAATAGGGGATGCTAACACACATCGTTCCCTAAACTTGCTTCCATAACTTTTACTCAGCTTCACATAATATATGATTCTAATCAATAGGGGATGCTAACACACATCGTTCCCTAAACTTGCTTCTATAACTTTTACTCAGCTTCACATAATATATGATCATAATCAATAGGGGATGCTAACACACATCGTTCCCTAAACTTGCTTCCATAACTTTTACTCAGCTTCACATAATATATGATCCTAATCAATAGGGGATGCTAACACACATCGTTCCCTAAACTTGCTTCCATAACTTTTACTCAGCTTCACATAATATATGATCCTAATCAATAGGGGATGCTAACACACATCGTTCCCTAAACTTGCTTCCATAACTTTTACTCAGCTTCACATAATATATGATCCTAATCAATAGGGGATGCTAACACACATCGTTCCCTAAACTTGCTTCTATAACTTTTACTCAGCTTCACATAATATATGATCCTAATCAATAGGGGATGCTAACACACATCGTTCCCTAAACTTGCTTCCATAACTTTTACTCAGCTTCACATAATATATGATCCTAATCAATAGGGGATGCTAACACACATCGTTCCCTAAACTTGCTTCTATAACTTTTACTCAGCTTCACATAATATATGATCCTAATCAATAGGGGATGCTAACACACATCGTTCCCTAAACTTGCTTCCATAACTTTTACTCAGCTTCACATAATATATGATCCTAATCAATGGGGATGCTAAGACACATCGTTCCCTAAACTTGCTTCCATAACTTTTACTCAGCTTCACATAATATATGATCCTAATCAATAGGGGATGCTAACACACATCGTTCCCTAAACTTGCTTCTATAACTTTTACTCAGCTTCACATAATATATGATCCTAATCAATAGGGGATGCTAACACACATCGTTCCCTAAACTTGCTTCTATAACTTTTACTCAGCTTCACATAATATATGATCCTAATCAATAGCGGATGCTAACACACATCGTTCCCTAAACTTGCTTCCATAACTTTTACTCAGCTTCACATAATATATGATCCTAATCAATAGGGGATGCTAACACACATCGTTCCCTAAACTTGCTTCCATAACTTTTACTCAGCTTCACATAATATATGATCCTAATCAATGGGGGATGCTAACACACATCGTTCCCTAAACTTGCTTCCATAACTTTTACTCAGCTTCACATAATATATGATCCTAATCAATAGGGGATGCTAACACACATCGTTCCCTAAACTTGCTTCCATAACTTTTACTCAGCTTCACATAATATATGATCCTAATCAATAGGGGATGCTAACACACATCGTTCCCTAAACTTGCTTCCATAACTTTTACTCAGCTTCACATAATATATGATCCTAATCAATAGGGGATGCTAACACACATCGTTCCCTAAACTTGCTTCTATAACTTTTACTCAGCTTCACATAATATATGATCCTAATCAATAGGGGATGCTAACACACATCGTTCCCTAAACTTGCTTCCATAACTTTTACTCAGCTTCACATAATATATGATCCTAATCAATAGGGGATGCTAACACACATCGTTCCCTAAACTTGCTTCCATAACTTTTACTCAGCTTCACATAATATATGATCCTAATCAATAGGGGATGCTAACACACATCGTTCCCTAAACTTGCTTCCATAACTTTTACTCAGCTTCACATAATATATGATTCTAATCAATAGGGGATGCTAACACACATCGTTCCCTAAACTTGCTTCTATAACTTTTACTCAGCTTCACATAATATATGATCCTAATCAATAGGGGATGCTAACACACATCGTTCCCTAAACTTGCTTCCATAACTTTTACTCAGCTTCACATAATATATGATCCTAATCAATAGGGGATGCTAACACACATCGTTCCCTAAACTTGCTTCCATAACTTTTACTCAGCTTCACATAATATATGATCCTAATCAATAGGGGATGCTAACACACATCGTTCCCTAAACTTGCTTCCATAACTTTTACTCAGCTTCACATAATATATGATCCTAATCAATAGGGGATGCTAACACACATCGTTCCCTAAACTTGCTTCTATAACTTTTACTCAGCTTCACATAATATATGATCCTAATCAATAGGGGATGCTAACACACATCGTTCCCTAAACTTGCTTCCATAACTTTTACTCAGCTTCACATAATATATGATCCTAATCAATGGGGGATGCTAAGACACATCGTTCCCTAAACTTGCTTCCATAACTTTTACTCAGCTTCACATAATATATGATCCTAATCAATAGGGGATGCTAACACACATCGTTCCCTAAACTTGCTTCCATAACTTTTACTCAGCTTCACATAATATATGATCCTAATCAATAGGGGATGCTAACACACATCGTTCCCTAAACTTGCTTCTATAACTTTTACTCAGCTTCACATAATATATGATCCTAATCAATAGGGGATGCTAACACACATCGTTCCCTAAACTTGCTTCCATAACTTTTACTCAGCTTCACATAATATATGATCCTAATCAATAGGGGATGCTAACACACATCGTTCCCTAAACTTGCTTCTATAACTTTTACTCAGCTTCACATAATATATGATCCTAATCAATAGGGGATGCTAACACACATCGTTCCCTAAACTTGCTTCCATAACTTTTACTCAGCTTCACATAATATATGATCCTAATCAATAGGGGATGCTAACACACATCGTTCCCTAAACTTGCTTCCATAACTTTTACTCAGCTTCACATAATATATGATCCTAATCAATAGGGGATGCTAACACACATCGTTCCCTAAACTTGCTTCTATAACTTTTACTCAGCTTCACATAATATATGATCCTAATCAATAGGGGATGCTAACACACATCGTTCCCTAAACTTGCTTCCATAACTTTTACTCAGCTTCACATAATATATGATCCTAATCAATAGGGGATGCTAACACACATCGTTCCCTAAACTTGCTTCCATAACTTTTACTCAGCTTCACATAATATATGATCCTAATCAATAGGGGATGCTAACACACATCGTTCCCTAAACTTGCTTCCATAACTTTTACTCAGCTTCACATAATATATGATCCTAATCAATAGGGGATGCTAACACACATCGTTCCCTAAACTTGCTTCTATAACTTTTACTCAGCTTCACATAATATATGATCCTAATCAATAGGGGATGCTAACACACATCGTTCCCTAAACTTGCTTCCATAACTTTTACTCAGCTGCACATAATATATGATCCTAATCAATAGGGGATGCTAACACACATCGTTCCCTAAACTTGCTTCTATAACTTTTACTCAGCTTCACATAATATATGATCCTAATCAATAGGGGATGCTAACACACATCGTTCCCTAAACTTGCTTCCATAACTTTTACTCAGCTTCACATAATATATGATCCTAATCAATAGGGGATGCTAACACACATCGTTCCCTAAACTTGCTTCCATAACTTTTACTCAGCTTCACATAATATATGATCCTAATCAATAGGGGATGCTAACACACATCGTTCCCTAAACTTGCTTCCATAACTTTTACTCAGCTTCACATAATATATGATCCTAATCAATAGGGGATGCTAACACACATCGTTCCCTAAACTTGCTTCTATAACTTTTACTCAGCTTCACATAATATATGATCCTAATCAATAGGGGATGCTAACACACATCGTTCCCTAAACTTGCTTCCATAACTTTTACTCAGCTTCACATAATATATGATCCTAATCAATGGGGGATGCTAAGACACATCGTTCCCTAAACTTGCTTCTATAACTTTTACTCAGCTTCACATAATATATGATCCTAATCAATGGGGGATGCTAAGACACATCGTTCCCTAAACTTGCTTCTATAACTTTTACTCAGCTTCACATAATATATGATCCTAATCAATGGGGGATGCTAAGACACATCGTTCCCTAAAGTAAATAAAATCTAGTTTAAAATTGATATTCATGTAATGGTCGTCCTCTTTAATATTGGATCAATCTTTCCTGAAAAGAACCAAAATCTACATCCTTTACAATGATCTCACGAAATTTAAGAATAATAGTTTGTACGGATTATAAATTTTCGAATAGAAACCAGTCAGACAATAAGATTATTAAACACATAGTTAAGCAATGATCAATTTCTATGGTCAGTTAACGATTGTGTAGACCTTTTTGTTTATCCATAGAATCTGAAATATCTCGAATAAAATGAACTAGAAAAATTATAGGAGAGCCACCAACTTTCAGCTTTACAAGAATATGTTTGAACCCTAGAGATAAGTTTAAACCAAAATCGAAACGCTTGCCTATAGTAAAATAAATTCATATGACTCGGCATGATTCTGTCGTTGACATTAGTTTCCCATATTCCATCTGGAAATAATTATTTTCAGAATTAATCTCGTACTCACAGAAGGTTGCTGACATCCCTAAGTGAAAGTTTAGTTATGGAACGAACTGGATTTTGAAATAAGTACAGCGAGATCGTCAGTCCACGATGTCAACCACTTAAACACCGTTATTTCCCATAAAATCATCAGGCATATAAGAATATATAATAAAAATATTAATGAACCCACTACCTAAATTGGAAAAATTCACCTTGTTACAAAACTTAATAATTTTCGAACAGTGAAATTTCTATAAAGGAATGAATAACTCTTAATAGAAACGATCTAGTAGAATTAGACAAGGGAACTCATTTTCTTGCTTTACTTGAAATATCTTATCAATAAATTGGACCGCAACTACATAATGCATTTTAGATTTTTGTACATTTTCAAGCACTATTAAAAGAAAAAGTAGATAGGACTTATCCAATATGATAAGATTTCCATAATTTATATATATAATAAAAGTTAATGCATGTATGCCCGGTTCGCTTTGCTAGTCACGTATGCAAATTTATTTTTATGAACAAATAAATGGAGGTTTAATTTTAATCTTAATAATTATTATAATAAAGAAAGTAAAGAATAATCATGTGTGCAAATTTAATTTTTATTAGTAAAGAAGTGGGGGCTTCAGCTTAATAAATGATGATAAAAACAAAGGAAATCATTTGTTTTACTTTTAATAGACACAAAGATGTTCCTTTCTTTTAAATATTTATGTGATTAAAATAGGAATTAATCTACTAGTACATAAATACTTTATTTACATATTCAGGAGAGAGAGGGGGAGAGGGGGAGAGGGGGAGAGAGAGGAACGAAGAGAGAGGAACGAAGAGAGAGGAACGAAGAGAGAGAGGGAAGAGATGTTACATTGACTGGTTATAATAATTAGGTTTATAATAACTTTTATAATAGTTCTTGATATTCTTAATATACGTTGTGTCGGAATCTCCTAGTCGTCGTAGAAGAAGAAGAAGCTCTCGTCCGTTGATCCGAAATGAGACGATGTGTCGTTTCTCTCTGCTTCGTTTCGCCTCGCCGTGTGTCGAATTGCAGGGAACTATTCGTACTGCCTTGTGCGTTCCTTCTCACCGTCATTTGTCGCCGCCTGCAGCTATTTGTACTAACCTTAATCGTTGTCACAGCTTCGTTGTCGCGACTATTCGTACTACCTTGTTGTCTGTAGCTTGATACTGTGACGCCTGCTATCCATATGTCGCTGCCACTGTTAGCCTTCGCCGCCGTCATAATCTTCGTTTCTTCTCAGAATCCTGGCGGTTTCTTCTTGGGCTGAAATCAATCTTTTCACTTCAAATAAAGACAACGAAGCTTTTACTGTTTTTAAATTCGAGCCGTTTATTCACTTACTAGCTAATTAGCCAACAATTGAGAAGTTCGCTGGAGAAGAGAGAGAGAGAGGGGTTACGCTAGTAATTTCTTAACTAATTAGTCACTGTCACAGGGAGGGAATTGGAGATTCATTCTGTGACTCTTTATATTGGGATTAAAATCCCTTAAGCTTGTAACAGCTACATTTTATCGTTCGATGTTCTTTCGTTAGCTTCCAGGCAAGAACTGACTAAATCTCAATTTAACTTTCTCACAGCGGAAAACTGACGTCACGAAATCTCGTGATCAACACGCAGCTGTGACTCGACCTCTGAACTTAAGGTCTTGTCAATGTCCCCGCAAACCATGGGAAACACATCGCCCAGCTTTGCACGGGATGACTCCGCTACAAATCGCATAAGTTAAACCCGTCTCAAATAGATGCGTCCTCATAGACATTATCCAACAGAGAGAGAGAGAAAGGAGAGAGAGGGGAGAAAGTAGGGAAAGAGAGGGGGATAGGATTAGTTTAATTTTAAGTAAAACTTATCTTGTTTATTGTTTATTAATTTTCTACTTTTTGTAAAAATTTACTTGAATATTTGTTCTGTAAGTAGATATTTTTTTGGGGGGTGGTGCGTTATACCACGATTAGTTGTTTCGGTTTTTATAGTAATTTTACTTTGTGTATGACAACAGTAAGAATATTAATTGTTATTGATAAAAATAATTACTTACGACTCCTCCGAGCAACACCATGTTAGCGAGCTTGTATATAGTTTTTAATATTGTTATTATGTTTCACATTTTTACATCAAATATATTTGGCCATATAGGCGGGCTAGTATATCATTTTAAATATTGTTATTAAGTTTCACATTTTTACATCAAATATATTTGGTCATATAGGCAGGCTAGTATATTATTTTTAATATTGTTTTAAAGTTTCACATTTTTACATCCAATATATTTGGTCATATAGGCAGGCAAGTATATTATTTTTAATATTGTTTTAAAGTTTCACATTTTTACATCCAATATATTTGGTAATATAGGCGGGCTAGTATATAATTTGAAATATTGTTTTTAAGTTTCACATGTTTACATCCAATATATTAGGCCTTATGGGTGGGCTTGTATATAATTTTAATATTGTTATTATGTTTCACATTTTTACATCCAATATATTTGGCAACATGGGCAGGCTACTGTATAATTTGACATATTGTTATTAAGTTTCACATGTTTACATCCAATATATTAGGCCATATGGGCGGGCTTGTATATAATTTGAAATATTGTTATTAAGTTTCATATTTTTACATACAATATATTTGGCCATATGGGCAGGCTAGTATATCATTTTTAATATTGTTATTATGTTTCACATTTTTACATACAATATAGTTGGCGACAAGAGCAGACTAGTATATAATTTTAAATGTTTTTATTAACTTTCACATTTGTACATACAATATATTTGGTCATATGGGCAGGCTAGTATATAATTTTAAATATTGTTATTAAGTTTCACATGTTTACATCAAATATATTTGGGCATATGGGTGGATGGGCTAGTATATAATTTTAAATATTATTATTAGATTTCACATTTCTACATCCAATATATTACCCCATATCGGCGGGCTTGTATATAATTTTAAATATTCTTATTAAGTTTCACATGTTTACATCCAATATATTAGCCCATATGGGCGGGCTCGTATATAATTTTAAATATTGTTATTATGTTTCACATTTTTACATCCAATACATAAGCCCATATGGGCGGGCTAGTGTATAATTTTAAATATTGTTATCATGTTTCACATTTTTACATCAAATATATTTGGCCATATGTGCGGCTAGTATATAATTTTAAATATTGTTATAAGGTTTCACATTTTTACATCCAATATATTTGGCCATATGGGGAGGCTAGTATATCATTTTTAATATTGTTATTATGTTTCACATTTTTACATCCAATATATTTAGCGACATGGGCGGGCTAGTATATAATTTTAAATTTTTTTATTAACTTTCACATTTTTACATCCAATATATTACACCATATGGGCAGGCTAGTATATAATTTTAAATATTGTTATAAAGTTTCACATTTTTACATCAAATATATTTGGGCATATTGGTGGACTAGTATATAATTTTAAATATTTTATTAGATTTCACGTTTTTACATCCAATATATTACCCCATATCGGCGGGCTTGTATATAATTTTAAATATTGTAATTATGTTTCACATTTTTACATCCAATATATTAGGCCATATGGTCGGGCTCGTATATAATTTTAAATATTGTTATTATGTTTCACATTTTTTCATCCAATACATAAGGCTATATGGGCGGAGTAGTGTATAATTTTAAATATTGTTATTAAGTTTCACATTTTTACATCCAATATATTTGGCGACATCCGCAGGCATGTATATAATTTTAAATATAGTTATTATGTTTCACATTTTTTAATCCAATATATTAGGCCATATGCGCAGAAAAAGATATCATTTTACATATTGTTATAAGGTTTCACATTTTTACATCCAATATATTTGATCATATGGGCGGGCGAGTATATAATTTTTAATATTGTTATTAAGTTTCACATTTTTACATCCAATATATTTGGTCATATGGGCGGGCGAGTATATAATTTTAAATATTGTTATTAAGTTTCAAATTTTTACATCCAATATATTTGGTCACATGGTCGGGCTAGTATATAATTTTAAATGTTTTTATTAAGTTACACATTTTCACATACAATATATTTAGCCATATGGCCGGGCTAGTATATAATTTTAAATATTGTTATTAAGTTTTACATTTTTACATCCAATATATTTGGCCATATGGGCAGGCTAGTATATAATTTTAAATATTCTTATTAAGTTTCACATTTTTACATCCAATATATTAGGCCATATGGGTCTGTGGATTTTGTCGAAGACCTCATTTGGCCAACTACAAAATCTAATATTTAAAGTGTACGAATTACAATAGTAATAATAATACAGATGTAATAATTGAAGTTACACCAGAAATCTGAATAGAGTAATTTATGTTGGTAAATATGAGATGAAATCATTTATATATGTAGGACTGTTTCTACAATATCTGGAACTCCACTAACATCGCGGTTCATCAGCTTAAAGTGATACCTATTGTTTGGCTTTGTTTTGAAACAAATGCATTGAAATGATGCTTATTGTTTGGCCTTATTATGAAACAATTACATTGAAATTATACTTATAGTTTGGCCTGATTTTGACACAATAACATTGAAATGATACTTATTGTTTGGCCTGATTTTAAACAATAACATTGAAATGATACTTATTGTTTGGCCTCATTTTAAAACAATAACATTGAAATGATACTTATTGTTTGGTCTTATTATGAAACAATAGAAGTGAAATGATACTTATTGTTTAGCCTAATTATAAAACAATAGAATTGAAATGATACTTATTGTTTGGTCTTATTATGAAACAATAGAAGTGAAATGATACTTATTGTTTAGCCTAATTATAAAACAATAGAATTAGAATGATACTTATTGTTTGGTCTTATTATGAAACAATAGAAGTGAAATGATACTTATTGTTTAGCCTAATTATAAAACAATAGAATTGAAATGATACTTATTGTTTGGTCTTATTATGAAACAATAGAAGTGAAATGATACTTATTGTTTAGCCTAATTATAAAACAATAGAATTAAAATGATACTTGTTGTTTGGACTAATTATGAAACAATAGAATTGTAATGATACTTATTGTTTGGTCTAATTATAAAAGAATAGAATTGAAATGATACTTGTTGTTTCGCTTTGTTATGAAACAATAGAATTGAAATGATACTTACTGTTTTGCCTTATTATAAAACAATAGAATTGAAATGATACTTTTTGTTTGGCCTTATTATGAAACAATAGAATTGAAATGATACTTATTGTTTGGCCTCATTTCTAAACAATAACATTGAAATGATACTTATTGTTTGGCCTAATTTTGAAACAATATAATTGAAATGATATTTTTGTTCCGCCTTATTATTAAACAATAGAGTTGAAATGATACTTATTGTTTGGCTTTGTTATAAAATAATAGAATTGAAATTATACTTGCTGTTTGGCCTTATTATAAAACAATAGAATTGAAATGATACTTTTTGTTTGGACTTATTATGAAACAATCACATTGAAATTATACCTATTGTTTGGCCTTATTATGTAACAATAGCATTTAAATGATACTTATTGTTTGGCCTTATTATGAAACAATAGAATTGAAATGATACTTATTGTTTGGACAAATTATGAAAAAATAGAATTGAAATGATACTTATTGTTTCGCCTAATTATGAAACAATAGAATTGAAATGATACCTATGGTTTGGCTTTGTTAAGAAACAATAGAATTGAAATGATACTTACTGTTTGGCATTATTATAAAACAATAGAATTGAAATGATAATCATTGTTTGGCCTTATGAAACAATAGAATTGAAATGATACTTATGGTTTGGCCTCATTTTGAAACAATAACATTGAAATCATAGTTATTGTTTGGCTTTATTATGAAACAATAGAATTAAAATGATACTTATTGTTTCGCCTAATTATGAAACAATAGAATTGAAATGATGCTTATAATTTGCCTTTATTATGTAACAATAGAATTACAATGATACTTATTGTTTGCTATTATTATGAAACAATGGAATTAAAATGATACTTATTGTATGCCTAATTATGAAACAATAGAATTTAAATGATACTTTTAGTTTTTCTTTATTATCAAACAATAGAACTAAACTGAAATGTATTGTTTGCATGTATTATGAAACAATTGAATTGAATTAATACTTATTGTCTGGCCTTATTAGGAAATGATAGAATGTAAATAGTACTAATTGTGTGGCCTAATTATGAAATAATAGAATTTAATAATACTTATTGTTTGGCCTTAGCATGAAACAATAGAATTTAAATGATACTTATTGTGTAGCCTTATCATGAAACAATAGAATTTAAATGATACATATTTTTGGGCCTGATAATTAAACAATAGCAGTGAAATGATACGTATTGTTTGGCCTTATTATTACACAATACAATTGAGATGGTACTTACTGTGTGGCCTTATGATAAAAAAACTGAATTGAAATGATAGTAATTGTTTGGCCTTATTATGAAACAATAGAATTGAAATGATACTTATTGTTTTGCTTTATTATGAAACAATAGAATTGAAATGATACTTATCGTTTGGTCTTATTATGAAACAATAGGATGGAAATGATACTTATTGTTTGGCCTAATGATGAAACAATAGAATTGAAATGATACTTATTGTTTTGCCTTGGTATGAAAAAATAAACATGAAATGATACTCATTGTTTTGCCTTTTTATGAAACAATAGAATTGAAATAGTACTTATTGTTTCGCCTTATTACGAAACAATAGTTTTGAAATGATACTTATTGTTTGGCTTTTTTTATCAAACAATAGAACTGAAATGATACTCATTTTCTAGCCTTATTATGAACATATAGAACTGAAATTAAACTTATTATTTGCATTCATAATGAACACAATGAATTAAAATAATACTTATTTTTTGGCTTTATCATGCAACAATTGAATTGAAATAATACTTATAGTTTTGCCTAATCATGAAACAATATAATAGAATTACTACATATTGTCTGGCTATATTATGAAATGATAGAATGTAAATTATACTTATTGTTTGGCCTTATTATGAAATAATAGAATTGAAATGATACTTATTGTTTGGACTTATAATGAAACAGTAGAATTTAAATGATACTTATTGTGTAGCCTTATCATGAAACAATAGCATTTAAATGATACATATTGTTTGGCCTTATAATACAACAATAGAATTCAAATGATACTCATTGTTTGGCCTTATTATTACACAATTGAATTGAAATGATACTTATTGTGTTGACTTATTATGAAACAATAGAATTGAAATGATACTTATTATTTGATTTTTATATTGAACAATAGAATTGAAATGATACTTATTTTTAGGCCTGATTATGAAACAATCGAATTGAAATGATACTTATTGTGTTGCCTTATTATGAAACAATAGAATTGAAATTATACTTACTGTTTGGCCTAATTATAAAACAATAGAAGTGAAATGATACTTTTTGTTTGGCCTTATTCTGAAACAATGGAATAAAATGATACTTTTTGTTTGCTCTTATTATTATACAATAGAATTGAAATAATACTCATTGTTTAGCCTTATTATGAAACAATAGAACTGAAATGAAACTTATTGTGTACATTTATTATGTAACTATTGAACTGAAATGATACTTATTTTTTGGCCTTATCATGCAACAATAGAATTGAAATGATACTTATTGTTCGGCTTAATCATGAAACAATAGAATTGAATGAATACTTATTGTCTGGCCTTATTATGAAATTATAGAATGTAAATGATACTTATTGTGTTACCTTATTATGAAATAATAGAATTGAAATGATACTTATTTTTTGGCCTCATAATAAAACAATAGAATTTAAATGATACTTATTGTGTAGTTTTATAATGAAACAATAGCATTTAAATGATACATATTGTTTGGCCTGATAATAGAGTTGAAATGATGCTTATTGTGTGGCATCATTATGAAACGATAGAACTGAAATAATACTTATCGTTTGCTATTATTATGAAACAATTGAATTGAAATGATGCTTATTATGTGGCCTTATTATCAAACAATTAAATCAAAATGATACTTATTGTGTGGCTTTATTTGGACATAATCGAATTGAAATGATACTTATTGTTTAGACTTATTATGATAAAATAGAATTGAAATGATAATTATCATATGGTCTTATTATGAAACAATAGAATTGAAATAAAACTTATTTTTTGGCCTTATTATGAAACAATAGAATTGAAATAATACATATTGTTTGGACTTATTATAAAACAATAGAATTGAGATGATACTTACTGTGTGCATTTATTATGAACCAATTGAATTAAAATGATACTTATTTTTTGGCCTTATCATGCAACAATATAATTGAAATAATTCTTATGGTGGGGCCTAATCATGAAACAATAAAATTGAATTAATACTTATTTTCTGGCCTTATTATGAAATGATAGATTGTAAATGATACTTATTCTGTAGCTTTATCATAAAACAATAGCATTGAAATGATACATATTGTTTGGCCTTATTATGAAACAATAGAATTGAAATGATACTTATAGTGTTGCCTTATTATGAAACAATAGAATCGAAATGATATTTATTGTTTGGTCTTATTATAAAACAATGTAATTGGAATGATTCTAATTTTTTGGCCTTATTATGAAAAAATAGTTTTAAATGATACTTATTGTTTGGCCTTATTATGAAACAATAGAAGTGAAAGGATACTCATTGTTTTGCTTTATTATGAAACAATATAATTGAAATGATACTTATTGTTTGCCCGTGTTATTAAACAATAGAATTGAAATGATTCTTATAGTTTGCTCTTATTATGAAACAATTGAATTGAAATGATACTAATTGTTTGCCTTATTATTAAAATAGAGTTTTGAAAATGATACTAATTGTTTGCCTTATTATGAAACAAGAGTTTTGAAAATGATACTAATTGTTTGGCTTATTATGAAACAAGAGTTTTGTAAATGAAACTAATTGTTTGCCTTATTATGTAAAAAGAGTTTTGAAAATGATACTAATTGTTTAGCTTTATTATAAAACAATAGAACTGAAATGATACTCATTGTTTAGCCTTATTATGAAACAATAGAACTGAAATGTAACTTATTGTTTGCCTTCATTATGAAACATTTATTATGTAACTATTGAATTGAAATGATACTTATTTTTTGGCCTTATCATGCAACAATAGAATTGAAATGATACTTATTGTTCGGCCTAATCATGAAACAATAGAATTGAATGAATACTTATTGTCTGGCCTTATTATGAAATTATAGAATGTAAATGATACTTATTGTGTGACCTTATTATGAAATAATAGAATTAAAATGATACTTATTTTTTGGCCTCATAATAAAACAATAGAATTAAAATGATACTTATTGTGTAGTTTTATAATTAAACGATAGAATTGAAATGAAACTTATTGTTTCGCCTTATTCGGAAACAATAGAATTGAAATGATACTTATTGTTTAGCCTCATTATGTAACGATAGAATTGAAATGATACTTATTGTTTGGTCTTATTATGAAACAGAAGAGTGGAAATGAACCTTATTCTTTGCATTATTATGAAACAATAGAATTGAAATGGTACTTATCGTTTCGTCTGATCATGAAACAATCGAATTGAAATGATATTTATTGTTTGGCCTTATTATGAAACAATAGAATTGAAATTATACTTATTGTTTTGCCTTATTATGAAACAATAGAACTGAAATGATACTAATTGTTTAGACTAATTATGAAACAATAGAATTGAAATGATACATATTGTTTTGCCTTAATATGAAACAATAGAATTGAAATGATACTTATTGTTAGCCTTTATGATGAAATAATAGTTTTGAAATGATACTTATTGTTTGGCCGTATTATGAAACAATAGAATTGAAATGATACTTATTGTTTGGCCTTATTATGAAACAATAGAATTGAAATGATACTTATCGTTTGGTCTTATTATGAAACAATAGGATGGAAATGATACTTATTGTTTGGCCTAATGATGAAACAATAGAATTGAAATGATACTTATATGTTGGTCTTATTATGAAATTATAGAACTGAAATGATATATATTGTTTGGCTTTGTCATGAAAGAATAGAATTGAAATGATACTGACTGTTCGGCCTTATTATAAAACAATAGAATTGAAATGATACTTATTGTGTTGCCTCATTATGAAACAATAGAATTGAAATGATACTCATTGTTTTGCCTTATTATGAAACAATAGAATTAAAATGATACTATATGGTTTGCCCTTATTATGAAACAATAGAATTGAAATGATACTTATTGTTTGGCCTTATTATGAAACAATAGACTTGAAATGATTCTTATTGTTCGGCCTTATTATGAAACAATAGAATTGAAATGATACTTATTGTATTGCCTTATTATGAAACAATAGAATTGAAATGATACTTATTGTTTGGCCTTATTATGAAACAATAGAACTTAAATGATACTCATTGTTTGGCATTATTATAAAATGATAGAATTGAAATGATACTTATTGTTTTTCCTTATTATGAAACAATAGATCTGAAATGATACTCATTGTTTAGCCTTATTAATGAACAATAGAATTGAAATGATACTTATTGTTCGGCCTTATTATGAAACAATAAATTGAAATGATACTGATTGTTTGGTATCATCATGAAACAATAGAATTCAAAGGATACTTATTATTTAGCCTCATGAGTAAACAATAGAACTTAAATGATACCCATTGTTTAGCCTTATTATTAAACAATAGAATTTAAATGATACTTATTGTTTGGCTTTATTATTAAACAATAGAATTGAAATGATACTTATTGTTTGGCTTTATTATTAAACAATAGAATTGAAATGATACTTATTGTTTGGCCTTATCATAAAACAATAGAATTCAAATGATACTTATTGTTTTGCCTTATTATGAAACGATAGAATCGAAATGATACTTATTGTTTGCTCTTATTATGAAACAATGGAATTTAAATGATACTTATTGTTTGGCCTTATTATGAAACAATATTTTAGAAATGATACTTATAGTGTTGCCTTATTATTAAACAATAGAAGTGAAATGATACTCATTGTTTTGCCTCATTATGAAACAATAGAATTGGAATGATTCTAATTGTTTGGCTTTATTATTAAACAATAGTTTGAAATGATACTTATTGTTTGGCCTTATTTTGAAACAATAGGAGTAAAATTATACTCAATTTTTTGCCTTGTTATATAACAATAGAATTGAAATGATACTTATTGTTTGGCCTTATTATGAAACAATAGAATTGAAATGATACTCATTGTTTAGCCTTATTATGAAACAATGGAATTTAAATGATACTTATTGTTTGGCCTTATTATGAAACAATAGAATTGAAATGATACCCATTGTTTAGCCTTATTATGAAACAATGGAATTTAAATGATACTTATTGTTTGGCCTTATTATGAAACAATAGTTTAGAAATTATACTTATTGTTTGGCTTTATTATCAAACAATAGAACTTAAATCATACTCATTGTTTAGCCTTATTATGAAACAATAGAACTGAAATGTAACTTATTGTTTGCCTTCATTATGAAACAATAGAATTGAAATGAAACTTATTGTTTGGCCTAATTATGAAACAATAGAATGTAAATGATACTTATTGATTGGCCTTATTATGAAACAATAGAATTGAAATCATACTCATTGTTTAGCCTTATTATGAAACAATGGAATTGAAATGATACTTATTGTTTTGCCTTATTATGAAACAATAGAATGGAAAGCAGAGGGATTTACTTGAAACTAAACTGGGTAATTAATATCGAATTTTCCATATTGTTTCCGTTTTTACAGTAGGATTTACTACGCATTTGACAACAGTAGGAAATTAGACCTAATTTCAAAGTGTAATCTTCCAGAAAAGACGTCTATGTCAAGGCTAGTCTGCATATCAATTCATATTGATATCTAAAATCTAAATGTTTACGATAGCCTGAAATAGGGTTATTATTACTTTCCAAATATCACACTTTATGGTCAACTAGTTGTACGCAGTCGACGTTGCCCGGTATGCAGTGAAATCATTGTATTGTTTTAATTGTTTTTAGTTTGCACATTTGTAAATTTTTGTCGTAAAATTGGCATATTATATATTCTTCAATTAAAATAGGAGTTATACTCTTTAATTCTTCAGTGATTACCGAAAACTGTTTCATATGATCAGTCGTCCCGGGTCGGACTACGTATTTTTTTACTAAATGTTAGAACAATAACAAATGAGAATTGGTTAGTTAAAAGCAAAATTTGTTTTGGGTCCAACTTCTGACATCCACGACACGTAATTTTATATGCTATAATTTAAGTAAGAAAGGTGTAAAAACCTTATTTTACATAATTTATAATAATAAAAATAAACATCAAAGATATTACAAATGCGTGACACATTGACTAGTACCATCTAGATATGAAATCAAGGGTGACATGTTTTACATTAACAAGTTTTTACTAATATATATATGAATTAAATATGTCTATCTCAATGTGTCTTTTGTATTAAACGCTTTCTACATGACGTGGGGTAGGTGTCTTACTTGCTTTTGTGACATAATTAGTTGTTGGTGCAGTTATTGTTTACAACCTTTTTTGTACACGCGCGCATCTGTGTCTCTCCTATATAAAAATGTTTATAAATGGCGTGTGGCCATACATGTGGTCAGTACAAACTAGCATATGCAGTGTGATCTCGATTCACCATATTCTGGCTTAGTCTAGAGAGACCACTTGTTCAATCCTTTTACTCTATCCCTTTCCGTTCATTAATTTTCCGGTTTTTTTATTCATTCTTCTCGTTTGTTGTCATGGCAACTTTTGTTGTAGTTATTTCTGAACAATGCATCAGTCAAGCTTAAGCCATTTGATACTATTATGCCACCGCTGCATCGAATTATCAGGAGATCATCAAACACGCTCACTTGATTGTAGACCCACATGTTGACAATGATTCGACCGGCTCGTCGATCACGCATGCATTCATTAAAGGGTTGTTTTGGTACTTCTTTTTTTTTTTAACAACAAAGATCAGTAAATAGGCCTTTATTTTATAATGACGTAAGCTTTTGTGTGGCGGAAAACGTCAAGAAAAACAATCTGAGATTAGGGCAAATAAAGAAGTGATGGTTAAACCGAATAGAGACAAGGATGAGACAAAACTGAAATCAGACTTTCTACGGGTTTCGCTCTGCACGGATTTCATCAAAAAATTAAAATTTTCTCATAAATTGAACAAAATGAAACGATAGTCGTTTTTTTTGTTTTATTTCATCTGTTTTAATGTTAAATGCTCTGAATACTTTCATAATATTGAATTAAGCACAAATCGAGGGAGGCGCGATAGCGCTCTATCCCTTAATAGACTTCAAAAACGACTTATGCTAGAAATCTCATTTCTTTGATCAGTCATAACTCAAAAAACAATAAACCAAATTATTTAAAACTTTGCACAAAATTTTCATTTGATAGGTTAAAATAGATAGAGCTACTGTAGTGATAAGTTTGTATAATATTTTAATAGTGTGTAAAATTTCAGCATCATTAGTCAAGGCAACCCAGAGATCCAGACAGGTCAGGAGTGATTTTGTGTTATCCGTGTGTACGTACCTACGTGTGTGCCACCCTGTGTCTCATCAACTATTTGATGGATTCAGCTGATTTTTGGCAGATATAGAGGTTCTAGGGTCTAGTTGATGGCATTTAAATTTCAATTTACCATATATCCTAGTTTTCCAGAAAATTCCAAAAAACCTTATTATCTAACGTATTTATGTAGTAATCTGATAAAAATGCTGAGTCACTGAAAACGTCCCATAATCCCTTGCCGGATGTACCCGGTTTTGCCCTAAATTCTGTCCGGTTGCATCAGTCATACCATAACTTCAGTTCGGATGTATCAATAACATCATAGGAAGGCTACGATTTTAGTAGTGCTCTGGATGCCTCCTTGATTTTCTAAGTACTTGGCGTTGTCCAGGAGAAAAGTGCTCAATATCCTAAATAGAGCTACTATAGTGATAAGTTTGTATAATATTTTAACACTATCTACGTTTCACTTCAGTGCACATGGAAATGAAGGGAAATAAGTTAGTGATTTTAGTAATGTTCTAGATGCCTCCTTGATTTTCTAAGTACTCGGCGTTGTCCATGGGAAAAGTGCTCAATATCCTAGATAGAGCTACTGTAGTGATAAGTTTGTATAATATTTTAACGCCATCTACGTTTCTCTTCAGACTATTGTGCACATGGAAATGAAGAGAAATCAGTAAGAGTGAGTTTAGTAGTGCTCTGGATGCCTCCTTGATTTTCTAAGTACTTGGCGTTGTCCGGGAGAAAAGTGCTCAATATCCTAGATAGAGCTACTGTAGTGATATGTTTGGATAATATTTTAACCCAATCTACGTTTCTCTTCAGACTATTGTGTACATGGAAATGAGGAGAAAATAGTAAGAGTTATTTTAGTAGTGCTCGGGATGCGTCCTTTATTTTCTAAGTACTCGGCGTTGTCCAGGAGAAAAGTGCTCAATATCCTAGATAAAGCTACTGTAGTGATATGTTTGGATAATATTTTAACGCCATCTACGTTTCTCTTCGGACTATTGTGCACATGTAAATAAGGGGAAATCAGTAAGAGTGATTTTAGTAGTGCTCTGGATGCCTCCTTGATTTTCTAAGTACTCGACGTTGTCCGGGAGAAACGTGTTCAATATCCTAGATAGAGCTACTGTAGTGATAAGTTTGTATAATATTTTAACGCCATCTACGTTTCTCTTCAGACTATTGTACACATAGATATGAGGGGGAATTAGTAAGATTGATTTTGGTAGTGCTCTGGATGCTTCCTTTGATTTTTTAAGTACTCGGCGTAGTCCGGGAGAAAAGTGCTCAATATCCTAGATAGAGCTGCTGTAGTCATAGATTTGTATGATATTTTAACACGATTTATGCTTCTATTCGGAATATTTTGCAGATGAACAGGAGGGGAATCAGTAAGAGTGATTTTAGTAGTGCTCTGGATGCCTCTTTAATTTTTGAAGTACTTAGCGTTGTCAGGGAGAATAGTGCTCAATATCCTAGATAGAGCTATCTAGTGATAAATTTGTATAATATTTTAACAGCATATACGCTTCTTTTCAGGCTATTGTGCAGATGAAAAGGAGGAGGAATCAGTAAGAGTGATATTAATAGTGCACTAGATGCCTCCTTGATTTTCGAAGTACTCGGCGTTGTCCGGGAGAAAAGTGATCAATGTCCTAGATAGAGCTACTCTGCAGATGAAAAGGAGGGGTGATCAGTAAGGGGGTGCTTCTGGTGCTTCTACAATATAGACCCCGGAGGCTTGTGCAGAATAGGGGCCATGGGTGTTTATGCAATGTAGGGGCCAGGAATGCTTCTACAGTATAGGACCCAGCACCAGGGGTGTTTCTACAATATAGGACCCGGAGGCTTCTGCAGTATAGGAACCAGGGGTGGTTCTACAGTATAAGACCCAGCAATATAGTACACAGAGGTTTCTTCAGAATAGGGACCATGGGTGCTTTTGCAGTATAGGGACCAGGGATGCTTCTAATATTTATATGTATGGGGAGGATGAAACAAATTTTTTTGGGGGGTGGGGGTAAATTTTTTTTTGCTTTTTTAAATTAAAAATATTTCTATCTATGGGGGATGTTAAATTCATTTTTTTTTGGGGGGGGGGGGTCATTAAAAATATTCCTATGTATAGGGGAGGATACAAGAAAAATTCCAACTAGTAAAATACATAGCCCTGTTGTGCTCGTATACCCTTAATGACAATAAAAGTGTAAAAATTTGGGAATTTCTTTGCTTTTGTAAATTTAGTGTTTAGTGTATATGAATGTTCATCTTAACCCTATTAAGGGTATATGATTGCAGTATACTGGCATTTTCATGGAATAATATTATACTTACAACCAGGTTGTTAATAAAGATAAAACAAATATAACTCATGCTTTAGAAAAATATAATAATTGTACTAAACCGTCTTCATAAGTAATCAAACTGTGTACATTCCGTTAATCATGTCCAATCCTCTCATATATTCTTCATGATTAACCCTTATCCTCGTGTGACTGTAGTCATTGACAAGTGATGACTCATTAGTAAATGATATATATATATATATATATATATATATATATATATATATATATATATATAAGTCTTTCTTTATTTGCTGTTTTTGCACGTTTACGATGTTATTTAATATATAGTTTGAAATTTCGTAACCGGGTGCCTTAAGTTTAATGTCGGGTAAAGAGGGCCAAAAGTTAGTTTGTGTCTCTGTTTGCTTGCCTCCTTCGATAGTAGAATTAGACACATGGTCGGTTTTTAATGTGACGAAAATCAAGCTCATTCAAAAGGGACACTCTGGATTGGGGAAAAAATTAAAATTGCCTCAGTCTAAAATAATTTCTCCTTCACACACCTAAAACAGAATAGTTGGAGTGTAGTATCAGCATAGATACTACACGTTGGTCCTAGCCAAAATGCCAAAGAACTGTATTTCTCCTTTTTCTATTCATTGTTTGCTCACCAACCCTTATCTGTTCATTTTATAAGCTAAACTCCAACGTTTAGTATGATTACTCATGTCTCCTTATATTTTTATCATCGAATTGGTTTAGGATATCAACTCTTGATGTATTACACATTGTTAGAATAAGATGTTCGCTGTTCAATTCCTCTAAAACATCCGATCAATCTAGTCTGCAACAAGGCTATTCAATATTTTACATCAGATAGACAGATATATGCAAATAAGTTGTATAGAAAGTGTTATGATGTGTATGATTGTCCTATATTGCGCTCAGGATAGTATCATTCCCTGACTTTGTCTACGTCAAATATTTCGATTGGTCAACCTCAATGATGTCTTAAATTGTTTCACTGTGGGTTAGGGTTAGGTTTAAGGTTATGGTTCTTTGTTGATCTCACACTCTATTTAAATTGATATTCTTTTTAGGGTCAAATATTTTCAGTACTCATTTCTTTGCAAAGAGTTAACTTGTCCGAAGCTTTTTCGTATTTTGTCAATGTGAACTCAGCATATTGTTCAACTTTGACAAATTGTTTGATTAACAAATTACCGCAGTTGGAAGCATTATGTAAAACATTACAAATCTCAAGACGGATATCACTTCGTTTTTATTTGGATTTTGTGTCTAAACACTTTATCTGTTGAAACTTCTTTCTTTGAAAGCTAATGAAATAAAAGTAGTTGTATATTTAAAGATGTACAACTACAATAGAAACTTGATAAACCACCCCAAAAAATACACTGAAAAAAGTTAGTAATTGAATTCAAGTATTACAAATAACATGGAGTATAATTGCTTTTTATTACTTAATCAACAGATGTGTAAAATATAATTGATGCATTGTAAAATATAGAGAGAATGTCGTTTGGCAGATTAATATTTGATACGATAAATGCATAATATTACAAACATTGAAATGGAGTAAAAGAAAATAAGATAAATATAATCTTAGAAATATAACAAGCGACATTAATTTCATTCGATTTAATACTGTTTAATCGTTAATTGGCAGATACTAACAATGAAAATACAATCATGCTAATGAATCAAGGCGTTACATAAAGGATAATCCTTTTCAGTAATAGGTTTAATTGTAGACCTGGCTTAATTACTAGTCGAAAATATGTCACCACAGTTAAGATCGCAAATTAATGAATTGAATATCTCAAAGGATGAATTGATGCTGACACATTTCAGTGATTAAAGTATTATCATTTGTTTGACAAACGAACATCTTATTAGCGTTTTTTGAAATGTTCATAGAACTATTCATCAAAATTTATTCAAAATATGTTGGAGCAAAACTGAATAACGACACAGCAAAACATTATCACAGAACTGGTGGGACAATATACGTAGTGATCACGGGTATATTCCGGGGTGGGGGAGTGCTGCATTCATTATGATTAGTTGCTCTGTCAATAGCTCACGTTGTAAAATTTAAATCCGCAAAACTGTGATATTGCGTCAGCGATCTGGAACTTAGAGGTTGGGGCAAACGTCTTTTGGTATTATTTTTCTGCTTTCTCAGAGAAAGTGTTGTCTGGATTCCAAAGACGAAGAATGGATGAGTCTGCAAGCTGAAAGAATTAACTGAACAAGAACTGAACGAGACATTTGTGTCTCAGAAATATAATTTATTTTTTAAATTTCATATTATGAGCCAAGCGCTGCTACATGATTTATTCGCAACTAAGCTAGACTGCTGTATTCGACACGTATCTGTTGTATTCGCTGGCAGCTGAAAAACTGAATTCTAAGCTCCAAAAGGCTCATTCCTCAAAAATACAACCCACGTCATTTAACATCCTGAGGCACAAGCCGGGTGTTCAACCTTTCAGAGTTTTATATCAAACCCCAGGAAAACTGTCAATGCAGCAAGTATAGTGGGTTCACCTGCGTTGACTTTGATACACGTGCCACCCTTGGTTATTTCAAAACAGGGCAGACGTTTTCTCATTCATTGTGCCACAAAGTGATATTTGAATATGTGCAAGATTTGATTGCTGAAAGTAACACATGATGTGTAGCACGTGACAAAGAATACCAGGGAGTCCTTGTGGCTTTCAATGGAATCAGATGAGATATGGAAAAAATGAAATTTGTCATAAATGGCACAATATATGCATATATTTTTATGATTTTGCATTTTAGAGGTAATATCTAATTTAAATGCTTGTATGATAGCTTTAATTATCAGGAAAGGCAATTAAACGGCATATCTAATTTCAGTTATCTTGACTAAATGCTAGTTTCCACCGAAGGTGTTTATGTAGTCTTGTAGTTATTTATTATGTTCAATCATTTTTAAATAGGAACCAACCACCATCAATTATCTAAGACAACCTGAATTCTACATAAAAAAGAGGTTTATTATCTTTTTGAAGTGTGAAATGTTCAAATAAAATCATATCTTTGAAGTTAAAAATGTATAAAAGCATGTTGAAAAGTAAGGCAGGACTTCATGGTTTGAACTAAACAAAAATAGCTTTAATTTCGAGGAAATGTAAACCAAGTTGTGTAAATTTAGATAGCTAACAGGATAAAGAAAGGCAAATTTTTGGAGAAGTTTTCAAACAAAACCGAAAATATGACTTGGCTTTTGGAGCTGAGAAATATTTGGGGGTAGGAAAAATAGAAACAGCCTTAAATATGTGATAAGTGAAAAGAAAAAAACACGTTGAAAAGAGAAATACTCGTTTATATTATGTTTGTTAAGAAAATAAAAAAGTAGGTCCTGTAATATAAATATAAAACATCTGTTTAAAAAAGAAAAAGCACAAGTCTTTAGAATTAAAAAAACAGATACTCTTATTCTTATATTAAACAAACATAAATGCATTAGGAAATAATTATCGTACATATTTTTTTTTATAATTACATTAGTAAATCAACACAGGAAGTAAGAAAAAAGAAAGATAAGTAAAAGGGGCAGATACTGAAACGGAGCGAAAGTGTACAGATGTGGGTGGTCTCGCCGCTCTATCAAGCACAGAAATTACATTTTGAGCGTGTTTCTCCCTCAGTATCTGTATATGTTCTTATGCGAATTATACAAACCAAATGTGCTTTACGAACTTGTAAAATGTTACTGAACTCTTTATACAATGACATGTTTACTTATGATTCAAGGTTTATCATATTATTACCCATCGTAACTCATCTTAAACCTCAGCTACCTAGTGATCATACCCACTCATAGCAAAGGCTTCAGGAATCAACTCCTGTGACGGAACTGGACCAATGTATATCAACGCTTCCCTTTCCGATGTGGAGAGATGAGGTGTGCTGCATAGGTGACAGCTTGCCTTCTATTAAGAAGCTTTTGTAGAAGAACCATGCCAAATGTGTGATTTTCTTTCGATGAATATAACCTCATCTACATACACACAATACATACACATGTTAATTTTTCATCAATTATATCTCGATTTAGGTTATATATATATATATATATATATATAGAGAGAGAGAGAGAGAGAGAGATAGAGAGATAGATAGATAGATAGATAGATAGATAGATAGATAGATAGATAGATAGATAAAATTACATAAAAGATATTATAGCCTTACGTCAATCAACCAACGTTTCAATGCGTATTACCGCATCTTATCAAAGGCAGTTCTTATACAAACCGACAAATATAAATATATACATAATCATACCCCTTCGTCTAGATGCGTACACACAAATACATAAATATGCACATATATACGTACTCCTTAATACATACGTGTATATACAAGGGGCGTTCAATAAGTAATGCCCCTGACCGACTTTCAGTTGTCTGATCTAGATGAAATCTTGCATGTGTGAGGATTTATACCTATATGGGTTATCTTGCAAAATCCAGCTCTGAACTAATTGTGGTTTTTGATTTACATGTGTTTGAACTGAGTCAGGTGTGAAATGGAGCAAGTAGAGTGTCACGCAGTGATCCGGATTTTTTATTTGAAAGGACGCACACCAAAGGAGACTTTTGATGAAATGAAAGAAACTCATGGTGATGATGTCCCCATCATATGACCTTGTAAAACGCTGGCATTGTGAATTCAAACATGGCTGGAAGTCTGTGGAAACAGCTCCCAGACCTGGTTGTCCCTCTTCTGCCATTGATGAGGCATCTGTCCGTCAAGTTGAGGCTGCCATTTTGGAAGATCGACGCATTACTATTCGCCAAATAGCCCAATACGTCAAGATTAGTACAGAGTCTGTCGAAACTATCATTCATGACCATTTGCATATTCATAAGGTGTCTGCCAGATGGATTCCCAGGTTGCTCACACCTTTCCAGAAGCAAGAACGTGTTGAGTGCCCGAGATTAAATTTGTAGATGTGCCAACAAGATGAGTCAAAGTTTTTCAAAAGACTGATTACACTGGATGAAACTTGGGTCCATCACTATGATCCAGAGACCAAAGCTCAGTCAATGCAGTCGAAGCACTTGGACTCATCACCTCCAAAGAAGGCAAGAGTGCAGCCCTCCGCTGGCAAGGTCATGCTCACAGTCTTCTGAGACCAGGACGGAGTAGTGATGACAGATTTCCTGGCAATGGGTAACACAATTACATGAGCCTATTACGCTTCACTTTTGATGAAATTAAGAGAAGCTATCAAAATCAAACGGCGGGGCAAGAATAGCAAAGGTACCTTCTTCCTGCAGGACAATGCTCCGGTCCACAACTCACATGTCACCAGATCAGAAGCACGGGCGTGTGGCTATGAAATTCTCCCCCATCCCCTTACTCTCCTGACCTTCATCTCTTCTCAATCGTGAAGTTGTTTTTGAAAGGAAAGCGTTTCTCAGATGATATATATATTAATATATATATGTGTGTGTGTGTGTGTGTAGAGTAGAGGGTAGTGCGATTCCAACGAGAGAAAAATGTATATTTTTTAAGAAGTGAGGCTACCAACATTTATAAATGTTTAAAAACTTTATTTAATTGTTTATCATGTGATTAGTTTATAATAAACACTTTCTAAAAAAGTGTTTTTTTTTTAATTTATAAATGTTGGTAACCTCCCCTCTTTAAAAAAACATATAGATATATAAACACATATAGTAATATATACAAACATATAGATATATAAACACATATAGTAATATATACAAACATATAGATATATAAACACATATAGTAATATATACAAACATATAGATATATAAACACATATAGTAATATATACAAACATATAGATATATAAACACATATAGTAATATATACAAACATATAGATATATACACACATATAGTAATATATACAAACATATAGATATATAAACACATATAGTAATATATACAAACCATACACAAGTCTTTATGTACACACATGGAGACATGCAAACTTACATAATATATCAACAATAATACAAACGATTATTACTTCGACTCGATAAAATACGAATTCTCCAGATCTGTGGGGTTAAGTGGAAGTCATTAAGTACGTATACTTTGTTGTGTTTACAATTGATGAAGATTTAAGATTTATTTTATAGAAAACTACTATTAATTGTAAATACATTTCAACAATTGTACGGACTGATATTTATATACACTTAGATATTAAGGCGTAGGTATGTGTTCGTATATCTGTGAGTGTGTTTATATGTATGTATATTTGTGTATGCGTCCAGACAACGGTGTATAAGTATGTATGTATTTATATTAGTCGTTTTGCATATTTTATGTAGGTACATATATGTATGTACGTACATATGATCGTCAGTGTGGGATTTTGTGTCAAGTTAGGTTTACATTGATCCTGTTTTAAATTTGTCATCATCATAATCATCATCATCATCATCAACCGGTTTATTTGTTGAATCAGGCCACAATTAATCCTCTGATGAGGGTGGGGCCTGATTGTCTAGTCTCGAAATCTAAGTCTTCCTCTCCACTCCTGTCTTTGGCAAGGCTTGATGGAATCCATAGGCCCTGAAGATCCACGCATCCTGGGATCCACGAAGCCCAAGACATTACCAGCAGCATTAGTGCTACTGGCACTGCCTTTCTTTTTTCCTGCTGTATTTCGACTAGACATTGTATTTAAGGCAATTTTACGGCTGGGTGCCTATCCTTTACCAACTTGAACACTTTTGGCAGTCCAAGACCTTTACCGTTCCCATCTAACTAGGGCTGATGTCGTTTCCACTTAAGCATGTACAAATGTCATACATTACCAGTGAGTTGCTTATCAAGATGTTGTTGGTGAAGTATAAAACAAGAATTCCACTTGTATGAACAAAATAGTGACACATAAGTGAAGTAGACGTGCCCGAAATGTCGTTAAATATTTTTTTTTTTTTTTACCTGGCGAAAGAAGGAAAACAACGCTTCTGTTGAATTAATCAAAATAAAAAATCCTTTTGAAATATACTCGTGCGATGGTCGCGAGTAACAAAAAAAACGTCCTTCTCTGCCGATCGGGTGTTTTTTAAAATATATTTTTTAATTTTTTAATTTTAACTTTCATCTCATTATTAATTTTATTTATATATTAGTGGTAACATATTTTTTGTTTCAGTTACTTCAGTCGAAGTTCTCAGAAATCAAAGGACCCTTTCCTGGGGCTAATACCTGATCTCTATATGAGACAGGTAGACATTTTTATATTCCATTAAAGTTCTCCGTTACCTGTCAAACATTGAGTTAGTAAAGAAGTTAAGAAGATTAAATATCCTCTCCCGAATTGACCAGTTAGTATATATATCTTTCATTTGATCTATTGGTCTTACCGGAGTGCAGGACAAGAATTCATTTAGTCTGATGGAGTATCCAGCTAAGTGATGTTACTTGAGGTAACATTACTTGGAGAAGGTGAACCATTCCCCGTGTGAGCCAATGTATAGCCGTGTCGAGAGAATCATATTTGGCCTGCGAATACAATGTTATTTTGAAATTTGGTCATGGTTTACTTATAGGGTTAAGTATCCTCATATCAGGTTGTCCTGACAAACCCTTGTACAGAGAGACCGAAGACACTCAAGACTGGTGTCTAGTAGGTAATTCAAACTCATGTGGGCATTTGTAAAGCCCAAAACGTAATCGAAATAAGACATTTTATACAAATGTTCTGATATATTTTATTATATTTTTATATACATTGTATTTGTCTGTTTAGCTGCCGTATTTTTCATTGCTCATCTCTGTGTGTGTGTGTGTGTTTATAAGAAACGCTAACTTGAGTGTGTGCTTGTTACAATACGCGTGTTATGCGTGTGTAGGTGTGTGTATACTGATACGGGAGGTGAAATTTTGTGCGTGTGTATTATGTCGAACCCGACCCGATAAATAATATCACACCGTCTGGCCGAATTTCATTTAAAATTAAAGAAAGAAACAAGAAAGAAAGAAAAGAGAAAATATATATATTTCAAATCTAATGAAAAGAACATTTTATGCAGTTTAAATTGTATTTTATTAGTTAATTACATGTTCAGTTTCAGAAGAAAATATTTTTTCATTTTATTTTCTAGAGCCATAGAGAAAAATTTGACCCGAAGAGATTTGGTTATTTATAGCTCTGACCAAGATATGTCTGCAAATGTGTAACCGAATAATGTTAGTAATGATGAATAAAAATGTATACCTAATATATATATATATATATATATATATATATATATATATATATATATATATATATATATATATATATATTGATGCATGTTTGATTAAACAACAGGGACAATTCCTGTTTGTTTCTTTTTTATCCATCTTTTCATGTTGATGATCTAATGTTCTGTTCGAGTGTGAACAGGAACTTGCCAAAACTGATAACGTTTTCGACTCCCATGAGTCTTCTTCAGACAGGATTAATGAAAACTAATACTGGTGAATTTATTGAGAAATTCGATTATTTCTTTTTTATTATTTATTAAAGGCATTTCAGTATGCCTTCTCTCTCCTCATATCGAGCTTGATTGATGGTGGGTTTCTTTGCTCGAATTAGTAATGCTTCAATTATGGGGAGGCGCAGGTTGCAATGTGAGTCCCTGATTTTTTTTTTTTGGGGGGGGGGGTCGTGTTCTACTAAGTGTTGGGAAATAGAGCTATGGGGGGGGAGATGAGGTGACGTGTAAAGCGACGAGAGATACTAGTCCTAGTCATATCAATATATGTGTTGTTTTGAGAGACACATTCACCCATTGGGCATTTAGTTTGTCAACATGAAAAAGATGGATCAAAAACGAAACAAACCGGAATTGTCCCTGTTGTTTAATCAAACATGTCTCAATGAAAACATGCTACCGAAGTATATATATATATATATATATATATATATATATATATATATATATATATATATATATATATATTTATTTTGGTACAGAAAAATTAGTACAACATTAGTACAAATGGTGTACTAATTTTTCTGTACCAAAATAAATAAATATTATGCTCTTAATTTTTAACTTTAATTCTTAATTAATCGAGTACTCTGCTTGGATTTTTCCTACTATGTTACAAAGAAGTTATATATATATATATATATATATATATATATATATATATATATATATATGTATATAGTACATGTATCACAAATTAGTAAAAAAAAACTATCAAAGTGCTCTATCATAGGTCTTACAATAGCTAATATTAATTATGTTATTTAAATACTATACCCTACTGTGTCCGGTGCGGATCTTCGGGTTTCGTCCGTCTGGTCATTCTGGAATTAGAAAATGTCCACTTGTGTTTACTTCAGAAAGAGTCATCAGTCTCGTTTGAAGAAAAATATTGAAAAGTGTTTCGACATTTTGCTTCAAACGAGAGACAGTAATGTATAATATTAAAAACCCCGACGATCGAACATTTTGATATTTTTTCTAACTAGTAAGGCATGATACATATATATGATGTTATTTTTCTAACTTGTAAGGCATGATACATATTGTTGTGAAGTAGTCCAACAGTAAAAAGAAGAAGTCAAGTCGAGGTTGGGTTAAGATAACAAGTGTATAAACATAAAAGGTACAAAGGTAAGGAAACTGACTGGCACTCGGCTAGACAGTTACAATACTGTCCTTTTTCTCCCTGGTGATTGTCTACTCGCACTATTTATAGTCGGAACCGGTGTAGTTTCTCTTCTGTTAGAACAGCCGGTGTAACACATATATATGATGTTTTTTCTAACTTGTAAGGCATGATACATATATATTTATCGTACAACACCAGTTTCGTTGAATGCATACATTTTACTATTGATTTATGCGATTTAATTATTATCCAGCATCAAAAGAAGACCATAATTTGAAACAAGAATATTCACCGAAGATAGATATCTCTGCTTAAAGGGATATAACTTCCCCTAATGGAACAGAAAACAAATTGAATATTTTCTATTTATAGGAATCAGTATGCATATATTTAAAGGTAGATGAGAGGATAAAAGTAGGTAGCCTGTTTGATGATTTGACAAAACCAATGATGTCATCTTACTCAAAAAAGGAAAAAATACACTACGCTTACTTAGCAGTGTATCATATAATTTATATTCAGGCAAAGATACTCGATGCTACTTCAACAAAAGATAATGTAAAATATTGAATGTCCTTGTGCCCGACTAAACTCAACTAAATGTTGGATCCCTTAGAAAAGTCAAGTAAAAGAAGAAAACACCAATTAATTTTTAAGATTATAATGATGATTAACATGCCAATTCGGATGTGTGACACATCAGAAGATATCTAGAACCACGCGATGTTTTGGTTTGCCTTCTTTAGAAAAATATGTGTTGAAAGCACTGCAGCAGACGATGCCAGGTTATGCAAATGAAACAGACGAACCCAGCCTGTTCGGCATCTGGCACTCAGCATCCATCAGTTTATCGGTCTTGAATTGAAGAAATTTGATGACGATTGCATCAAAGATATACAAGGCATCTATATTTTGCAAACATGCAAAAATATCTAATAAATAGATTGGTAATAGTTTACACTTATAAGCTAAGTAGAAAGCAGAAAAGATGTTTCAATTCAATAATGATTACATAACAAGATTTTATGAATCGCGAAATATTATCATTGCATGAAAACACAGTAAAAAGAAGGTTTTTTACTTCCTGAGAGTTTTTTTGCATATAAATTGTTTTCGTATTTTTTTGTTCAAAATGGTCAACTATTTCTACAGATTATACTAAAAAAATAAATACAAGAATAAAGTCGGCAAAAGACTTTCTACTATAACCGTTGTTTTTTTTTAATGTTAAAAACATTTCATATAAATACCATAAATGAAATGCAAACATATTGGAGGCAAGACATTTAAATCCACTATGATTATGTTTTTGGTTATTTTTTGGGGAAACCAGCGATAATGCAGGATTCCTTTCGGTGTTCCTCCACATACAACAACTAGATCATCTTCATGAGATGCAATAACGCATTTTTATGCGTGACTCTAAAAGAAGACCTCTGCCCAATGCTGCTGTAATTTTTCAGTATTTTCTACACACACTGCTTTGCCTGCATTGAATTAATGTAAAGTTGTGTCACATATAAGTAAAGTATAGCGAAATGGTAAATGTAAGTACATGCTGGGACCAAAAGCAAATTTTAAACAGTGTATATTCTAGTATTTTTGCGAAGTCATTTTCTTTGGTTTATATAACATTAAAACAGTATAAGAATTTGGTTCATATAGCATTAAGACAGTATTAGTATATGGTTTATATAGCATTAAGACAGTATTAGTATTTGGTTCATATAGCATTAAGACAGTATTAGTATTTGGTTTATATAGCATTAAGACAGTATTAGTATTTGGTTTATATAGCATTAAAACAGTATTAGTATTTGGTTTATATAGCATTAAAACAGTATTAGTATTTGGTTTATATAGCATTAAAACAGTATTAGTATTTGGTTCATATAGCATTAAGACAGTATTAGTATTTGGTTTATATAGCATTAAGACAGTATTAGTATTTGGTTTATATAGCATTAAAACAGTATTAGTATTTGGTTTATATAGCATTAAAACAGTATTAGTATTTGGTTTATATAGCATTAAGACAGTATTAGTATTTGGTTTATATAGCATTAAAACAGTATTAGTATTTGGTTTATATAGCATTAAAACAGTATAAGTATTTGGTTTATATAGCATTAAAACAGTATTAGTATTTGGTTCATATAGCATTAAAACAGTATTAGTATTTGGTTCATATAGCATTAAGACAGTATTAGTATTTGGTTCATATAGCATTAAAACAGTATTAGTATTTGGTTTATATAGCATTAAAACAGTATTAGTATTTGGTTTATATAGCATTAAAACAGTATTAGTATTTGGTTTATATAGCATTAAAACAGTATTAGTATTTAGTTCATATAGCATTAAAACAGTATTAGTATTTGGTTTATATAGCATTAAGACAGTATTAGTATTTGGTTTATATAGCATTAAAACAGTATTAGTATTTGGTTTATATAGCATTAAAACAGTGATAGTATTTGGTTTAGGTAGCATTAAAACAGTATTAGTATTTGGTTCATATAGCATTAAAACAGTATTAGTATTTGGTTTATATAGCATTAAGACAGTATTAGTATTTGGTTCATATAGCATTAAAACAGTATTAGTATTTGGTTTATATAGCATTAAAACAGTATTAGTATTTGGTTGATATAGCATTAAAACAGTATTAGTATTTGGTTCATATAGCATTAAGACAGTATTAGTATTTGGTTTATATAGCATTAAGACAGTATTAGTATTTGGTTTATATAGCATTAAAACAGTATTAGTATTTGGTTTATATAGCATTAAAACAGTATTAGTATTTGGTTTATATAGCATTAAAACAGTATTAGTATTTGGTTCATATAGCATTAAGACAGTATTAGTATTTGGTTTATATAGCATTAAGACAGTATTAGTATTTGGTTCATATAGCATTAAAACAGTATTAGTATTTGGTTTATATAGCATTAAGACAGTATTAGTATTTGGTTTATATAGCATTAAAACAGTATTAGTATTTGGTTTATATAGCATTAAGACAGTATTAGTATTTGGTTTATATAGCATTAAGACAGTATTAGTATATGGTTTATATAGCATTAAGACAGTATTAGTATTTGGTTCATATAGCATTAAGACAGTATTAGTATTTGGTTTATATAGCATTAAGACAGTATTAGTATTTGGTTCATATAGCATTAAAACAGTATTAGTATTTGGTTTATATAGCATTAAAACAGTATTAGTATTTGGTTTATATAGCATTAAAACAGTATTAGTATTTGGTTTATATAGCATTAAAACAGTATTAGTATTTAGTTCATATAGCATTAAAACAGTATTAGTATTTGGTTTATATAGCATTAAGACAGTATTAGTATTTGGTTTATATAGCATTAAAACAGTATTAGTATTTGGTTTATATAGCATTAAAACAGTATTAGTATTTGGTTTATATAGCATTAAAACAGTATTAGTATTTGGTTCATATAGCATTAAAACAGTATTAGTATTTGGTTTATATAGCATTAAGACAGTATTAGTATTTGGTTCATATAGCATTAAAACAGTATTAGTATTTGGTTCATATAGCATTAAAACAGTATTAGTATTTGGTTTATATAGCATTAAGACAGTATTAGTATTTGGTTCATATAGCATTAAAACAGTATTAGTATTTGGTTCATATAGCATTAAAACAGTATTAGTATTTGGTTTATATAGCATTAAGACAGTATTAGTATTTGGTTCATATAGCATTAAAACAGTATTAATATTTGGTTTATATAGCATTAAAACAGTATTAGTATTTGGTTTATATAGCATTAAAACAGTATTAGTATTTGGTTTATATAGCATTAAAACAGTATTAGTATTTAGTTCATATAGCATTAAAACAGTATTAGTATTTGGTTTATATAGCATTAAGACAGTATTAGTATTTGGTTTATATAGCATTAAAACAGTATTAGTATTTGGTTCATATAGCATTAAAACAGTGATAGTATTTGGTTTAGGTAGCATTAAAACAGTATTAGTATTTGGTTCATATAGCATTAAAACAGTATTAGTATTTGGTTTATATAGCATTAAGACAGTATTAGTATTTGGTTCATATAGCATTAAAACAGTATTAGTATTTGGTTTATATAGCATTAAAACAGTATTAGTATTTGGTTCATATAGCATTAAGACAGTATTAGTATTTGGTTTATATAGCATTAAGACAGTATTAGTATTTGGTTTATATAGCATTAAAACAGTATTAGTATTTGGTTTATATAGCATTAAAACAGTATTAGTATTTGGTTTATATAGCATTAAAACAGTATTAGTATTTGGTTCATATAGCATTAAGACAGTATTAGTATTTGGTTTATATAGCATTAAGACAGTATTAGTATTTGGTTCATATAGCATTAAAACAGTATTAGTATTTGGTTTATATAGCATTAAGACAGTATTAGTATTTGGTTTATATAGCATTAAAACAGTATTAGTATTTGGTTTATATAGCATTAAGACAGTATTAGTATTTGGTTTATATAGCATTAAGACAGTATTAGTATTTGGTTTATATAGCATTAAAACAGTATTAGTATTTGGTTTATATAGCATTAAGACAGTATTAGTATTTGGTTTATATAGCATTAAGACAGTATTAGTATTTGGTTTATATAGCATTAAAACAGTATTAGTATTTGGTTTATATAGCATTAAGACAGTATTAGTATTTGGTTTATATAGCATTAAAACAGTATTAGTATTTGGTTTATATAGCATTAAGACAGTATTAGTATTTGGTTTATATAGCATTAAAACAGTATTAGTATTTGGTTTATATAGCATTAAGACAGTATTAGTATTTGGTTCATATAGCATTAAAACCGTATTAGTATTTGGTTTATATAGCATTAAGACAGTATTAGTATTTGGTTTATATAGCATTAAGACAGTATTAGTATTTGGTTTATATAGCATTAAGACAGTATTAGTATTTGGTTTATATAGCATTAAGACAGTATTAGTATTTGGTTCATATAGCATTAAAACCGTATTAGTATTTTGTTTATATAGCATTAAGACAGTATTAGTATTTGGTTTATATAGCATTAAGACAGTATTAGTATTTGGTTTATATAGCATTAAGACAGTATTAGTATTTGGTTCATATAGCATTAAGACAGTATTAGTATTTGGTTCATATAGCATTAAAACCGTATTAGTATTTGGTTTATATAGCATTAAGACAGTATTAGTATTTGGTTTATATAGCATTAAGACAGTATTAGTATTTGGTTTATATAGCATTAAAACCGTATTAGTATTTGGTTTATATAGCATTAAAACAGTATTAGTATTTGGTTTATATAGCATTAAGACAGTATTAGTATTTGGTTCATATAGCATTAAGACAGTATTAGTATTTGGTTTATATAGCATTAAGACAGTATTAGTATTTGGTTTATATAGCATTAAGACAGTATTAGTATTTGGTTCATATAGCATTAAGACAGTATTAGTATTTAGTTCATATAGCATTAAAACAGTATTAGTATTTGGTTCATATAACATTAAGACAATATTAGTATTTGGTTCATATAACATTAAGACAGTATTAGTATTTGGTTCATATAATATTAAGACAGTATTAGTATTTAAATCAAATGATAACAAAGAAGAACAATTATGTCTGTATCATCACCAATGACAATATTTTACAATTAACAGCATTGATAGCAGTTTCAACAATAAGACAGTAAACATCACCATTGGCATATATACACTGATATCCTGCTTGTTTCAAACATTCATAAAACATCTGTATAAATCTATGTTTATTAGATGTATTTGCCAAGAAAATGTCATTATTTATTGCTGGAACCATAGTTAATTCACGGTGTACAGACACAGTATTTACCACTCTTCTCAAATGAATTAACTGAATGTTGTTTACTGTAACCATCAAATACAATAACGCGTTCGCTATATTTGCGCAGTACATATTTAATCTATCCATGACATATTTCTTTAAGTGGTTCGATGTAATGATACCAGTCAATCCATAACAAAGAGTTAATCAGTCGGAAGTTTGCATTCATTCTTGGCATGAAAGCTGGCTCCAAAAGGCACTTTCTAGAATTTCTTTGCTTGCAGGTCTAAGAGAACTAGTGGAATCAAATATTGATGTTAGATAACTACACAGTTTATATGTAAAGGAGTTCTGTATATTAAAATGTCCTTTTGTCACAACTAATGTTAGGTGTTTAAGCTGTGTTTTTCGATGAATATTCACACTTCTATGTTTATAATCACAGCTGTTTTTAATCTAAAGGAAACTGCCTTTTTTTCTTGAATGAATAGATAAATACTTCTTTGCTTTCTATAGATTGAAGAATCTTATAGCCAAAATCTTCTGTTTGAACTGCATTTACTTGTGTGACAATACCTGCGATTATGCTGCGCACTGACAAATCCTTTTTACTGAAAAGATTAGTTGATTTAAAAAAGCTTTTCTGTATCATTGCAGTTTGTTTTTTTGTCATATGTCAGTTACTTCTTTGTGCTGTTCACTCATGCTATATTTGACTCCAGTAAACTGCTGTATAATTTGATTTAGTTTATATCAGCCTAATAAAGAGTTAATCCACATGACGTGTTGCTTTTCTATCATTCCCTTGCTCCGCGTGAGTCCTCCAGTGGATTTGATACTTCCCATCATCATCTGTCCAATGATAAGATCAGTGTAAAGTCTTCTCAGCATCAATCACTACGGCAAATAACATGTAAACATTCTTAAAAACAGAATGCAAATCAAAATGGTCTCTTGACGAGGTTGACATTTGTTGAAGATTTAAATATATTGTCTTAGCATACAAATTATGACTTTCAGCCGCAAAGAAGGGTAGCATGTTATACAATGAAATAAGGTGTAAACTCCAATTTCCTGTTCTTTCAGCCTGGAGAAAACGCTTTTCATATATTTCAACTACACGCTACAAGTACAGTTAGTCAAATTTTCTCTTTTTCCTGTTCCAACTTTTCATAGATTGTCATCATAGACTCCTCATCTACCATCATATCTGGATTAGCAATGAATTGTGCAAATATCTTTTTAGCTGACGTTATTCAACTTTCTAATAAATTAGTACCTCTCTCTTGGATTGTGTCACATGTCTCTGCTACATAGTTCACCTGTAAATGTTCTCCTTCGCTAAGTTTCATTGTCAGATACAGAAGTATGTGGCACAGGAATTCAAATGTGTCTGCTCATTGTAATATATTAAGATTAGCATTTCTTAAGAAATGACCTCTTCGTGCTCTAGCTGGACATTTCAACTTAGCATATGACACTGAGTTGTGACCATATATCCTTTCAAGAACTTCTGATTATCCTGCTTTTTCCATTAGATCGCCTATCCACCCAAGAAAACTCATCTCCATGTGTTATCCTCAAATTCTCAGCATTACAGATTTCAGACGGCTACTTGATGGCTTATTAACTACAATAGTCTGAACCTTTCAATACAGTTGATGGTCAAATGTGATAACAGGAGTTGTGTTGTTTTATAATTTACTTGTTCAACCAGGAATATCAATGAAGAATAAATACATGACATATTTGATGAATGTAAGTCAATGAGAGTCAAAAACACTACATTTCATTTCTCATGAGTATTGCTGCAGTTTCTATGATGCGTTTAGTCTCTTCTTTAAGAATGCACTACTTTGGTTTATTATAATGATTATACGATATGGCTAAATCATTGGTTTTAAATGTAAGATTTGTTTTGCCAGTTACATTAGTAGAAACAATTCTTTCATCAAATTATCTTATTTTTACTAAATCTGCCAATGCTAATTGTTCCTCATCACTATTCTCAAGATATCCCATTGTAAGATTACAGATCTTTCTTGTTGTAGAAGACGACACTGGCTTAATTTGTCTGTCTTCTCTAGTGGCTCATCTTTTATCTAAATTTTTTGGGGGATATGCTTGTCTGTCCTAAAGTTGGTACTGCACTGTTAGTGATCGACTACATAATTGGCATGTAAATCATTTTTCTCTTTTCTAATCTTCCTAACACTGTATTACTCCACTCATCATTCCAGAATTTACATATTTTGTACATAGTGTTATCAAATATTCATGTTTTCACAAGATGATAACCCTAACTTCTTCGCCTTTCGGGTATTTTGTTGATGCACCACAAAAAATACTAATTCTGGCAATCAAAAGTTAATGTTCGGGATTGAAAGTTACAATCAAATGTTGATATATCGACCCGTTCCATGTTTTTGTCTGATTCTATGCTGTTAGGGTTACACCGTTTTCTACAGCTCTTATTAACTAATGGCCCTAAACATGTACGAACACTACTTCCATGTTCCGTACATGCTTTGTTAATGCTATAACTTTCTTTTTGGGAAATTCTCACTGTATCCCTAACTTACTCTTGATACCGTGCGTATAGAGCATGCACATATCTCCTGTACTTGCATTAGACATTATTCAATTTGTAAAGACAAAGAAATTGGTAGTAAAATCCGGCTGTGTATGGAAATTTATTTCGATAAATTATTCGACCTTATTGACCAATATGTTTTTGTTTTAAACAAACTTTTTTGTTTAAAAAGAATGTTAAAAATTTATTTGGTATCAAAAGATTTGTTTTTTTGTGTAATAACATTTTTATGCCTTAAAAACATGTTTGGTGCATAAGAACAATATGGCCGCCAGCGATTAAAACATTGAATTCAAGTTCGATTCTCAAAATTTTAAAAGTAAATTAAATTTGTATTTCGTGGCAAGAAATACAGTTAAGACCAACTATTAATTTTATCTAAAATTCGAATAAAATATACAAAATTAAAACAAGGTTGTTTACATTTCTTTGACATAAACACACACTGTTTTCACAGATCGATAATTGTTAAAGTTTCATATTTTGCATCTGTCGAATTTTCTAGACTTTTAATATGTTCACATAGAGACCTCATAAAAATGCATGTGCAAAAAAAGTTGTGGAGCAATTATTTTGACCTTTTTCACTAAGTTGACTGGACAATAGAATTTTTTAACTGTAGACATTTCTGAACTGTAGATATTTCTGAACTGTAGACATTTCTGAACTGTAGGCAGTAACACTTTGGTTCAAATCTGACAATTCCTGCAACAACACTGGTGCCACATCGTATCAACAATCGGCCTTAATTTGAACAACATTATGTGTGGGAAAAGGGAAGATTTGCTTCAAAAGAAAATGCAGTTCTTTCATAGAACCTCTATTGTACCAAATTATATAGTCTAACAAAATATATAGATATAATCAGTGGGTATATCCAGAGACCTAAGACTGGACAGCAAAAAGAAATCCGGGCGCTTTCAAAAGACATGGAAAGAAACCATCAGGCAAGACTGTAAACAGTGGCACAAAGACACAGTCAATCACCACATTCGTGATCACTGAAGAGTTAGCATGAGAACAGAAAACAATTATGTTTTCATACTTTGGGATCCCATTGATGTTCTGCCGAGGCAGGGTTAGGGTTGAACCAATTGCAACTCTGGCTTGCTTTTGTTTGTTGGACTTAATCAAAAATAAAGTGCAGTTACTTATGAAAAATATATATAAAAGGGGAGGAAAAATTTATTGGTTGGGAAGTTGAATCAGGAGGCAGCAGTGTGGATAAGGGCTATAAAATTAATGACTTTTAATACTCATGTATTGAGAACTTTTGTTGTGAATCATGGCCTCCTTTTAGTCTTAAGAAACAATGGATACCCCATTTAAGAGTAGCTGTATGTGTAATTGTGAAGCAAGGTTTGTTCAATCCCAACCACACCTCTCCTGACTCGGTAATGCTTGATTTCAGTGGCAAGAAGTCCAGGATGACTAAAAACAATACTGAGATAATCGGAGAGCCCATACAGCACTTGTTATTCCCAAATGGTCACCCATTTTAGTACTGACCAGGTTCAACGTCGCTTAAATTTTGTGATCTAACAGAAACCGGCATGTCAACGTGATAATGCTGTATCTTATAAATACTGATACAATATATACATAATATATTATTTACTAATATTAGTATACATATTAAAGAATATATATATATATATATATATATATATCTATATATATATATATATACAACTATATTCCTACTTTGATTTCATTCGAAAATTTTTATATAATTTTTTCATAAGTAAAAATATTTTGTGTTGTTAAAGTATAGGTAAAAAGCTGTAGGAAGACAAACGTATCCTCCATTCTATAATAAAGATCAATATGTACTTATTTGTGTATTTATATATATATATATATATATATATATATATATATATATATATATATATATATATATATATATATGCTGCCAATATTAGCGAGTAAAACATGCGCTTTTTTTAGACTCTGGGCGAAACCATTTTAAGTGGTGAGTGGAAGCACAAAAATGAATCGCGATTCGTACAACCACCATAGACTTACCACGCCGTCTGAATTTCACTCTATGATAAAAAGTCAATGTTGGGTGTGTTTTTCTTTAAGTCACAGAAATAATATAATATATATATATATATATATATATATATATATATATATATATATATATATATATATATATAATAATGGTAATAATCCAGGTGAAAAATATCCACAGGGTGGTAATCCAGAGAATTTTAACCGGGTTTATAAAAAGTGCTCAATATCAAAATAGAGCTTTATATATGATAATTTTATTTACACAGACATGTACAAAATCTGCGACACTGGCATGTCGATGTTATCGATCAACAGTTACTATAAACTGAGATCTCATCAGGCAGAGTTAGAATCCGATCTTAACCTCAGATCAGGTTCTCTCCAAATATGATCTGAGGTTAAGATCGGATTCTAACTCTCCCTGATGAGATCTCAGTTTATAGTAACTGTTGATCGATAACATCGACATGCCAGTGTCGCAGATTTTGTACATGTCTGTGTAAATAAAATTATCATATATATATATATATATATATATATATAAAATGAAAGAAGGAAAGCCAAAAATTATGTGATTAATGTATCCATCAACGTTTCGTCTTTATTGAAAGACCTCCCCAGGATGAAGAAAGCAATGTAGAAAAATCATACAGAATATTAATTTCGATTTGTCAGAAAGTGTCCAGGCATCGTTGTTGATGTGAACAAGCAGATAGTGAAAAACATGATTTTGGTTGTAGCGTTATCAGTAGTGGCCTGTCTCCTTCAAAAGACGCGAGATAAATGGGATTGATGCCTTTGACTTGTTAGTTTATGGCTATATTAGCTAGGCAGTTTTGGGGGGTAAAAATATGTCACAGCCAGGCTTGGCTGGTAGTAGATATTGGGACCGGGGTGGGAAGTATAAATTTGCGTTCATTATAAACTGGGAGGGGGAAAGAGGAAAAAGAAAAGAAAAAAGAGAAAAGGAGGGGGAAGAGAAAATATAATAAGAAAGTAGAGATGTGGATAATTTTTTGGCTGATTTTTAAACGCAGAATATGATTGAAAATAAAAGTTTGGGCATAGAGAGAGAAGGGGGTATCATATTCATTAGTCTAAATATTTAAAAGGGTGTATTAATTTAATCCTATTTATTTTATTATTTTATTTGTGTCTAATTAATTAATTAATAAGGTTCCTGTTATATGTGCGAATATGAATCAAAACATTTAGGCATAAAGAGATAGGGTTATCATACCGATTAGTTTAAATATTCAAAACTGGGTGTATTAATTTATTTCTATTTATTTGATTACTCTATGTGTGCTTCATTAATTAATTAATAAATTTCTTGTAATATGTGAGAGTATGTTTAAAAATGGGTTCGAAATTATATAGCTCTTTAGTTTATTTATGTATAAATGTGTTTATTTATATTTATTTAGTTCACTATTTGTGCGTTATTAATTGATCCGTAATTATTTAGAAGTCGTTATGATTATACAAGTATGTGTATATGTAATATGTGAATTTAAATTACTGACGTAATTCTATGATTTTACGTAAATATTTTATTAAGATATCTAGATAAATAGCGAGTGCAAACACTGGCGAAGCAAATTGTTTTCCGTAATTTGTTATTGAAGATGTACACCAGTAATATATATAGAGAGAAATAAGGGGGACAGACGAAAATCTTTTATAGATAATAACCCTAGTGGTATTAGTAGTTATATATTGATATACAGGCTGATTCATAAGTCACTTAGCTATCTAAAATGATTACCATATGAAGCACAAACATACTATGAACTTTTGATAATTGCTATCTTACTCTCTAATTACTGCTATTTGTTATTTTAAATTTGTTCGTTTATATATTTGTTTCCACATATATTTATTTGTATTTATTTAAATTTGTGTAAATCATAATATGTGCTTTTTTTTCAGGCAGTATGTCATTTACAATTGAAGAGCGAATTTTTATTGTTATTCATATGGCCAAATTTGATGAATCTCCCACACTTCTTGAAAGGCAATGGAAACGTGATGTGAACAGAATGCCTCCTTCGCACAAATCCATGCGCGAAATTTTTAAAAAATTCAAGAAAACTAGAAGCGTCCAAGATGCTCAAAATCCAGGTGCTCCGAAACGTAATGATGCAAAAGAAGAAGAAATCCAAACCTTGTTCGAAACAAAACCTTCAACATCAATTCGCCAGGCTGCTCAAGTGTTATCGACATCATATAGCTGCGTTCAACGAACCCTTCAAGCTGTTGGGCTTAAGCATTTTCATGCCCAAACATGTCAGAAATAAATAGCTAAGTGACTTATGAATCATCCTGTATGATGGCGTAGCAGTAACGATGATGTTCCGAATCGATTATAACGATATAATTGTTTTTACTTTTCTTTTTTGTGAGAGATTGATGTTCTATTTTCGTTGACTCTCGATTATATTGCGACGAAAACTAGAAACATACGCGTGAAGTGGTCATGAAACTGTGTGCTTCTCCGCAAACATAGAACGACAGTAATTAAAGGAAAGAAAAGTGCGAAATTAATCTTCACAGACGAAGTCGCAGTTTTGTAGACACTTAGCATAATTGGATGATTGCAAGCTTCAAACGTTTAAACGTAAATATTATCGAATGCAAGCGGACACGGGCACGAAAAAAAACAAACGGATTTCAAACGAATTGAAGTTGGAACGCATGACTTATCTTCATATTCATGACAGAATTGGTTTCTTTTTACAAAATAATTTTATTACAAAATCTGTTTATTTCTAAAAGAATACTGTTCCTTCATAGCATAATAGTTTATTTAGAACAAAACGTGTTTCTTTATAACAAAATATCTTCCATCGTGACATCATTTGCTTTTATATGACATAATATATTTCTGTATAATGGAATACATTTATAACAGAATCTTTTTTATAAGACAATCTGTTTCTTTAAAACAAAATATAATCTAATACATTAAGTTTATTTGTAATAAAAGAGCAAGTTTCTTTATTTTCATAAGAAAGTAATGTGTTTTCCTCTGTTACGTTGACGATTATAGAATTCTAACCAAAAGTTTCACATGCGAATTTGATTTGGCAGCCATTTAGGCCAATTCTTAATGCGTGTTTTCAGAAAATATGCGTTTTTCCGTTCAAATTCAACCATTTTTACATTTTATCCGGCTCGACACTTCTTCCACACATGAATTTGGAGGAAATTTCACGCTACTACCAATGCCGACACCGTACACCAGGAAGTCTTTTTCATAGGGCAACTATTATTATTTCAAATCTGTTCACTCTTGCTGTTAACTGATTTACATTTTCTACCTAAATACGAACGCTAGCTTCACCTACATTTTATTCGGGGGGGGGGGGGGAGGGGGCGTCCTGATTAGCTACTCAAAAGACTCAGTTGACGGAACAACATATTAGCAAATTCACAGAATTACCTAATTGTTCGGTAACTTTATTCTTACTGTTAATGGTTGCTTATTCATTTATACCTTTTACGAACCATAGGATTCCCATAAGAATTAATAAATAATCCAGAGTCTAAATTTACTTTCTTTTTCTTTCTATAGCAGTGACGGCTTTCAGAGGTTTACAAATACCTTGCTGTAAAGTATCACTTCATTTCTTGCGTAAGTTATAATTTTTCATACTCGGAATAGCAGAATAACATTTTCGAACAGTAAGTAGCTGTTGCAGTCAATAATACAATTGCTCACCCAATGGTTGTTTCCATTTTTCAAACATAAACGTTCGTAATTTGTTTTGGTTTTTCATTTTAATAAATAATCCCGCAAAAGACTAATTCCCTTAACAAAATTTTAACTTCAGGTCAAAGCACATTACATTCAAACGGATTAAAAACATTGCGTTGTAACGTGCGATGTTTCACTAAAAGGAAACGACATTCTCGGAATACTGGAATTTATTCTCTAATTCGTGTATTCACATGCTATTACGTCTTTATTCTGGCGTCCGCTTAATAGTAGTCAGCATGTTGCCATGGTGACAATAAGAATTGCAATTTTTTTTCTTTTGAGTTTCGCTGACACAGCTTCTGACCTAAAAATACCTACTGGCTACGGAACGTGCATTATTATCAATTTTCAAAATAGGCTAGAATTCAAGTAGTTCTTAGTATGCACGAAGTTCTTAATAGCTCACTTTTCTGGATTCTCGCAGGGTTGTTTCTCCTGGAATGTTCTTTGTATATTTCACAAAACCCTAGCGATTTTACGACTGATACTGTTTGAGTTTCAAAAAAAAAGTAAGAAGAAGACAGAAGCAAAATAATAATGTATACAGACACATACCCGTTGTTACGTTATGCAAGCGTTTTGAGCCTGACTTCGATTTAAAGTTAGCGATAGATAAGGTGGATCGACGAGGTGGTTGCTACCGGTGTCAGAGGTGAAAAATGAGCTGTTTTAGAAATTAGATTAGAAATGGTTTTCATAGATTGGGACCTATTTACATACCTCCTCGCGAGGGCAGAGTTAAACAAAAGGCCTTTTTTAATCTGGAAAAAACCCAGCTCTCCAAAATCGGGCACTCTGGATCGGGACAATAAAATGAATTGCCTTAGTCTAAAAGGATTTCTCCTTCAATGACTGAGGACAAAAAAGATAAAGTGGGGTATCAGAACATATACTATACTTTACTCCTAGCCAATTGTGTTGTGTGTAAGCTTAAATTGTTTATGTTTTGAGTAGTTTTCGCGAGACACAGCCAGTCTAGGAGGAAACAGATGAACAAAGAAGTGCTTACAAGTGTATACCATGTGACGGGAGATGAGACCATCAGTGTTAGAGTGAGGCCATCTTTTGCTCCATTTCTGACCGACATGGGGAGAACAGTTCCTTAAATATAATAAAAACTACATTTTGATAGCAATTTCTTCATGTGTTTTATTCATGATTACGATTCGCCAATAAAGAAAATGTCCATCAAATAAGATAATTCACTGAACGGAAGGTAGATGTTTCTAATAGCAATAGAGGAAGTATCTCAAAGGGCCTTACTCCAAAGAGAAAGCCAAGGTGGGAAAAGCCAGAAGAGACCTAAGAAGTCTTTGCTTAATCACTTCACCACAGAGAAACCCACAATCACGCGCATTGGGACATTAGGGAAACTTTGATAAAAACAACAAACAACCACCTTCTGCTGGTGTAAAAAGGGGAAATAATAAAAAGAACCCAAATAATATCTAAATTGATTCAATTTCCACGCAAATCTGCACGATACATTCACCCACATACATGCACGCACACAGATAAATATATATGAAGGGGACGTTCTGTAGCATTTGTAGAGATAAGGGCACAAAGAGGTTATTGCTGGGAGACCTCTTATCCCCACTCCTGTTTGTCATAACGATAGTATCGTTCAATAACATGATTTGGAAATGTAATTCAGGATACCGATTTACAGAAAGAAAAAAATAGACCACATATGTAGACATGTTGTTACATTATATATGTGTCTTGAGACAAACTGAACCCTCAAGTTTGTGATAGACGGCCGTTATATAAAGATGATGTGAAAATACTAGCAAAACAAAATAGATATAAACACGATTACGCTCAACTGTGAATTTGTGTGTGTGTGCGTTTACTGCATAGGTTGTAATCTTCTGCTTGTTATCTTCATCTGCATTCAGTGCGTGATTTCGACACCGGCCATAGTGTGGTCAATCATGTGGAACTGGTCACTGCTATAACAAAAGAATTTTCCCTCCAAACGGAAATCACAACTCAAGTTTAAAACGATGTTTTATTTTGAGAGGTTACACTAATATTTGGTTTCTCTTACGAACGACAGACTTGCAATTAGAAGAGATGTTTGTTCTAAAACATTTCTTCCAACCGAACACAAACAATCCTTAGGCCTCAGGCCCCAAAGGCCCCTTTTTTGTCTTTCAGACTAACAAAGACCAAACTAACCCACTTTGCTCGTTTTTATAGAATATATATAGATATCCTGCCATTTGGGGTAAGCCGCACAGAAAGGTAACTTGAGAAGTATCGGTTGTCTAGTCTAAAAACCCACTGACCAGGGTGTCTATCATCTGGAGTGGGCATTGATTTTGTAAAATTCTGAGTTGACCATGGAATCAATTATTTTTCCATATTGAGAAATCAAATTTTGGGTGGTCAAACCCCGAGCTAGACATTTTCCCATCACAGACTAAAGATTCATGTTAGCACAACTATTAATCTTTAGTCAGAACATAGTAATTGAATTCAGGATAGAAAAATGTGCACTACTTGTGATGAAAAAGGAAAAACTCAAAATAACGAAAAATATACATCTACTATATATTGAGAAGTAATACCGAACACAACAACTACACATACCTGGGCATCTTAGAAACGGCTACCATCAAAGAAAAAAGTAAAAGTGATCGACCATTATCGAAGGTGACCCAAAGGCTCCCTTTTAATTGGGTACTATAGCAGCGTGTAGAGGAGGCCGCAACTACTTGCTATAGATTACTCCACTTACCCTTGAACTTCAACTACCATGATGAATGTTTAGCGTATGGGCAGCAAGCATCATTTATTGAGTCTTTAGTATGACCTGACCGAAGATTGAACCTCGGTCTCCCAAGCCATTTGCAAACAAACCATTATGCTAAGTAGACCGGTTAGAAGCAAAACTAAAATATATAATAAAACGAAAATACCTTAGAAGGACAATAATATTTAATGGAAGTAAATTATATAGCATAAATTTAATAAAAAGAATACACACCTGGACAATACTTTTGCTTATATGCTCAGGACCTTTCATGAACTGAACAAAAAAACAACAGGAACATGCATCAAATAACCATGAAAATTACACTATGTGTACAAAGCACTGCATCCGAAGAATGTCTTTATCTAAACAGGAAAGAAGAGGAAAGAGCACTCATACACATTGAAGAGTGTGTATACAACAAAATTAAAAGACTAAAAAAATGCATAGGACAAAATGAATGAGAGGCAGACAAAATTATCAATTTTATGGAGAGAGCAATGGAAACATAGAGACTGGAACTGACAGCTAGAAACCAATACCTGATATGGATACGAATACAGAGAGGCATTTTCCAAGGAAACTCTCAATCACCACTACTGTCTTTCATAGCCATTATGCCAGCTAAACAGCATACTTAAAGGATCCAATGTCAGATATAACTTAACAGACACAAATAAGAAATTAACCGCTTAATGTATATGGATGACCTGAAATATTTGAAAAACAAAGAAACTAGAAAACATAATAGGAATCTTCAACCAGCACATTCGAATGGAATTCGGAATGGAAAATTGTGCAATATTAATGATGAAAAGGAGAAAACTCAAGACAGCAGAGATCATGGAACTGTACAACCGAGAAGAGATAAACAAACATGAGACCTATAAATAGCTGGCAGTTCTGGAGTGGACGCCATCAAATCAGAAGAAATGAGAGAGAAGCTTTGAAGAGAATATCTGAGAAAAACAAGAAAACTTTTAGAAATCAAATTATATAGTAAAAACCTAAGAAGAGAAATAAACACCTATGCAGGATCCATAGTAAGATATTCTGGACCCGTCATAAGCTGGACAAAAGAAGAACTCAGACACTTAAACCAAAGAACTAGGAAACTAATAACTATGCCCAATGCATTGTACCCGAAGGATGGCACTAACCGATTCTATGTAAAAAGGAGAAAGGGGAATAGGACTTATGTGTAGAAGCTTGCACCGATGATACAATAAAAGAACCAGAAAAACATAACCCAATGTATAGAAAGGGTGGTTAGGCTGCAAAAAGACAATACAAAAAGCCACTAAATTAGAAACAAAAAGGTGAAAAAGATAAAATGGGAGGAGAAGCAAACCTCTACTGGAAGGGTGCGGAGAGTATAGAAACCTTAGAGAGGCTTATTGACACTCAACTTTTAGAAAAGGCTGACGGTCGTTGTCAGGAAAAAATCAATGGTAAACAGCTGTTTCGATAGCGCAAAAGTATTTGAAATGTTTATCCAAAGAGGCGGAGAGTGTTGAAAATATCAAGAGACATGTCATCACTCAGACTCCAGGGAACACCACTTGATATTAGCAGTGAGAAGTCATTAATGACTCGTGTGAAAACTCTTAGTGAATAATAATAATAATAATAATAATAATAATAATAATAATAATAATAATAATAATAATAATGATGATGATGATGATGACCATCTATACACCCGAATTGAACATCTAAGAAAAAGATATAGACACTCATAGACGTATTTATACTATTTTTAAAGAACATCTCTGGAAAAAATTCTGAGAAGTTATCAAACTGCAGAGATCTTGAAATCTAACTTAGCACAATAACTGCCGTGTCACAGAATATCCCTGGCGTATGTGTTTCAAGTAATGATGGTCATAATGTGTCAGACATTCACAGCCATTATTTGGTTAATTTCTGCATTCTATGAATCATCGCAACATTTCCTGAAGATGTTTGTTCAATTCATTATTCATTTAAAACTAGAAAAAAGTTGATTCACTCGACTCTCCTCCTTTATGGAATACTCAGATTTGAGGGACAAAAGAAATTCTTTTATGAGAAAAAGTTTTACAATGTCATTAATTCATTCGTTTTTTGTTCATTTTTTGTTTTGTTTGTTTACGGCCATTTTCGTGTTTTATTTGTATGATTCAGAAAATATTTTAGGACCTTTCACAATCAAAGAAATAAATTGTTCACTAAAACATGAACATATTTCAAACGTTTTTCAGAAGCAACAGTATTTTCGTCCTAATTCTAGATTTTATTTCCCAGAGATATTATGCAGATGTTCGTCTTAAAATAGAAAATCAGATCAGGGCCAACACTAAGTCTCTCTGTTAGTAGAATGTCAAAATTGTAGGCCGATCATCGGAAGGGATGATTCTAGCAGCATTCTGTGACTAGTATCATTTCCCCTTTACCGCAAGGAAACCACGAAAGTTGGATGCAATTCGTTACATGTGTGTCACCATTTTGCTGGATGATATTCCACAATTGATTCTTAATACATAGAATGTCCATTCAAAATATAAGTTTATATGTCGGCATTCAAATCTAGTTTTTATTGTGAAGATATTATATATATATATATATACATGTATATATATACATGTATATATATACGTGTGTATATGTGTGTGTAATACTTGTATGGTTGTGGTTTCGTAGATGTTAATCCAATGAAACCCCAGTGTTTATAAGAGAGTGCTCAATAGCAGGTAGAGCTGTATTATAGTGATATATACAAGTGTGTGTATATGTGTTGATGTAAATGTATTAATATATGTATATACACATGTGTATGCATATGTAGGTGTGCGTGTGTATGTATAGACGTGATTGTGTTTATGTGGATGCATGCCTTGCTACCTTCACTACCTCCTCCATCCCCCTCCCTCCAACCAAAACGGCATGCGAACATGTTATCTGCTCATTGCTTTCAGGAAATATATAATGGCCGATAGTGCACGACTTTGAATAAAGTCACAGTTGAAACATGTTTGTATAAATAAAAATAATTATACTATATATATATATATGTGTGTGTGTGTGTGTGTGGGTGTGGGTGTTTGTGTGTGTGTGTGTGCGTGTGTGTGACAATGGACACCCGCTATAAGGGTTCATGCACAAGAAGGAGTCTATAGTGAAGCAAAAGTTGCAAAATTGTTAATGGTATCTCTTCTTAATCGGCATTGATTGAGTCTAGTGGCAAGGAAAAGCCCCGGATGACTCGAAACAATGCCTGGATAAGCAGAGAAAGACTTGTGTTGCTTCAGAATTTTTCCTCCTTCTAGACTAATTACACAACCAAGGCTTTAGAGTCTAGTATGCACTACTATTTAATCCATAGCTGAAGAGAGAATATATGGTTCATTCTTTTTCCGAGGGTATTAGTGAAAGTGAGCTGGTAAACAAAAAAAAGGCTTCATCATGAAATCTTATCCACCATAATCCTCACTTACTACGAAAACGAGTATGCCTACTTCTATTTAAACAATTCGTGTGCGAATAAATTCGTCCACAAACTATTTGTCTGCGATTTGTATCTACAAAGTAAAAGACTGTGCATCAAGTACCTTACTAAAATGGTTGTGTCCTAGATTAAAACATAACTGAGTGTCACTACTGACTTACCTCTCAAGGAGGGCTAAGGTAATCACAATGTTGATTTTTTTAATGTGGGGAAGGGGCACACTGTGGATTGGCACAAAAATAAACAGTGTCTCTCTCTAGAAGAATTTCTGCTCATTTAACATAGGACAGAACAGATACTACACTAGAATCCTAACCCGACGGCCATATCTACTACTGGCCTTACATTTTTATGACAAAATATAATTTTGCAAATGTTTTGTTCACAAAGGAAAAATAAATTTGACATTAAATAACCAATAGGAGTTGATGTGACATCGAACAAAACAATTAACCGAATTTTGTATTCAAGGAATGGAAAAGAATTAATAATATTTTATTAATTTTGTTTTTCTTTTGTTTATTTTTAACATGATAACCAGTGTGAAAAGATCCAAATACAATAGAATTTCTTGTATGCATTGAAAAATTCATATAAGATTGGGACAATAAAGGAAAGAAAAACAACAAAGAACACTATGATCGGCAAGAGAAGACGAAAAGGACATAGACTCGAAATCCAATGAATAAAAATATATATACAAACTCTATGGGATGAGTTTTATCCTTTTAACATATTCTTCTCACTAATTCCCAAAGACAGAAAAATAAAAAAGATTTATCAAATGAGTTATATTTAAAATATTTAATTACAAAGAACAGATAAAAACAAAGAATGTTTGACAATTTTTTGGATGAGGATTGATAATTTGTATTATTTTGATTACTCAGACTACTGTTCTCATTTTAGATGCTATTCTCACAACGTTCGAACTGATGTGATCTCTGACCTTCTTCATCTTTGTCTTGTCGAACTCTGGAATATTTCTGTGTAACTAAGGAATCTGTATGGGATTAAATAAAGGGTTCAGTTGGAAATTTCGTATCGATTCGACAAGACGCATCTGAGGAAAGTCAGAGGTGAATTCAGCCGAAACGTTGTGAGAATAACATCCAAGATGAGAACAGTAGTCCGAATAATCCAACTAATACACAAACATCGGGTTATCAAATCCAGATATCAGAAAGTTCCAATATTAAGTTGCTGAACCAGAGCATTAATTTCACCTTTGATGGTTAATTGGAAAAATTAGCAGACAAGAAAAATCTAAATTAAATTATCATTCGATGAATATCAGCATAAAAACACGCCAAAGGTCATAACTAATGGAAATTCTCAAATGTGTAACCTATTGAGTGTTTTTTGTCAGACTAAGGTTGGTCTGGATGTTGGATGTTTTGTAGGAAGTCAAATGTTTTACCCCTTGAGTTGAGGAATACAGCAGTAGAGATCGGAAATACGCTAGACGTTGGCATGTTTTATCCATAAACATAAGGATATCAAGGCAGAACACAAGAAGACGTCTGATGAGGTAATCGTTTATAATATACACAAAAAGATACTTTACTTCATATGTGTACGAATATATTTATTTTTCAGAAAACTGTGTTATATTTATTCCTTCGTTACTAATAAAAACTGGGCATTAAACAAATGCAATTATGAACTTTACTAAATATTGGTAATAGGGTTATAAGATAAAAGTGATTTAATGAACAAGTATAAATAACTTTAGAGTTAACAGACCAAGACGTTCTAAAAGCAAGGGGGACATAAGAAGTTTATTTATTTTACATATTACACGTAGACATGTATATACGAAATTCACCTTGTTTGTATTGAGTTGTTAGTATATGCACGTATCTGAATATGTACACATGAATCGTATGAGCATATGTACAGGTAAAACAGTTGGTGATATGTTAACATTCAAACAATAACTGCAGTTCAGTGAATAGACATTTCGAAAATCTTTAAACAAATATTTCAACATTAAAATTAAAAAATTGATGAAAAAAAGGTATGCTATTTTTTATGATTGTATTTTCAACAACTTTTATATCTCATTATACAGGTGCTCCGATGTGCGTGAGTTGAAAGCAAAGGTGTTATGGTAGAATGGGTTGGGGTAAGGGTTAGGGTTAGGGTTAGGGTGCGTGAGTTGGAATCAAAGGTGTTATGGTAGAATGGGGATATTATTGTTAGAAAGAAAACAGTTCTCCTTTTCTACTGCTGTTTTTTTGTGTTATAATGTTATCTATTACTGAAAATCGAGAAAAACTTAATAAAGCAGATGAAGCCCACGGCATGAAAATAACCTTCATTAAAAAATAATCACAACTTTATGGTATCTGTATATCTGTTAGGAGCTGGGGTAGGTAATCTGCCTTTGAAAACTTCATTGAAGTTTTTATTTATTTATTTAATAGTTTTTATAATTTATTTAATTTTGATTGAAAAGGCATGATTTAGTGGCTATACAAATTGAATTCTACAATAAATATAAACAGTGTACAGCGAAGTTACACAAATGTTAGGAAACCAGTCATTAATAATACTAAGATATTACAACACTAAAATCGTAAAAAATACCTACAATTCGAGAAGACACATACAATAGAGCAAATAATCCAGTTTAAATAAACTAAACTATGGCTTCCTATCATGATCACGTAAGTGCGTAATTTATTTAAGAGTTACCACATTCAACTTATTCTGTAATATCAGTTTTATTCACGTAATTTATATTGACTAACTAGCAGGAAGATCCAGCATTTCCCGGGATTAAATGAGAAACCTATTACCCTTTTTATTCCTTTTTCTGTTGATTCTTGTGCAAACGCAGTCACCACTATATGATTGTCGCCCCTTTGACCAAAATGAAATATACTTATTCAAGTAGCCTAGGTAATATAGTTTCAGCATATCTATAGTTATGGTGAGTCTATCTTCAAAACCATTGGAGGGGCCATTAACAAATAAACAGACAGGAACTACAACTATATATATATATATATATATATATATATATATATATATATATATATATATATATATATATAGTCTCGGAAGTTTCTCAACCATTAAAGCTATATAAAAAAAAACCAAAAGAACCTGAAGTCCCAAGTCGTTCAGTGGAAAATCACTCATGTAAGTCAATTTAATTTTTACAGTTATTATATTAGTATGCTTCTAACATTATTTAAGGGATCATCAGTTGTTTACCATGAAAAACTGTTTCGAGAATTTATATATATATATATATATATATATATATATATATATATATATATATATATATATATATATGAGAGAGAGAGAGATGAATAGAGAGAGAGATAGAGACAGCTAGATGGATTGAAATATAAAGAGATATCGATAACGTTATTTCACGTTAAGTAACCATACGTTATTGTCAACATTTTTCATTCATACTTCTGTTAAAATTGCACTGAATAAGTCTTTTGACACGATATCCTTTTCATCATGGCGATGTCTGATGTAAGTCAAACGCTTCCACATACCATCGAAATTCATCCTTTTATCTTGTAGAACGAGGTGGTAAACAGCTGATGCGATAACAGCAAGTGAATTTCAATTGTGATCATAAAAAGGAAACGAAAGAAGAACCCAGGAACTTGGACTGACGAACCAGGGCATCAATGGCTATGCCCAACGCACTCCACCGAAGGTTGATACTAACCGACATTATGTACAAAAGGAAAAGAAAGGAAAAGAGAACAGATAAAGCATTTAATATTGTGTAGATGATGAAATAAAAGAACAAGTGAAATACGACAATACAAAACAGAGAGACTGATTACCGTCGCCAAAACAAGACCCAAGGTAAAATAGTTGGTGAACAGTGAAACAGAAAAAAAGAAGACACGAAAACGGAGAAAATATATCGAATTTACTAGAGAGCTGAAGAGAATATAAAACATGAAAATTACCATAATACGAATAATTGTAGGACCACTAGGGACAATTAAAAAAACTGGAAAAAATCTGGGAATAATTTTACACTATAAAATGCACAGCACTGATAAAACGGCCGAAATATTAAGAAACACATTAGACTATGGAAAGGCAAGTGATATTGACAAATCACAGGTAAGTTTAAATAAAATAGCACATATATGCATACACTCCGACCAGCGATGATAGCTTTCTAACAAAAATAGTTATTTCTTAATTTTCCATGACTCAACTTCGGAAATTATTTCACAGGTAATCTAGCACTCTGCTATGAAAAAGTGTTGCCAAAAAATAAGAATAAATTGATAGCTAGTATTCGCAAAACAAAATATTTGTTGAAATCATTGAATGTTTACCGACTAATGGTAATAGCTTTTCAATTAAAACAACCAAAACTAACGTAAGATAATGTAAAATAAAGAATAATTATTTTTTTTTAAAATAAATGACGGTTACATTTTACAATTAATTGATATAATACAATATATAATAATATATAGTGCAATACATATAATGAAAAAATACCTTATTTACTCACATAACCACCATGGACTTTTATAACTTCTAAAAGTCTTGTATTGACCGAACCAGTCAATTTTGCTGGTGACACTGCCCTTGCTGCAGTATTAATGGCTTCCGAAAATTGACGTCCATTGGCATAAACATCTCGTTTGATGATAGACCAAAGGTTTTCTATTGGGTTTAAATTTGGGAAGGATGGAGATCAGATCATTAACTTTGTACCTTTGATGCTCAAATATGCTAAGAATGCTTGAGTGCCATAAAGATAAAGTTAGTTAGTAGACTAAGATTTATGCCATCTAGCCAAGGTACCAGTAATTATCTCAAGAGATTGCAATAGGCAGTAGACGCCATTTCTACTCCTTCGGGTACTCTTATAGGACCAACAAGTCTATCTCTAATGATACTCGCCCATATCATGACTCCTCCACCCTTTTGTTGTCATCTTAAACGATGGTGACTCTCATCTCCGGAATAAACCCTATTCTTTTGCCCAGCCATCAGGTTCATCAAGGGTTGCTCGAGTCTCATAAGGGAAAAGTAACTTACCCCCATCCATCTTTATATATTTCTGTGCCATTATCAAATTTTTGTGTCTTGATATAAGAGAAGTTACTGTAAGTGGAAATTTTACAGAAACCATGTTATGAAGAATTACATTCCTTGTTTATTTTGGTACACTAAGACACCCAGCTGCTGTGAAGACTGGTGTGCTTGATTGTCCTGGTTTCTACGTTGGTGATACTCTTGGATATTCCAGCATCTGATAGTTTCTTCCTTAGGGAAGGGTCCTTCAGAAATCGTTTTACAGTATCCATATGACGACTTATTGTTCGGGCAATAACTCCTTTAGCCGTTTTCTGTTATAATAATTTATTTTTCTTTCTCGGTGATTTCGAACGTCCCATTGTTGTTAAGAAGTGAAAAAGCTATTATCTCTGGCCACCCTGAAATGAGAAAAAGCGTTAATGACTATACAAACTATTCTCAACTATCAATTGTAAATCAATCAAATAATGTTATCATAATGTGTAAGAATTTCCGTAAAACAATGGCTGAAATTGGTTTACAGAATGATGAGGAAATTTAATTTTTATTATAAAGCTATTATCGCTGGTCGCACTGTAGATGAAATATTAAACACGTCCCCAAAACTGAGACTGCTTGTGTAGATATATAAGAAAATTAGTATAATTTGATAGCGCCACCGCCACCACCACCATCAAAAATGTAGAGACACCAACATCTGTTAGTACAACAGAAATTGCCCCTGGTATCTCTGAGAAGATAGAATGAATGCTAGAACTTGATTGAAAAAGTAGGGAGAGTATTGAGTATCATTATCTGCAAGAACTGAATTGTTTTTTTTTAATTTAATCACCACTTATCAAAGTCAGGAGTCACTCGAGGATAAGCGTTACTAAGATAGAATGAGTGTCAGCTGAAAGATGAAGTACTCTGGGGTAACTAAAATTGATCAAGTTTGATTACTTATAGGATGGTGTATGACAAGTATTTGTTGACATTAAATTTAAAGACGACTATGTTGTAATCTGCAGAGAAGCAGTCCCACGGTAATGTGTTCCACAAACTAGAAGCCCTGGCAAAAAAAGCTCTTTCCATGAAAATGGACAAATGTGGGAGACTTATTATCACTCTGACTTCACAGAACACCACCTGCTTTTACAGTGAGATATCACTGATAATAACTAGTGTACTAACCCTTAGTGGGTAAGAAATAATATATATCTCCCACTAACCTTACATACACACACACACACAAACACACACACAGGTGTTGAACTTTAATATAAAATGACAAGCACACAGCTTGTCATTTTATATTAAAGTTCAATTGAAACTCTAGAATCACTTGCGCTAATCATTCTAGAATCAACTGTGCTAATACCCCTGGCTATCTCTTCTACTCAAACAATAGATAACAATCAGGTAGATTAGTCTCTGAAACCTTATAGAACCGCTAATCTCGGCGAGGAAAAATCGAACCACACACCTGCAACTAGGCAGATCTTGGGCACATGGCACACCTGTACAGCAATCACTGGTAGAGAGAGTGGATGCTGTTCCCTACAATGCACCATCCATCTTAAACAAAAATATCTGTGAGAGTGTCTGATTATCGGCTACTCCCAAATTTACCGAAATATGTATACTTATTATAAACATGATTTGACAAATCAAAACTGAAAAAACAATCTTTGATCCAGTTCTTCAGATTCATAGTTGAAAATGTATTGCTGTATGGGGCAGAAAGCTGGACTCTTAGAAATAAAATGTGTAGAAGGTTAGATGTTACCTATTCCAGAATTGTATGGCAACTACTGATGTAGGAACGAAAACAGGTCAAAAAGGAAAAGAGAAAGGCCAACAATTACATATGTGGACCGGCTAAGATATTACACCGGAAGAACAAAAAAATGGGATGGAAGGCCGTGAAATATTGAAAACTTCAGTCAATGATTTCCGAGCGAGCTCAAAATAACGTATACTAGTTAATACATTTTTAAATGACTTGGCTTTAACTAATATTATAATTAAACTTTGGAATTTTAGAAACCAGATAACTTGACGCAAGATTTTGTCAAATAAATGAAATATTTATTAAATCATTTTTTTATTATAATTATTCAAATTTTCGGTTTTATAAAACCCTATTATTTCACTTTTTTTTTCATGGTCGAAGTCTTACGGCGTAGCCGAAGATGACGATCTTCTGGTGTTATCGAAGAGACTGTTTTTTATGTCCGATCTGTAGTGAAGCGTGCTGAAACGCGTGTGTACAATAATGAGATAAATGTTACTACAGTAAAAAAAACGTCGTTGAAATGATAACCGTTGAAATTTTAGAAACCAGACAAGTCTAAAATTTCAAAGTGTACCATTTCAACGACGTTTCTTACTGTAGTAACACATATTTCATTAATAATATAATTGTTAGTTATTTATCACATCAGTGTAAAGATTTCCTTTGAATTCGTTCGCGTGACACAGAATTGCTAAATACATTTAGTTTACAATGTCAAGGTTGATTCGGAAGTCACTTTTCTCGGATGACTGTTGCCATTGTTGCAGTTTACTCAATTCCTATTGAGTTTCTCCTATGTAAAATATGTCAATGAAATTTTTTTTTTTACTTTCATTTATAATGTATTCATTAATTTCAAGGTGACATCGTCAGACTGAGTCAGTTTCTTTTGCTATAGAAGGTTATTTTTTTCTACACAAGCCCATGTATCACATAGGATTCTGAAGATAGAGGCACATGTACAAAACAGTATTGTCTCGTTGAGTGACAGAAAAGTAACAATACATTTGAACACGCGGGTGGGGAGGGGGGGGGGGCGAACAAAAAGGCTAAAAACAGCTATCAATAATTAAAAGAAAAAACATGTGAATGAATGTAAATCAACTCGAAAAATTTAAAGAGAGAAGGGGGAGGGGAAGAGAGAGATAAAAGAAACACACAAGGTGGGTGTGGGAGTCTCGGAAACAGAGAGATCAAGAAAATAAAACACGAAAACAACTTTTAGCTATGCGTGCACGTGCACGTGTACTATCCTGGTCACAACAACAAATTAGATTATCCTCCGCTCTATAACAAAGAACTATGTACATTATATATATATATATATATATATATATATATATATATGACACAATCCCGTTAGATCACTGAAGTTAAGCATCGTCGAGCCTGGCCAGTACTGAATGGGTGACCATTTGGGAATACCAAGTGCCGTATGTGCTCTCTGCTTATTGCGGCATTGTTTCCAGATGTCTTGAACTACTTGCCACTCAGGAGAGGTGCTCTTGAGGATTGCACAACCCTTACAATTTCACACGCGGGCAGCCCCTGGCGGAGCACTCATACGTCGAAATCGATGGGAGAATCCATCATATATATATATATATATATATATATATATATATATATATATATATATATATATATAATGTACATAGATCTTTGTTGTAGAGTGGAGGATAATCTAATTTGTTGTTGTGACCAGAATATTGCACGTGCACGCATACCTAAAAGTTGTTTTCGTGTTTAATTTTCTTGATCTCTATATATGTGTGTGTGTGTGTATTTCCATCCCGTCACGCAAAAGTTAGTGAGTAAAACGCATGCCTTTCTTTTTCCTCGGACGAAAGCATTTCAAGAGAGAAAGCAAATAGCCAGTCTGCCAAATACCTCAGACTTACAACGCCGCCTGAAGTGAATTCGGAAAATAATCCTTCACTCTATAATAAAAAAATCGACAATAGCTGTTTTTCTTTCTTTAGGTCATCAGAAATGAAAATGATAATTAATCTATAAAAATTTAAATTACTGACGTAAATTCTATGATTTTATATGAATACTTTAGTAATATAGCTAGACAAATAACGAATGAGGGATGTTAAATAATAGTTTTAATGTTCCTTCCCCAAATTGCTATGCAATATTTTTTTGAGGGAAGCTTAAATGATATTTTTTAACAAGATCGCTATGCAAGGTTAGACGAAATAAAATGTAAGAATTGGTTAAGTGAGCTAAGTTTTTTGGGGGGGAGGGGAGGTAAATGATAGTCTCAATCTCTTTCAAACGTTTCTATATAATTGGGGGTTGGGGGAAGTGCTAAAATAATGTATTTTAAAAAATTGCTACGAATTCAGAAATGAAACTGAATAAAAGTGTAAGATTCTTATGCTTATATTTACAAATATAAAAAATGCAAATGGCGCTCAAAATAGGATCGCTCGATAAAAAAGTGTGTCTGTGACATCTTCTCTCTCCTCTCTATCTCCATCTCTTTACCTTGTTTTTTTTTTTATTCTTAACCTACACACATGCAATTCTTACAAATAATGAAATTTTATATTTTATTTCAAGTTTTCTTTTTTAATAAGTAAATTAAATATTAATTCATATATAATTATTATTATTTTATTGCCGGTTTTAATTGTAAATAGGAACGCAAAATTTATTGAGATGAAGAAGTCAACTATTAGTTTACTGGTTTTGAAGAAAGAAAATGTGAATCATTTTTTCAAGTCTGCTGCAAAATAGGTAAGCTCCTTTTACCGAGCTATAAAACTTCTCACATCTGCCAGTATCCCACAGCTCTAAGAAACCAACATTCGCCCGTACATGGAATGTTGTTGCCACATCTGAGCTGGTGCACTCAACACTAGCCTCTTCCCCTTGAACAAGGCGCAAAACAAATATTTCTAATCTAATAGGTCTCACACTGTCTGCCAAGTCTCTTTCGCAACGCTGCATCCCTGTGCTTGTTTTGCAAGTACTTCCACGGAATGTGCTCCGATAAACATACTGCACTTGTACACCATCAACGAAAATATCCCCAACCCACCAGACTAACATAAAAATCTCACCCCTTCTATTTTAGGTGTTTCTAGGTGCCGGTAAATGTTCTACTCTAATATCTTCTTTCTTTAAAACCGTTTGCCTTTGGAATTTCCTCCCTGCTCCGTGTTTCCCAACTATACCAACATGCAGAAATTCAAATGTAATGTGAGTAAACATATTGCTGCCCAACTGTCTACCCACGTAGCCTCTTTTAAATCTGGCCCCTATCACGCTTAAGTGACGAGTGAACAAATGTAAATAAAAAACTTTTTAAACTTTTAATAAAATATTTTACATGTAAAGTGGTTCTAACTAAATGAAAGTTTCATATTCTTATCCATTTGGACAAATTAATAGAATGTTTTACAAAAAGTTATGACTAGTAAAAAAAGTGTCTAACATATTTTTTTAAAAACATCTCTCTGTTAACTTTTAACCCACATGCATACACAGACATCTTATGAATATTATTTTTATTAAATTTTCTATTTTTTTTTTTTCAAAATAAGTAATGTAGTGTAAGAGTATTAACTCATATAGTTGTTAATAAATGTTTCAATGTAAATCGTAGTTTTTAGTCGTAAATTAGGAAAAAGTAAATATTAATGTAATAGTCTTGAAGAAAGTAAAACGCATATTTGTCGATTGACAAAGGAAATAAATCTATTTAGGATAATGAATGAAGAAATCAACTATTTTTTTCACAAAGTTCACCCCAAGCAATGCAGGGCGCCACTATAGACTAAGGGGCTACTGAGAATTAGGGTGTACGTTTTGGGTGCCATCCTGAGTTGGGAGCTGTTCAGCGAGATGTCTGTTTACATTAGTTATAAATTTCTGCATGTCGGTACAGTCGGAGAAACAGGGAGCAGGGAGGGAGTGCCAGAGGCCGACAGCACGAGGAAAGAAGCTATTGGAGTAGAAGGCCTTCCGGCATCTGGGGACCTCCACAGTGAATGGGTGGAATTTAGCTGATTGTCGGGTTGGTCTAGTGAATTTACGTCGAGGGGGCACTAGTGCAGCAAGTTCATCGGAGCATAAACCATTGAAGTACTTGTAAAACAGGCACAAGAATGCAACATTGTTGTGATGGGACAGGGGCTAGGTGTTGGCGACTCTTTTTTGGACCTTGTCTAAGAAGGAAAGACTAGTGGGTGATGCACGAGTCCAGATTTATCACGAAGTATGATGTAAATGACGTAAAATATTAAATAAAGGACTTATCGAACAAATCTCTTTCGAACACTGTCTGAATTTTTCGTATTCGTAACAAACACAGCTATTTCTTTAGTTAATAAACAAATGATTAGCCAGTGAAAATTAAAGGTGTATATTGGAAATTTTCTGTTACTAAAGGAAATATCGCACCGGATAAAGTATGTAATCAGTAAGAATTTCATTTATTTTTATTTTTAAAAGCAGAAAGCATAATTGCAGTAATTGACGAAATCAAATATTGATTTTGTAGGACGAAAGCTATCAATGACAAAAGTCAAGAAATAACCCGGATTTACTTCATTATAAAGATATAGTCATACAGAGACAGACTGATTCACTGTATCATAGCTCTTTAATGTGGCTAGACAGACAAGTGTAAACTTACATATATATTCACAGTCATGCATATACACACACACATATATATATATATATATATATATATATATATATATATATATATATGTTTTCATGTAAGTTTCTATATATGTACGCCTATTTTCAGTTTATGATATATACATTTATGTAAGTGCATACAGATGTGTTTGCCAGCATACACATGAACATAATGAACCTATACGCGACTAGAAAACCTTCACGAACAGAATGGCCGTATCCTATTACGTATATGGTATGAATGAAAGAAAATGTATATATTTTCTGAAAGCTTATATTCTGAATATTTTATGTGACAGATAAATATGTGTCTACTCAAAGACTACCAGTGTAGAAACCAGTGTTTTTCGCCAGACACCAGACAAGTTCGTTCGGTCCAAATCCAGACTCTGTTAAATGGTGTCCCATTTCTACCCTAGATCCATTTTTTATGCAGAAATAAACCTGAGACAAACAAAAATAAAAGAAGTGGGAAATGGAGTAGTTTGATTAAGTATTTTAGTAAGTGTATATCAAATGTATTTTAATACAATATTATATAGTACATTTTTTACTAATGCGTTCCACTTATCAAAGCCAAAGGCTACTCGAACATAATGGTTAACTAGATGGATGGATTGTCAGTTTAATAATGAATAATATAATAAGAGGATTGAAAACGATGAATGGGGTTAACAATTTCAGTTTCGTGGTAATATCTTCCACAGACGAGAAATTCTTGGAAAGAAACATTTTCATAGAGATTCTGCCTTGTGCTAGGCATATAAAAAGAAGAAGGAAACGTTCTTTTAGTTGTTGCAGAAGATGAGTTCTTGTTGTGAATGTCTTCAGAGATAGGAGCTCAGTCGAGCACCTTCCATGGAAATAACGATAGAACAGAGAAAGGCAAGCAACGTCTCTTCTGTTAAGAAAGGACTGTAGAGAATGTAACCCACTTGATTGTGATGTGGATTTTGTATTCTCTCAAGGAAAGAATGGGTGCTCTACGTGGCACTTCTCCAGATATGGCAGCAGTACTTCATCTTAGGATGTATCTCACTCTTATATACGTAGAAGATTGCATCAGGAGTCAGGTACTTTCTGGAGTGGTAGAATTATCCAACCAATTTTGCTGCACTCTTTTTTTTAACATTTTACACTATTACACCGAATGCCCTAGATCGGCAGAGAGAGAATCAAAATGAGCTAGATTACCAACGCTTTTAAAAATTCTGCCAGTTGTGTCGTTTGCATAGATCCCAACAAATCATCTCAGAATATGATTTGGACGATCATTAATGAAGATCAGATGAAGTGTTGATCCCAGAATAGATCCTTGAGGAATGGCAGCGTTGATACGGTGTGCTTCAAACCTCTGTCCATCAACAACTACTTGAGAGAAAGGATTTGATGGTTGGGAAAACGTTGCCAACTATTCCATAACAAGCAAGTTTGCTAGAACCCTTTGTGGCAGATCCTATCAAAAGCTTTTGATATGTCGGCAGCTATTGCTCTCGAAACAAAAGTCCCATTGAGAGATTCACAGATTCTATGCGATGTTACAGTTAACAAGTCAGGAAGTAATCTTGCATGACTAAATCCATATTGCCAAGTATGTACTCAACAACTCTGGATTTGATTAGGCCTATGCTCTGCGTTTTCTATAACACTTTTGCAGTTGTTACGGACAGTTTTCAAGACTGCTTTAAATTCAGGGCAGATATAAATTTAAACCGTGGCTTTATGAGCAATGGCAGCGGCACACCCATGGCTGATCTTTTGTCTCTTTTGCAAGTTTTAGATGGTATGAAACTCTGAACACAACTGATTAAGCAATCAGATATATCGGAGGCGATACAGAACACTTTCTTTTTGAATATATATATATATATATATATATATATATATATATATATATATAATTACAGAGTGGCAGGCCTATTTGAGGACATTTGTAGTGTATTAAATAAACAACAATATTTTAACAAAAAATATATATATTTAAATCAAATTAACACAAAATTCCTTGATGATACTTCTTTATTTAATTATTCTATGAATGTAGGTTTAGCTTCAACACTGCTTTTATTCGGCCTCGAAACCGTCCACAAGCTGAAATTAAGTGGGCCTACTCATTTTGTCAATGACCTAAAACAAAGGCGGTTATCGGTAAAGCTATGGCACTATGAGGATGTCGATTAGTCTCCTTTTCAACAAGGCTCCACACATAATAATCCATAGGATTTAAATCTGGCGAGTTAGGGGGCACCATATTGGAGGTCACATGATCGTAAACATTCTCTGATAACCGGACCTGTGTTACAATGGTTTTGTGAGAAGGTGCAGAGTCTTGTTGAAAAACATATGACCTTCCATTTCATACTTTATCTATTCAAGACTTAACAACTGTTTTAAGAACACCAAGGTATCCAGCAGCAGTGACACTAAAACTTTGTTGGAAAATGTAAGGTGGCATGACAGAACCTTCACTGTTCATAAACCCTAGAACACTCACAGTAGCCGGATATTTGTTATGCATCACCCTGGGTATTTCAGAAGACTATACACATAGCCATCTTATTGGAAACGTTGCCATCACATCCCTCGAGCTCCACTCGTACCTTATGAACAAATGATCTGGCAACATGGAAAAAGTTACTGATTTCTAAATGACGATGTTTTACAGCTGAAGCAATTATAACTGCATGGCTTTTCATTTATTAAGTTACCATCTTCCTCTGACTAGGTTATCTGAAATTAAAAAATATTAATATTATAAATGATTTGAGTGTATAGTGAACATAAAACAATATGTCCTCAAATAGCCCTCTCACCCTGTATATATATATATATATATATATATATAGTATAAATATTTTAAAAATATTCCAGTGTTTTTTTTTCACCTAAAGACGACGTGGTTTAAAGTATTCTTACCCTCCTCAGTGTACAACTGGTGGTTGCAGGCGGTCGCATGGGCTCGAACACAGTTCGTAGATTCAGGCTAGAATCACAAGACTAACGCTCAGGACTACACGGCCGCGAGAAATCGACACAGACACTAATTGAAATTCAGATACACTTACCCACCAAGTGGCTTGTCGTCTACAGTGTTCAACGCTCGAGCGGAACTAGCATATATATATATATATATATATATATATATATATATATATATAGATATATATATATATATATATAACTCAAACTATATTAACATATACTATTATAATTAAATGTAATCAAACTTCAGATTCGAAGAAAAAGGCATGAAAATATTGTACACAGATACATATCCCTAATTAACAATAATAATAAAATTAGACTCATTATCTACTTTAAGAAATTTAAAATCCAAAATCCTGTATTAAACAACTGCTCCTCCCTAACCTAAAAACCGCTAAAAAGAACCAATGTTATTTATAAGTTTAAATGCTCTTTGGGAGAATGTAACTCATATAATGATAATAAAGCTAATAGCTACATTGGTTTTACCAGCACTACCCTATCTCGCCGCCTCACCATGCATCTTGTAAACTCTAGCTCAATTTACCAACATCTAAAAAACCATAACTGCCTTTCCTTTGATTTCATACAAATTCTAGTTTAATAACACTAAAATAATATATTCCGAAAACAATTTAAAAAAAATAAAAATACGAAAAGCTATCTGCATAAAAACACAACAACTTACAATTAATAACATCGCGTATGAAACCAGTGGCAACATTTTAACATGCTTAACATAATGCGATTTTATTCTGTGATGCCATTCCAGTGCTGCTAGAATTAAAACTGTCAACGTCTTTCCTGAAACTATACGAAAACGTTCTCTGCGCGTTCTTCCGTTGTCTTTTTAAAAATTCTCTTCTTTTTCCAGCTTTTCTGTATATATATATATGTATATATATATATATATATATATATATATATATATATATATATATATATCATTCAGTAGTGTGTGAATAATATTCTTACGGTCAACAGTTACCCAATCGTGATCAATTCTTGGGCTTGTCACTAATTCAGTTTACATCCAAACTTGATGCGTGTTTTTGCACTAGAATTGACTCCTCCCAAGCCTTTTCTGCAGGTAAAGAAATTAAAATTTGGTCTAGTATAAAAAAAGTTATGCAAAATATGTGTGGTCATCAATGTGTAGGATGACGCACCACATTGACTTTAAATTACCATAACTTTTGATTTAAAATAAATATTTTTTTTTCATACCAATAATGTAGAAAAAATACACAAAAAATCTAAAAATATAGGTAAAAGAGTTTAAGAATATAGATATGTTGAGCAGCTTAAAATAACAAAAACGCCTATTGAGTAACGCTTACATGAACCATAACATTTTAAATTATAAATATAATTTTATGATCGAAAAATAGAAAAATAGAACTCGATTAGCTGATTCGAAATATGTTAGTATTAAAAAGATTGGGGCCATAGAAACCGTTCTGTGTGACTTTTAGTGGAAAAATAACAAAATATAGTGAACTCGGTTTATTTTTTAAAACATGTTACATTTCCGGTAATTGCTAATGGTCACTTTCATATAAATACATTAAAAAAAAATAGTTTCCCAAATTCGAAACAAAAAATAGTCCCCCAAATTCGGAACAACAATTAGTCCTATTAATTCGAAACAACAATTTGTCCCCAAAATTTGGAACTCGTCATGTGGGTAAAAACATATCCGAGGCAATGGCTGAATCCTTAGAAACTGACCTCCAGTCTGTATTGGAATGGGGTCATAAATGGATGGTAACATTTAATGTTGTAAAGACAAAGCTCCTTTCCTTCAACAACTACAAGAAACCTCTTCAATCACCAATTGCCATGGCAAATAATATTCTACCTGAGAGTCCAACGTTCAAACTCCTCTGCCTAACATTCACAAGTAACATGAATTGGAACAACTACATAGAAGACATTACCAAGGTTGCTGCAAAGAAAGTGGGCTCCCTCTACCGTGCTAGAGAACTTATCACACCTGACAGTATCCTATATTTCTACAAAGCCACCATCCAATGTCAAACAGATAAAAGTAAATGCTAAAATCCAGGTCAACCTGATCAAAATAATGATAAAGAAATGTGTCAAGATAAAATTGATCAAGAAAGTGATGATGAATTTTTGATGGATGGCTTTGTGACACTAATTAATGATGTCCTGACGAAAGAACTCAACTTTTGTAAACAAGAAAAATATACGAAGCAATTCAGGAAATTGTACCTGATTTGACTGTGAAAATAATTTGCAAAAAAATGAAAAATTTGAAGAATGCAATGGCATTCATAGTGATTATATGTATCGTATTGTTGTGGCCAAAAGACTCATTAGAAAAATGGCCCCTACACCCCCAGACTTCTAAAATTGGTGAATCATGTTAACAAATTGATAGCTGTAGGCATTTGGTTGCATTTGTATGATATTGCAATTTTGGACGGAAACTTGCCCATGTTCAAAGAATTAGTGGAATAAGACACAATTAATCAAACCAGTTCTGAAAATATTGGTAATTTGCTGTAGAGAAAAAATGTAGTTCACCATTTTGAACCAAACAGTGTCAACAAATTTTTTCCTCTCATTAAAAATATTAATTTGTACTATCTGTATCTTATTTGAAAATAGGAACAATTCCTACACTTACTTCAATCAATAGTCTTGAATTTGAAAAAATTCCCAAAGAATTAGAAAAATTGAATATTTATGAAAAAATATTGAGCCAAATGTTTTATTAATGTGATAAAACTTGTGCCACAAAATTTTAAATGGACCATTGTCTCATATGTGCCCTGCCATCAAAGAAATTGCAACTCATTTGCCAATTCCTATTAATTATGTCATAGACACATTGCCATCAAAAGAACACAATTTCTTGAAAATTGTTGTTCACTCATTGCTAACTAAAAACAAAATCATTTGGAAATCAATAGTCAATATGCAAAATGTTTTGAATGCATTTTATTGGCTTAAAGAGAACATTGAAATTTACAAAAACATTAAAATTGATGAAACTAATGATTTCAATGACATTGTCTTGTATACTGGACAGAACTGCACAAAAGATTCTGATCATTTGTTGACATTTTTGACAAAATAGATGTAAGAACATTATATGAGTATCATGCTGTTAAAAAATGTACCCATGAAAAAATGTACAAATGAAAAAGACATTGACATTTTTAAGGTGAATAAATCTGAAAGAGATTTAATGAAAAACAACAATCTAAAATTAGATTTGATGTGCTTTCTCATTCTGTTTCCTGCCGGGTAAAATGGAATGTGTCAAGATAGAAAATATTGAAATGTCAGACCTCATACGTTTGTCAGAAACAGACTTAGGCATACTGACCCTAGATTTAGTAGAAACATCCAATATCTTTTTTACAATGTTGACAAGGCAGACACTAGAGGTTTGGATGCTGGAATATTTGCCATGATGAAGCCAATGAAAACACGAAAAATAACTTTGTCAGAATTCAACCAAAGATTACAAAATAATGACACAGATCTGGAAGGCAACCGTTTAATGATGATGGCAAATGTCAAGGGTTCAATACAATTTTGGAATAAAAAGGCGTCTGATCTTCACGCTATGGGTAAAAACTTTGGCCCCGCGACTCTGTTCATAACCTTATCTTGTGCTGAATATTTCTGGCCTGATTTGGGAGATTATTTTAAAAAATTGAATAGTGACATTGCAAATGTAAAAACCGCCAACACTAGCACACTTTCAGTAAATTATGCTGTTGCTGTTAGTGAATTCTTTTACTATAGGCTGAATTTTTTCATGTATGAAGTGATTTTGGCAATAAAATAATCCAATGTTTGGTAAAGTTTCACAATATTTCTGTTAAATTGAGTATCAACGTAGGGGTTTTCCACACACCCATATGAAAGTATGGTGTGATATGGCACCCATTAATGACAAAGACCCTCCAGAAAAAATCCAGAAATTGATTGAACAACATATCACATGCAGAATGTATCTAGTCCCACATTGCACAATTTGGTGTCTAGATTTAAAATGCATTCTTGCAGCAAAGTTTTTGGCAAAGGGAAAAATGCTGCAAAAACTGCAGATTTGGATTTTCTAAGATCTGATAGAGTATTAAATGTTTTTACTGTGGCTGATCATTAAAATCAAAAAAGAATTGTAAAGGTGTCAAAATATTTAACCAACTGCAAAGAAAATCAACTGAATAATATAACAATGATTACAATGCTTTACTTCTTTTGATTTGACAAGCTAATTTTGATGTCCAATACACTGGAGAAAATAGCATGATTTTGACCAGATATGTGCCGAAAATGTTTGGAAAGATTTGGATCGAAACTAGATCAAAATATCGAAGATACAAGTCAGCTAGTCTTCAACTCATTGGAAAAAGAGATATTGGAGCATATGAGTATGCTGATAAGGTTTTAGGGTACCATTTATTAGGCTCATCTGATCAAGCTATTTGGATTGTGCTGATTTTTCTATTAAAAAAAAGCCATAGGATAAAATCAAAACAATAATTGCAAGAAATGCTACAAGATTCCACAAAATTCCATGAAAATATGGTGAAGATTGTTATTCTAATAGACCATTGTTCTTAGAAGAAACTTCATTATATGAAGTTGCTAGTAATTATGAAAAGGTGTCAAATCCAACTAAAGAAGAAGGAAAAAGCAAAAAAAATGGTCAAACAATAAAGTCTATTTTTTAAAAAGTCAAAGAAAAAGTTCTCATGACTACAAATGTGCCTCTGAACAAAGATAACAAATAGCGCTATTACAACAGTATTCTCATGCTTTTAAAGCCTTGGAGAAATAAAGAAAATTGATTGATTGAGTGGTTTTAGTTCTTATTAAGAAGCATTTGAAAAGTGTTATTCAGAATTGCCAGCACTGGATCAGTATGAAAATATTAAAAACATATTGCTGACTCTATTGAATTGGCAAAACAATTGTAAATTGAAAGAAAAAAAAAAGTTTAAAAAAAGTAATTAGTGAATCAAATGATGAAAATGAAACTATTGATGGTTTTATTGAAAATCAAATGGAATGAAATATGACTGATGAAGAAGCTCAACTCAATGAAGATCAAACATTAATTTACAATGAAGTGATGTCAATTATCAAAAACAATAGCTTCATTGGAATAAAGACAAGCCTCTACTCAGATGCAGATGTGGTGAATGCTAACAGCTTCTCAAATGTGTTTCTGGTGTGGGTGGAACAGGCGAAAGATTTTGCTTGACATATTGTCTGACAAAATAACTCATATGACTGATCCATCTAATGGTTTTGTTGTCATAATATATGGACCAACATGCATGATTGCTTTTCAAATAAAAGGAAGTACTCTAAATAGAACTCTGATCATTGGAGTTTAGTATGGAAAGTTCCCAACTTACAAGGGATTGCAGAAAGTTGATGTGAAAAATTTTAGGCCATATGTATGAAGGAACCAGACTGTTCATAATTGATGAAATTAGCATGGTCAGCATTTGATGCTGGCATTGATTCACAAAAGGCTTGATGAAAATTTTAGAGATCCCACCAAAATGGCCCATCCTTTTGGAAAAATGAATGTTCTATTATTTGGTGATTTTATGAATTGCTACCTATCAATGAAAAAACAGTTTTTTCTAGAATATCATCATATGATGCCAAAAGAACAGAAATTGGTATTAGTTGACAATCATTGTGGAAATACTTTAAATATGATAAACTTAACATTAATATGAGACAAAAAGAAGACAAATGCAACTATGTTGATATTTAAGAAAAGAATTAGGATTGGTTCACCATCAGACTCTGATATCAGCATTCTTCAAAAAACATGACTATTTTTTATAGAAAAATTGCTTGAAATGTATGCTACACATGAATATAATTGTGTTGCATTTTGCCTTTAAATGAAGCTGTTGTTGAATAATGAAATGATACAAAATGCAAAATAAATACAGTGGAAATTGTTGCAAAAGATTCTGGTATGAGACAAGTAAATGGAAGAAAAAAGAAAAATGTTAAAATTTGCAAAAACAAGAAAACATCTGACACTGCTGGTTTTGAAACATTGCTAAGTTGTTGAAATGATTTGAAATGGAAACAATGTTGACAACATTGTTGTATCTTTGATACCAATGAAACAAACCCATTCCAATATGAAGAGTTCAAGCAGACTATGAAATCTTTCCTGGTATTTTTGTCACTAGAACACAATTTTACATTGTCACTTGCTTACTCTATCGCAAATCACAAGGAATTTCTGTGGATAGAAAAAATCGCAGATTTAGGCAATCAGATGTTTTCTGATGGTCAAGCTTATGTTGCTCTTTGTATCTTTGTAACTTTGATCCATGATCATTGATCATGATTGATAAATCTGCATGGGAAGAGTACAACAAACTACGGGCTCGTACTGGAAGAGCAGATGTTCCTCTTTTGCAACCTCGCAGGAAGAAACCTCCTTGTATGGCAAATGCTTCTAGCATGTCCCCAAAAAGAACTAAAAGAATAAATCTGGAAGAAAATACAAACTAACCTTCCAAAAAGACAGAAAACAAATTAAATTAGCCAAATTATAGTTCCTGATTAATCAAAGAAATGCATGTTTTGTAAATTCAGTTGTGCAATCACTGAATCAATTGCCTGAATTTCTTGAGTATTTGCATAATTTTAACAACATGAATGGTGTAGATCAAGAATTGAGTAATATCATCTTTAATAATCATAAAATTGTTTCTACCTTAAAGTGAATCATTGGAAGAAGATTTGATGATGGAAATCAGCAATGTGATCATGAATTTTGGAAAGAACTCTCACTTCATTTAGACTTAGTATTCACAGAAAAACTTCAATTCATTCAAACTGATCATACTAGATGCATCAGACAAATTGTCATGTATTAAATAACAATGTTTGCAATTGTAATTCAACACCTATCTGAACGTAGAGTAAAATTAGCAATGTAAAGAGAATAATAAACAATAATTAATTAAATGATTCATTAAATGAAATATAATTTGCTTAAAGCATTATTCAAAATGGGAAGAATCGAAATGGGCGATTGCTCTTTACATTTACATCGAGTGAAGTGGATTCTGTGGCTGAGTCTTCTCAGCTATGGAATCTGTCTGTATTTAAATGTATTTATACTGCACAAGTAAAGAATATTTTGATTTTTTTGTGTTACATGCAAAACACATGTTTTTTTTAAATTTTAATATATAGAAATTTAAACCAAACTTTGACATAATTGAATGACATTCAACTCCTAATAGTTAAGTCTCTCTTATTTGTCAGCGCCATTTTGTTCCAACTTCTATTTTTTAGCTTTTCCTAATTGTGGTAATTTTTATATTTCTTTCAAGTGACAAATAGATTTCAATTTTTTTTTAATTTAAAAAGATTTTTCAACTGTATTTCAAAAAGAACATTTAAAAATTAGTTGTAAAGTGATCAAGTGATAAAAGTTTAGTGATCAAGTCACTAAATCTTTTAGTCACTAAATCAAGTACAAAAATCAGTGAGCCTAACTTGTTAATTTGTCTACGTCATCACTTTTTCTGTTAACTTGAGGTGACTATTTAGACAAAATCTACTGTATAGTTAAAGAAACAATTATTTGGAGTGTTTTATGCCATTCTTATACTAACCAAAATACCAATATCCAAGAACGAGCTAAGAAAAACCGTTGTATATCTCTGCCATTTTAGCAAACTTGTGATTAAGTGTGATTTTTTTATTGTACATTTACTTCTTGAAATCTCAATTCTAGCTTCAATATTTAAACAGTTAATCAAACTTGTCCTGTACTATTCCAGGTTTATATTAAAGTATATTAATACACATGCGTTCGCTATCTTTCAGTCTAGTAGAAGATATATATATATATATATATATATATATATATATATATATATATATATATATATATATATATATTTATATATATATATATATATAAGTTTTTATTCATGCAAACATTATTGGTTACATATGTGCATACATGTCTCGGTTGTATTCTTCACGGAGAGTCCACCTCTTCAGACCAAAGAAGCCAAGGAAGTGAGATGAATTTGGAAAACTTTCCTATTAGGTAAATCTTTTTAGGGGATGGGATATGTTTATAATTTTCACCTGTCAAGCTCAGTATCGGATTACATTCTTTACTTGTTTACTTTTGCAATTAGTTTCTTCTTTTGGACCAAGACAACAATAGGGACCCCAGATCATTAACACAAGACGCGGGACATATTTTGGAATCACCGGTTGACCTCGCAATACACGTGGTCTCTATTTACAAAACACTTGTAAATAGATCTTTTATTTATGTTAATAAATGCAGTATATTTCGGAATTTTTTTTTTCTTTTAACATGTTAATATTTATTTTAAGGCAGAGAGTTCATAAATAAAACAAATAAAATATTAACATGTTTTCTTTTAAAACATGTTTTTGTGTCACTATTTACAAAACAACTCGGGTTTTTTTTCTTTTAACATGTATACGCTTTTTTAAAAATCGGCTGACTTGTAATCTGTCGTTTTGCAATAAACAAAACAATTTATCATTTTTTTTTTTACTTTTATTTACTAAATAAAAAACAAATTTTAAACGCAATTCTATATTTCGTGTTGTGTATTTTAAGAAAAAGTGGATACTTTTTTTTCTTTTCGTAGGGAGGCGAGTAACTAGCGAAGTTTTATTTATTTGTTTATAATTGTTGCTTACAGAAAAAAAAGGAAAAAACTTCATAAATTTTAAATTGCTTCCGTTTGGAAACTGATTTTTGAAGTCTAACTCCGCCCTCGTGGGGAGGCAAAACGAAAGATTACAAGTCAGCCGATTTTTTAAAAAGCGTATATATTTCGTTTATTTATTAAAATAACTTGCGTAATCATCCGTTTTGCCTCCTCAGGCTAGGAGCAATGTGTAGTATGGAAAAATCCTTCTAAACTGAGGTAAGATCCAGAGTGCCCCTTTTTGGGAAGCTTGATTTTTCCCTACAAAACGAAAGATTACTTAAGTACGGTGATAAATATTTCATACCCCCCCCCATTTCTGCCCTCGTGGGGAGGCAAGTAAATAGTGACACAAAAACATGTTTTAAAAGAAAACATGTTAATATTTTATTTGTTTTATTTATGGACTCTCTGCCTTAAAATAAATATTAACATGTTAAAAGAAAAAAAAATTCCGAAATATACTGCATTTAGTAAAATAAATAAAAGATTTATTTACAAGTGTTTTGTAAATAGAGACCACGTGTATTGCGAGGTCAACCGGTGATTCCAAAATATGTCCCGCATCTTGTGTTAATGATCTGGGGTCCCTATTGTTCTCTTGATCCCTTCTTTTTTATTATTTTTATTACCTTAATCATTCGTTCTTAAACTATCGTTCCTTCCATTTGTTTCTTTTATATTACCCTCTTAGCTTGAATTCCTTTCTTCTTTATTTAACACTTCAAAGATTTAATCTACATACATACATTTTAAAGCTTAAACATATCATCATATATATACACAGATATATACTTAGACAAAAATACAGACATATCAATATCAATATAATCTGATCTCCATATAAAATACACACGTGCACACAAATCTTTAGATACACAAGTACACACATAGACATATATAAAATAAAACAAGCACAAATATATACGCATATATATATACATACATATACATATAAACATAAAATACACATAAACACATGCACATACTTACATAGATAGATACATGCATACAAATACATACAAAAATACAAATCAACTCACACATATATATACGTACATACATACACACTGCCGATGGATGCATCTCCTTCTTTACTGATTAATTCAGCATAATATATTATAATATATATAAATATATGTACTTCATTTATCATTATTCTAATGGTTTTCGAATTAACTCGTTATAAACACGTGTACAGACTTACGTTCATGTATATGCATCACTATAGAATGTACCTCCATCCATACCTACTCTCATATAGACATACATGTGTAAATGCTTGTACTACTAATATTTTACTTATATTCTCACATACTGGTATACTATATATATATACATATGTATATATAAAAGTACCTACCCACATATATGGACATGTACATACACTACATACATAACTACACACAGTGGCATAGAAATATGTCCATTAACCTACGCATACGTACACACGAAATAAATATAAAAATAACAATATACAACTTTTACACCCGTATAAACATACCCATACATATAAGATATTAGTCCAAGTATCCATATACATACGTACGCATAAATTTGGACCCATTTATACTTTATTTGCCTACCTTAATTCACCAAAATACACATACACGCATGTATATATATATACATACATATACATACACATACACGTACATATACACATACATACACACATACATACACATATACATATATACATACACACATATACATACATATACACGACTACATATGTATACATATATATGTAACGTAATAGTAGTTATTCTAATCTAAAGTTTGCTTAGATTAAAATAACTACTATTACGTGCAAAAATGGCCGCCGCTTGTACTGACTCTCGTTCTTAAAAGTGTCTTATATTAATTTTTCAAAGTAGTTTTCGTTTAACTTTTGATTGTGTTTTAAAGATGAAAGCATAATGTTAATATATAAAAGGAAACAAATGTATATTTACGTGTGAAAAAAAAATTAGAATTAAAAATGTTGTCAAAACATCGAAAAACTGTTAAAACTGAAGATTTCTTCTTTAAGAATTAATGTAATATTTAATTACATTAATTCGTAAAGAATGAATAACTCATTTATTGTTACGACACATGTAAGAATTTTTTACATGTGTCATAACGATAAATTACATTGATTCTTTTAAAATAAACTAAAGGTATTTTTTATTTAAAGTGTGAAAAAGTAAATTAAAGTCAATGACTACAATAACAATATTCATTGAAAAAAAGTAAAAACATTAATATTTATTAATAAATAAAAAGAATTAAATTTTGAAAGAAAATGTCATATTTGAATTCTATTTATAATAATTGTTTTAAACTTTTTACATGATATTTATTAATAAAAAAAATGACAAAGCAAATACAAACTTACGTTTTATCTTTTCAAATAAATGACGATGAATTGTGGAATTGACGAACTTGTTGAATCTCTGAAAATCAAAATTTTGAGGGGAGTAGTGTGAGTGAGTGGTGGGAGGTCTAACCGCACCTGTTTATTACAGAACGTGGCTTCCATAGCGCTCCAAGTGAATCGTTAGTAGAAATTATTCAATTTTTTAAATTCTTTTTTTTCGTTATCTTCCTGAGTCTCAAATTTGTAAATTTCTGGTTTATTTTCAAGATTATAAAGAAAACTTCTTGCGCTGATGATGACACGTTCATGTATGAAAGAGAAATATAATTATGCCGCATTTTTCCCCCAAAAACTCTAATCATTAAAATCAGGTGAAATATTTTTTTTTTTCAATTATATTATTTTTTGGTGAGAATATTGATTAAACAAAAACTTAATTTTTTCTTCGAGTTATAGTGATTTTATTAACGTGGTATTTAGGGGCCTTTTTCGTAATATATACGAAATATTAAAAAAATGAATTGTTAACATCTAGAATGCTTTACTTTCATAAAAAACATTAAAAATTTCATTCATAAAAATATAACTTTAGTAAAGGTGTATTTTGTTTTTAAAAAATAATACATTTTCACCATGATTTTTAAAAATAATGCTTTCATTATATTTCGTGATAGCTGAAAATTTTATTAAAATTGGTTGATTTCCTGAATTTTAATTAATTTTTAAGTGAAGGGAGGGTCAAAATGTTTTTACATTTTGGGGATCGGCCATTGCTTTTGCACGTACCTATTAACTGTGGTTTATTTAACCAGCTATGGACAAGATTTTTTAAATTATGTGTTGATATTACGTGACTGAAATTACTGAAATAGAGATAACCTTTTAAAAGTACTCTGAAAACTACACTAATAATAATAACAATACGTAAAATATCAATTTAAGATAATTCCTTTCACTCTAAAACCAATCACCGAATGCCTCTTTTTTTTTCATCTAAAACCTGCTAGTTGTGCAGAATTCCAACGAATATTTTCTTTGAATATTCTATCGAAGAATATTGTGTATTTTTGTTACGTATTTTATACGCTTGTTCAAGTAGCATTTTACTGTAGATAAACATGATCACTTTTCGCAAAAAAAAACGATGATACATATCGCCTTGGCATATGTTTTAAACTAGGAACGTAACGTATTGAAATAACTTGGGCATTCTTATTTATTCTTTGCTTATGTAATTCTTGCTTTCGTTTCCCATTTCATATATACCTCTGGTTAATATGAATCACTTGTTGTAAATGTACTTTTAGTATCTTCTTATCTTCTCCTTCTTTCCTCCCCTCCATCTTTCCTCCCCTCCTTCTTTTCCTCTTCTTCGTCTCAGCTCTTCTATATGATAAAGTAAAGGCAGCCCGATTGTCGACTTTTTGTCATCGAGACGTTTCTGCCTACAAAATCAATATTTCATTCTGATTCGTCAATTTATTTGGTGGATCCTTGTAGCATGTTCTCAAAAGAAGAAAACGAATATAATTCCTTTCATACAATAATTGTCCCGAGTTGGAATACTTTTCGATTTAGGAATAGAAAAAAACAATGGCCAACCTAAAAAAAAATGCGTTTAAAAAGAGAGAGAGAGAGAGAGAGAGAGAGAGAGAGAGAGAGAGAGAAAGAGAAAGAGAAAGAGAAAGATAGAGAGGGGGAGAGAAAGAGTTGCGTAATACTTTATAACAGCAGTAGCAGCAGTGACAAAAAGTGGGAAATGGGGAAGGGGTTGCTTTTTTATGAAATAAAATAAATTAATAACTAGGCTTTTAAAATTTTAATTTTACTGTTGCTCGTCCCAAGAAAACAAACCAGGCATATTAACACTGACTAGTCATGGTCTACTATGGCGAGGCAAGATTTAGGGGAGGGGGGAACCTGTGTGAGGAGTTTGGTAGCAAGATGTTTGTTTTACATTACATTTAAGTTTCTTCATGTTTGTACTGTCGGGAAAATATGATGCAGGAGGTTAATTGCAACGGCAAGCGGTCCGAGGAAAGAAGTTGTTAGAGTAGAACATCTTCTCGCATCTAGGGATCTCTATCGTCAAAGTGTGGGATTGTTGAGGTAAGGCTACAGTAAGTCCATCGGAGCACATTATAAAATAAAATAATGTACTTTTTCAAAACCAATACGCAAATTAGTTAACCGTGCAACTGATATCGCTGATGCATTAGCTAATGTATATAAGCAGCACAGTAGTGTGCAAAGTTCAATTAACTTGGCTTTAATAGGGCGTTTCAACTTTACCGCTAGTGCGAGAAAAGGTCCCGATTTTCGCATTTATTCATTTAAATATATGCGCGTATATATTGCACATACATGTCACGTCAGGTGCATTTTCTTGAATATCGTTTCTCGGCTACTTGCAGCAGTAATTTACCGATTCCATGATGCTTATTTACACATATAAGTTTAGAAAGATATTAACAAATATATTAATTACTTATTTTGGTCATGTATTTTATTGTTTGGTTATTGATTTATTTTCAGTGTAGTCGAATGCATGTCTCTCACATTCTCTTCCTACCGACCGATCGATGTTCGCAGAATTTCACCGCCGTATAAACAGAATTGTATTGATTGCAAAAGTTAAAAGAAAGGAAATATCGAAGTCGTCGGAAAAGGTTTCTCTAATTCACTTGCAACTAATAAACAAAAGTCCGCTGAGAAACAAAGGGAAAAGATTTTTGCGGAAAGTGAATAAACAGATGAGACAAAAGCCTCTTTTGACCAACGCGTCGGGCATTAACAAGAAAACACACACGAAAGCGAGGAAACAATCACGGTGCAAAGAGGAAGGAAATGAATTAACAAAGAACAAAGAGTTTTGTAAAATAAACTAAAACCAAGTGTTTATGAGAATTTTTAAAACGCCGATGATAACAATAGCAAATGAAAATATCGACAGCCCAAATCAAAGCAATTTGTTTGAACTGTGTCAATATTTGTTTTTTTTTGCGTCTTCTTTCTTGAGTTCATTTGATTGTTAGATCGGTTAGTTATTTGTTTGTAAACACACTCGCACGAATTAGAATTCAACACTGAATCTAACTGGCACTGATTTGTAGGGGTTCTCTTTTTAGGTGCGCTCTCCCCCTCAAACTACTAAAGTAAACTTGACATATGACTGTGTATCTGTGTATTCGTTAAGCTATTTTCTTTGTAGTCAATGAGAAACAATTGCTAATCGGTGTAACTAATAATTTTTTTTTTTATTTATAAGTAGATCGTCCTCAGAATTGCCAAAGAAGGAATTCCTGTTCACGTCCCTGAACTCCCTATTGCCATTTTATTTTATAATTTTCAATGTTCAAGTTATAAAACAATAAACATCGTATTTGCAGTTTATGTGTGTCAGGTGCGAACTCAAACCTCACGATTTTATTGTATAACACTATTATTTTAATACAAAATTAATACCAGCATCAGATTTATCGTAAATGTTTACTCCAGAAAAGTTCTTTAATTTGAGTATAGTATTGGAATTTATAACACATTCATTGATTGGTGAGTGATTGTCTCCCTTGTCCCTTTAAGAGTCGCATTGAAAGACCAACAGGTAACCCAATCACTGCCCCGTTAGGGGTCATGTGAGCCAGTCTATATAGACCAAAGCACACTGGGCGTCCGTCTTTTTAATACCAGTCAAGGATTCGTTCTCGACAATCAGTCCGGCAGGAACTGAGCCATTTCGGTAGCCTTTTATCTGCCTGGCTGGGGTATACTGACCTGAGTTGTCCTAGGAGGTGCACCCTCCCAGGCCTTGATCCCCCCCTCTTTGAGGTGGAGTAAGTTTATCGCTTACTGCCTGAGGCGCCCTGACCGGGAAATGCCTACAGGGCTGCCCAGGTTATTTTTGCTAGGCCAGAGTGCTCCTTCTTTAGTGACGCTGGCTTGACTCTTCCCCCACTTCCCGACCTTGTGTCACATATTCCTGCGGTGGGAGGGAATTAAATACCTTTTCAACTATTTCATCTTACAAACAGGACATCGGTTAACTGCTTAATGAGAGAAGCCCACGAAGGCAGTCGCTAGCAGCCAGCCCACCCCTCCTCCACTTTCCATGTTACCACCCATCTTGGACACGATTTGACTACGTCGCAACAGAAGTCCACGAAAGCAGGTCGCAGGCAATTTCTTTTACGACGAAAAAAGCCAGAATACACCGAACTCCAGTGTGCAAACTCTTACCAGAACAATGTTCCTTAGAAAAGTTCCCGCGAAAGCCCGTACTCACAACCCTCTCATTCGGTACCTACTGTTATCTTATGTTGTATATCATTCTCTATTTCTTACCCAAGTAAAAGTGTGTAATTATATACACTGTTGACGTCTCTCCTCTCCAAAAGTTCTCGCCCCATTTCAATTTCGGTGTTTATCTTCAGAAATATTCTTACATTCTCATGTGCGAGAATTGAACTTCTCTCGGAGATAAAAATTCTCACATCAGAGATGTATTTCGCATTTCAGACAGAGAGGCATACATTTATATTATAAAGCTGGTTCTAATGTTTCGCATTATATTTTATGCAGTTGATGGACGTTTAATTAGCGGTCCTGTGTTCTGAAAAGAAAAGAATTTACACTGAAACAATATCGCGTTTTCAATTCACGGTTTACGTAGAATGCAAAGTAAAATTCCAGTTAAAGACTACTAGCAGGAATATCCGTCCGAGGCAAGGGTTCATAATAATGTGACACAATTGGAACCTTTGATAAGTGTAAAAGAGCACAGCTTAAAATACTTGAAAGCAATCAAAAACATGTGGTTTTTGTGAAACGTGTGAAAAAAGAAAGATCACTGAACTGAACTTATGGATTCATGTTTTTATGTTGGAGCTTTATTCCCCAGAATTGAACTTTTCTGAAATAAGGGGTTTTAATGAGTGCAATATTTTCTAATCAATATAATGTTGGGTTCGTTATTATTTTAAATCTCGTTACAATCAAGGGTTCAACCATTGAACATTGCAACCGAATCAGCCCTTAAACAACTTCAATTAAATCAAAGCATCTGATACTAGACTCCATCTGTTTTGTCCTCGGTCGGTGAAGGAGAACTCGTTCTAGACTGAAGCAATTTTAATTTGTGTCCCAATCCAGAGTCCTCCTTACTTGGGAACTAGATTTGTCCACATTAAAAACCGACCTTGTGTCTAATTCTGTCCTCCTGAGGAGGCAAGTGAATAAGGACTTACATGAAACCAAGAACATCGACTACTACGGCGAAAACTAGGTGTAAATAGAACTAACACGACTAAAGTTATGGGTTTTTAAAATTTTGTGGAGTTAACCCTAACCCAGTGCAGGGTCTTAAAATGATCGATATTAGACTAACACGTAAGTATTTATTCAAAGCTGTGCAATATAATTGCGGTCTTAATTCCATTAAATCAGATTTAGACAATTATAAAACGGGGCCGTGCTCACTCGGGATTCTATACATAAAATAGATAAATATGACACTCTTATGAGAATCTCCGTCGATAAAGAATCCTTCCTACCAAATTTAAAGTCTAATAATCTAATGGTTGTTAACGGACAGACAGACAGACAGACAATATTCGTCTTCTACAGATAAAGATTTCGAATCATTAAAGAGTTGTGTTGAATAAGTATAGAAACTGAATGTTTACATAACAAATTAACTATGAATTAAACTTCATTTGCTTCAAAAAATTCACTTGTAATTCAACCAAACGATAGTTTCATTATTTGACACATCCCTAAAGTTCGCTTTTCATATCGTTTTAGGCTGTGCACGTACAATTCTTTAAAAGGTGCCTGAGTGGCCTAATAGATTCAATCGCAGAATATGGAACCGGCAATTCCGAATTCACATATTATCCTATCTATTGTGGATTTTTATGTATTGATAAATTTGGAAAACGTAATTGTATACAATTACAGTTTTACAACCTTTTGGCTAAGATTAAAGTGTAGTATCTGTTCCGATGGATACTGTACCCCATACTGGTATTGTCTGGTCCTTCGGGGCTTGACTTATACCGGTCAATGGGTCTGTCCTGTGCAGTTCTATGAGGTCCACCCTCCCAGGCTTTGCCTCCCCTCTTTGGAGAGGAGTAAGTTTATTGCTTGCTGTCTGAGGCGCCCCTACAGGGGAATGCCGACGGGGCTGCCCAGGCAATTTTTAAATGGCCAGAGTGCTCACCTCTCGGGCGCTGGCTTTTCAAACCCCACTTTCCCGACCCGACCTTGGGTCACATCTTACTTGTGGGAGTAAGATAAAAACTGGCCTTGTGCCTAACTCCTGGAGAGGAGTAAATCAATACTCTATATCAATGACATGCCAGATGTGATTGGTGGAAACTTGCTCCTATTTGCAAATGATGCAAATTAGTTGCTTGTAGGAGCGAGATTAACAATCTCAAGTCTAGCTTTCAACATGTCTGGAGATGGTCCATTAAATCGGACTTCTACCTCAATGTCAATAAATGCTGCGATATTGCAGTTGTTATCCTTCCAACTCGGCATATACTTTCAAGCCATCTGAACATTACATTCAGGCTGCAAACAAAGCAAGAGGCTGTTAGAATATGGCATATGCTTTTGCTCCATATCTAATATGTGATATCTGGCACTTGGAGATATTTCAATGACTAGCTACTCGAATGATGCAGAGACTACAAGAAGCTTAATCTTGTCTCTCTTGAGCGTTGACGTTTATACAGGGATCTTATTTTGGCCTACAATATCCTAAAAGACCATTATTAGCTACCCCAGGACCTACTATTCACTGCTGCACAAGAAATAGGTGTGTGCAGGTATTATCAGATTTCTTGATTAGGATCTCTGAACCCTGGAATGGACTTAAAATCTTTTTATGGAAATCGCTCCAGACAGGGCATAAAGCCACTTGATGTAAGGAGCTTACAAGAACGAAATATGATTATCGCAAAGACAGGAGATGCCTATTGAAAAGACTAAGGATAGAGATAGGAAGAAGGAAGTCAGAAAAAAAAGGTCCACAAGCCTGTAGTTCTTGGAAATAAGCTACTGGAATAGGAAGCTGTATTAAAATGAAGTATCAAAACAGCGAATCGATGGAAACGACTAGACCAACGAGTCAAAAGAGCTGGAAAAAGAAGCAGGAAATAGATCATATAATTATAAGGAAAACATGTCATAATAGTATTTATAGAAAAGACTGAGACGAGTGTGGCCAATCAAATTACAGATACGTTTCTGCACCTAAAAATGGTACAGAGATTCACTAGCCCAAATATGACAACAGTACTCCATACATGGTCTGATAGTAGATTTGTAGAGATAGAAAATAGCCTAAGGTGTGAGAAAGTGTTTGGAGCGATAGAGAGAACCGATTTACACAAAGCAGAAAGAGCAATGGATCTAATTTATGAACTCCAAAAGAGATTTGATGAAGGAGAAAGACCAATAAGTTTCAGAGTCGATTTTTCCTCAAGAGCAGAGCCATCCATGAGAATCTCAGGAAGAAAAGGAACACGCCTACGATTAAAAGACACGATATGAGTCTTAGCAAGATTAAACGAAACAAGCCATTTCGTACACCAATTCAAAACTCAATCCATGTCAACCTCTAGATCCGCTGCATATTTCGACTTATCTAAAGGAGATGGTCGAGAAACAACACTAGAATAGAGAGTGGTATCATCAGCATAGATGTTAATTTTCTGAATAATATTCTCTGGAAGATAATTTATATAGAGAAGAAACAGTGTTGGGCCTAGAATAGAGCCCTCAGGAACACTAGCATTGATAGGAAAAGAGAATGAAGAGACGCTGTCCAAAGTTACTCGCAAGCTTCAATCAGAAAGAAAAGATCTACTAATGTCAAGAACATCACCACCAATACCATAACCCTGAAGTTTGTAGGAGACCAGAATGCCACACTCTGTCTAACGCATTCGAAACATCAAACACAATGGCTCTACCCTCTCCTTAAGTATCCATAAAGCGACAGATCCACTTAGTTACGACAGTCAAAAGATCAGCAGTTGAACGAAAACCACGAAAGCCATACTGAACATCACTAAAGAGGCCCAGACTTCCAGAAAATGAACAAGCTTGCCGTTGACCAACTTTTTTTTAAATTTGCTAATAACAGAGAGAAGAATAATAGGATGATACTTAGTTGGGTCAGACCGATAACCAGCATTTTTAAAGATAGGGACAACAAAGGACTCCTTCCAACAAGAAGGGAAACAGAGATTGAATTATATAGAGAGGATAGAAGAAAGTTCAGAAGCACAGCGCTTCAGAACCACAACAAGAATTTAATCATAACCGGAGCCTTAGACTGGTCAAGATCAGAAAGAACCCTTGCAACCATCTTTGGACTGATAATGACAGAATGAAGACACTGATCAGTTTTCAAAGGAAAATCAGGAAAAACAGCACCCGAATCATCAAGAGAAGAATTGTCAGCAAAATAACGAGCAAAGAGATCAGCCTTATCCTTAGAAGATGAAAAAACATAGAGACAATTAAAAAGAGGAGGAATAGCAGACTTGAGACTATTAATTACACTGTTGTCGATTCTCCAAAAATCACGAGAGCCAACCATTTGAGATGAGATAGAGTCACGACTCCTTTGAGAATAGCTAGACTTAGTCTCAGAGATTGCTCTCTTGCAGACATTGCTAGCTCTTCTGTAGGATTGTCTAGAAGTCTCAGAACCATCCCAACGATACTGATTTAAGTAATGGTTACGATGGACAATGGTAGAAGCACAAACAGATGGAAACCATGGAGAAGAATGAAGTTTGGTTTTAAACTTATAATGAGGAATAAAGGTGTCAATTCTAACAAGAAGCCAACCAGTCAGTATGTACTAAATGCACCAACGATGCTGCAATTCATGGCGAAATTGGACAGGTACTGGACCAATATATCCTGTTGCGTGTAAATTCCTGCCTATATTTCCCTACATGGCAACTGAAGCATGCTTGGTTTATTTTTTGCCAAATTTATTGGTCGGATACTTTTTAGACAGGCCTCGTATATATATATATAACAGGTTCTTTTACTGTTAAAATCCTCAATAAAAATAAAATTAAAATGTTTAAACATTCACATACACTCAACCACACCAGCAAAACACATTACAAAAATTGATATTAATATAATATAATAATATTAATGTTATTAATACTACATTAAATGGGGAATCGTTTACAATGGGTTTGTCTGTAGGTAAAGTTACTTAATTTCTGGATGCCAGATTCTACTTAAACAGAAATATGAACTACTGAATAAGTGCAGACATCAGAACGAGTGGTGTGCAACTTACACCCAGATTAGTCGACAGAGATGTTATTTATCATATTTGCTAGATATCTGTGTAATTCGATTTAGTATAATGTTGCTATTATGCACTGTGCTTCTAGTCGTTTTACAGTTAGCGTTAGGGTTAGCGTTAGGGTTATGGTTAGGGTTAGTCGTTACATTTGGAATTGTTGAAGACTGGATCCTGCTGGTTCACGTTAACTCCACCCAATATTACACATTATGATCATATATATATATATATATACGAGGCCTGTCTAAAATATATCCGACCTTAGGCCAGAAAAAATATTTCAGATACGTGACAGGGTTGGGACCCTAATCCGCTTTAAATATGGGCCCCTTGTGCTTGCACACACTTAGCCAAACCATCCATCGACTGCCGGAAACACCTCTGGAAGTCTTCTTTTGGAATAGTGTTCATCTCTGCTGTTGCGTTCTGCATCATCTCTTCTCTAGTCTCAACACCGGAACCTTTAAGTGGCGTCTTCAATTTTCGAAACAACAAGGAGCCATGTCTAGAGAGTAGGAAGGTTGGCGAACAACTGGAATTCCATGTTTGGTCAAGAAATGTTGGATCAATTGGGATGAATGTGTGTGGGCGTTGTCATGATGCAGTGGCCAGGTTTTTGCCATCCATATGTTTGGTCTTTTGAGCTAAACTGTTTCACAGAGACGCCGGAGAACATCTTGATCGTATTCTTTTGTCACTGTTTGTCCTTCCGGTGCGTATTTTTGATGCACAATTCCACGGATATCAAAGAAGACAGTCAGCATCACCTTGATTTTGCTTCGCACCTGTCACGCTTTTTGGGCTTTGGAGACTCGGGAGGCTTCCATTGCAACAACTGTTTTTTTGTTTATGGTTCATACCCGTACACCCATGACTCATTTCCAGTTATCATGGTGTTAAGAAACCCAGGATCAGTGTTGGCGGTATCCAGAAGGTCTTGTGCAACTGTAAAACAGAGGTCCTTTTGTTCCTGCTACAACAACTTGGGCACAGATTTCGCAGCCACTCTGTGCATGTTCAAATCATCACACAAAATTGCATGTGCGGAATCTTTACTGACTCCGACCTCTTAGGCGATCTCTCGCACAGTTGAATGACGATCTTCCATCACCAAATTTTGCACCCTCTCAACAACAGCTGCACTCTGATGTGTGAGCATTTTTGAATCACTCCTTAATTTGTGTTACACCCATCGCATCTTCTCCAAACATCTGTTGAATTGTTTTGCTTTGAGAATCACCAAGCTTTTGACAAAATTTGATGTAGTACCTTTATTCAACACGTTCAGTCATCTTGAGAGAATCGGTAATCCGATGAACATGTTGTGTAGCACCTCACTCAGCGACCGACAGGCAGTGACTAACGCGCAGGAAGGTGGTGATAAAAATCACACATGCACATGAAGTTGTCTTCCTTCACTGTGTAGAGTGGAGCCGCCCCATCGTTTCTATTTTGTATGGAAAAAATAAAGGTCGGATACTTTGTAGACATTCCTCATGTATATATATATATACATATATATATATACATATATATATATATATATATATATATATATATATATATATATATATATATGCCAAATCATAAAATTTAAAAAGCAAATCAATTAATTAAATAAAAAACAAGAATTTATAGTTAAATGCAGATATATAAACAAATATGTGCTTTGCTATTTAAGCCACAATTACATAAATAAAAAAACACTTGTGTGGTTAACTTTTGGAAAATACTTGGATTAGTATATATGAATAAACAAAACGCATGAATCATATTATGTGTATATCTACTGTTTGTTCTTTCTGCTGATGAATAATAACTAATATTGTATATAATGCCACCAAACACATCAACAGCAACGAATAAAGAAAAGTTGTATATAAATGCTAAAAAATACCATAAAGACCAGGTACACCTACTATATGATGACCCTGAGAAACGCTGCATACAAAAACAGTAAAACTCTGTCTAAATGTGTATCGGGCCCAAAAAAAACCCAGAAATATTACAAGCCGTCTTCTATAGCATAATGAAATATTCTAGGCCCCACCTATTGAGTTCTCTTGACGTTCTGCTTCTATGGCTGCTGAATTTAGACGTTAATTTACTCTCCCATATCCATTGGTACACTCTCAGACTACTGAGTCAAATATGACTTTCGTATTGGGGGACGAGTCGTATAACCGGCAGGGATTGTCTCCTCCCATACTGATGATTGCAGGTTTGAAATGGGTTAATTTAGAAAATATTATTTATAAATAATTATTAAAATCTCTTGCTAGATCAAACATTTTAAGTATGTTTACAACAGGCCGTTATTTATAGCATACTACAATACTTTAGGCCCCGTCTATTGAGTTTTGTTGACGGCCTACTCATATGGCCGCTGAATTTGCCATTTAGACGTTAATTTACTCTCCCATTTCTATTGCAATGCGTAGTGGACACATTGTTACGAACTCCAACTACTAAGTCAAATACGACTTTCGTATTGGGGTTCGAATCGTTTGACCGGCATGGATTGTCTCCTCCTATACTGATGATTGCAGGTTTAACATGAAACGCATGAGTTAATGGGTTAATTTAAAAATATCATTTATAAATAATTATATATACATATATATATACATATATATGTATATATATATATATATATATATATATATATATATATATATATATATATATATATATTGTGCGTGTATTTTGGCAGCATTTTCTAATTTATGCAAACATTGTAAAAAATAAGAGAATTCGTTTGTTTAATTATACTATTTTTATTTCTTCAATTTTCTGATGGTCTTTTTTGCATTAAAATCAAAAATATATATAAATGTTTCATAAGTTTCACAGGTTTCACGAATGTTTTCGATTCTTCGTCGAATCATCCTCAGGTGTCTAAGGCAAATGAACAAAAAAACTGGAGAAAAAAGAGAATTTGTTTAAAAGACAGCGGGGAAACGCGCTGAGAACGTTCTCTGTGCGTTTCTTCACTATTTTGTTCATTCGCTTTTGACACATGAGGATGATTCGACGAAGAATTAAAAACGTTCGTGAAACCTGTGAAATCTGTGAAACCTGTGGAACATTTTTTTTTTATGTTAATACAAAAAAGACTATCAGAAAAATTGAAAAAAATAAAAAATGTTTGCATATATATATATATATATATATATATATATATATATATATATATATATATATATATAGGATCAAATATAAACCAAAGTAAAAACTTTTAGTAGATCGTACCTATAGTGAAGAGGATTAGCTCAATATACGAGATAGAGCATTGTAGAGATAGAAGAAAAAAGAGTGATAAATATGCGACGATTGTCCAAATTTATTTCAAATTTCAATTGTTCAATGCAAGGTGTATTCAGTAATAAACTAGTGTTTATTATGCTTTTCCTTAAGCCAAGGCTTTTCAAAGATCGAAATCTTATCATCAGAGGAGAAATACAGATGGATAAGTTGGTTTTCGAAAAAAACAAAGTTCAAATATTTGAAAAATATGAAAATTATTATTAAAGGAATTTTTGTTAAAAAAACGCAGTGAATGAAAAGAAAAATTCCGTGAAAAATATATGCAGATTGTCCGGGTTGTAAATTTCCGTTGAAAAGAAGTCAAATGAATTGTAGAATGTGAAGAAAACTCTTTGCGTGGGAGCAGTGTGGAGAAAGTGCTCAAAATATAGGTGAGTCAAGACGCACTTAAAGGGGATTGAAAGGGAGAAATTGGCCATTTTTATATACTTCCAGGACCAAATAAGACAAATGATATCTCGTTCCAGGTTTAAATCCAAATGAAACAAAAAGGCAATATTGTTAAAGATTTGGGGTTAGGGGGAGGGTTTATGAGGTACGGGATTGTTTAAATAGCCGCTTTGAGAGTTGGGAGGAAATAAAAAAAGAAGGCAAAGGAACAGGAGGAAAGCTGGTATGGGGATGAAGTTAAAGTGACAGGGTGGTTGAGGGTGTGGGCGAGCGGTAGGATATATGTTTTGGAGGGTGGGATTAATCTGAAGCTGGATAGGAGTGTCGAGATTGTATTCTAAAAAAAATACACAAGATAGACAACGAACTAGCACCACGATACCCAAGAAACCTAAGAAATATGTAAATAGACACACTAAAACTATTAATATAGTTAAAACGGCTAACCCTCACGAACACAGTGAAAATAAAAATAAAAAAATTAGAAGAAAGGATAATATTTGGTTTAACCCACCCTATAATTGCAATGTAAAAACTAATATAGCTAAGGAATTCTTCAAAGTTTTAGATAACTCGTTCAAACACCCACATAAATATAGCACTATTTTAAATAAGATTTTGTTCTTATAGACGTCTAAGTAGTTGTAATTAGCAAACGGCAAACGCATAATTTATAATCATCGAACATCATGCAGAATTTTCCCACTACTGTTTTACACGTTCTTTGTTTAACTTTGCTCCTAAGTCTGTCGGATCTATTGTGTTCATCTAATCTCTAATATTGTTGAGTAAGTTATAAAGCTGTAATTCTTCATAAGCTATGTATACAAATAGAGACTTGTGTTCAATTAACCGTATATAATAAAAAAAGTTGACAATATGTGTTATGGTTCGGCGTAAAATAACCCAGAGAATGTTTATTCGCTGTTAAGCTGACAAATCAGACGAAAAAAAACATTCTTCGAGTTCCTATTTACTTGCCTCCCCACGAAAGCAAAGTTAGACACAAATTTGTTTTTTTTATGTGGGAAAATTTCATATAATAGATGGCTACATTGTTCATATATTTCAAATTTCCTTCACTAATTCAACATTACTTAATTGTTATTTGCATGGAACCTAGGAGGACGAAAAAATGCCCCCAAAATTTAGAAAAACTGCAAATATTAAAAGTACACTCATTCCTCGAAAATGGAAAACAAGTTGTTGTTAATGGTTGTTTACATGATTCACGTAGTAGTGGCAGCAGAAGATGATGCGCATTCTTTCATGTCTATGTAAGAAAGAAATATTTGCATTCTATTACCTGTCCGAAATCAATACACCGATTATTGAACTCCATTTCATTTTTATCGTGTTCACTTTCATTTAACGCTAATAAATATCGAATTTTCACCACAGAATCCAGCATTTGTTTTAGATTAAATCGTGTAATTGCAGTTGGATTCTATATTGATACAAATGTGCCGTTAATGGATACACAGATATGATATATTGGTTCATATGCACTTGTGGCCACCTTAATTAGTGGTTTATAATTCTTATCTTATTTGGATGAACATTGTTATCCGAGTCACATTTTTAAGAGCTTATAATTTGTGTTTACTTAGCGATTTGTGATTTATTTGCGTTACGCATAGAATGTAAAATTATTAGCAAGTAACTACATGAGAATAAAATTAATAGATTGAACAAACAAAAGAGAACAAAGAAAACATTATTAAACGAAAACGACGAAGGAGAAGAACAGACGAAAGTAGCATTTACCAACATTAACATTTAACAAAACAATTTATTTTTGGATAAAAAAACGAGCTTGTTACACGCGTGAAATGTTCAGTTTGTTACACGAGTGAAATTTTCGCTGGAAAGTTCGTGTTTGTATGAATGCGTATATGCTAGCGTGATTGGTGTAAAATTGTGTATGTATATTTGTGGCAATTGTAATGTGTGAGTGTTTGAAGAATAGTTCGTTATTTGTGGTAGAAATTAAAATTGGTTACTTACTTTTTTACTTTTGCCTCCCCCTTCCCGTTATCGCCTGAAACAAAAGGGGAAAAGAGAGAGAAAAGAGAGTTCGCGACTTGTTACTTCTTCTTTTATAAGGGGTCAAATATCGCGTTGTCAAACTGGCGTGTCGGTCTCTGATTGGCCGGAGTTTCCGACCAATGTGTTTTTATGAGATATCTTCTTCTTCTACGTCAGAGACAAAGAAAGGGTTGATCAACACAGAAAGAAAAGAAGTCGCAATAAATATCCGCTTGCCCCGTAGTAGCTTTTGCTACACACTCTCTATTGCTACTTTCTATTTACTGTTACAGATTCACTCACTCAAAAGAATGTTTTTAATAATGTATTACTCCTATGTTTTCTAACAATAAAAAGGATAGTGGGTTCTAAAGAAGAAAATGTTGAACAACAACGGAAAGACGTCGGCGAAAGTAAATGATTTGTCCAATTCAAATGGATTTAGTCGACTATTATACGAAATTGCTTACTTTATATTCCACCAGCGTCCAATGGTACTTAATTACTACAATTTGATACACTATTTTCTTTTTCCATCTTTTATATATGTATGAATATTATCGAATAAGTATTAAATAATAATTAAATATATTCCGAATATTAATATTGAAGCAAGTGTACTTATATGTAATATGTAGATGCACACACACTAGGTTTGCATATATATATATATATATATATATATATATATATATATATATATATATGAATATATATATATATATATATATATATATATATTCATTTTACTTCAGTTGAAGTTCTTATGAATCAAAGAGACACTTCCTGGGGCTAACACTTGATCTTTATATGAGATACATAGATATTCGAATATTCCATTAATGTTTTCCTTTGCCTTTCAAACATTGAGTTAGTAAAGAAGTTAAGAATATTAATTTTCCTCTCCAATTGACCTGTGAACTATGTTATAGTTTATCGTTATTGTGGTCACTTGGTCGTACCGGATTCTAGGACAAGAATTCATCGAGTCTGGTGGAGTATCCAGCTAAGTGATGTTACTTGAGGTAACATTACTTGGAAAAGGTATATCATTCCTCGTATGAACCAGTGTATAACCGTTTCGAGGGGGTCGTATTTGTGCTTCGAATACTATGTTATTTTGAATATTTGATCAGGATTTACTTGTTGGCTGAAGTATCATTATGTCAGGTTATCCTGACAAACCCTTTTACAGAGAGACCGAAGACATTCGAGGATGCTGTCTAGTAGGTAATTCCAACTCTCTATATGTATGTGTATGTGTGTGTTGAATCGACCTACGAGAAAAGCAACACTAATAGAATACATAAATTTGTGACTTAGTGTTTTTGAATTAGTTTCGGTCCGCCCGTTATTGGACATTTCGAAGCAAGTATATATATATATATATATATATATATATATATATATATATATATATATATATTCATTTCTTAAATTTTATTGGGTACTGAGAATTTTCGGCGATCCTATCACCTTTTTCAGTCCAGAATGAAATGAGCGCTAATTTAAGCTCTTTTAAGGTTACTTTTCTCGCTTATAATTATTGTTTTCGGTAGAAAAGTATACATTAACTTCAAACGCATGATTTTCTTCAAAACGCGTCTATTTCCCCGAAAATTGTACATGCGTTTCAAACATTTAAGTAATTTCCAGTGTGTTGATTGCGGGAAGCGGTTGAAAAATATTGTAATGATGTCGTATTTCTATGTCTGAGTTAAGGTTGTTAGTGTGTGTTAAATTTGTCTTTCCATTTAGTTTCGTTTCTCTGCGTTGTGGGGAACTAAAGTTTGTATATCATAGAATACAGTGTAAGGTTTTATGTTTGTTAAAACTTAGACGAAACTGGGAGCCTGTCTCCCATTACACCTCCCCCTCCCTTTATTACAATTCGTGCAAATATGTAGTGTATGACGGTGAGACGATAGCAAGTGAGGTTAGGGCGTTAGATGTTTTATTGAGAGTTGGGTAAAGTAATGAAGCAATCCGTGACTAAATATCTACAAACTTAGTAACGATGTTTGTTGCATGTATAGTTGTATCAGTGATTAACGGATTGCGGTTTGCCATTGGTTGATGTGAGGAGTGACGATACAACACTAATATAAGACAGTTTCTATAGCAACTACCTCCTCAAAGTCATCAAATTAGCCGTACAAAAGCCGCAACACTAAACAGACAGAAGCTCTTGAAAAACAAAACAAAAAAGCTACAACAGAATCAGTTAGAAAGCAAACATCAAATCAACCGTCACTCTTCACAGCAACCAACAGCAAATCACCGAGGCAACTAGTGATTAATATTCCTGTGGTCTAAATGGGGAGAAAATCGTAAACAACATATCTCACACAGAGCCATTTATCCAGAGAGCAGTTGTCTACATCTCTGTAGGAACATGTGGTTAATTTTTATAAATTATTATATCGTTTTACATATTTTTATGAATATTGGTATGTTCCACATAATACGCCATTAGGCTTGCTGACTGGAGATGGAGCTGTAGTGTACTTCCTAGCCCAACAGACCGAACATCTCACACCTTCTGAAATCGCCAGTATCAATGAATGTCTTAATCGAAATTTCACTCTACAGTAGTATCCACATTAAATATATTATGATTCTTCAAACGTAATTGAGCCCTCTGTGTGTATTCCTCATATCTCTCTACCTCTCTAAAGCCGTCTCTCTATATTTCTCGGATCAACGAACGTTTTCAGAATAAGTGAATATTCTACATTTATTCGATAACGGTAAAAACAGGAAAAAGAAGAACGCAAAAAACACGTCATTGGCACGTGTTTACTTTAAAAAAAAGAAAGAATAATAAAACGTGTGCGGAGAGGCGTTAAGAATTAAGGCTGTGATTGGCAAATAATTAATACTGGGTACAGAAGTTAGGGAAAAGAAACTAAAAACTAAAGGCCAACTAAATATGAGAAAATAATTAAAGTGTAAAAAATTAAAGTGAAAAATAGAAGATGTAATTGTCTCATTCGACAAAAGTCAAAATTACTACAAATTGCTTATAAGAACTTAATATATAAAGAACTCAATAAATCATACAAAATCACCTCCAATAATACACTCAACAGCATAAACAATGAAGCTAAATCTTTATTAACCTCTATGAATATCTGTGTACTTGCTAAATGCTTCGCATTCTTTTTTAACTGAAGGTATACTCACATCGAAGTATATTTACTTCTTGATTACTTTTAGTATTTTCTTTTACTGTCCGATATATGTTAGGAAGGAAATCTCAAAGTATCATAACCACATTGCGGTTCACTACAGTGCATATGAAAGAAGCCGTAAGATTATAAATCTTACGGCTTCCTTCATATGCACGCTTGAACTTGAGTTGAGCACGGTTCTGAAGAAAGAAGAGTTCCCGAAATATTAAAATAAAAATAAAAATATTATACCATACGGAATTTCCACCAGACCATCTTGATACAGGAATTACATAACAGTGTAACATTGTATAGATAGACAGATATATATATATATGTGTTTGTGAAAAGAAAAAAAAAATGAATAAATAAATATATATATATGTGTATGTACACATTGTATTAAGGTTGAAACTAATTCATTTGTTCCACCATTATATGTCTTATTTGCTCCAACTTGTGTCTATCCGTCACACCTCTGCATTGTATTGCCTTCTAAGTATAACATTTCTATATACCAATAAACAATGCTTCAAGCAAACTACATAAACCTCTTATATATATATATATATATATCACTCTTTGTTCTCTTTTGATACTATTACAATCAAATTTTACTAGTAAAACACTATTTATTTTTATTTATTTTGCGATACAAAGTAGATGCAAATTCGCTAGCCAAACCGTAATTCCATAACTATGATAACATTCTATACATCGATATCTAGAAATATAATTGGGGCCCATTTTTCATTTCCACAAGTAAATAGATTCATCCAGAAATATGTTTACATGATATATCCATTCCTAAATAAGAATGTTTATGAAACAATAATAGATATAGCAATTAAATGAAATGTTGCTTTTCTTTTACTTACTCTATACTCCAAATATACTTAATCATCATCACAGATAATTCTGCTAAGAATTTGATATGAATTATATATAATGAAAGAATATCTTTATAAATCATGATTACACTAGAAAGTCCTGGTCCATTAGCCGTGTCGTCAGTATTTTTTAGCCAGGTATAATCATGGCTCATCTGAAAGAGTATACCATTTCTAACTTCAATGAAACAACACACGTTTAGGAAAGAAAAAAACAGATTTAAAAAAAGAAAGTCGTTTCAACAGGATACATTATTTCTACTCCGAAATCAGTGAAGAAAATACTAATAATTATCCACATATGTTGTCTATAAACCTAATTACTTCCCTTGCATTCTGAAATCTCTATTTAGGAGATAACATTGATTAGAGCTGTGCGGACTTTATTCAGCACCGAAAGACAGAAACATTAGCAGGGATTCAGCGCACCATGCGACCAGGGCAATGCGGTCGGATTTCTATCTTCATCCGGTGCTTGCTTTCTCTCAGAAGTTCATTGTCACCAGATTTTTCTAAGAACTGCATCAAAATATGCGTGTTCCCGGAAGTATGCGAAACCCCATATATGCTCTACATGTTATTCGCGCCCAGAATATAATATGCTGGTTATAGCATGTACAATTTTCCTTCTACAGAACAGGGTGGGGGTGGGGTGGATTCTGTTTCATGTGTTTACATTGATCGTCAACTAAATAAAGCGATATTAAATGCATCTTTTGATGCTTTGTTTCTTCACTTCAGAAACCGACTTTATTTCCTAAAAAACGGAAGTGCGAAGCTCGTTTTAGTCACAAGGAACAAGATTTTTTTAAATAATTAAAATTAAAAAAAAATCGGGTTATTTTTAATCGTATTTTTTACTGAAAATGTAAGAAAATATGTTCGCTTCATTTTTTTCTTTATTGTTCAGAATTATAAATTTTATGCTGTTTTGCTTTTTATAGTTTTTTCTTTTTTATATTCTTGATTTTGAGGGATGTGGACGGTAGGGTCGTATCATTTTTTAATGTCGATTTTAGAGGGATAGAATTTGGGATATTTATCGGATTGAATTGGGAAAATAATTATTAGTTGATGAAATCTGACACATTAAATAAATCCAGTTCAGGTGAATTTACCATTCATTTTTCATTGATAACGGTCATTCGTTTAGTCGGGAATTTTAATCACAATAAAGTTTTTTCAGGATTTCAGTACATTGCATACTTGCAAGAGCAGTTTACTATTGAATTCTCATTGATAATAGATGTGTCTTTATCTGGAATTTGAATCACAATAAGCTGCCTAAGGAGTCCATTTCTCTCCGTGCCCTTCCAGTGGAGGTCTGGATGGTCCTCACCTTCCTCGCTCTTTTTATCCTCCTAGACCCTCTTTCGCTGCTCTCCTTATGGTTCAACTTGATTTTGTTTTTGGTGACTGTAATTAGTTTCTATATATTTTATATTATATATTTTTCTATTTTTTATCACATCGTCCACACATTCTTCAATGCCTACCAATTCTCTTGATCTTTACTTTTGACATAGAGTCGGTCAGTATCACCGTTGGGGGGTAGTACACTGTACATGCTCATGAGTCTCCTGGTTCTTCATATGCCGGAGTTTTTCTTTTATCCAATTTATGAATTGTTCAGAGTATCTTACTTGGGATATTACCCAAGTATTTTTCTTTTATTTAATTCCTTCTATATGCTTAATTTTCTAGGAGTTTTCTTGTTCTTCTCATGTACTCTCTTCTAATTATTTCTTTCATGTTTGTTGAATTGATGGAAACTGCTTCCAGAATGCCCAGACGTTTGTAGTTTCACATTCACCACGTGCCCTTACCACCACTCGATTTGGCAGTTCTATGCCTTCCATATTTCGCGTTTTCGTTATTTCATCTCAAATAGTGCACCTTTTTCCATTACGAATTCAATTCGTGGCTAAAAATATTGGTTTCGCTCATTATTATTACGAATAAAAATATGCTACCCCCTCCCCAGCCGCTCGCATATTTTTGCTAGTATATATGACAAACAAACATGTATTCCAATGCCCCATCCCAAGGAGGAGGTACTTTTTATGAGGATATTATCATGATAAAGGAATATATACTACACTAGCCTCACCTTCCTCCAAAAAATGAGGTAATTTCTGGGAGGAAGGTCTCATGACAACAGAACAGATTCTACACTAACCCCAAATGAGGAGGTAATGCGTGGGAGGATGGTCTAATGCCAACAGAATATATACTACACCACGCGCTACAAAAACAGAACATATACTACACTATACCCTCAACAAAAAGAAGGAGGTAATTCCGGGAAGATCGTATCATAACAACAGAACAGATATTACACTACACCCTCTCCTGAATTGAGCATTGAAAGATAGAGTATTAGTCTGAAATAGTATAGTAAACTGAATTAAGTATAAAAAGATAATACAATTAATAATATAGTTTCGGATTCAGACAGACAGATACCAAATTACTATTAGTAATACATTTGATTGTAATACTTCTTTGGACATCTCTCTTTTTTAATATCTTCTTAATTCAACCATTAAAAACATTGCATAAAATGTTCACACTATTAATCAAATATCGATATGAAATCAGATCCTCTTTAATATTGGGAAATAAACATGAATTTCATCATAAAATAGTATTAGCAAGCACTGAAACATTTCTTTATCTGTATTCAATTACTTCAAACCCACACGTTTTTAGCTACTGAAGACCCTAATAATCTATCATATTGTACGTCAACAAACCGTCTAATAATGCTAAACCAGCAGTGTCAATGATATATACCTATATATCTATATTCCCAATCTCCTATTCTAGTCTTTTGCAGGCGTTCATTTTCGTACTCTATTCCTCTTCGTTTCTTCTTATGCTGGCTTATTTTCGATTCTAACTGCGTTTTTGTAGCAATAGAGACGAAAACGAACACTTAAAAGCTTCAAAGTGTATTAGATGCTTCGCTTGTAGGACAATTGTTTACCAGAAAAAAAAGAACTTGTGTTCATAATGGTAGATTTTTATAGTTAGAACGAATTTGCATATGTAGAGACCAACTTACTTTTGTAAAAGACCGATTAAAAGCAGAGGGTGAGTTAAACTTGGGTCAACTGAGAAAAAGCGTTGCTGTTTGAAATTTGTCAGTATTTATTACGGTGTTGTTTGAAGAGGAGTTCCTTCTGAAGTTTGGACCGTCATTGGAGATTTACATACATTCTTTTTACTTACAGTGTTCTTTTGTGTTCGCATCTAATGCATTTATGAAAGCTTGTCTGAACGTCACATATTTAAACTTGTTATATATTCTACGCCTATACCCTCGTTGTCACTGCTCCTTTAGTACACTTAGACAGGAAAGATGAAGAGAATTATAGATATAAAAGTCTGATGTTCATGAATAAATGCCTGTCGGGTGTTTATTCCAATTGAATCTGTATAAATATGTGTTTAATCAATCTTATAAATGGAATAAAGAATATCTATGAATTAATTACTTTTTTTAATCGCTATTTCATTCGCTTCGTTTTTTTTACTTGGCAATTATTTTTGATTGATCGTAGGTTTTAGCGTTAGAATTATTTGACATTTCTTAATAAGGCCTAAATTCTCATCAACATATAACTGGAAGATATTTCTAATTGAATTTAAAGTATCAAGTGAAGTTTTCTGGACTATTAACGCTGATAAAATATTAGATGATGGAAAATAAGTCAGAGAGTAAATATTTCTATTAAATCCTTATTCAAAGCCGACTTTTCCGGCAATGTGTTCGCCTGTAAATCATGAATGCAATGAACAGGTTTAATTAGAAATTTAATTGTTCATTACAGCGAAAAATCAACTCCATGCTTCTATGAATGAATTCAAGTCAACTGACACCGCCAGCACAAGCCCAACAACCCAATTACACCACCCTTCCTGGTAATAACCAGACCTAGCGTTACAACTTTTGATTTAGTAATCATATATACATGTCATTAAAACTACAGTTTCTGCCTGTTTATGTTGTATATATACATTAATTTAATTAGAATTTCAGGAATTTCACATAGTTCATATCATAACAGATGTTATAAAAACACATTTACTTGAATGATAAGTTGATAAGCAAAGAGACGCTTATAAGCCATTTTTAATGTGAAAAATATAAAATAAATGCACTCAGAGAGAGCAAATCACCATTAACACCCAACAATACAGTCTATTTGAAACCTGATAAGTAATTTTAATATAGAATCTTGTTGTGTGACAGAAAGGTCGGTGGCTGATTAGGGTTAGGGTTAGGATTATGTTAGGGTTAACGTCATAATCACCACTGGATTTTGTTTTATTATATGCTGATGATTCAAAAGAGTGTCTTGTTCAATGTTTGGCTCACATCTTAGCATTATTAAAAAGTGACATTTCACCTCAAATAGATCCCATAAAAGACGCCTTGGAATTGCAATTTCTATCTTATGTTTACTGGCATCTTATGTTTGGTGTCAATTTTCTCAGAATTAGAAATCGCTCTATGGACACCCTGTACCATGTACCATGCCCTCACTAATTGTTGGGACAGTAATTTTTCTAGTTCTATATAAATATTTTTTATTTTCTCAACACCTGTTATTGTCTTTATTCTTCTCTTTATTCCATGTTAGAACATACAAGATCGACAGGAGACACAAGTTTCTGCTGACTACAGGAATATGATGCAAGTGGTTAATTAAAATTTTCCAACTAGCCGCCTTAGGTAATTGGATGCCCTAGGTGAAGTGAAATTGGTAGCCCTAAATGAAATAGAAAAATAGAAAATAAATACCGAAAAAATAAAATTACACAATTTATTAAAAACTACCTGTATTTATATCTAAATCAACAAATAACTGAAATTTTATTTATAAAGATGTCATGAAAATTCAACAAAAATCAATTTCTCGTGATTTTATGGCAGCAAAGTCCCTAATAAATCGTGAATAATCCAGAGACTGGACGATATCTCGTTCGATAGATATCATTGCCAGACTGTTCAGGCGTTCTTGCGTCATAGTCGTTCTCAAATAGATTTTTAAAATTAATTTCAACTTGCAACATTGATCAGAATTGTCAAAGCTATACGAATGGCTATAGCAACATTTGGAGCAGCAGTATCCAAACCATAATCATGAATAAAACGTAAAGCATCAAGAGAAGACTAAACAGTATCTGAAACAATGTTGGAAAATGTTCACAATTCTCTGCATAAATCCTTCAGATCAATATCTGAACCAGATGCATCGTGAGTGCAATATTCAAATCCATGCAACATTTCATCAAATCGTTTTAGTCGAATTCTGCAATTTTTTTATGTTGTGCAGAAATCCAAAAAGACCTAAGTGATGTTCCATTTGCTCAAAAGGTGCAGTCAACGACATAATTGCTTGATCTAAAAAAACATTACAAAATTCCACTTCAATCATTTTCTTTGTATTTTTCATGAACTCGGTTGCACTTTTTATACACTCCAGTGCAATGTCAAATTGCATGTCTTTCGATTGAATCAATTTGCTGATCACATTCATTTGAAACAATATACCGTACCAGATGGCTAAAGTAACCAAAAATTTATTTTTTTTAGTTCTGTTAATCCAGCTGATTCCGTGTTTGCTTTTGGATCGTTGCCATTTTCAGACACTTCCATCAATGAATCATACACTGCTGCTGTTTGATAAAGAATATATTTCACACTATCGATCATGCATTTCCAGCGTGATACAGGCTTTACTGTCAGATTTTTTACATGACTTTTCAAGATCTCCCATTGCTGTGTTGAAGCACCAAGCAAAAGATGAATTTGATGCAAACCTCCAAAGAGTGTCGTTGCAACAACTGAAGATTTTGCCATGTCTCCAAGAATTAGATTGAGACTGTGGCATCCACATGGCACATGAAATTATTTCGGATTGAGTTCAAGTAGAGGGGTTTGTACACTACTATTGCAGCCTTTCATATTCGCTCCGTTATCATATCCTTGGCCTCTGCAGTTCTGAAAACATAAATTCAGATCTTCAAGCTTTTTAAGCATGTTTCCGTGAGACTTAAACCATTGCTGTCGTCGACAGTTATGAATCCAACAAAATATTCATTGATTTCTACTTGTGCACTCACAATGTAGCATATTCGCAAAATCATAGTTATTTACTATTGGTGACTAGCATCAGGTGTGCAGTCCAAAATGATCGAATAATATTTCGAATTTTTAACATTATTTATAATTTTTTTCAAGCCGGCATCACCAATTAGATTAATTACCTTATTTTGAATTTTTTTTGTCCAAATAATGATCATGAATTTCTTCGTTTTTTTACGTCGTAAATGATCTTCTAGGCATGAATCGTACTTTCCTAACAATTCGACCAATCCCCAGAAATTTCCATTGTTTGGTTGAAATAATCGATCTACAATGCCACGAAGTGCAAAATTCCGTTCTGCAAGAAACTGCACAATTTAAATGATTCTTTGTAAAACATTGTTCTAGTGTTGAGTCTCTTTTTGCATAAGTTTTTGTGTTTTCTTGTCAATTCTTTTTCTTTCATTCAACCGATTTTCAAGTTCAATCCAAACTCTGTTAGTACGAATGTGCTTCATTGACGATTCATGGTCAGCTAGAAGATTGGACGTGTTTTTCCATCGCTATTTCCTTCACTTGTGAGCTTGGTTTTTAGATCTAGGAACGATCGGCAGCAAAAACAAAATACAGCATTTCTATGGTTCGAATAAACCCGCCAACGACGATTTGAGTATTCACCATTTTGTAACTTCCTCAAAATAAAATCCGACAGAGAAATTCCGCTTCTCAGAACTCTTGCAGATACTTTATTATTCCACTTCAAGATTCACGAAACGGTCTCTTTTCGACCAAGTAAACACGTTCTTTGTTGCTAATTGAAGATGCCCATACTCCTGGATCTTTCCAATCGAAGTCGATACTCTGGATCTCAACTGCATCGCATGGACCTGCATCTTCCATGATTTTTTTATGCATAATCAGCATTTTGTTATAATACTGTATATACATTTTGTTCTTTATTCCTGCGAGGCCCCCACAAATCGGAGGCCCCCACAAATCGGAGGCCCCCACAAATCGGAGGCCGTAGGCGTCTGCTTAGTTTGCCTATGCCTAAGGCCGGCTCTGACACAGCATACACAAAAGTAAACGAAGTAGGTAAACCAATTATTGTTCCATTTAAATTAATTCATATTAAACAACCAATGCATAGAATTCAACATTCCTCTTAATATAGAGAGAAAAATTAATATTTTTAGCAATGAAAATATGTTCATCAAGTAGAGAAAAATACATAAGCCTTTCTCTATGTATTACACACTATTACACTGACTTGATTCTGATGTATGTGAAAGAGTATGATAGAATCATGACAGATACATTCTAATTCGTTCTTACATGTCAGCTAAAATGTCAATGTTTCAACAACCTTCCGCTGTAAACAATCCCCACTCTCTCACTCTCATTTCTTGTTATCTATTACTAGTAGGCACACCCTGTACTCCAGGGAGTTCTTAACGAACTGTGTATACTCCTGCTCTCAACCCTGAACACCAAATTACTATTGCTATTTTTATTGGTTTTAATATAAAAAAAATTCAGTTTTCAAGTTTTAAATAGAATAAAGTAAAACGTTGCATGTTCTGTTTATGGACGTCCGACACAAACATATACCCCACTCTATAATTGTAAAAATTCCTAATAAAAAAAGAATACAACCATTGGATTCCTCATAAAATTTTAATCTTGAAAAGCTCTCTAGACATCAAAACTATAATGTAGATTGTGTGTTAAAGTGTTCTGTTGAAGCTCAAAGAATAATGAGATTAGCATGTGACGAAATGGATTAATTTTGTGATGTTTTTCATGTTTGTTTAGACTAAAGTTGACTTTTGAAACGCAATGAAATGTGCAATTGGCTTTGCATTAGTCTATTCTAGCACTGTGAAAGGCATTTACAGAACTTAGAAAAATAGTTGTTACATATTAATGGCACAACAAAGAATTGGCATTTTGGTGTTATTGCCGGGGCACTCATTGTAGGCTTGGTAAAAATGTACAACTCTTCAAACGTTATTAAGGGAGATACTTTTTATATACAAAATATGCTGGCTTTCACTCTCTCTTCTTGAAAATGCTGAAACAATACAAAAAATCATCGACGTATGGTTATATTTTGTAAAACTCTGCTAAATTTAGTTGCAGTAATAATGAAAGGAATGGGAGATTCTCGAATATGTCCGACAGTCTTCAATTTATATCTTAAATATCTAAAAAATTCTATTTTTCTAAGCTAACGTCACAATATTTTCTCTGTGTTTATTGAAAGTTTAGTGAATATATATTTTTAATTCTGAATTTGTATTTTTCCGAAAGCTGTTCGAAAACAAAACAGTTTCTTTTTCCTAACTTTGTTTACCGAAACTTATGTCAACATTTTATTTGTTTATCTAAGTTGTATATTTTTTATTTCCTCCTCTCTAAAAGTTTTAACATAGTAAAACATTTTAATGTTTTTGTTATAATTATTTAGTTTACTTCTAAACACATTTATATATTAATACATCTACATACATGTGTCGCCGCGCTTTATGTTTATGATGCAAGTGAATCTACTAAAGAATTATTTCATATTTTATAACGTTAACAATTTAGAACAACATACAAACATTTTTTTTGCATATTAAGTTAGAATTTGTGGAGGAATTCAGTACCATTGAGAAGGTAGATAATGTGGGTTTTAAGCAGTGGAAAGGGGAGTTGTCATATTTTGAAAATAACTAGCAGGTATAGCACACGTTATTTGAAAGTAAAACTATTTCAGCTAACACTGTTTCAAAAATATTTAAATTGCTGCATGTATATTTTTTCTAGTTTGTAAATTCTTGTACCTATTGACCTCACTGACTTGTGAAAGTATAACAGAAAAACGTTATTTTTTAAATGTATTTGAAAGGTTTCCTAAATGTCCGTCTGTTAGCCAAATAAAAGAAGGCAAAGACACACATAGAAGCGAACAAGTGCATCGGCATTGATTCGCCATAAAACGTTTTGCATGTATTTACACAATTTATAGAAAGAGGAATTAGCATAGGAACATGGATTTCTTTGTAAAGTTTCTGTTTTTTTTTTCAATTTTAAACTTAAATTCCAACTGATTCCTGGGTCAATGGAGTGAATATCCACGGGCAGGACATGTCAATATAAATGGAGTAAGAAAATTGAGGAGGGTAGAAAGTGCATCTTAGGTTTACTCTCGGCAGCCTCGCAACTCTCACTTCCCTTATTTTGTCCTCACATTTGATGCGATATTTTTCTGTTTTACCGGATCGGAATCTATCTATCTAACACTTATCGTTGGTTAGTTTTTGAAGTAGTATTTTGTGTGTGCTCTTTATATCAAGTGGCTTCATGCCTTGCTTGGAGCGATTTCCATAGAAAATGATACTACAATCATAGCACTTACATGTTTTACACAAATGAATTAGAATTTCTTTTATTCTTTTCATAAATTAAATGTGTGTGTCTAAATGCATGCATGAGCGCTTATCTTTTTGAATTAGTGTATGAAGGTGCTAAATTATGGCTAGATTATGGAATCAAGTTGATGGTTGGTCAAATATTTGTACAGCTTTATCTGTTCATGCACTATAATGTGGCTTGAGTGAAGATGCAAACCTGAGTTTTATGACATGCTTATTGCAGTAACTAGTAAGGTTGGTAAGAAGGAAGATTTGAAATGGTCATGTTGGAAAAACTACTAGTGATTGTGAGGGTGTGCATGGAGGAAAAAGATATGGCGATAGGCATACACAACAAGAAATAAATTTAGAATTTGGTCTTGCAAAGGACATATCCGTTTTAAACATCCTTTTTAGGATAAAGGAAAGCCATCTCGTTATGTATAAATCTGGTACAGCAAATACTCAAGTAGATTATCTGCTGGTTAGGAAAAAGGACAGGAAGTTCTTAAGTAATGTGAAAGTTATACGTGATGAAGAAATCATAACAGCACAAACCGGTTACTTGTAAGTTTATCCACAGGAGGAAGGTGTGGAGGTTGAACGCGAGTTAAGAAACAAAATGATGAAGCATTCGGCTATCAAATCCACTACAGGAAGTGTAGAAGAATAATAAAAGATGCTGTAGTCACTTAAGAATATAAAAAAATTGATATTTTTGTTATATTCTTTCATGCTACTTGGCAATCATTTTCCATTCAACAATGTGATGCCCCCAAATGGGGAGCGAGATATATATTTTTTATAATGTAATTATCCATGGACACGTTTTTCGTCACTTAAGACTTGTCAGCGTGGTAAAGGTAAAATGCTCTTCTTTATAAATAATTGAATTCGTTCAAAAGTATCGAATACTAAATAAACAAAAAAGGACATCTATAAAAAAAGTGATATATTCCAGTACTAGAAAGGGTTCGCTCAGAATTTGGGGTCCTGGTTTCGAATCTCGCTAGGTTCGGCCATGCTGATGAGTTGTAAAACGACGAACCACATGCCCGTAGATAATTTGATATAAAAATATATATATCACTCCCCACCTGGGGGCATCATATTGCTGAAAAGAAAAATTATTCCCAACTTGCATTAAAGTAAAATGCTCTTCTTTATAAATAATTGAATTCGTTCAAAAGTATTGCAAACAAAATAAACAAATGAATGATATGTATCTATATATACATGCATATGTGTATATTGGTTCGTTAATATGTGCATATATATGTATATATGTGTGTATATACATATAAACATATGTAGAGAGAGAGAGATGTTTATAAATGTGAATATTGATATGGTAATAGAATACATATGGAAAAAGAATGATAGAATTTGGTTTTGCAATAAACCGTGTTTTAAGAAAAAGGGAAAGCCATCTTGTTACATATGAATTTGGTACAGCAAAGACTCAAGTAGATTATCTTCTGGTTAGGAAAAAGGGCAGAAAGCTCTTATGTGATATGCGAGTAATTTCTGGCGAAGAACAAATTGCGGCACAGCACAAACCGGTTATTTTACATCTTCTGCTGAAGAAAGCTCATGAAGTAAAAAGAAAGTTTATCACTGAGAGAAAAGTGTGTAGTTAGGGTTGAATTGAAGAACATGTGAAACGTGAGTTCAGAGACAAAGTGATGAAGAGTTTGGCTAGCAGATTGACTACAGGAAGTATTTGAGACAATGAAAGATGCTGAAGGATACACTGTTGGATGTAACAGACGAGAATATTGGGTGGATGGAAGGGCCCCTACAGCATTGGGTTACATGGTGGTAGAATTAGAAAGTTGAAGAGAGTACCAAAGAAAAACAGAAACGTAGGACTCAGTGGATAAAAGGTTTAGTGAATAAGGATGTATATCTGGAGTCAAAGAAGGAAGCAAGTAGAACAATATACAAAGCCAGGAATGAGGCTAAGAACGCCAGGTATACTTTAAAGGGATGACCAAAAGAATGAAATATCTAGGATAGCTAAACAGATGGCAATTACAAATATAGATATTGTTGGAGAGAAGTGCATTCGAAATGACAATGGAGGTTTAGCAACAAATGAATAGGACAAGAGGAATGCTTGGAAATGCCACTATGAAAAATTGTTGAATATTGAGTTTCCATGGAATCGTGAAAATCTAAAAGTTGCAAAAGCAGTATCCGGTCCAGCTATAAAAATTGAGAAAGAAATGGTATGGAAAGCTGTGAGTAATCCAAAGAAGGGGAAGGTTGCATGACCCTCAGGCATTGTTGCAGAAATGTTAAAGGCTGCTGGTTAAACAGGCATTGAGATGATCATGAACTTGACAAATCAGATCATAAAAGAAGAGGTTATCTCGAAAGACTGGGAATTTATTACAATTGTGAATTGTGAGAAAGGTAAAGGATAAGCACTAAATAGATAGATAGGTTGAAGTTGATGGTCGTCCTGAAAGTGGATGAGAGAATAGTTGAGTAGCAAATAAGATAAACATAGATGAAATGCAGTTTGGCTTTATGCCTGGACAAAGCACTACTAGTGCTATATTTATCCTGAGACAAACACAAGAGAAGTCCCTTAATAAGACGAAGAACCTGCATTTTCCTTTGTGGATCTGGAGAAAGCTTTTGACAGAATGTCAAGAGAGTTTGTCTGGTGGTCTTGGCTAAACTAGACCAAATGAGTTGCTGGTGAAAGTTGTTTAAGCAATGTAAAGAAATGCCCAAAGTTGTGTTAAACTTAACAGCACATTTAATGTTCAAGTAAGAGTTAGGGTTAGGATTCGGGTTAGGGTTAGCGTTAGGGTTAGGGATGTGTACTGAGTCCATTGCTTTTCATTTATGTCTCAGAAGCGTTGGCCAAGGAGTTTCATATGTGTTGTCCAAAAGAGATTATGAACGAGGCCTGTCTAAAAGGTATCCGATCTTAGGCCAGAAAAAAATATTTCAAATACCTGACAGGGTTGGGACCCTAATCTCCTTTCAAAGTAGGCCCCTTCTGCTTGCACACACTTAGCCCACCGATCCATCCACTGCCGGAAACACCTCTGGAAGTCTTCTTTTGGAATGGTGTTCATCTCCGCCATCGCGTTCTGCATTATCTCTTTTCTAGTTTCAACACGACAACCTTTCAGTGGCGTCTTCAATTTTAGAAAAAAACAGAAGTCACAAGAAGACATGTCTGGAAAGTAGGGAGTTTGGCGAACGACTGGAATTCCATGTTTGGTCAAGAAATGTTGGATCAATTGGGATGAGTGTGTGGGGGCGTTGTCGTGATGCAGTTACCAGGTTTTCGCCGTCCATATGTCTGGTCTTTTGCACCAAACTGCATTGCGCCGACGCCGGAGAACATCTTGATAGTACTCCCTTGTCACTGTTTGTCCTTCCGGTGCGTATTCGTGATGCACAATTCCACAGATATCAAAGAAGACAGTCAGCCTCACCTTGATTTTGCTTCGCTTTTTTGGGCCTTGGAGACTTGAGAGACTTCCATTGCGACGACTGTCTTTTTGTTTCTGGTTCATACCCGTACATCCATGACTCATGTCCAGTTATCACCGTGTTCAGAAACCCAGGATAAGTGTTGGCAGTTTCCAGAAGGTCCTGTGCACCTTGAAAACGGAGGTCCTTTTGTTCCTGTGACAACAACTTGGGCACAAATTTCGCAGTCATTATGTGCATGTTCAAATCATCACACAAAATTGCATGTGTGGAATGTTTACTCACTCCGACTTCTTGGGCAATCTTCTGCACGGTTGAATGACGATCTTCCATCACTAAATTTCGCACCTTTTCAATTACAGCTTCACTCCGAGCAGTTTGGGGCCTGCAAGAACGCTGATATACGTCCATTTTTGAATCGTTTGATCCACTCCTTAATTTGTGTTTCACCCATCGCATCTTCTCTAAACACCTACTGAATCTTATGAATTGTTTTGCTTTGAGAATCACCAAGCTTTTGACAAAATTTGATGCAGTACCTTTGCTCAACACATTCAGTCATCTTGAGAGAATCGGTAATCCGACGAACACGTTGTGTAGCACCTCACTCAGCGACCGACAGGCAGCAACTAATGCACAGGAAGGCGGTGATAAAATTCACACATGTGCATGAAGGTGTCTTCCTTCACTGTGTAGAGTGGCGTTGCCTTATCGTCTCTATTTCGCATGGAAAAAATAACGGTCGGATACTTTTTAGACAGGCCTTGTATGCCGATGGTTTAGTACTTGCCTGTTAAATAATGGATGACCTACTTGTTTAGGTAAAGACTTGGAGGAATGCTATGGTAAGTAAGGATCTGAGTAAATGTTACTAAGATCAAAGTGATGATCAGTGGTTGTAGTGTTGGAAAGCTCCTAGAAAGAGGAAAATTCCTCTGCTCATTTGGTGGAAAGGGAGTCGGGTGTAATTGAATCTTTTGTGGTACTTGTAAGTATTTGGTACACAAAAAATGCAGTGGAATTACTGGTTGGTTGAGAGAGGATAACCTGTTTATATGCAAGAAGTCTAAGACAATGGAGATGGATGAGAACTCAAATGTGGACAAAGTAAATTTTGATAGTGAAGCTTTTGAGGTTGTCGAGAAGTTTTGTTACCTTGGTAATACTATTGAAGCACATGGTAAAGCAGGTGATAGTGTGATTACAAGACTTAGGAGTGGATGAAGTAAGTTCAGGAAACTTCTGCCATTACTAACCAGCAGAGTGTTACAACTGTCGACCAAGGTAAGAATCTCTCATGCATGTGTACGCAGCGTGATGATATATGGAAGTGAAACCTTGCTAGTGAGGACTGAGGACATGCGTAGCGTGGAGAGAAATGATGAGAACAATACAATGGATATGTAATATGAGTCTAAAAGATAGGCTTAGTTCTCATGACCTCAGAGGAAAATTGAATCTGGACAGTATACGGAGATGTGTGCAGAACAGAAGACTTTGATGGTATGGTCACATTAAATGAATGGATGAGAGTTCTTGGATCAGTAGATGTACAACAGTTAAGGTAGCAGACCCAGTTCACTAGAAAGGGCAAGGAAAACAAGGGAGGAAGTGAGAAAACGGACTTGAGAGAAAGAGGGATAAATAAAAACCTGGGTAGAGATAGGTTAGTTTGGAAGTTAATTTCTTAAAGCCGTCCACCACATGCCAGCATGTAAAATGGACGTTGACCGGATGATGATGATGATGATGATGATGATGATGATGATGATGATGATGATGAGGATGATGATGATGATGATGATCTCATGGCAACAGAACAGATACTACACCAGAAAAAAGAAGAAGGTAGTGCTGGGAGGATGGTATCATGATAACAGAACAGATACTACACTATCTCTCCAAAAGTTTGAAATAATATATGGAAGTATGGTATCATGACGAACTACACTACCCTCACCCGAAAGAAGGAGGTAATGCCTGAGAGGATGGTCTTGACAACAGAACAGATACTACACTTCTTCTCCCCCCAGAAAGGAGAAGGTCATGTATTGGAAGATTGTATCATAGCAACAGATATAACACTGCCAACCCCTCTCAAAAAAAGAAGAACGTAATGCCTGGGAGGATGGTACCATGGTTACAGGACAGATATTACACTAATCTTCCACCCCAAGAAAAAAAGTAGGAGTCAATACCTGGGAAGATGGTATCATGAAGAACAAATGTATATTACATTGCCTGCCCCAAATGTGGAGGTATGGATTGGGACGATAGTATCATGACAAAAGAACAGGTACTACACTATCCCGAATTTAGAAGGTTATGCCTAGAAGGAAAGTTTCATGACAATAGAAAAGATACTAGACTTTGATCTTAGACAAAGACCGAGAAGTGATCTAAAAAAGTGGTTTAAAAGACAACAGTTGTTTGAAAAATAGTCAACCTAAGGACTAGGTAATGCCTATAACGAACGAACATATACTAAACTACCCGCTCCTAAAGGAGGAGGTTATGCCTGGGAGGATGGTTTCATGACAACAGAACATACACTACACTCCCCCATTAAAAGATTGTACAATAATAAATTTGAAATTAAATTCTTTTTTTCATTCATTAAGAAATACTTAAAGAACAGATACTACACTTTGAATTATTTATTTGTACAAAATATAAAAATTGACATTCAATAAAAATTAGGCACAAGGCATTGAAGTGTGGAGTAAATGGCGGTCGTTGGTCATCTTTGGTCAATAATGATAAAAATGTCTATCCTACTCTTAACTAGAATCATCTTAGTCAGCACAATGCCATATTTAGTGTAGGGGCACTCCTACTTAAGATATCCTCCAATTTATTAACATTTTTATTTTTCATAAATATATTTATATACACGGATTTCATTGGCCTAAAACGAGGAGTGGGGAAAAGGCAAAACATTTTTAAATCGATTAGTAAGACCCTCCCAATCCTTTCGGAATGCTAGACCATTCACTGTTATCCGGTTTGTTCTGATTCGAAAACAAGCAGGTTAATCTCTAAATTGTAGTGAAATCAAAGTAGGAGAAAAAAGAAAACAGGGGATACTACACTTTGATCTTAGACAAAAGGCAGAGTAGAGGCTAAAAAATCTGAAACAACAGGTCTATGAAAAATATAAATGGAGGAGGTAATTCC